>CM077079.1:211433071-212033071 GCA_039513925.1 Platanthera zijinensis
GTAAAGGTAGGCTATACTATAGGCCACCAGGGAACGAATCAACAACTGAGTTAGAGTCTAAGATCGGAAGTATAACCCTGGGTGGCAGATGTATTCTAGAGACGAGAGTAATAGTGCAACCTTAGACTTATCTAGGAGGAGCCGACGGAAGACCGTCATTCCTCAACCCATAGCTTAAGTCACTAAGTCACTCTATGTAACAGGAAGAGAAAACGGAGTTCTGGGTAGACATCAACTAAAGTAAATATCCTTGAGAAAGGGAGCTTTGGGATTCAGCCCATCGTAGCTCCTAGTGCCTCTGAGAGCCCTTCACCGGGAATACCTTGGGCAGTCCTGGGATTAACCTTAAGATTCTAAGTATAATAATCAGTAGGCAAGAGTAGTCTAACAGGTTAAGTGAACTGGACATGTTCTCACTCGGGCCGGGTTAGAGGTACTTGGAGTCTATTTACTACTTGCTCACCCGTGCAGAGTTGGAGGTTTTGTAGCACATACTCACCCGTGACGGGTTGGAGAGATTTGGGACAGGATAGTCCTTTGAGCGGGAGGCTCAGTATATAATACTTGCATGTGCATATACTAGTGGCGGGCCATGCGGTACTGGCCAGTCGTCACACCGACGGCAGTACGGTGGACCAGGCGGGTGCGAGGGTTAGAAGGACCAGCAGGATGTTTATACTGGAGTCTGGAGGACTTTTCCTAATAACGCGCACCCGGCCCAACAAGACTGACGGATAGTCAGCAAAGTGGTACGCAGAGACTCTAGAGTGCACTGTCGGTGTATAGAGGCGTACAAGAGAGGTCTAGGCCTAGTAGTGTGTATACCCACCTAGAAGGCGGAGACGCCCGCTCCGCTGCTGCCGTAGCCACAACGGTAGTACCTGAGAGTGATGCTAGCTCTCGAAAAGTGGGAACTAAAGGTCTGTGATCACGGAGTCGTGTGTGTGTGTTGCACTGCATGTTCATATCATACCCACCATATAGATGCTTATCATTAATCTTCATAACAACCTATGACACCTAATGTATAAGTGGTATGGGACGCTTACATTAGGACCTGCTATACGATCCCTTAGCCTATAAGCTTGAGTGGGCAAGTTTATAGGTTGAGGTTACTTTCCTTTTTATATGTATATTGCTTGTGACACCTGACACCCCATTGTATAAAATGGATGGGACATTTTATACAATGGGAGCCCTGCAGAAGACCCCTTGCTTATGCGTACCCGCATAAGTGAAGGTTACTTTTCATTACTTACTTGGTTACATATTCTGCTTATTTTCCCGTCACCTGCTCCGCCTTTGTCACCCCTTGTTGTCCTCCGCTTCGTCCTCCCGCACGGTGCCTAGGAGTTGCGGGGCGAGGTGTGGAGGAAACAACTTAGTCTTTTGACTAATGGTCGGTGACCATACTATTTTTAGGAGTTCGAGGAGATGGACCAGCACGACGAGGAGGCAGGACTTGAGGAGCAGATACCGGCACCTTCTACTACTACTACTGGAGCACGACTACAGGTGTGATGTGAGAGATTTTAGTTTTTCCGCTGCTGTTAGTGAGAGAGAGATTTGATCATGATGTACTGGGCATAAGCCCTATTTACTTTCATTTTACTGTACTCATTGTGGACTGGCATGTGTACTTTCATTTGATATATATATATATATATGTGATGTGGCTGTGGACTTCTACTGCGTTTACTCTGGTTCTGTACTTATAATCTCATATTGGCCGACAGTTTATGATCGTACTAGCCGGCAGGATCGGCGTCTTACGGTGTCGACTAACCCGTGCGTTAGTGTCACCGTAAGGCGTCGGTTCTAGGCATAAGATCCGGGTTAGCCTCGGAATGGGGAGATAGGATCCTACACAAAGAACAATGGTATTTTATAATAATCAAAAGCTATAGTCTCAGCCAATACAGAGGATTCATCAGTAGCTTTGTTTTATTTATTTTATTTCTCAAAGCACCGTTGAACATCTGCTGAAAAATTTATAATTCAGGCAGATTATTTTGCTGTGTTTTATTTTTCTTTTTTTCTTTTTGTGAATAGTGTCCTCACCCAAATAGGGTGAGATTGTTGGAACCCTAGTTCTGATTTGGGCAAGGACCATTATTAGGATGTTTAGATTGACCTAAAATGTATAGTCATGGGTCATAGGTTTATTCCCAGGTTTGCTCCTTCAGAAAAATTCTAGAGAAATTCAGATTTGAAGTTCAGAAATTCAGCTCAAAGAAATTCTCCGAGCTCAGTTCAACGAACTCTGAGCTCAGTTCAACGATCTCTAAGCTCAACCCAAAGAAATCTGTGAAACTTAGTTCAACGATTTTACAGTTCATATTCTCTGAGCTCAATTCGGCGAACTCCGAGCTGAGCTCAACAAACTCCGAGCTAAGATCAACGAACTTCGAGCTCGGTTTGAAGAAAGCTATGAATTTCAGTTTTTTGTTTTCGTTGTAGTATTCAGACAGAATTATTTACAGCTGGCAGAATTAATTAATGCTTAATTAAAGGAAATTATAGCTATCATATTTAATGTTATATATTCTTATGAATATAGCCGTTTGGAGGCTTCATTAATTATGGATTAAACCAGGCTTTAATGCTAATTGATTCCCAAAGCAATTACCATTCTCGGGAATATTTAGCCATTGCAGTAAAAGGAAATTGAAATGCTTTTGAATTAAGATCAGTCTAAAAGTGAGGATAGATACAACTCTAGAGGGGGGGTGAATAGAGTATTCAAAAATTATGACAATCTACTCAACTCCCTTAGAGTTAGTTTGTGGAAAGAGTTTATAGATATTTGAAACCCTAGAGCCTAACACAAAGTGTGGTGCACAAAAGAAAGCTAACTGTAATTACAGTTTCAGCTTT
The DNA here is from genome assembly GCA_039513925.1 of Platanthera zijinensis. Classification (NCBI taxonomy): domain Eukaryota; kingdom Viridiplantae; phylum Streptophyta; class Magnoliopsida; order Asparagales; family Orchidaceae; genus Platanthera; species Platanthera zijinensis. The sequence goes on from CM077079.1 coordinate 211,435,949, forward strand.
AGCCCTAAAACAGCAACTAGCAATCCTAGTTAGTTCTACTCACAGCCACAGTGCAATAATTAAAGTAAGCAACACAGACAACACAAGAGGTTTATAGTGGTTCCCTCTAAATAGGTACATCCACTCTTCTACCACCCTGGTAGGAATCCACTACAGGTTTTTGTTCAGGTGCCCTGCCACCAACTGATCTGGTTCAGGTAGATCAAGTAGACCCTTTGAGCTTTTGATCAAGAGCTCAAAATCCAACACAGGTTTTTGCTAAGGTGCCCTGCCACCAAGGTTCACTTTTGAAGGGAGTAATAACCCTTTTACAGGAGGTTAAGAGAGAGTTAGAGTGTCTTCTCTATTGTAAAATAAGATTAGAGAAGCTAGTGGATTGCACAGAGCTAGAAAGTTCTAAGGAATCAAGGCTCTCCCTAGTTTAGTGATATCCAGGAAGAAGTCTTGCTTCAGGGTGAAGGAACTCTTCTGAACTTTTGACAGATAAAATCTGTTGTCTTGAAGTTCTTGAAGGAGAAGCTTGAAGAAGACTCTTGATGCAGAATTATTGTTCTTCTTCAATCAGCTATTCTTACTTCTTCTTCTTCTTCTAGAGGCTCTGAGTGTGAATGTTCCTGGAAGCAGGATGAACTCAGGATTTGAAGAAGAATGCTGAAGAGAGTAGATAATTTCAGTTGAATGTGAAAGAAACTGAGAGCTGTTCTTCTTGTTTTGAATTTGTATATGAATATCTGTGTCAACCAGACTTGGTGTCTGTGAGTATTTCTCTCTATCTATGTATATGTGTGTTGAAACTTCTTTCAAAAGAGCTCTTTATTTATTAGCCTCTGTAATGGCTCTAATCTTTATTTGAACTTTGTCTTCTTCTGAGATCTGCAATCTGGGCTGCAAATAGCATAATACAAAAATATATCCTGCAGACAGACATCCTATAAAGGGATAAAGCTTTCTGAGAAGCTGCATATCCAATCTGATAAAAGAATACTAGAGAAAGTAACATCAGACTAAACTCTTTACGGCCAGAGAAGACTTTTGTGTCTAACGGCTATAAAGGACAGCATGGCAGATAAAGCATAAAGATATTTCAACTAATAAGACAAAAGACTTTCGTTAGAAAGAACTTGACTTATGCATAAAGAATGGGGCAAAGATTGCCTTGAAATGTCAGCATAAAATCAATGAAATAATCTTTAATAAAATATGCCAAATAAATAGGAAATAAATCACAGAAGAGAAGGAGTACAAAATTACTAACAGCAGACAAAAGATCGTCGACCGATCCACGGAGATCGTCGACCGAACAACAGAGATCGTCGAACTATCAGAACAGATAGTCGAACGAAATAGATAGTTGAACTATAAAAGCAGATAGTCGAGCTATCAAAAAGATAGTCGAACCATCAAACAGATAGTCGAACTATGAACATAGAGCAGATAGTCGAACTATCACAACAGAACAGATAGTCGAACTATCAGAGCAGATAGTCAAACTATCACAACAGAATAGATAGTCGAACTATCAGAGCAGATATTCGAACTACCAAAGTAGATAGTCGAACTATCAAATAGTTAAACTATCAAGAAATCTGTCTGGTCAAAAGAAGTCGAGCAGGGTTCGACGATCGACGAGGCAAATATGACAGATCGTCGAGCTATCAAGTGTTGAACTAACTCAAAGATAGACGATCTGCTGACTGACGAAAGTCGAGCAACTGATAGACGATCGTCGAACAATTGATAGACAATAGTCGAGCGCCGTTCGACTATAGTCGAACCAAAAACAATTTAGCCAGATTTTCAACTTGATAAGCAACAACTCTACAACTGAGGGAATCTAACCTAACAACTAACCTTTGACCATAGATAAATCATGGGTCAAGAAACTAATTGAGAGGACTTAACACAAATCAAAACTAGGGTACTAATAATCTCCCCCTATTTGGGTTAAGTCTCTCAAAACAAAACTACTGGAAATAAATATAACTCAGGAAAAGAAACATCTAAGCATCAAATTGCATCAATCAAACAGATAAACAATCTGACAATAAATAAGAACTCAAGCAGCATTAGAGTCTGATTGGGAGACAGAAGAACCAGGAAGAAAAGAAATTTTTCTGTAAGGATCTAGAGCATCTTTCTTTGAGGTCTTCAAGTCTTGTTCTCCAATAATCTTGGATTATCCTGTTCTTGGAACTACAGCTTCTGGATGCTTTTCCATGTACTTTGAAGCATCAAAAACCTCTGGTCTGACCTGGAATCTATCTAGTTCCTTCTTTCTGAATTTTGACATTGCAGTTAAGCCTGTAATATCTTTTCCTTCAGCTCTGGCTTGTCTGATTTGGGCTGATCCAACTAGTTCAAGAAATCTTGCCATCCTATAATCAGGATTAAGCTCTTGGATTTCGTATTCATTATCATCAGTTGAATCTAGAGGTTTTACAGTTTTGAATTTTGTAGAGAGTTCTAGCAAACTTGCAGCTGGCTCTTTATTTTTTTGAATAACTAGAGAAGATGGAGGAGCAAACTCTGCATATTTTTTACTTTATTTTTCAGAGTAAATAATCCTTTTTCCTTTTGAATCTATTTTCTTTGTTTGAGCTGGCTTTTTGGATGGTATGCTTTTGCTTTCTTTAGGAGGTGATTCTTTTCTCTTGGGTGAAGGAGGAGGAGAAAAGGTTGGCTTCTGATATACTATCTCCTTCACTTGCTCTTTTGTATCAGCCTCTTGTCTTTGATGTCCAGATTGAGATCTGCCTTGATAGCCTGAATTACTTCCTCTTTGATAAGCCTGTGATGGTGTAAATCTTGCCGAAGGAGCTGAGGGATTGGCAGATACAATTCCAGAGGCTCCTGCACTTGGAGGAGGCGGAGGAGGTCCTCTAGGAGTCCACTTGGGAGCTGGACTGTCATATCTTTTGCTTTTCTTTTTCTGCTTTTGTTGGTTTCTAGATAGCCCCATCCAATATTGATATTATTTAGATTTGGGATCTATCCCTTTCAATATGTAATAGGGAACATCATGATCAGGATTTGGAGGAGGAGAATCAGCAGCTTTCCTTTTCCTTTTTGCTGGTTTCTTCTTCTTAGAACCTTCTGACTCATCAGAATCATCCTCATCATCAGAGTGAGATGATTGAGCTTGATAATAGGGATCAAAAGCCTCTTGCTCAGCTTGTTCTTTGGCTTTCAATGCAGCTTTCTCTCTTTCCTCTTCTAAGGCATCTTATGCCAAAAGGGTATCAAAATTAGGTCCTGGGGTGTCATCCCACAGAGTTGATTTCTCTTCTTGTTCTACATTAACTGTCTTGGAGACTAGTTAATCTTACACAGTTATCTGAGCTGGAGGAGTAGATACAGGTTCTTGAACAGCAGGTTCTTGAGCTGGTTCTGGAGCTTCTAGATCTTCTTGATCTTCTTGTACTTCATCTATAGTCTCAGGAACACACAGATTTTCTAAGTTGGCTAGCAACATACCTTCAAGATATTCACATGTTAACATATCAGTTAATATGTCAAGGAATTGAGATAAAGAATTACCTGCAGAGTTTCCCAACTCCCATAAATCATCTAGAAAGGAGGTGATGACTCCCTCTAGGTACAGAGCAATAATGGGAGTGGAGGATTCTTCAAGGAAAACATTGACAGCAAATTCTGCTTCCATTATAATATCAGATGCCCTCTGATCTGAGACTTGGGCTACTTGAACAGCTGCTGGGTCTGGAACTGTAACTGTAAGAGAAGTTGTATCTGCAGCTTTCAGGATTTCTTCTGAAGGAGTCTCTTCTAGAGCTTCAACTGAGAGAGAGATCAGGGGAAGTACTGAGACATCTTTCTGGAACATCTCCCCCTGCCTGATTTCAGTAGGTACTGAAATCAGGCCTCTAAATGAAGAGGGCTCAGCAGATTTGGAGAGGGCTGTGAGTGATTGAGTAAGGGAAGAAATGGAAGAAACAAGTGGGGCAATTGCTTCTTCAATCATGATTTTGATCGAAGGAGAAATTAGCTCCATAATGCTTGCAATGAAAGCTGGAGTTATTTCAAAGGATGGAGGGGAATCACAGTAGATGGAAGATCATCAGGGACGGTGGTCTCCTGATGAGATATGTTGTGAACTAGAGACTGATGAGTGGATGAGGGAAGATCAATATGATCTGGAGGTGTAAGTGGTGACTGAGGTGGAGTGGGTAGAGTCTTAGAAGCTAACAAATCAAAATTGGGAATTGAAGTCACAGCAAGATGAGAAGGGGGTGGAGATGCTGGTGGTGATGCATGGATAATAATGGAGGAATCTTGTGGAAGAGAGACAGTAGATGTAGATGGCACTTCAGTGGAAGTGGATGGTAATGCAGTAGATGTGGATGGCAATGCAGATGAAGGTGGAATGGGGGGAATGGAAGAGCCTTCTTTAGGTAGGTGGGGAGTGACTGATACAGTCCTGGTGCTCTCAGATGCAGTGGGAGCAACCCCAGCTGGTGAGGGCTTCTAGATGTTCCTCCTCCACTTAACAAACAAAGTGGGATCCATCTTCTTACTAGCATTGATGGATGTAGCAACTGTACCCAATAGTTAAGGATATTTTTCTTTTAGAAATATTCCTATCACCCTTCCAAGAGTTACTTCCTTCTTAGAGTTCTTCTTCCTGATCAAATCAAACACTATACTTGCCCAATTAATCTCTTTCTTATTAACAAGGGCACACATCAAGGCAAACTGCTGCCTGGTGATGTTGTCATGAGCAGAGTGCTTACCCAATAGCACTTTTCCAACCAGTTCTGCTATGAAATTTATCCTAATTGGAAAATTTACTTTCAGCAACTTTGTAGGAATGCCCTCAACATGTCCTAGCTCTACGAGCATTCTTCCATACTCTTGAGTATCTTGATCATACTCCTCTTGACCATTCAATAATCCAAAAATCTCAATCAAAATGGCAGGAGTTAAGATTACCTCTTCCCCGCCTACTGTCCCGATCAAGGATTCGTTGCTGGAAGACGAAGAATAAACCCATTCTTTAATCTCTGGAATGTTTATCTTAATCCTTGTGGATATAAGCTTTTCCAGTCCTTGATCCTTGCAGAGCTGTAGCATCTCTATAATCTCCACATCGCAGGCGCTGAACGAGTCGAAATCTACGCTGAAACCGTCATCAAACATCATCGCTGTCAGGAGACCTAGAGCAATCGCCATTGATTTGGTTGGAGAGGACGACGAAAACGAAACGGCAGAAAGCGCGGAGCAGAGCTCAAGCAGAAAGACGGAATACGAAAAGATGAGCTCTGTCGACTACTAAAAGACGATCTCTTAACCTAAGTCGACCATTGGTTTTATATTCAAACAACAATCGTCGACCTGTTTTAATAGATAGTAGAAGCGATAGTCGAACGGTCATTCGACGATCGTTTCCTGAAGCAGAGTATTCGGGCAATCGTTCGACTATTTCTGTCTTCATAAGCAAATGAGCCGGCGTCAACCATTGGTCGACGATAGGCTCAACCTGTTCGACTATCGTCGAATGTCATTCGACGATCTTCAAACAGATTTCAACAAAGGCAGAAGTCACTCTTTGTCTTTTCCATTTATCATGCCTAGTTGAACCAAAAAGAATAGATGCTTCTGTTCATCTAAGGGCTTGGTGAAAATATCACCTCTCTGAAGGTCAGTGGATATGAACTCAAGGCTGATCTTGTTCTTTTCCACACAATCTCTTAGAAAATGGTGTCTAATCTCAATGTGCTTGGTCCTAGAGTGGTGGACAGGATTTTGTGCAATGGAGATAGCACTGGTACTGTCACACATGATTTTGGTGTTCTTGTGTGTGTACCCATAATCCAAAAGTTGGTTTTGAATCCACAGGATCTGTGAACAACAACTAGCAGCTGCTATATATTCAGCCTCTGTAGTTGAAGTTGAGACAGAAGCCTGTTTCTTACAGAACCAAGAGACTAATCTCTCTCCCAGGAACTGACATGTTCCTGAGGTACTTTTCCTGTCAACTCTACAACCAACATAGTCAGAATCAGAGTATCCAATTAACTCAAATTCTGATTCAGCTGGGTACCATAGTCCTAAATTTGGACATCCCTTCAGGTATCTCAAAATTCTCTTGAGGAGAATCAAATGAGATTCCTTGGGGTTGACCTGGAATCTAGCACATAGGCATGTGACAAACATTATATCTGGTCTACTTGCAGTTAAATACAATAGGGAACCAACAATGGCCCTATAGTTTTTCTGATCAACTGGCTTACCCTGATCATCAGAATCTATAACTGCATTAGTAGTCATGGGTGTATGCATTGCTGAAGCATCAGCCATCCCAAACTTCTTTACCAATTCCTTGGCATATTTGGATTGGGAGATGAAGATGCCATCAACATCTTGCTTTACTTGGAGACCAAGAAAGTAAGACAGCTCACCCATACTACTCATCTCAAACTTAGAATGCATCAGGTCTGAGAACTTTTTGCACAGTTTGGGATCAGTGGAGCCAAAAATAATATCATCCACATAAACTTGAACTAACAGGATGGTGTCCTTGTGATGCTTGACAAATAGGGTTCTATCAACTACTCCCCTAATAAAGTTGTGCTCTAACAGGAAACTAGCTAGAGTCTCATACCAGGCTCTGGGTGCTTGTTTAAGTCCATAAAGAGCTTTTTGCAACTTGTAAACAAATGAGGGTTGAGTTGAAGAGACAAACCCAGGAGGTTGTTCAACAAACACCTCTTCCTTTAGCTCACCATTTAGGAATGCACCCTTGACATCCATCTGAAAAACCTTAAACTTCATATAGGCTGCATAGGCTAGAAAGATCCTTATTGCCTCTAGCCTTGCAATAGGGGCAAAGGTTTGGTCATAGTCTATACCTTCCTCCTGTCTGTAGCCCCGAGCTACAAGCCTAGCTTTGTTCCTTATTATAATTCCATTTGCATCTAACTTGTTTCTGAACACCCACTTGGTTCCTATGATCAGTTGGCCTTTAGGTCTTGGAACCAAAGTCCATACTTTATATCTTTCAAATTGATTAAGCTCCTCTTGCATAGCAATGATCCAGTGCGGATCTAGCTCAGCATCTTTTATGGTGAGGGGCTCAATCTGTGAAAGGAAACAAGCATGCATCACATCCTGTCTTAATTGATGTCTTGTTTGAACACCAGCTAATATGTCACCAATCACTTGAGATATAGGATGATCTCTAAGTGTGACAATATTAGCAGGTGGGATGTGATCTTCAACAACAGTTTGGATTAATTCCTCTTGAGGAATTGGATCAACTGTTGGTTGTACAGCAACTGCTTCCACATTGTCTTCATCACTCTCTGAATTAGTGATATGAAGAGTTGAAAGATGGAGAATCTCTTGAGTGACATCTTTGCATGACTCAGGTACCTAAAATGAGCTTGAGGAAGGAGAAGCTTCCTTCTCCTTGTAAAGCATCTTTGACTCATCAAAAGAAACATGCACAGACTCCTCTATTTTAGATGTTGATTTGTTAAAGACCCTATAAGCTTTGCTTACTTGGGAATATCCAAGAAAAATTCCCTTTGAAGCTTTTACTTCAAATTTTCTAAGGTATTCTTTGTTGTTATTGTGAATATACACTACACAACCAAAGACTCTAAAATAATTAATTTTAGGTTTCTTTCCTTTAAGAAACTCATAAGGAGTTTTACTCTTAAGCTTGTGTATAATACATCTGTTCAAGACAAAATTAGCTGTGATAACAGCTTCTGCCTAATAAGAGAGAGGCATGTTAGCATCTGCCAATAATGTTCCAGCAGCTTCAATCAGGGTTCTATTCTTCCTTTTCACTACCCCATTTTGTTGGGGAGTTCTAGGAGCAGAGAAGCTATGTTTGATACCTTCTTTCTCACAGAATTCTTGCATGAGAAGAGACTCAAACTCAGTACCATGATCACTTCTGATCAAGGCCACATGAGTAGAATACTCAGTCTGCACACATAGCAGAAAGTCTGTAAGAACTTTTAAGTTATCAGCCTTAGTTCTCAAGAAGAACACCCAAGTGAACCTAGAGAAGTCATCTACAATCACTAAAGTGTAAAACTTCCCTCCTACACTCTGTACATTTATTGGGCCAAAAAGGTCCAAATGTAATAAATACACTATTCTAGGTGAATCACTTTTATTTTCAAATTTAAAAGAGTTTTTGGTTTGCTTGCATAATTGACAAGCCTTGCATAGGCTTTCCTTCTTGTAGGGGAAAGAAGGTAAACCTCTAACAAGGTTGTATTTAGATAACCTAGATATGTTCTTGAGGTTAACATGGCTAAGCCTCCTATGCCATAAGGTGTTATTATTTTTTACTTCATTAAACAGGCAGATTTTAGATTGAGTTGAGTTAAAATCTACTAAATAAATATTACCTTGTCTAATGCCTACTAACACTACATTACTATTTAAAGTAATATTGCAAAGAGTGTGAGTGACAGATACCTGATAACCTACATCACATAACTGGCTTACTGAGATTAGGTTGTGCTTCAGTCCAGTTACATATGCAACCCTTTTGAATGTTACTGCTCCAATGGTAATCCTACTATATCCTTCTGTTTGACCACAGTTGGAATCCCCAAAGATCACCTTTGGTCCAAGCTTGGCCTTGTATTTTGATAGATTTTCTTTGTTTCCTGTTATGTGTTTGGAACAGCCACTATCCAAATACCATTTATCTTTAGTAATTGGATAGGTCTTCACCTCCAAATTAAATAGTTAGACATTGTGGACGAAGACAACCTTGGGTCCATTATTCTTCACATAATGAAAGATTGAAATAAAAGAATAAGCAGGCTGGGGTTTATATCCTAAGGGATAGGATCTCCTAGGTGGAATAATCCATGCAGTTGATGGGTAAATAAACCTAGGGTTTCTATTTACATTAGGATTTCTAAGGTTCAGGTTGTTATTTTTAAAATCATATTGAGATCGTCGATCATCGTTCGACGATCGATGCTCAGATCGTCGAGCATCGTTCGACCATTGAGCCTTCGATCGTCGAGCAGCATTCGACGATTTTTGTATTTCCTTAAATTTTTGCTTTATCTTTTCTCTCTTAGCTTTATTTAAGGTTTTGTTAACTAGAGTTACTTGCTCAGTATTCTTTATTCCTTCAGCTGAAATAAAGTTTACTAGAGTTGAAAGATGATTTTTAAGAACCAAGGGGGGTTCACTTGATGAGGCTCCTAAGCCTAGCTTATTATTGCCTGACCTAGTGTTTGTCATGCTAGTGATCTCTAGCAGCTTAAGGCTTCTACCATTTAGAGATTCTTCTAATCTTTTTGACTTAGCTAGTTCATTTTTAAGAAATTTTATTTCTTCACTGGACTTAGTGAGTTTTGCTTCTAACCTAGCACTTTCAATGGAGAGGATTTCTGATTCTGCTATCCTATTTCTAAGCTCCTTAATTTCTTTTTCTGAACTAATTAAATCTAAACAAAGGGATTTAAATTCAGATTTAAATTCAGCAGAAGAAAAATTATAAGAAGATAATACATGATCTTCTGTAGGCATTTCTTCATCATCATCAGAACTCTTTACAGCTGAGTGATTGCTGCAGACATCAATTTCCATAAGGCAAATTTCTTTTGCCTTCTTCTCTTCCTCATCTTCACTGGTGCTTGAGGAGGAAGATTCCTCATCTGTGTCACTCCAGGTCTCAGCAACAAATCCTTTCTCCTTCTTCTTATTTTTGTGGGAGGAGGACTTGGAGTGCTTCTTCTGATGTTCTTTTTCTTTTCTCTTATCCTTGTTCTTTTCCTCTAGACACTTTCCTGCAGCCATAATAAATAATTTATTTAGCAGGAGATCTGTCTTACCTTGGTTTATCTTCATATTTTGAAGACTTCTTTCTGAATTCCTTTCTGCCCATCTTGAGAAACCTTCTGGCAAAGAGTGCCATCAGCTCCTCATTAGATTGGCTTACTTTAGAAGCATCAACAGCTTTGAGAGCAAGAGTTTGCTCTTTCCTTGTTGGAGTGGGAGTCTTAGCTTCAGCTTCAGCTTCCCCTGACTTTAGAACTTGCTCAAAAGATTTGAGCTTTCAAAGGAGGGCTTCAGTTGAGATCTCAGTAGTACTTCTGGCCTCCTTGATGGGCCAGATCCTAAGATCCTATGTGCTGGGGAAGCACATCAGTATCTTATCATTGACCTCTGTCAATGTTATCTCCTTATCAAGGGTTATCAGCTCATTGATGATGGAGCTGAGTCTGGTGTACATAGCTTCAACTGATTCAACTTCAGTCTTCTTGAAGTTTTCATATTGAGATATAAGATTGGAATTTCTGTCCTTCCTCTCATCAGCTGAACCAGCTACAATCTGGTTCAGTGAGTCCCACATGGCTTTTGCAGAAGTGCAATCAGCCACTTTCTGAAAGGTTTCATCAGACATTGTCTGAGCCAGAATATTCATGGCTTTTGCATCAGCTACTTTTGCTTTCTTGTATGCATCATTGTAGTCTGGAGGTGGCACTGCACTGAGATTTGTAGATGTTATAGCAGTGGCTGCAGCAGGTGGTGTTTGAGGTCCTGTCAAAATAGAAGAAAAAATATCTTCATTAATAGAATTCATATATAACTTGATTCTTGCCTTCCAGATGCTGAACTTAGCTAAGTTGCAAACTGGAGGTCTGGTGCTAGAATAATCCTTGTACTAGGCCATGAAGTGAATGTCTATAAACATGGTATCTATCTGGATCTTGTGACTCAGGTGTTAGCCTGTACAGTCAGTCAACCTCCCTCTGATACCAATTGAAAGTAAGGATAGATAAAACTCTAGAGGGGGGTGAATAGAGTATTCAAAAATTATGACAATCTACTCAACTCCCTTAGAGTTAGTTTGTGGAAAGAGTTTATAGATGTTTGAAACCCTAGAGCCTAACACAAAGTGTGGTGCACAAAAGAAAGCTAACTGTAATTACAGTTTCAGCTTTAGTCCTAACACAGCAACTAGCAATCCTAGTTAGTTCTACTCACAGCCACAGTGCAATAATTAAAGTAAGCAACACAGACAACACAAGAGGTTTATAGTGGTTCCCTCTAAATAGGTACATCCACTCTTCTACCACCCTAGTAGGAATCCACTACAGGTTTTTGTTCAGGTGCCCTGCCACCAACTGATCTGGTTCAGGTAGATCAAGTAGAACCTTTAAGCTTTAGATCAGGAGCTCAAAATCCAACACAAATTTTTGCTAAGGTGCCCTGCCACCAAGGTTCACATTTGAAGGGAGAAATAACCCTTTTATAGGAGGTTGAGAGAGAGTTAGAGTGTCTTCTCTATTGTAAAATAAGATTAGAGAAGCTAGTGGATTGCACAGAGCTAGAAAGCTCTAAGGAATCAAGGCTCCCCCTGGCTTACTGATATCCAGGAAGAAGTCTTGCTTCAGGGTTCAGGAACTCTTCTGAACTTTTGATAGATAAAATCTATTGTCTTGAAGTTCTTGAAGGAGCAGCTTGAAGAAGACTCTTAATGCAGAATGATTGTTCTTCTTCAATCAGCTTTTCTTTCTTCTTCTTCTTCTTCTAGAGGCTCTGAGTGTGAATGTTCTTGGAAGCAGGATGAACTCAGGATTTAAAGAAGAATGCTGAAGAGAGTAGATCTTCTCAGTTGAATGTGAAAGAAACTGAGAGCTGTTCTTCTTGTTTTGAATCTGTATATGAATATCTGTGTCAACCAGACTTGGTGTCTGTGAGTATATCTCTCTATCCATGTATATATGTGTTGAAACTTCTTTCAAAAGAGCTATTTATATATTAGCCTCTATAACGGCTCTAATCTTTATTTGAACTTTGTCTTCTTCTGAGATCTGCAATCTGGGCTACAAATAGCACAATACAAAAATATATCCCGCAGACAGACATCCTATAAAGGGATAAAGCTTTCTGAGAAGCTGCATATCCAATCTGATAAAAGAATACTAGAGAAAGTTACATCAAACCAAACTCTTTACAGCCAGAGAAGACTTTTGTGTCTAACGGCTATAAAGAACAGCATGGCAGATAAAGCATAATGATATTTCAACTAATAAGACAAAAGACTTTTGTTAGAAAGAACTTGACTTATGCATAAAGAATGGGGCATAGATTGCCTTGAAATGTCAGCATAAAATCAATGAAATAATATTTAATAAAATATGCCAAATAAATAAGAAATAAATCACAGAAGAGAAGGAGTACAAAATTACTAACAGCAGACAAAAGATCATCGACCGATCCACGGAGATCGTCGATCGAACCACAGAGATTGTCGAACTATCAGAACAAATAGTCGAACAAAACAGGTAGTCGAACTATCAAAGCAGATACATAGAAAGAAGTGAACCCAAGCAGCCCACAAACGACAAAATTGGCCCAAAAGTTTGAACCCTTGGACCATATATAGAAGTTCTATTTATAAGCAAAAAATTGGAAGGCGACACGCCCTGGTAACGGGCGTGACAGGGGGCGTGTCATACTAGCTTGTTGAAGACGACAAAATTTTGGTGACTAGTCGATTTCTTGAAGCTTCTAAGACGGAGCATGTATCGGTCACGGGCGTGACAAGGGAGTCATGGGCGTGACAGGGGAGTCATGGGCGTGACAGGGAGTCACGAGAGTATAGGGGGGTGTGACTGGACATCTGGTATTGAACGTCGAGCGACGATCGAAGAACGTCGAGCGGCGATCAACGAACGTCGAGCGGCGATCGACGAACGTAGAGCCGCGATTGATACAGGCGTGTTGCATTTTTTACACGGGCGTGATTGGCAGTTCGACGAACGTCAACTGTAGAATGTTGAGCTGGAGGCGTTGAGTGTCGAGATAGGATTGACACGGGCGTGTCGAATCGGGACACGAGCATGTTCAGCTAAGCGTTGAATGGTTGCTGGAAGCGTCGAGCTTGGATCAACGAACGTTGAACGTCGAACGTCAAGCGGTTGGACATGGGCGTGTCGAACGAGACACGCGCGTGTATTTTGAGAAATTCGGTTTTTTCTAAAAAAATTCTGAAAAACAAAATAAAACTACGTTAAAAAAATATTTACAAAAAAAACATTTTATTGAAGAAAAATGAATAAAAATAATGAAAATGAACAAAAATGACTTAAATAAAGTACGTAAAAATATGAATATTTACAACTCATCAAATACCCCCCATACTTAAGCTTTTGATATTCCAGAGCAAAAGTTAGAGATGAACTTATAAGGAATTATAAGAAATCCTAAATTTAGCTACCGCTTGAATTAATTAATAGAGAGATCTAAATAAACATACGAGGCATAAGAGTTAAGTCCTAAAATTATGAACATGATTTAAATAGAGGAAAAGTTTTGGCCAAAACACTTCTTGATGTAATCAAATAGAAACAAAACTTTGTAATCGTTAGCTTAACAAAAATAGTTTGGAATTATAGAAACTTTAGCTTGTGGAAGTTTTATGGGAAATAATGCAATTTAAAAAATTATGCTCTCAAAACAATTTTAAATTAAGTCTAGAATCATTGAAATTGGCTGGGGGGGTGTTATTTTGGTTTATGAAGTGGGCTTAAATTTAGAGGTGAGGAAATTTTTTCTCAAACCTCTAATAAATTTTTTTGGATGTTTTCAGGAAAATGAAATCTTATTTTCCTTAACATATAAATTTTTGTAACAACTTCAAATTAACTAAATGTATATGTATAAGATTAATGAATTTTATCCTCTTACTCTGTAACATATAATCTTTTTAAATATTGGTTCCTATGTTTACGGAATGAAATCTTGTTCCCATTAACATAGGTTCTTTTAGGAGAAAAATTTTGTTATCATGCCAAGTAAGGCATGATAAATATGGGAGAAATGGTTTTCAAAGAGAAAACTAGATTTTAATAAAAAAAGTTTGAGAGCAACCTTTATAAATTGAACGTTCCTGTGTTTCAGAAAGCTAGAAGTAAACATAATTGAATCTAATAGTTGTTTATTTCTAACATAATACACGTGCTTTATTTATGATAAATTAGAAGTAGTGCCGAAAATGAGTCCCCTATCTTAAGAATAAAGTATAATAAATTCTTTAAAACTTAACCCCAAATATTTAAATCTATCAATTTATAATTAATAAACGAATAGTAAACAAAGAATTAATGAAATTCACTTATAAAGAAACTTGCAACTATATTTCTAGAGAGCAAAAAGGGTTAAGAATGGAATATTTGATTTATTTGATTTATAATGTTTTTGGATTTTTAAAGTTATCTGTTTTTGTGTTTTTAATTTATTTCTTTAATATATACATACTAAAAATGCGAAAAAGATATATATATATATATATATATATATATATATATATTGAAATATTTTATGTTTGTTTTCAAAATTTTTTGTATTTTTGAGATTTTTAAGCAAATATTTACATAAGAGGAAAAAAAGAAAATTTTTTTACAAAGAGGAGGAAGAAGGGAAGAGGGGAGAGAGAAAAGAATATTTACAAAAATATTTACAAAAAAATATAAAGAAAATATTTACAAAGTAAAACGAAATATATATTTTATGGAAATTTTTTGTTTTATAATTTTTTTTTTTGAAGATTTTGATGATTTTTTTTTTTTGGAGTTTTCATTTTGAAATTTTTTGTGTTTTGTTTTCATTTTTGTATTTTAAAATTTTATTAAGTGCGAAAAATGGAAGTGCAGAAAGGGAAGCACGAAAACACCCCCATACTTAATCCCAACATTATTCCCAATATTGCAATATAAGTTTGTTGAACAAAAATGAAATGAAATGCGATATGTACAAAAAATAAAACGGGAGGGTAGGAACTTCCCTGGAACATGTTCGGGGAGGCCCATTCAAAAACCCTTCATTATTAGAACAAGTAGGAAACAAAATAAGGAAAGAGCGAAAAAGGTAGACGTGGGGTGCCTCCCAGGAGCGCTTTGTTTATAGTCGTGTAACTTGACTATTATGGCGGGGTTATAATGTTTAGGAAAGTTATGGTTTCGTTAAAACTGATCACTGGATCGCCCGCTATGTATGACTTTAACCGATGAAAGTTTACTTTAAACAAAACTTTTTCTGGGTGGGAGATGAGTACGGTCCAATATGACCAAACCTCTTCAACTTTGAAGGGGCCGAACCATCGCAATTTTAGCTTACCTATAAAAAGTCTAAGACGAGAATTATAAAGAAGGACAAGATTGGTCGGAGAAAAATTTTTTGGGGACTTGATTTTTTGATTGTGTTAGAACTTAGAACGCTCCTTATAGAACTTATTGCTCTCGTAAGCATTTACACACCATTCATCGAGCTCGTTTAGTTGTAGTTTTCTACCATGAGCGTCTAAGTTAGCGTCGAGATTTACGAGTTTTAAAGCCCAAAGTGCACGATGATCTAATTCTACGGGGAGATGACACGCTTTGCCATAGACTAATCGAAACAACGTACAACCAATTGTGGTTTTGTATGTCGTACGATATGCCCACAACGCATCGTCGAGTTTGACGGACCAATCTTTCCTATTAAGTGAAACGATTTTTTCTAATATACGCTTAATCACTCGATTTACTACCTTGACTTGGCCACTTGTTTGTGGGTGGTAGGGGGTGGCAAGTTTGTGTGTGACTCCGTATTTACCTAACGTCTTAGCCATTTGGTCGTTACAAAAATGCATTCCCCTATCACTTACAATAGCGCGAGGTGTGCCGAAGCGAGAAAATAAATTTTTAAGAAAGGTAACGACGACTCACACATCATTTGTGGGGAGAGCTTGCACTACAGCCCACCTTGATACGTAGTTGACCGCCACTAAAATATAAATATTTTTAAAAGAAGGAGGTAGGGGGCTGACAAAATCGATGCCCCATAAATCGAAGATTTCACACTCTAAAAATAAATTTTGGGGCATCTCATCCCGACGAGAGATGTTACTTGACCGCTGACAGCTATCACATTGGCACACATAATTGTGAGCATCTTTAAAGAGAGTGGGCCAAAAGAAGCCCGCCTCTAGCGCCTTCCGCACAGTTCAGTTAGCTTGATAATGCCCACTGGCCGGACCCTCGTGGCGGTGCCTAAGTATTTGCGCACACTCCACACCCACGACGCATCTTCGGACCGCCTGGTCCATGCAGATACGAAAAAGAAAAGGGTCCTCCCAAAAGAAATTTTTCAAGTCAGAAAAGAATTTCTTCTTTTGCTGGCTTGAAAAGTCTTTTGGGAGCACCCGCACAACAAAATAGTTCGAAAAATTTGCGAACCAAGGCGGGAAAGACGAAATCGTATTAATAGCTAGGAGGCATTCCTCGGGGAATCTGCATTTATGTCAGGTGTTGGAACCGGTAAACCCGACTTCCCCTAAAGCTCAGATCTAAAATTCTAGCTCACACTTACTCTCCTTAAACCACCCCTTGGATGAGAATCTCAAAGGAACAGACCGTGAGCTTCAGCGCGGAGGTCCCACCTCTTACCCAGAAGAATTATCAATTCTCTCCCTCCCTAGCCAATGCTGAGCTTGGTGCCTTAGAAGAAGAAAAGAAGGAGCAACAACCTTCTATCAAGCACCTTACTGGTCTATTTATTGGCCTCTGAATCTGAACTGGGAATAACCAAACTGAACCAACCAGAAATTACCAAAATACCCTTAGTCGGGTCTGCCAACAGCCAAACTCCGTTGTTCTGAGGGGTTATATGCAGACCACACAGGGTAAAAGTGTAAAATAACATGTGGTTAAAAAAGTAAACCCCTCTATACCAGAACTGACCTTTGACTGAACACTGAACCAATCACTAAGCCTCTCGCCAAACCGGCTCTTGGCGAGAGCGTCATCTCGCGGGCAAGAGCTCCCCCCTCTGGACCCCTCTCGCCTAGTGAGTCGGCTCTTCTCTCAGCCCATCTCGTCTAGCGAGCAGATCTCGTCCCGCGAGTGGTCCTTTCCCTAGGATCCACTCTCCTAGTGAGTCGGCTCTCGCTTGGGTCCTTCTTGCCTAGCAAAATAGCCTTCTCTAAACCCATCTCGCCTTCTTATCCTGCAAGCCCGAGGTTGTAAATAATCCCCGCTCTTTTTGAGGTTGCCTCAATCTCACAAAGAAAGTCCAACTGAGGCGCGCGTGATTAAAGTGAATTTATGAAGGAATCTTTTTGGGGGGCCCTCCACCCAAACCTATAAATTTAGGATTTCAACCCCCGTGTAGAGAGTCCCCCCCTTTCCACATTTCGTCCTTCTCTAGCTTTACTGCTATCATGTCTCACAACCAGAGCTTCCGCGACCGCATTGCGATGGTGTGCAAGCGGAACAAGGCCAATGTGGCCGCTCTGACCATGGTTCCGGTTCACCCCCCCCCCCTCCTTACCATCCTCATCGTCTTGCCTGAAGAAGGCGAAAACAACGAACCCCTCTTCCTTGGCATAAGAGTCCTCTCGCGCCTTCCCGGAAATCCACGCCCCTCCTCCTCCCGCGTCTCCCAGAGAGAAAGAGGTGAACTTCCGCTTCTTATCCCTATTTCTCCCTTATTCACATTTTATCATTTACTAGTTACTTTCAGGTGGATCTCGCACCTCAACATCGACCCGAGAGCCCGCAGGACAACACCGCCGACCATCACCAAAATTCCTACTCGCCTCAGCCATCCACCCCTCCATCTACTCCTCCGAGTGCGAGGGAGGATGACCCTTCTCACGCCGCTGGGACCTCTCGTTATCCTGGAAAAAAACCTTCCCTCGCGGACCTCTGTCCCGCTCGGTACTCCCGTACACTACTGCGAGAACCCCCTTACTCTACCCTCCTACTCCTTGCGTAGACGTCCAGGTCGATTTGCCTACTGAGGAATTCTCTAGGTAACTAGTTGTCTCACCCCCTCCTCATATAAACGAGATTGAAGACTACATGGGTGATCCCATGGAACCCTTAGAGATGAAGCATAGAATAGCCGAGATGTTCCAGAAGTACGCTCGTTTCATCCGCGAGTTGGAACAAGATAACAAGGCGTCCGACCGACGAATTGACTAGCTAGAAGTTGAATGTGCTCGCCTGTCTTCGAAGATCGATGCTGACATTGAGGTAGACGAGACTGATCCTCAAGCCATCCTCAGCGAGGTCGATCAGCAACTTCATCTCGCGCGCCGTGGTGTTGACGCGGCTCGCGCTTTTCACCTCCCTAACCGACCCCCTTGTGCAGGATCTCACGGTGGCCATTGGAAATGGCACAAGCACTGAAGATCTATCGGCTTATCTCGCCTAGTTTATCCACCTCGCTCTTCTAATTTGTAATACCCCTGTAATATATATTATGCTACTGCCTCGCCCAGGGCCTAGGACATGTGAACATGTTGCCCGCCTTGTGCGTAATGGGACAATTAAATAATCAGTATTTCTGGTTTATTTTTATGCTTAGTTTAATTTCTTTTTATTTATTTCTTCTTTACTATTCACTCTTTGTCCCTCCTTGCTGAGGAAACCCGCGATGGGCCACACAGGAATCGAGGCAGAGAGAGAGAGAGAGAGAGTGAAATGTCGGCAGACTCTCCCCCTTCCCCTATATATTTTACCGCCTATTTTTTCCACTGGCCACATCCGCTATAAATACCCCCTCACCCCGGATCAGAGCTACGCTCTCACCTCTATTGCGCCCTAGCTCTCGTCCTTTTATTCCCTCCGTCCGGCGTATTGCTCTCGCTTCTACTTCATCTCGCTTCCTTCTCCTTCAACCGTCTCGCTGATTCATCCCCTTGTTGCCTACTTTGATCATCTCGCCTTAAATGGGAAAGAAGAAGGTTGAAGAGGGCGAGGGGAGCAACCAGTGTGGGAAATGATTCGCTTACCACGACTTCCCTCCCGACAGAATTCTTGAAGAGGAATACAACCTCTTTACCCGCGAGTTTTTGATGGAGGGATTTGAGTCGCAGCCCCCAAAAGTCGGCGAGTTGATCAATACTTTATACCCTGGGGAACTCGCCTTCACCATCTCGCACTTTAAGGTGCAGGGCTGAGACTGCCTCTCTGGCCGGAGGTTAAATAGGTCTTGAAGTATTTCGACGTAGTCCCGACTCAGTTAAACCCGAATGCCATCTCGGTACTAGTTGCCTTTGCCAGCTATATGCGCCAGGAGCACATCGAGTTCAGCTTTACAGTTTTTCTCAAGGTGTTCTTCTACCTTGAAAACCACGATAATGCATCCTACTTCACCGGGCAAGGTCTCAAGGTATGCGAGGCGCCCAACAAGAATCATCACTGACTCACCCGCTTCATCTTCATCTGCGGCAACTTGGGAGGCATCCCGCTCGCGCCCGTGTCACCTGCCGAGGTGTTCTACGCGTCGCCACAGGTTGGCGGCACGGACAATCTTCTCTTTTACTTCTTTGTCGGTAAGAATTTCGAAGTTCAATTCCTGAGGCGCGGCCTCAACTCCCTCCTTCCTGTGCTCCCTGGCGAAGGTATGCTCGCGTCCCTTTGGTCTCGCCTTTACTATTTCGTCTTGCCTTCTTATCACCCAGTTATTTGTTTAGGAGAGAGGAACGTCCCCGTTCACCCCCTTATAGGAGTAACACTAAGCCATCCAAGGATCTCGCTCTCACCAGCATGGCGGTCGAGGCGGCGAAAGAGTCCTTGCCCCCCTCCCTCAAGAAAAGGCCCGCTAAAGGCTCCGCTTTGCCTCGCCCCAGCCCTAAGAAAAATATGAAGAAGGTTGTGTCCTCCTCCAAAGAGAAAAAGGAGAAGGCCCCCAAAGAAAATAAGGAGATGACGGGGTCCCCGAGCCCCATATCCATAGGATCGCAGTCCCTCAATCACCTCCTCAGTCATCTCGCCAACAGGCCGTCTCGCTTACCCGCGAGACGACACTTCCCGACCTACCTGCCGACACCTCAATTCAACCAACTGGGTCTCCATATCGCGAAGTCGCTTCTTCCAGTCGCCCAGACCCCTCTTCTCATCAAAATTTTAACATGGGCCCCTTGGTCCAAGACACCGTTAATGACCTAGTTTTACTATGGGAGAAGGAGGCGAACCGGGTGTCAATCTCCACCCTCCTTCCCTCATGGAAGGAGCAGGACCCGCCTACTAGCCACGCCTTCTCCCTGGGCTTTGGCCTTTACGGGGGTACAGGGTCAGATTCCGTCGAGAAGGAAACCTCGCTAGATCTGGTTCTGAAGACTACGCATTCTCAGCTGCGCATCTTGGAGCTTTCGCACCGGCTCTCGCGCCGCTTGATTTTTAATAATAGGAAATGGAAAGAATCTGACGCTCACCTGGAGATAGAACACGAGAAGTCCGGGGACCTCGAAAAGAAGTTGGCTGTTGCCAAAACCCTTCTCACTAAGGCCCGGGGAGGTGTGGTAAGCCTTATCTTACCTTCTGTCCGCTTCTCTCATATCTGCCTCTGGCTAACTGATAAGCTTTTTGCAGGATGCCGAGACGGTGGACCGACTGCATTCGCCCATAGCAGCCCTGGATGAGGAGTTCAAAGGTCTGAAATCTCAGATCGTCCATCTTCGGGACAGTGCTCCATTGTCTTCTCGCTCAGTACTTCCTCAGGCTGCTCCCCCTCATTATTCCTACGAGGAGGTCGAAGAGCTCTACCGAGACTCGAACATTAGGACGGCCGATCTCATCCTAAAAATGATGAAAGAGCTGGGGGTTGTAAGGGAAGAGTCTGAAAATATTACTGCCCGCGACCTCGTGCCAGAGATCTATGGTAAGGAGGGTGATGACTCGTCTTCCAGTGAGGAGGAATGAAACACTCCTAGCGAGAGCTAGGGCTCTCTCTCTTTTTGCTTCCCTGTACCTTTGTACTTAGTTTCTTTTTGTAATGAATAGTTATATGGATAAGTGTATTACGTGATGACTAGTTTTAGTCATCGTTTTTGGGGTAGTTTAGTAGTTAAAATTACTAAAGTTTTATTATTATTTTTGTATTATCAATAGTTTTATTGTTGCTATTTTATGTTATTGTTTTGTTTAGTTCTATTTATAAATTTTAGTATCTTTGCTATAGTTTAGTTTTACATGTTTAATGATATGATTATTTTGATTAGTTTTATCTTTAAACTAATTAATAGTATGAATTAGTATTATGTTTCATGTTTGTTAATTTTAATTTCAATTTTAAAGTATCTAATGTTTTATGTTTTTTTATGTTTGTTATAATTAATGTTATCTAATGCTTTGTCTTGTTATTTTGTAGGATCAACCTAGCCTCTACCCGAGCCTCACAATATTGGAGCAGCCCACCACCACTTGGAGCAGCCCTTGTCCAACCCGGGCACAAGTGAAGCCCACTCCAAGCAGCCCTACATGATGCAGCCCCTCTACCCGAGCGCCCTCAACATTGGAGCAGCCCAAATAGCCATCTAACCCCTACCCGAGCCCTATTAAAGCCCGTACATGTAGCCCATTTTACTTTACATGGCCGGACACTTCAATTAATTCCATTCATGCATGAATCTCTCCATCATTCAATCAATTCCATTCATGCATCCTCCATTATATGGCCGGCCTACTATATTTAAGAGCAGCCTTCCTCTTTCATTAAAAGCCATGCATGAATATTTTCATGCATGGCCGGCCACCTTTAATCTCCCATGCATGCACCTTTATCTCCCTCTCTCCTCATTAAAACTAAATGCATGAATCCCTCCATGTGGCCGGCCACACTCCCCCTTCTACAAGCTTCCATGCTTTCCCCCATTTTATATTTTACATTTTTTATTTAACACATGCATGCATTTCTCTCCCCTCCATTTAATACCATGCATGAACATTCCTCCCCCCTATGGCCGGCCACCCCTTGGGCTTCCCCTATTCTAGATGCTTCCCTCCACTCCTATAAAAGGAACCCATATCCCATGTTTTGAAAAAGTTGGATTGGAGCAAGAGAGCAAGAGAGTACTTTTCAAGAGAGTTCTTTTCATTGTAATTTTCATTTCTAGTTTCCCTTTTTGTTGTAATTTCAATTGTTGTTTTAAAGCTTTGTTTAAGATCATTTTGTTTTAGCATTGTGAACGTTTCTTTTTAGTAATAATAATGAAAATGTTCCTCTCTTCTTTTATTTTGTCTTCCCTTTCAATTATGTGTAGCTAATTTCCTATAGCATTCGATCGTGAGGATCCATGAAGTGAGATGAGAGTTTATTTTCTTTCTTAGTTTTATTTTTGTTATTTCTACTCGATCCTTCTTTGATTTATTTTGCGTCGACTCCGTACTTCCGGTATACGGTAGTAGGCCTTGTTCTCATTTCATAGTAGTCGAGAGACTCATGATTTGAAAGATCACTCAAAGAAGGAAGGAGTTGAATGCAATCCTAGAGATAGGACGACGTAAATCCTCCAGATTGGAGTCAAATCCAATAGTGCGGATCACCTCGATAATGCAACTTTAGGCTTCTTTGGTTTGTAAAGAGATTTCGATCAAAGAGTCTATAAGTTAGGAGACCTAATGCTCTAGCGAGATTTTGTCTTAATATCAGATCCGTCACGGTCGAGTATGGTTTGCAAAAATTAAAACTATCTTTATTTTTATCTCTCTCATCTAATTTCATGGTGAATCATTGATCGAATGCTAGCTTTTTATTATAAGTTTTTCGTCTCGCAAGTTGTCTTTTGTTTTACTTTAAAAAATTCTCAAATCCCAGTAGTTTTCCGGTAGGATAATAGTTAAAGCGTGAGTAGAAGTACTTGACAGCCCCGTGTTTAAATACGACCTTGGTACTACAATTCGACAGGTACGCTTGCCTGTTCGGGTTTTTGCCCACCAAGTTTTTGGCGCCGTTGCCGGGGATTTTTCTTCGTCAATATTTTGAAAACGCTTGCGCTATTACTTCTACAAAAATAAAAAAAAATATTTCTATATATATTTAAATATTTATAATCAACCCACCTCATTTTATTTCTACCCCACCTAAAATCTCTCGAAAAGGGTAAGGGGCTTTAAGCACCACCATTTTACCTAGTACCGAGCGAACCCTTCACCGGGTAGTCCTCGGGAAGTTCGAGAGCCAAGCCGTAAAAA
Organism: Platanthera zijinensis; assembly: GCA_039513925.1. Taxonomy (NCBI): domain Eukaryota; kingdom Viridiplantae; phylum Streptophyta; class Magnoliopsida; order Asparagales; family Orchidaceae; genus Platanthera; species Platanthera zijinensis. The sequence goes on from CM077079.1 coordinate 211,458,919, forward strand.
AAATTTCTATTTCAAAAAAAAAAATCCTTTCTTCTCTTTTCTTTCTTTTTCAAATTTCCATTTTCATTTTTTCTTCGTCTTCTTTGCTAGTGCATGACCCGAGCGAATCCGTCGCTACTTGTTGATTTGGACCCGGAAATCGAACGCTCCTTTTGGAGACAACTACGATTCGGGGCTTCCACTTCTCAAACAGCGGTTGAGGGTTCCTTCGGGGATTGCAATTTTTATTCTGAGATGGGAGACGCTAACCCAGAAATGGATCAGCAAAGGACCATGTCTGATTATGCTCGAACCAATCTGGAGGGGACTGAGACAAGTATTGTTCGACCTGCAATTGCGAACAATAACTTCGAGCTTAAGCCTAGCATCATACAAATGGTGCAGCAATATGTACAGTTCGACGGATTACAAGATGAAGATCCGAACTTGCATATTGCCAATTTTCTTGAAATCTGTGACACCTTCAAAATCAATGGTGTCTCAGACGATGCGATAAGGCTAAGACTCTTCCCATTCTCCTTAAGAACTAAAGCCAAACAGTGGTTGAGTTCTCTTCCAAGAGGATCAATCACTACTTGGAACATTTTAACTGAAAAATTTCTTTCTCGTTATTTCCCCCTGCTAAAACTGCTAAGCTGCGTAATGATATAACTTCATATTCTCAAATTGATTCTGAGACCCTCTATGACACTTGGGAGAGGTTCAAAGAACTTTTGAGAAGATGCCCACATCATGCTCTGCCTGTATGGTTGCAGGTTCAGACATTTTATAATGGGATAAATCAAGAAACTAAGCAAATGATAGATGCCGCTTCCGCTGGTTCTTTAGACCGCAAAACTCCGGAAGCCGCTCTTGAGCTTATCGATGACATGGCGATGAACACTTATCAGTGGAATTCGTCCAGGTCTCGCCTATCTAAACCTGCAGGTATCTTCAAAGTGGATTCGGTGACGCAACTGGCAATGCAAGTGGAAATGCTCAACAAGAAGATCTCGGAGATGACTGCTCCCTCCGCCGCTAAGGTATATGAAAATGCTGCTGCTGCCGAGCAGGTGGATTATCTGGGGAACATACCCAGGCCTGCTCAAAATAATTCTGCCAATAATTTTTCTACTTTTTCGAATTTTTCTTCTCCTCCTGGTTTTAATGCTGCTACAAACTCTTATCATCCTGGATGGCGAACCATCCTAATTTTTCTTAGAGTAATAATGCTAACGTAGTACGCCCACCGCACGATTTTACACCACCACCACCACCACAACAAAATTTTCAAAAACCTTCCCCTTTGGAAGAGATCCTTGCTAAGTATATAAGCTCGAACGATGCTACTATTAGAAACATAACGGGATCAATTAAAAATTTAGAAAATCAGGTCGGCCAACTCGCCAAGGCTTTTTATGAGAGACCACCTGGAACTCTTCCCTCGAACACTGAGCCTAACCCAAGGGAGCATGCAAATGTGATTTCCCTTCGGAGCGGTAAAGTTGTTAACGAGCCCACCACAAGGGAAGAGCCAAGGGTGAGTGTCCCTCCTGCTATTATCCCCACGGAAAATGAAAAATCAAATCTTGAAAATGAAAAATCTACTTTTGACAAAGAAAAAGATATTTCTGTTCTTTCTGATTTTCAAAATGATGCTCCAGTTATTATAAATGAATTTTCGCCACCTCCTTATCCGGCTCGACTTAGGCAAGAAAAATTAGATAATCAATATCAACGCTTTCTTGAAATATTTAAACAAATTCATATTAATTTGCCGTTTCATGAAGCGATTAGCCAAATGCCTAAGTACGCCAAATATCTTAAGGATTTATTAACGAACAAGACAAAATTGGAAAATTTATCACATGTCACATTGAATGAAGAATGCTCGGCGGTCGTTAAGAATTCTAATCTTCCTAAAAAGATAAACGATCCGGGTAGTTTTTCCATTCCTTGTGTTTTTGGCGACCTTTTTGTAAAACATGCATTAGCGGATCTTGGTGCGAGCATCAACTTGATGCCTTTTTCTTTATTTAAAAAGCTTGGTTTGGGCACTCTCAGCCCTACGCGCATGAGTATTCAGTTAGCTGATCGTTCGATTAAGTATCTGTTGGGTGTCGTTGAGGATGTACTAGTGAAGGTCGACAAATTCATCTTCCAGGTGGATTTTGCATTCTCGATATTGAAGAGGACATCGAGGTCCCTCTTATCCTTGGTCGTCCCTTCCTAGCCACCGCTCGCGCAATCATAAATGTGAGTGACGAAAAACTTTTTCTGCATGTAGGAGATGAGGAAGTAGCATTTGATATTAATAAATCGATGAAAAACTCTTTACAAAATGATGACCCTTGTTTTTTCATTGATGATTTAAAAGAAGACTCCTATTTTTCTCCAAACGATTTTTCTTTTCTTTTTTTTGGACCCTCATCAACTATTTTTGAAAATACGGTTATGTCCGTACAAACTATTTTTGAAAATGAAATTGATTTTAAACAAAAGAATTTTGAAAATTTTACTTTTGAAAAAGACAAAAATTTGAACAACTATTTTGATAAACCACCCGATCTTGAAACGAAAATATATCACGCTAAGAAATGTCGCCATCATAAAAATTTTAAACCAGGCGATCAAGTTCTTCTCTTAAATTCACGATTACGCATTTTCTTTGGAAAATCTAAATCTCGTTGGTCTGGACCGTTTGCGGTCAAGGATGTTTTTTCTGATGGAACTGTGTTACTTTCGTACCCGGAGAGGTGTGAATTTAAAGTGCATGAACGTAGACTTAAACTCTATTTCTCTAATGATTCTGTGACTCCTGCAAAGGAGAATCTTCTTTTTGATTCTTAGTTTATTATTTCTGATGGACATTTTTATTTTGTGATGGACATTTTTATTTTTCACTTTTATTTTTGGACTTATTATTATGAAACTCTTTTATTTGGATGTTGTAATAAAAAAAAACATTATCGGGCAATCTGCCCATGGACTCTATTTTTTTCTTTTATTCTGCTCTTTCTACCGGAGGCCAATCAAGTCCATGATCGTGGTCGCCGCTCCGCCGTTGCTGATATCAGATGGATCAAGTCATACCTGCTGACGATCAAGTACTCTAAAAGGCAAGCTTGGGGGAGCGACATCCGCCTTCATCTCACGAACCCGGGGAAGTCCTGTTCTTTTTTAGTTATTTATTTTTCCTGCATTTTTCTTTTTCTCTTCTTCTCAGTCCCTTTCTCTTTTTCTTTATGTTTTCTTCATTGAGGGCAATGAAGAATTTAAGCATGGGGGGGGGGGGTCTAGTTTCTTTTGGTCTTTTCTTTCTGTTCTTCTTCTTTCAAAAATTTATGTTTTATATTAGTATAGTATTTTATGTTATGTCATCAAAATCCAAAAAAAATTATAAAATATAAAACCCAAAAAAATTAGAAAAACAAAAAAAAAATCAAAAAAAATTGTGCTAAAATCTATTTGAAAAACAAAACCTAAAATTATTTTCTATCTTTATTTTCATGTTGCTTCTAGTGAAGTGTAGGCCCATGCGGTTTCTTAGTTCTATATATATCACTTTGAAAATGTTTTTCTAAACCTATCATTTTAACATAGTCTAGTTCTACTAGTTTCTTTTTCTTAAATATAGGCATCCGATTTTTAAGTTATAAGCTAGCAATGCGTAGTTATGTCTTTTTATTCGGTTAGTTACTTACGAATGGTTGCTAGGTATCATTAGTCCTTTTTCATTTGCGAGGTAGTCTTTATTGGTGTCTAGAACTTGTACCAAGCTACTCTTAAAGCATTTGCGTCGTTTTTACGTTCTTTAGAAATGATTTAGGCCACCATTTGAATAGTTTGAGCTTTTCTTGCCCACCAAAAACAAAACCCTTGCAAAACAATTTTGGGCCTTTTCCTTTTTTTCCTTGTTTTTAGCTCCACCTTTCATTTCATCTTGTTCACCAAAGCCAAATGCCGTTCCTATTTTCACACTATAACCTTGAGCTTAAAATTATTTTTTGTGGGAGGGGTATTATATTATTTTGTAAATGAAAGGGACATTATAAAGCTTATTTTTGGAGTTTCCTTATCAATTGTTATTCAAAAATGAAAAAAATTGAGAAAGTAAAATGAAAAAAATCAAAATAAAACAAAAAAAAAAGAATGCAAAAAGTTTATGTTTGGCCAAGCTTATAAAAGAAAAAAATACATGGCCTTATGTTTATTTTAGTTTGAATTGCAGTACTTATCATGTCTTATGCCTTGTTTATTTTTAAGCTCACCCTTGGTTTAGTGTTTAAGCCATTATGTTTATCTTTGTTTCCATTTCCTAATCATTCACCTAAACCAAGTTTTAATGCCTAGTAGATGTCCTAATGATCTTAGAACTTAAATTCGCGTAGTGGAAAAAGTGTGAACGTATAAGCCTATGGCCACCATCATTGATGGATTTCTTTGGAGGTTACCTTGGAGTGTTTTAGGGTTAATGTCTATCTAGCAACCTAGTAGTTTGTTAATGCGCCGTTTACTTAGATCCTCTTCTTTTGTTGTCCTTATTTTCATTTATTTTGGATGCCTTGTTTTAAGATTTAGAAATTAGTAGACTTCCCTTATGTTTTAATGAGATTTTTAGGATTCCACCTTCAAATTTTCTATTGTTCACTTCGCACCCCACTAGTTGATAACATGAAAATTATGATAGTTTAATTTTTCATGTTTTGCTTTTCTTAATTATGGAACTTAAAATATATATATTTCTTTTGCTTCCTTTTTGTTTCTCCCTATTTTCATTTCTATTTGCTTGAGGGCAAGCAAATGTCTAAGCATGGGGGAGTTTGATGACTAGTTTTAGTCATCGTTTTTGGGGTAGTTTAGTAGTTAAAATTACTAAAGTTTTATTATTATTTTGTATTATCTATAGTTTTATTGTTGCTATTTTATTTTATTGTTTTGTTTAGTTCTATTTATAAATTTTAGTATCTTTGCTATAGTTTAGTTTTACATGTTTAATGATATGATTATTTTGATTAGTTTTATCTTTAAACTAATTAATAGTATGAATTAGTATTATGTTTCATGTTTGTTGTTAATTTTAATTTCAATTTTAAAGTATCAAATGTTTTATGTTTTTTTATGTTTGTTATAATTAATGTTATCTAATGCTTTGTCTTGTTATTTTGTAGGATCAACCTAGCCTCTACCCGAGCCTCACAATATTGGAGCAGCCCACCACCACTTGGAGCAGCCCTTGTCCAACCCGAGCACAAGTGAAGCCCACTCCAAGCAGCCCTACATGATGCAGCCCCTCTACCCGAGCCCCCTCAACATTGGAGCAGCCCAAATAGCCATCTAACCCCTACCCGAGCCCAATTAAAGCCCATACATGTAGCCCATTTTACTTTACATGGCCGGACACTTCAATTAATTCCATTCATGCATGAATCTCTCCATCATTCAATCAATTCCATTCATGCATCCTCCATTATATGGCCGACCTACTACATTCAAGAGCAGCCCCCCTCTTTCATTAAAAGCCATGCATGAATATTTTCATGCATGGCCGGCCACCTTTAATCTCCCATGCATGCACCTTTATCTCCCTCTCTCCTCATTAAATCTAAATGCATGAATCCCTCCATGTGGCCGGCCACACTCCCCCTTCTACAAGCTTCCATGCTTTCCCCCATTTTATATTTTACATTTTTTATTTAACACATGCATGCATTTCTCTCCCCTCCATTTAATACCATGCATGAACATTCTTCCCCCCTATGGCCGGCCACCCCTTGGGCTTCCCCTATTCTAGATGCTTCCCTCCACTCCTATAAAAGGAACCCATATCCCATGTTTTGAAAAAGTTGGATTGGAGCAAGAGAGCAAGAGAGTACTTTTCAAGAGAGTTCTTTTCATTGTAATTTTCATTTCTAGTTTCCCTTTTTGTTGTAATTTCAATTGTTGTTTTAATGCTTTGTTTAAGATCATTTTGTTTTAGCATTGTGAACGTTTCTTTTTAGTAATAATAATGAAAATGTTCCTCTCTTCTTTTATTTTGTCTTCCCTTTCAATTATGCGTAGCTAATTTCCTATAGCATTCGATCGTGAGGATCCATGAAGTAAGATGAGAGTTTATTTTCTTTCTTAGTTTTATTTTTGTTATTTCTACTCGATCCTTCTTTGATTTATTTTGCGTCGACTCCGTACTTCCGGCATACGGTAGTAGGCCTTGTTCTCATTTCATAGTAGTCGAGAGACTCATGATTTGAAAGATCACTCAAAGAAGGAAGGAGTTGAACGCAATCCTAGAGATAGGACGACGTAAATCCTCCGGATTGGAGTCAAATCCAATAGTGCGGATCACCTCGATAATGCAACTTTAGGCTTCTTTGGTTTGTAAAGAGATTTCAATCAAAGAGTCTATAAGTTAGGAGACCTAATGCTCTAGCGAGATTTTGTCTTAATATCGGATCCGTTACGGTCGAGTATGGTTTGCGAAAATTAAAACTATCTTTATTTTTATCTCTCTCATCTAATTTCATGGTGAATCATTGATCGAATGCTAGCTTTTTATTATAAGTTTTTCGTCTCGCAAGTTGTCTTTTGTTTTACTTTAAAAAATTCTCAAATCCCAGTAGTTTTCCGGTAGGATAATAGTTAAAGCATGAGTAGAAGTACTTGACAGCCCCGTGTTTAAATACGATCTTGGTACTACAATTCGACAGGTACGCTTGCCTGTTCGGGTTTTGGCCCACCAATACGCTCTTGATTTATTTGTGTTAGGTTATTTCGTTTATTGCGAGACGATTCTTAAGTTTGCTCACGCTCTTGCTTTATTTGCTGTTATGTTACTTCGTTTATTGCGAGACGATTCTTAAGTTTGCTCACGCTTGCGATACAGGGAAATGACTCATCTCGCCACCTTGCTGGAGAGTGGATTTTGCTCAGAGTGCGGGTTACCACTTCCCCCACCGCCCTTGCGCGCGGGACCGAATTATTCTCCCCTCTCGTCTCGCCTCAAGGTATCTCCGGTGCGAGTGGTCATGAGGGGTCAACCCGCCCCCTTTTAGGCAGGACCCTACTTCCCCCTGATTGCCTACTCTCCATAGGTGAGACTTTCTCCCAGGTAGTCGGCTGGGAGTGCACCCGATTGCACTGCTCCAACTCTTTCCTCCCCCTTATCGTTTTATGAACTTTCCTCGTTTGTTTACCAGTAGGGATGTTTCTTTAAGAGATCTCACCGCTTACTCTGCCACTTAACCTGCCCACGACCCTGCCAGCTTGGTGAGCCTGATCAACATGTCTTCTTAGGGCCCTGTCATTCAACCTGCCACCAAGTGATCCTACCGCCCTGCCATCTTGATGGGAGCCTAGTCAGCGGATCTTCTCGAGGTCTCCTCTCCAAACAAACTCCAACCACAAAGTTAGCCTACAGCCCTGCCAGCTTGATGAGAGCCTGGTCAGCGGGTCTTCTCGGGGTCTCCTCTCTAAAATAACTCCGACCAATGAGTGAGCCTATAGCCCTGCCAGCTTGATGAGAGCCTGGTCAGTGGGTCTTCTCGGGGTCTCTTCTCCAAACAAACTCCAACCACCGAGTGAGCCTACAACCCTGCCAGCTTGATGAGAGCCTGGTCAGCGAGTCTTCTCAGGGTCTCCTCTCCAAACCAACTCCAACCACCGAGTGACCCTACAACCCTGTCAGCTTGATGAGAGCTTGGTCAGCGGGTCTTCTCGGGGTCTCCTTTCAAAACAAACTCCAACCACCGAGTGATCCTACAACCCTGCCAACTTGATGAGAGCCTGGTCAGCGGGTCTTCCTGGGGTCTCCTCTCCAAATCATCTCCAACCACCGAGTGAGCCTACAACCCTGCTAGCTTGATGAGAGCTTGGTCAGCGGATCTTCTCGGGGTCTCCTCTCCAAACAAGCTCCAACCACCGAGTGAGCCTACAGCCCTGCCAGCTTGATGAGAACCTGATCAGCGTGTTTTCTCGGGGTCTCCTCTCCAAACAAACTCCAACCACCGAGTGAGCCTACAGCCCTGCCAGCTTGATGAGAGCCTGGTCAGCGGGTCTTCTCGGAGTCTCCTCTCCAAACAAACTCCAAAAACCGAGTGAGCCTATAACCCTGCTTCTTGATGAGAGCTTGGTCAGCGGGTCTTCTCAGGGTATCCTCTCCAAAATAACCCCAACCATCGAGTGAGCCTACAACCCTGCCAGCTTGATGAGAGCCTAGTTAGCGGGACTTCTCGGGGTCTCTTCTCCAAACCAACTCCAACCACCGAGTGAGCTTATAACCTTGCCAGCTTGATGAGAGCCTGGTCGGCGGGTATTCTCGGGGTCTCCTCTCCAAACAAACTCCAACCATCGAGTGAACATACAACCCTGCCAGCTTGATGAGAGCCTGGTCAACGGGTCTTCTCGGGGTCTCCTCTCCAAACCAACTCCAACCACCGAGTGAGCCTACAACCCTGCCAGCTTGATGAGAGCCTGGTCAGCGAGTCTTCTCGGGGTCTCCTCTCCAAACAAGCTCCAACCACCGAGTGAGACTACAACCCTGCCATCTTGATGAGAGCCTGGTCAGTAGTTCTTCTCGGGGTATCCTCTTCAAACCAACTCCAACCAACGAGTGAGCCTACAACCCTGCCAGCTTGATGAGAGCCTGGTAAGCGGGTCTTCTCGGGGTTTCCTCTCCAAACAAACTCTAACCACCGTGTGAGCCTACAACCCTGCCAGCTTGATGAGAGCCTGGTCAGCGGGTCTTCTCGGGGTCTCCTCTCCAAACCAACTCTAACCACCAAGTGAGCCTAAACCCCTGCCAGCTTGATGAGAGCCTGGTCAGCGGGTATTCTCGGGGTCTCCTCTACAAACAAACTTCAACCACCGAGTGAATCTACAACCCTGCCAGCTTGATGAGAGCATGGTCAGCGAGTCTTCTCGGGGTCTCCTCTCCAAACCAACTCCAACCACCAATTGAGCCTACAACCCTGCTAGCTTGATGAGAGCCTGGTTAGCGGGTCTTCTCGTGGTCTCCTCTCCAAACAAACTCCAACCACCGAGTGTGTAACACCCCTATCCGTCGCATAGCATATAGCAGTAGGTCCGGCCGGGGCCCGACGCTATATACCACGGACAGACCGGTTGGTTACGCGTTGAAACCACACAACCAATCAGAGCGTCCTACACAACACCTAGCGGAAGCAATTTAATTAAGTTGCAAAAAGATAAGAACCCTGCCACAGAGCATGATTGTCCACTATAACCCAGGAATGAGTACATACACAAAAGAGTTCACGGCCTTAAGGCCTTACATAAGTGTTCGCTTAACAAGATAGCGTCTTTCATACATCGGCGCGCAGGCCGGCCATACATGAATATGAAAAAGCTAATAACTAAGCCTTCGAGGGCTGGCGCTGCAACTTGGGCTTTAGCCCGCTATTTGCCGCTTGGCTCCGCAACAGCACCTGTAGAAACAACCCACCCAAGAGGTGGCAATACAAAAGGGCAACGATCAGCAAAAGCTGACCAAATTATAACGACCCCGTCCCGTTTCTCGGGACGGCGGTGCTCCTTCCCTGCATATAAAAACTATCATAGCAATTCTATGGAGTATTCTATTCGCCACAAGTGTCGGCACGCACGGCCGCACACTCCGTGCTCTCAGGGCACTAATCGGTGAACCCGGTCCGGACCCAGTCCGACACCGCGATTCCACCACCATCCCTCGGATGGCAACACACGTGAGCATTTAGCCCTTTCAGCCGAAGCCTAGGCTCGTTTCCAGCCCCCCGGGAAGTCCCATGTACTTTAGGTCGCTTCTACCGAGACCACTTGGAATGGGTAGAGTTCCACCCGCCCGTTGCTCACTTCACCACGGCCATTTAGCCATCGGTGCGGGCCAAGTTTCTCCTCATTCCCACAATCGATCAAAACACGCACATAACCCCGTTATGTACCGATTTGCCCTCCAAGGCAACATCGCGGCGGCAATGCGATTCCGCCCAAGCTTTCCGGGTGCGCCTCGAGGTTAACCCCCAAGGATCCCTGCATGCAATCTACCGCGTAGAATTTTCGGAAAACTAAATCCATCGGCGCGGAGTCTTCTCCGGCCATGCAATGCAACATCACCGATCCGGGTTAAACCCGAATAGGCTTCACACACAATGCCTACACCCGTACTCCGATTCCGGGCTCTAACAACGGGGACTTTACATATCTACCCGAAGGGATTCCGCGCCTCAACGCTCACTCGCGAGAGGGGGATTTCCCTATGCATAGAAAGAAGGGCGACTACACATGCCCTATGAAGAGGATCGTTACCCTCGCATTTTTCCGCGGCGCCATGAAGATGTAGTCGGATGGAAAGCTTCGCCTCGCCCTTGCCTTCGAGGATCCGGACTCGGATCGCGAATCGGTGCTTCACAACTCCTCCGGCGGCCGGAACTTGGGCTCCTCCTTCCTCTTGCTCTCCCTTCTCTCTAAACACTTAGAGAGAGAGTGGACCAAAGAAAAATGAGGATTCAAAGCCCTAATCCCGGCTATTAACCCCCCAGGAGCAGCCCCCACCGTTGGATCCAGATCCAAGAGAACGAACGGCCGAGATTAGATCCAAAATCCCAAAAACTGGGCCGAACACGGCTTGACACACGGCCGTGTGTCTGGCCGTGTAGCTCATTCGCCGATCGACACGGCTCCTGACACGGCCGTGTGCCACGGGCCGTGTTACCTGGAGCTTCAAGACGATCGTCGGGCTTCCAGAACACGGCTTCGAACACAGCCGTGTTCGAGGCCGTATGCCCCACACACGGCTTGAGACACGGCCGTGTGTCTCAGGCCGTGTACCTCTCTGACTCGAGACAGCACAAAAACCCAATAAATCCCTGAACACGGGTAGGCACACGGCCGTGTGCCTGGCCGTGTGCCCCTGTTCAGACCTCCAAAAGAGCCGTTTGATCGCCCCGCGATCATCTCCGAGGTTGGGGTCTTACAACTCCCTCCCCCTTAAGAGAATTTCATCCCGAAATTAAGAACAGAGACTACACAAAAGAATAAACAAATCGAGTACCTGAGGGGAAAAACTCGGGGTACTCCTCGCGCATTGTCTGCTCTCGCTCCCAAGAGAGCTCCTCGCGCCCGCAGTTATCCCAACGGACCTTCACCATTCTGATTTCCTTGTTCCGAAGCCGCTTGACTTCGAAATCCTCAATAGATATGGGCTTGACTTTCGTTGTCAACCCTTCCTCAATCGGTACTTGATCAGCCGTGATCGCCTGCGAAGGCTCTTGCACCGCCTTCCGCAACACAGAAATATGGAACACATCATGTAATCCACTCAACTCCACTGATAACTTCAAACGGTATGCCGCTTCGCCGACTCGCTCCAGGACCTCAAACGGCCCAAGGTATCTCGGAGTCAACTTTTTCAAGCGTCGAATCCGTGAGACACCCTTGAACGGCTTGATCTTCAAGTACACCCAATCGCCTACCGCGAACTCCACGTTCCGGTGCTTGGCATTGTAGTACTTCGCCTGCCGGTCCTGAGCGATTAACAAGCGCTCCCGAATGATCCGCACTAACGAGGTAGCACTCTCCACCTCCTGCTTCTTGTACAACCTTGCCTCACCCGCTTCAAGCCACGATAACGGCGTGCGACACTTCCTACCATACAGGGCCTCGAAGGGCGCCATTTGTATACTTGCTTGGTAGCTGTTGTTGTACGCGAACTCCACCAAATAAAGATGGTCTTCCCAATGCTTCCCGAAGTCTAGAACGCACATGCGGAGCATGTCCTCCATCGTTCTATTAACTCTCTCGGTCTGCCCATCCGTCTGCGGATGGAAAGCTGTACTGAACTTTAACTTTGTTCCCAACATCTGCTGCACCAACCTCCAATCATTTGACGTGAACCGCCCATCGCGATCACTCACAATGCTACGAGGCACACCATGCAGCCTAACAATATTGTCAACGTACAACTTTGCCAATTTCTCCACTGGATCATCCTTCCTATGCGGAATGAAATGCGACACCTTAGTTAGCCGATCCACGATCACCCAGATGGCGTCGTTCCCCTTCTGCGACCTTGGCAACCCGTGCACAAAGTCCATAGATATATCGTCGAATTTCCACTCCGGTATAGGCAAGGACTTCAGAAATCCTCCCGGCTTTTGGCACTCCGCCTTCACCAAGGCGCATGTTTGGCATTTGGCCACATACAACGCCACATCTTTCTTAAGCCCCGGCCACCAAAACAACTTCTTGAGATCACGATACATCTTCGTGCTCCCTGGGTGGATTGAGTACTTGGTATGATGAGCCTCGTACATCAACTCCGCCCGGAGGTTGCCCCCACTTGGGACGCACAAACGATGATCCTTCCTTAATAACCCATCTTCTACCGAGAACTGGGAATTTGACCCATCCAGAGCGGCCTCCAAAAGCTCCTTCATGGAGTCATCTAACTCCAATGCCTGCCGAACCCGGTCAGCCAGGTCATACTGCACCTCTGTCCAGTTTAACATTGCCTTGGCGCTCGTCTGCTTGTCAACGCAACAGATCTCAAGCTCCTCCAACTCCCGCACTAGCCGCTCATCATGCACCGACAACCAGTTGGCTCGGGCGGGAGCCCTGCGGCTCAGCGCATCCGCAACTGCGTTGCCCTTCCCGGGTACATAATGCATCTTGAAGGTGTAGTCCCCCAGGAACTCCATCCACCTCCTCTGCCTCATATTAAGGTCCTTTTGATCCAACAAGTATTTTAGGCTCTTGTGATCGGTGTATATATCGACCCTTACTCCGTATAGGTAGTGCCTCCACAACTTGAGTGCAAATATCACGACCGCCAACTCCAAGTCGTGCACCGGATAATTTCTTTCATGCACCTTTAGCTGACGCGATCCATACGCTATCACGCTACCATGCTGCAACAACACGCAGCCCAAGCCGCTACCCGAAGCGTCGCTATACACCTCAAAGCCCTCGGTCCCACTCGGCGAACTAAGCACTGGCGCCGTGGTCAACCGCCTCTTCAGCTCCTCGAAAGCCTGCACGCACTCTTGCGTCCATAAGAATCTCTGATCCTTCCTGGTCAACTTTGTGAGAGGTAACGCTATCCGCGAGAAGTTCTCCACGAAGCGCCTGTAATACCCGGCAAGCCCAAGGAAACTACGGACTTCCGCTACCGACGACAACACAGGCCACTCCCGTATCGCAACTATCTTCGCCGGATCCACCGCTATACCTTCCCCACTCACTATATGACCCAGGAACGCTACCGAAGGTAGCCAGAACTCGCACTTGGAGAACTTTGCGTAAAGCTCATTCCTCCTCAAAGTCTCCAACACCAAATGCAAATGCTTGAAGTGGTCTTCTTCGCACTGCGAGTACACCAAAATATCGTCAATAAAGACGATCACGAAGCGATCCAGGAAATCTCTGAATGTCCTGTTCATCAGATCCATAAACACCGATGGCGCATTCGTCAGTCCAAACGGCATGACCGTGAACTCGAAATGCCCATACCTCATACTGAACGCCGTCTTTGGGATATCACATTCCCTGATCCTCAGCTGATAGTACCCCGACTTCAAGTCCAACTTGGAGTATACTGATGATCCGACTAACTGATCAAAGAGATCATCAATCCTCGGGATCAGGTACTTGTTCTTCTCCGTCAACTTGTTCAATTCTCTGTAGTCGATGCACAGCCGCATACTACCGTCCTTCTTTTTAACGAAGAGGACCGGTGCGCTCCAAGGCGACGAACTTGGACGCACATAACCTTGCTCCATCAGTTCCTCCAACTGAACCTTCAACTCCGCCATCTCCTTTGGCGCCAACCTATAAGGAGCACGTGACACGGGTTTGGCACCCGGCACGAGCTCGATCGTAAAATCAATCTCTCGCTGTGGTGGGGCTCCAGGAAGGCTATCCGGGAACACATCGGGGTATTCGCAAACCACGGGGATGCTATCCAACGGGGACTTTGGCTCCACAGCCCCCACTATCGCAAAGAACAGCTCTGCACCAGCACGAACCGCCTTCACCACCTGAAGAGCGTACATTAGTGTCTTGCTCGACCCCTTAAGCCCCTCGAAAGTAGTCTCCCGCCCTACACCCAGCTTGACTTCCTTACGGTCGCAATCGATCCAAGCCTTCTGCTCTGGCAGCCAATCCATTCCAAAGATAACATCGAACTCTACCAACGGCAATAATGACGCTAGCAAGTCGAACTCTTGGCTCCCTATGTGAACCTTCACGGCGCACACTCTGTCCGCACGCATCGAGCACCCGTTTGGTAGCAACACATCTAGCTTGTCCTTTGCCATCGAAGAAGGGACTCCGATGCGCGATATAAACTGTTCGGACAAGAAAGAATGCGAAGCACCAGTGTCGAATAGTGCTCGTGCCGGACTATCGCTAATCAACACAAAGCCTAAGCAAAAGACATTAGCTTAACAAGCAATAGGTAATAGTATTCTCAAGTCAACTTGCATAAATTAACTCATACCCGTCACCACATCCGCTTGCTTGATGGCCTCCTGCTGGCCCAAGTTGTAGACTCTAGGCTGAGTCGGAGCATAGTGGGACGCGGTCGACTCCACCGCTTTGCCCTTTTCCTCGTAGGTGGCTCCTTGCTTCCTTTCGGACTTTGCTCGTCCACTCCAGCAGTCACGGGCAAAGTGCCCCGGCTTTCCACACGTGAAGCAAGTGCCCGGGGTTCGATGGGTAGTTGCCCCCGAGGCACCTGCAGAAGAAGCTGGACCCGATGTCTTAGCCTTCTTGAAGAATCTACGGTAGCCCGACTTCGATGTAGTCGGCGCCTTGAACTCTGATTTCTTGCCACCGGATTCCCTTTCTTTCTTTGCTTGCACGTTTCTCATATCCTTCTCCAAGGACCGGGCCGAACTGACCAGGGTCATGAAACCCTGCGTCTTGGGCCCCGATAGCAGCAACCTCAAATCATCCCTTAGCCCTTCATAAAAGCGGCTCGTCTTGCGCTCCTCGTCTGCGAAGGTAGCGCCGGCATATCTCCCCAACCGAGTAAACTCGTGGAGGTATTCATCAACGGTGCTATCACCCTGCACCAACTTCTGGAATTCGCTCTCTAGCGCAATCCTCTGCGCCGAGGGGAGGTATCGAGCCATAAATAGTCTCGCAAACTCCTCCATCGGGATTTCGGCCAATGGCCTTCCCCTCAACTGATGCAGCTCTAGGCCCTCCCACCACAGTCTTGCGTCCCTATCCAAAAGGAACGTCGCTATAGTGGTCTTCTGCCACTCTTCAGTTTGCATCGCAGTCATCACCCTGTTGACCCTTGAGAGCCAATCCTCTGCTTGGGTCGGGGTTTCTGCCCCCGTGAACACTGGTGGGTGAAAGCCCATGACGTGGTTCAGTTGTCTTTCAGTTGCTCTCCTAGGCAACTCTGGCTCCAAAACTACTTGCTCAACCCTCCTTCGCTCTGCCGTCTGAACCGGTACTTGCTCCACAGCAGGAGCAGGCTGCTGCACCTGCCTTGCAGGCTGCGCATTTATCATTGCCATGACCGCTTCTGCCACCAACCTAATGGTCTCAGCAGACAAAGGTGTTGCAGGCGCATCGCTTGGCGCACTGCTCGCCTCAGAACCTGGCCATTCAGACGGCCCAGCGCCACTTCTGGTCACCTAAAATCGTGCAAAACACCGATAAGCGACCCAAAAATTACTGCAAACAACAATTATAGGAACACGCAGGTTCCTCAATCATGTGTATTTTCATTCCTAAGTGGACATTCATGGGTTCTTTTCATATTATAACGATGACGCACACAATGTGCTCACCACCCCTTAAAGTGAATTCGTCCACGAATTCATTTAAGCTTGACCGAAACCAGAAGTCTGATACCAATTTGTAACACCCCTATCCGTCGCATAGCATATAGCAGTAGGTCCGGCCGGGGCCCGACGCCATATACCACGGACAGACCGGTTGGTTACGCGTTGAAACCACACAACCAATCAGAGCGTCCTAGACAACACCTAGCGGAAGCAATTTAATTAAGTTGCAAAAAGATAAGAACCCTGCCACAGAGCATGAATGTCCACTATAACCCAGGAATGAGTACATACACAAAAGAGTTCACGGCCTTAAGGCCTTACATAAGTGTTCGCTTAACAAGATAGCGTCTTTCATACATCGGCGCGCAGGCCGGCCATACATGAATATGAAAAAGCTAATAACTAAGCCTTCGAGGGCTGGCGCTGCAACTTGGGCTTTAGCCCGCTATTTGCCGCTTGGCTCCGCAACAGCACCTGTAGAAACAACCCACCCAAGAGGTGGCAATACAAAAGGGCAACGGTCAGCAAAAGCTGACCAAATTATAACGACCCCGTCCCGTTTCTCGGGACGGCGGTGCTCCTTCCCTGCATATAAAAACTATCATAGCAATTCTATGGAGTATTCTATTCGCCACAAGTGTCGGCACGCACGGCCGCACACTCCGTGCTCTCAGGGCACTAATCGGTGAACCCGGTCCGGACCCAGTCCGACACCGCGATTCCACCACCATCCCTCGGATGGCAACACACGTGAGCATTTAGCCCTTTCAGCCGAAGCCTAGGCTCGTTTCCTGCCCCCCGGGAAGTCCCATGTACTTTAGGTCGCTTCTACTGAGACCACTTGGAATGGGTAGAGTTCCACCCGCCCGTTGCTCACTTCACCACGGCCATTTAGCCATCGGTGCGGGCCAAGTTTCTCCTCATTCCCACAATCGATCAAAACACGCACATAACCCCGTTATGTACCGATTTGCCCTCCAAGGCAACATCGCGGCGGCAATGCGATTCCGCCCAAGCTTTCCGAGTGCGCCTCGAGGTTAACCCCCAAGGATCCCTGCATGCAATCTACCGCGTAGAATTTTCGGAAAACTAAATCCATCGGCGCGGAGTCTTCTCCGGCCATGCAATGCAACATCACCGATCCGGGTTAAACCCGAATAGGCTTCACACACAATGCCTACACCCGTACTCCGATTCCGGGCTCTAACAACGGGGACTTTACATATCTACCCGAAGGGATTCCGCGCCTCAACGCTCACTTGCGAGAGGGGGATTTCCCTATGCATAGAAAGAAGGGCGACTACACATGCCCTATGAAGAGGATCGTTACCCTCGCATTTTTCCGCGGCGCCATGAAGATGTAGTCGGATGGAAAGCTTCGCCTCGCCCTTGCCTTCGAGGATCCGGACTCGGATCGCGAATCGGTGCTTCACAACTCCTCCGGCGGCCGGAACTTGGGCTCCTCCTTCCTCTTGCTCTCCCTTCTCTCTAAACACTTAGAGAGAGAGTGGACCAAAGAAAAATGAGGATTCAAAGCCCTAATCCCGGCTATTAACCCCCCAGGAGCAGCCCCCACCGTCGGATCCAGATCCAAGAGAACGAACGGCCGAGATTAGATCCAAAATCCCAAAAACTGGGCCGAACACGGCTTGACACACGGCCGTGTGTCTGGCCGTGTAGCTCATTCGCCGATCGACACGGCTCCTGACACGGCCGTGTGCCACGGGCCGTGTTACCTGGAGCTTCAAGACGATCGTCGGGCTTCCAGAACACGGCTTCGAACACAGCCGTGTTCGAGGCCGTGTGCCCCACACACGGCTTGAGACACGGCCGTGTGTCTCAGGCCGTGTACCTCTCTGACTCGAGACAGCACAAAAACCCAATAAATCCCTGAACACGGGTAGGCACATGGCCGTGTGCCTGGCCGTGTGCCCCTGTTCAGACCTCCAAAAGAGCCGTTTGATCGCCCCGCGATCATCTCCGAGGTTGGGGTCTTACAGAGTGAGCCTACAAACCTGCCAGCTTGATGAGAGACTGGTCAGCGGGTCTTCTCGGGGTCTCCTCTCCAAACCAACTCCAACCACCGAGTGAGCCTACAGCCCTGCTAGCTTGATTAGAGCCTGGTCAGCGGGTCTTCTCGGGGTCTCCTCTCCAAACAAACTCCAACCACCGAGTGAACCTACAACCCTGCCAGCTTGATGAGAGCCTAGTCAGCGGGTCTTCTAAGGGTCTCCTCTCCAAACCAACTCCATCCACCGAGTGAGCCTACATCCCTTCCAGCTTGATGAGAGCCTTATCAGCGGGTCTTCTAGGGGTCTCCTCTCCAAACAAACTCCAACTACTGAGTGAGCATACAACCCTGCCAACTAATTGAGAGCCTGGTTAGCGGGTCTTCTTGGGGTCTCCTTTTTAAACATCACAATCTTATCTCATGGAGGAAAACACCTGGAATTTCATTATATCAGGAAGCTGTGCCAAGTTTACAAGTATTGAAAAAGGAAAAATATCAAGTATTGGAAAAGATAAACAATAAGTATGGAAAGAGACAACATCATGGGTAGAATCTTTTCAGGTCATCACTGCTTCGGGCGCGATCGAGAGTACCCCGTCCATATCCCGGAGGTGGTACCCTCCTGACTTCAAGGACTCCCTTATTATGAAAGGACCCTCCCAGTTTGGGTTAAGCTTCCCTACTAAGGCTCGCCTGACCACTGCATCAACTTTCTTGAGGACCAAGTACCCCTTTTGGAATTGCCTAACCTCGATGTGCTTGTCAAAATACTTGGACATTCAGCGCTTGACTTCCTCTTGTCAGATTGATGCTAGCTCCCTGAGTTCCTCCACCAATTCAAGGGAGAGCATCTGCTCTTCCTTGTTTTATGCTGGCCTCCCTTCATCTCCTTTCCTTGCCGCTTCCACCCTGGGGGATTCAATCTCAAACTACACAGGTATAACAGCCTCCGAGCCGTGGGAAAGTTTGAATGGTGTCTCTCCCGTGGCGGTATTTGGTGTAGTTCTCAAAGCCCAGAGAACAAGGGGAGCTGTTCTACCCAACTTCACCTTAAATTCTCTACCTTCTTCTTCAATAGGTTTACGATGACCTTATTTGCAGCTTCCACCCGCCCGTTGCTTCGAGGATGATGAACTGAGGCGAATCAGAGATCTATGCCCAGTTGGACAAAGAAATCCACGAATTGTCTACTAGCGAACTGCGGTCCATTATCCGTGATGATGGCCAATGGGAGCCCATGTCGGTAGATGATCTCTCCCCACACAAAATTTCTGACTACCTGCAACGTCACCTTTGCTAGTGCCTTCACCTCTAGCCACTTTGAATAATAATCCATCATGACCAGCAGGAATTTCCTCTGGCCACTGGCTTGGGGGAACGGGCCCACCAGATCTAGTCCCCATATGGCAATGGGCCATGGAGCTGTGATTGTGCGTAACCTTTAGGCCGAGAGGAGTTGAAGAGGGGCAAACTCCTGGAATTTCCTACATCTCCTTGCGAATTGATCAGCATCCCTTCTGAGGGTAGGACAGAAGTACCCTTGCATCAACACTCTTCCTTCCAAAGTCCGACTTCCAGAATGGCTCCCATATTCTCATGAGTGAATTTACTCCAGCACCCTTAAGGCCTCCTTCTCAGATACACACCGAGCCTGTAGGCCTGATAGCATCTTCCGATATAAGGTTCCCTCTCTCAATAGGTAATATGCTGATTTGTACCTGACTCGCTTCTTCTAAAGGTCTCTTTCGGGTAGACGTACCGATGTCAAAAAGGCAATAAATGGATCCATCCAGGAGCCTTGCTGGTCCTCTTCCATCAACTCTCCCTCCTCTATGGAAGGCCTGAAGAGTTCTGTCATAGTTCCTCCGGCCTGAGGGCCGTGCTTGGCGAGCAGGTCTGCCTGAGCATTCTCGTCCCTTAGGACATGATGAATTGAAAAGCTGCAGAACTGCCCGATGATACCATTCGCCTTTATTAGGAACAATTGGATGGTGGGCTCTCTCACTTCAAACTCCCCATTAATGTGCCCTGCCACTACCATAGAATCTGTGGAGACCTTGATGTCCTGTATGCCGAGCTCCCGAGCTAACCTGAGCCCTGCAATGATGGCCTCGTATTTCGCCTGGTTGTTGGTGAGGGTGAAATGAATCTTTAGGGCAAGCTCAATTCTGGTCCCCTTGGGACTCACTAGGATCATCCCTCCTCCGAAAGAGCTTCTTCCCGAGGCCCCATCTACGAGCATCTCCCAAGATACTATAGGGGTTGCTTCAGCTTCTTCTACCTCGACAACATATTCTGCCAAGAAATCCGCCACTGCTTGCGCCTTGATAGCCACCCGAGGGATTAAAGAGAGATCGAACTCATTGAACTCTATCGACCACTTGGACAACCTTCCCGAATGCTCCACCCCTTCCAGGATGTGACGGAGAGGATGATCCGTCACGACCTAGATAGAGTGAGCCTGAAAGTACGGCCTGAGCTTCCTCGCTGAGACGATGAGGGCGAAGGCCAGTTTCTCAAGGATAAGGTATTTTAGTTCCGTCTTTATTAGGACCTGACGTACATAATAAATTGGGAACTGCCTCTTACCCTCTTCTCGCATAAGGACTGAACTTACTTCTCCCGTCCCTACTCCCAGGTAAAGGAACAAACTCTCTCCCTCTCGTAGCCCGTGGAGTAGTGGCGTTTGGGTGAGCTATTGCTTCAGAGCTAAAAAAGCCTTCTCATATTAAGAGGTCCATTCAAATTTCTTTCCTCCTGTCAACGTTCGAAAGAAACGCGAGAACCTCTCTCCTGCTCTGGAGAGGAACCTACTCAATCCAGCCAACTTGTCGGTGAGACGTTGGACCTCTTTGGCATTCTTTGGAGATTCCAACTCTAATATTGCTTTCACTTTGTCCGGGTTAGGCTCTACCCCTGAGGGGGTGAGGTGGTGTCCCAAGAACTTCCCCCTACTGGCCCCGAATACGCACTTCAAAGGGTTGAGCCTCATCTTTTATTTTATTATAGTTCCAAAGGTTTCCTTTAGATCTAGGACATGAGACCCGAGGTCCCGGCTCTTTATCATCAGGTTGTCTACGTAAACCTCGAGGTTCCATCCCTTATGCTCCCGGAAGATCCGGACCATCATCCTCTGATAAGTTGCTCCCGCATTCTTCACCCCGAAGGGCATCATATTGTAACTAAAGCACCCATCTTCGGTGATGAAGGTGACATCCTCGACGTCTAGGGGGTGCATACATATTTGGTTGTATCCTAAAAAGGCATCTAGAAAACTCATTAGTGAAAAACCGACGGATGAATCAACCAGCACGTCGATTCGAGGCAAGGATAACAATCCTTAGGGCATGCTTTATTTAAAAGGGAAAAATCAACACACATCCTCCACTTCCCCTCCCCTTTCTTCACCATTATAACATTACTCACCCACCCCGGATACTTTTTTGTAGATATGAACCCTGACTGGAGCAGCTTCTCCACCACCTCTATGATGGGCCTGGCCATCTTGGAAGCGATGACCCTCTTTTTTTGTTGAATGGGACGAACCTTGGGGTCAAGGTTGAGATGATGGCATGCCACGTCCGCATCGACCCCCGACATGTCGGCTGTGCTCCAGGCAAAGACGTCGATGTTCTCCTGCACGCACTTCCTGATTTTCTCTCGATCCTCGGGGATGAGCTCTCCACTGACTTTTATTTTTTCCTTCCTCCCCTACTTGATGAGGACTTCCACCTCCAGCACCTCAACTGCTGTCTCCAGCCTCAAAGGCTCCTCCTCTCCCTCCTACTCCCTCAGCTCACGCTCTATGGCTTCACGCTCCTTAACGACCGTAACCACCTCCCTTAAGAACCTCTCCACCTCTTCATCAACACCCCCTCCTTGCGATGTACCTCCTCTCCTCCCTGGCTGAGCCTCCCCCTGGGACGACTCCCCCCTTCCCTTATCTTTCTTTTTCTTCCTCCTGCCACTTCTACCTCCTCTCCAACCTCCTACTCTCTTGCCATTTATGGCTCCTCCTCAATGCCACTCTCCACTCCTACGGCTTCTCTCTCCTCTTCCACCTCTCCTCCGACCTCCTGCTCTCTCGCCATTTCTGGCTCCCCCACAATGCCACTCTCCACTCCTATGGCTTCTCTCTCCTCTTCCACCTCTCCTCCGACCTCCTACTCTCCCTCCATTTCTGGCTCCCCACAATACCACTCTCCACTCCTACGGCATGTTTCTCCTCTTCCACCTCTCCTCCGACCTTCTTCTCTCCCGCCATTTCTGGCTCCCCCGTAATGCCACTCTCCACTCCGTCTTCTCTCTCCTCTTGCTCTCGCTGCTCCATTCTCTTATCTAGCTCCTCAGCATCACCTTTCCAAGAAATGGTGTTCACCGCTGTCACATAGCATTCTCTGGCTGCCTTTAGATCTCCTCGCACCCTGATCTGAGTCCCCCCTGAGTTGAGCTTCAAGCATTGATGGAAAGATGATCGTATGCATCTGAAGGCGCTGATCAAAGGGAGTCCAATGATGGCGTTGTAACTGCTGAGAGCATCCACTATCACAAAGCGACAATTCCTGGACAGCCCTCCTAGAGTCACTTGGAGGCCCACTCCTCCCTCGACCTCCTTCCTTTCTCCTGAAAACCCGAACAACGGCCCGTCTGCTGCCAATACCCTCCTGGCCTCTACCCTTATCTTGTTGAATGCCTTCTTGAAAATGACATTCACTGAGCTCCCATTATCCACCAAGATCCTTGACACCGTGAAGTTTTCGATGGCGGTCCGAATCACCAACGCATCACAGAATGGATCCTCATGATCCGACAAGTCCTTCCAGGAAAAAGTGATCTTCTCGTCCGGGGGCCGGGATTGTGACATCGAGGCAACGCTCCGATGGTACATGGTATAAAGGCTGGCCTTGCGGATAGCCTCAATCCACACCCCCATTTATCACCTCGATCCCCCTCGATCTCCCACATCCGATCTGTCCACACATCGATCCTCCTCCCACGTTCCAATCACCTCTACTATCCGCACCGGTAGTTGTTGCTTACCTGCTCCTCTTCCCAATTTCAATTCCAGAAACTCCGGGCAGGTAGCCGTTGCGTGGCCTTACTCCTCGTGGAAGTCACAATATGGAAAGGCTACCTTCCCCTCCCACCTTCCCTCCGAGTGGTTCCTCCTTCTCCCTGCTCCAGCTCCCGCTCTTCCCCTCCTCTCTTCCTCTTCCTCGCCCTCGGTCGAAGACCATAGCTTGCTTAGGAGGGCGTGGGAGTGGTTTAGGACCATGTCTCCACCCTAGCTGATTGAACCTCCCTGGCCCTCCCTAGTAGTAGTTCCTTCACCCTTGGGGGAAACCTCTTCCTTTCCCTTGAACAGGGTCTCCTAGCTGCCTCCAACCCAACTCCCGATGCACCGGACCCCTCGACTCTTCCCTCCTCCTTCCTTCCTGGTGCCCCGCTCCTCCATGTTACCTCAACTCCACCTCCGTCAACCTTGCCAACTTCTTATAAAATGCTAGGTTTGCTGCCTCCATCGCTATCTTCTTCGCGGCCTTCTCCATCAACCCTTCGAACGACTACGATGCCTTCCTAGTAAGACTCATCTTAAAGAAGCCATCCCTCAGCCCTACGGTGAAGGCCATCTAGAGAGCAAATCCTGGCACCTCCTGAATGCCTAGGATTTCCTCCTGGAAGAGATCCACGTACTGGGCCAAGGACTCATCGACCTTCTGCTTGATCAGAAAAATAGACTCCAGATTCTTCTTCCTCTTCTTTGATGTCGAGAAGCGCAAATGGATGCTCCTACTCAAGTCCTCGAAACCATATATCGACCCTGCTGGGAGTTGATGAAACCAGCCCCTGGCTTTTTCCTTTAAGGTGATGGCGAAAAGGTGGCACTTGAATGCATCCGTCATCATCCTGATGGAGACCGCGTCTTCGAACCATTGAAAGTGCTGGAGGGGGTCATCTTTCACCACATAGTAGGTCATCTCTGGCTCGCAAAACCCCTTCGGAACGGGAGCTGAAAGAATCAAATCTCAAAAAGGGGACCCTCTCGCTGGAGGTCTCGCCACTTCCACACGCGCGACCATTTCTCCTAGAGATACGGCACTCGCGGGACTGGCAAAGAGCTATCTTCCCTCCAGGTCTTGCCGAATTCCTTCTACCACCTTCTCCTTCCTTGGTCTCCCCCCGGTGCATCCTCGCCTACTCTCGCCGATACGATCCCATCATGAGGCGGTAGACCAGGCACCTGAGGTGAGGGTGTCACGCAATCACCTCACTGCGAGATCTGCTGCAGCATGTCCATGATGCCTCCAATGGATGACATGAACTCCTCTCTCCCAATGTATCCTCCTGGGTACTGGGACCCGCCCTCATCTCCTTCTCCAAGATCTCCTTCCATGAAGTAGTCCAAGGTTCTTCTGTGTAGGCTGCGATCCACGCTCACCGCACCAAAAATGTTGGAACCGGTAAACCCGACTCCCCCTAAAGCTCGGATCAAAAATTGCACCTCACACTTACTCTCCTTGAACCACCCCTTGGATGAGAATCTCAAAGGAACATACCGTGGGCTTCAGCGCGGAGGTCCCACCTCTAACCCGGAAGAATTATCAATTCTCCCCCTCCCTAGCCAATGCTGAGCTAGGTGCCTTAGAAGAAGAAAATAAGGAGCAACAACCTTCTATCAGGCACCTTACCGGTCTATTTATAGGCCTCTGAATCTGAACTGCCAAAAACCAAACCGAACCAACCGGAAATTTCCAGAATACTCTTAGTCGGGTCTACCAACAGCCAAACTCCGTTATTCTGAGGGGTTATATGCAGACCACCCAGGGTAAAAGTGTAAAATCACATGGGGATAAAAAAGTAAACCCCTCTCTACCTTAACTGACCTTTGACTGAACACTAAATTGGTCACTAGGCCTCTCGCCAAACCGGCGCTTGGCGAGAGCGTCGTCTCACGGGTGAGAGCTCCCTCCTCTGGAGCCCTCTCTTCTAGCGAGTCGGCTCTTCTCTTGGCCCATCTCGCCTAGCGAGCAGCTCTCGCCCCGCGAGAGCTCCTTTCCTTGGGATCCACTCACCTAGCGAGTCGGCTCTCGCTTGGGTATATCTCTCCTAGCAAAATAGCCTTCTCTAAACCCATCTCTCCTTCTGCTCCTACGAGCCCAAGGTTGTACATCAGGTTCGACGAGTGCTTCCGCACCCAGATTTTCTAAACAGGAGAGGTGATCGACGGCTAAATTTTCTGTGCCCTTCTTATCCCAGATCTCCAAATCAAATTCTTGAAGGAGGAGAACCCATCGAAGAAGGCGGGGCTTGACGTTCGTTTTATATGAGCGAAATTTATCAAATGCGAAAATGACGGCTAAGAGTTTCTTTTCCATCGTCGTGTAGATTACTTGTGCGGAAGTGAGCGTTTTGCTAGCGTAATAAATTAGATGAAAGTGTTTGTCTACGCGTTGGCCAAGGATGACACCTAAGGCAATATCACTAGCATCACACATAATCTCGAACGGAAGGGACCAATCGGGCGCCACTAAAATGGTGAATTGATAAGTTTTTTGTTTTATAAAATTAAATGCGGACTCGCATTCGCTACTAAAGACAAAACTAGATTCCTTTTCCAGGAGACGAGTAAGCAGCTTTCTAATTTTTGAAAAATCTTGAATAAATCGTCTATAAAAGCCCAAATGACCTAAGAAACTCCAAATGGATTTAACATTAGTTGGCGGTGAAAGTTTTTCTATAAATTCTACCTTGGCCTTATCTACCTCCATCCCCTTAATTGAAATCCTATGGCCGAGAACCAAACCTTCTCGAACCATGAAGTTACACATTTCCCAATTAAAAAAAAGATGCGTGTCCTTGCATCGCTGGAGGACATGATCTAGATTACGAAGACAAGCAGGGAAAGATCATCCAAATATAGAGAGTCATCCATAAAGACTTCCATGATATCTCCTACCAGCTCGCCAAAGATTGCCAGCATACATCTTTGGAATGTAGCTTGCGCATTGTAGAGGCCAAATGACATTCTTCGGTAGGCGAAGGTGCCAAACGGGCAGGTAAAAGTTGTTTTCTCTTGGTAATTAGGGGAAATGGGGATTTAGAAAAACCCCAATAAACCAATAAGAAAACAAAAATACGGATGACCGGATAAACGCTCCAGAATTTGGTCTAAAAATGGTAGTGGGAAATGGTCCTTATAGGTTCCATCGTTAAGTTTCCTATAATCGATGCACACCCACCAATCCATAACATTACGAGTTGGGACGAGTTCATTGTGCTCATTTTCCACTATGGTTAGACCGCCCTTCTTGGGCACGACATGAACGAGACTAACCCAAGCACTATCTGAAATAGGATAAATAATCCACTATCTGAAATAGGATAAATAATCCCCGCATCTAATAACTTAATTATTGCATCTTTAATGACGTCTTTCATGTTTGGGTTAAGACGTTGCTGTGGCTAAATGGTTTTGCGGCAATTATCGCTAAGGAAGATCTTATGAGTGCAAAAAGAGGGGTTAATCCCCTTTAGATCAGAAATTTGCCATGCAATTGTATGATGATGTTTAAGTAAAACTTCCAATAAATCAAAAGTCTCTGAATCACTCAAATGCGAAGAAATGATAATGGGAAGGGTACCATTTTTTCCCAAAAAAGCGTATTTGGGAGATTCAGGCAGGGGTTTGAGTTCTAGGATGGGCAGTTCTTCTAACGAGGTTTTAATTCTAATGACTTTCAAACCAATTTGTTCAAAAGGCAAAACTATAGAGGAATCCTCTTCGCAATTAAAATTTTCGAGCACGAAAATATCATCGCTAAGAAAATTTGACTCGAAAATGGGAGAAGAACGATCTCCGAAAAAAGTATCTAAATTATAACAGAAATCATCGCTCGATGATGAGTCCTCCATTGAGGGATTAATAGAGAAGTAACCTCATCATCTCCCACCCAAAGGAGGAGACGACCATTACTCACATACATTAATGAGCGAGAGGTGGAGAGAAAAGGGCGACCGAGTATAATTGGTACATCGGTGTCCTCCTCGATGTCCAAGATGACGAAGTCTACCGAGAAGATAAACTTGTCAACTCAGACAAGGACATCCTCCACTAACCCGATGGGGAACTTAACTGAGCAATCCGCTAATTGGATACGCATATTAGTAGGGGCTAGAGTGCCCAAACCTTGTTGGATCCCTAATTTAGATTTGGGCTAAGGTTCACTATTAGGTTTTGACCAATCATGTATAGCCTATGGTCAATTTGTTAGTTCTAAGGTTTGGACAGTCTGACTAGGTTAGACATCTTATGATCCAGCCTTGAGAAGACGTCAGAGATCAAGACTTAGAAGAATTGCAGTTTTTAAGAGAGTTCAGAAATCAGTTCGAAGTTCTTCGAACTCAGCTCGACGATCGTCGATCGTAGATCGACGAACTCAGAATTCCTTCTCTGAGTTGAGCTCGACGATATTCGAGCTCAGGTCGACAAACTCCCTCTTATCTCAGTTTCTCTTGTCGACGATATTCTACCTCAGTTGGACGAACTTGGAGCTCAGCTTTGAAAGTTTCTTTCCAGATTATTTTTTCTCTGAGCTCAGGTTGGCGAAGATGATTTCTCAGCTCGATTAACTTTGAGTTCAGGTCGACGAAATCTATTTTGTGGTCGACGATTTCTGTCAGTTTCAGTTTGACAATTTCTTTGTCATTTTGATTTGATTTGGTATTATTTTAAGGCAGTAATTCTCTGATAATTAATGCTTATATTCTCAAGAATATAGCTGTTAGTAGGCAGCATTGATTATGGATTTCAAAGAGTTAATTACTTGACTTATTTACTGGGACAGTTGAGGAAATACATTAAAGACATATTCCAGCCGTTTCAACTCCCAGAATCTCAGCAGCAATTAAGGATATTATTTTCAAATTCAAAGGCTGAAATTTTCTAAGAAAAAATATATAGATCTTTTTCAAAAAGAAAGACTATCTCTTTACAGATATACAATCACTGATACAGAGAAAAGTACTGCTATCATTCTTATTGGAAATTGAAGAAGAACATCAATACACAGATCTTTAGTCTTCTTCAGTTTCTGCTTCAGGTTTCAAAGGGACAACAAATCAACAACAGTCCAAGAAGTTTCTGAAGACCTTCATCAAGGCCTACACCCGTAGTAAAGCTCTCTTCTTGCTGAACCATTCAACATCTCAGGGGGAGTTTTGACAACAACATCCACTAAAGTCTTCTCAGTTGTTTGAGAAAGATAAGACAACAAAACTTTTCATTTCCCACTGTAAAAGGGTTTCTAACTCCCTTCAAAATTTATCACCTAGTTGACAAGTCTCCTTTTCAAAAGACTTGATTTAGTTTTTGGGCACCTGATCAAAAGCTCAAAGGGTTGCTATATCTCCCTTAGAAAATAGATATTGTGGTGATAGGGCACCTGAGCAAAAACCTGTGGTGGCAGGGCACCTGATCAAAAACATGTTAGTGGATTCCTACCAGGGTGGTAGAAGAGTGGATGTATCTAGTTTTTGGGGAACCACTATTATTTTTTTGTGTCGTCTGGTTGTTCTTTTCTTTATTTCTGCTGTGCTGTGATAGTTTCTTTTTCTTACTTCTCTTTATATATATATACTACTCTCACTTATTTAAATTTTGCTATAAAAACTGATTAAGTTTTTAAAATACTATATTCACCCCCTCTAGAGTTAGTCAGATCTATCCCCTCACTTTCAATTAGTATCAGAAGGTGTGTTTCATTTGTTTTCATAGGCTAATACCTGAATTAAAAGTTCCTTTGATTGATCTTAATATCTATAGTGTCTCTCCTTTATCATGGCATAAAATAAAGAATATTCAAGCAACAAACCTCCATTATGCAATCTGAATAAGTTTGCAATCTGGAAGGCAAAAATCAGATTATATATGAACTCCATTGATGAAGATATCTACAATTCTGTTTTGACAGGTACTCTAACTCAAGAGGCTACTACTTCAACAAGCACACATGCAGTCCCACCACCTGAGTTGACTGATGCACAGAAGAAGGCCAAGGTTGCTGATGAAAAAGCTATGAATATTCTGGCACAAACCATGTCAGATGACATATTTCAGAAGGTTGCTGAATGCACTTCAGCTAAAGCCATTTGGGACTCTCTAAACCAAATGTTTGCATGATCAGCTGATGAGAGAAAGGACAGGAGATCCCATCTCATCTCTCAGTATGAAAATTTCTAGAAAGATGAACCTGAGTCAGTAGATGACATGTATAATAGACTCAGCTTAATTATCAATGAGCTGAAGAACCTGGATAAAAACATCTCATTAATTGAGATAAATGACAAGATTCTTATGTGCTTCCCAAGCACATGGGATTCAAGGATCTGGCCAGTCAAGGAGGCCAGAAGCCTTAATGAAATATCCACTGAGTCTCTTCTAGGAAAGCTCAAGTCTTTTGAGAAGCTGATAAAGATAAGAGAAGAAGCTGAGCAGAAGACCTCCTCATCAGGAAAGAAAGAGCAAAACATTGTTTTCAAAGCATCTGGTGGACCAGAATCTCCATCAACAAATGATGAACTCATAAGATTACTGGCCAAAAGATTCTACAAGATGACCAGAAAAGATTTCAGAAGGAAGTCATCCGGACAAGATGATAGACCAAGATATGACAAAACTCCTATCAAGGAGATTGTATGCTTTGGTTATAGAAAACCTGGACACATTCTTCCTGAGTGTCCAGAGAATCAGATCAAGGAGAAAAGAAGAGAAAAAGACTCTAGAAAGAAGTAAAACAAGCCATCCTCAAGCAAGCATAAAAGTAAGAAGAAATGTTTTGTTGTAGAAACCTGAAGTGAAACAGAAGAAGAATCTTCATCTTCCAGCTCCAGTGAAGATGAGGAAGAAGCTAAGGCAAAATAAGTTTGCTTGATGGTTATCAATGCATCAGGCAGCCTTTCAGAAGCTGAAAATTCAGAACATGAAGATTCTAAATCAGAAGAGGATCAGGTAATATCCTCATTTGATTTTAATTCAGAACATTTTAAATCTGAGTTTAAATTATTATTTAATGACCTTATCAAATCTGAGAAGGAAATCAAACTTCTCAGAGAAAAGCTAACTAATCATGAAAACCTGTTATCTGAAAACATTGAACTAAAAGATAAACTAGTTATAGCTTCAGAAGAAATTATTTCTTTAAAAACTAAACTGAATGAGGCTAAGCAACTTGAAGAATCTCTTAATGGGAGAAGCATCAAATTGATGAACATCACAAGCATAGTAAATGCCAGGCTCAATGGCAAGCTGGGCTTAGGTGCTTCATCAAGCTAACCTCATCTAATTCAGAAAAATATACTTTCTACCCCCATTAAATTTATATTAGAAAAAGGTAAAGAAAAGGTTTATGAAAACAATGAACCAACTGAATTAAAAAAGAAACCTAAGAAAAATAGAAAGATTAATAAAAACCTTAATTATAACAATGTTCAACAGATTTTGTCGAACTCAGATCGACAAAATATGTACAGTTCGTTGAACTCAAGTCGACGAACTCCGAACGCAGATTTCTATTATAATTATTCTTCGAACTGCGATCGACAAAACCAATATGGTTCTTCGAGCCGAGATCGACGATTTTGGGTCTCAGAGAATGAATATCTCCATTCTCTAAACGGAGTTCAACGAACTCATCCCTATTTTTCGACCTCAAGTCGACGAACTTATCATAATTCGTCGATCCCAGTTCTGCTTAACAAAAACTTTAATTATTCCAGAACATTTAATCAACCAAAATATTTTGTTAACCCATTTACCCAATAGATAATTCCACCTAGGAAATTTCACCCCTTAGGATATAAGAATCAACCTGAATACTCTTATATTTATAACTTTAAATTTAAAAAGAATCAAGGACCCAAGGTTACCTGGGTCAAGAACTCCTAACTTTTCATTTTGCAGGTGAAAGACAATCCTACCACAGAGGAACAGTGGTATCTGGATAGTGGATGCTCAAAGCATATGACAGGAAGCAAGGACAACTTAACAAACTACAAGTCCAAGCTTGGTTCAAAAGTGATATTTGGTGACTACAATTGTGGCCAAACTGAAGGCTATGGGATTTTCAAGATTGGAGCTGTAACTTTCAAGAAAGTAGCATATGTGAGTGGTCTAAAACATAACCTGATATCCATAAGCCAATTATGTGATGAAGGTTGTCAAGTATCATTTAATCAAACCTCTTGCATTATATCTTCTATAGATAATAAAACTGTATTAACTGGACTTAGGCAAGGAAACATCTATATAGTTATTTTCAAATCTGCTAGGTCAGAACTCTGTTTATTTAATCAAATTAGTAACAATAATGAACTATGACATAAAAGATTAGGACATGTTAATCTTAAAAATATTACTAAACTCTCTAGGGACAACCTTGTTATAAGATTGCCTTCTTGACCCTAGAAGAAGGAAAGCCTTTGGAGGGCTTGTCAATTAGGCAAGCAAACTAAAAATAGTTTTAAATCCATTAATAAGAGTGATTCACCCAGGATTCTGTATTTGCTTCACATGGATCTATTTGGACCCATTGCTGTACAGAGCTTGGGAGGGAAAACTTATACCTTAGTTATAGTAGATGACTTCTCTAGGTTCACTTGGGTGTTCTTCTTGAGAAACAAGTAAGATGACTTTAAAGTTTTTACAGATTTTCTTAAGAGCATAAAGATTGAGTATTCTACTCCAGCTGCATTGATTAGAAGTGATCATGGTACTGAGTTTGAATCTCTTCCTATGCAAGAATTCTGTGAGATGGAAGGTATCAGGCATTATTTCTCTGCTCCTAGAACTCCTCAACAAAATGGGGTAGTAGAAAGGAAAAATAGAACCCTGATTGAAGCTGCAGGAACATTGTTTGCAAATGCTCACATGCCCCTATCCTTTTGGGCAGAGGCTGTAAGCACAACAAACTATGTCCTGAAGAGAAGTTTATACACAAACTTAAGGGCAAGACTCCCTATGAACAACTCAAAGGGAAGCAACCTAAAATAGACTATTTTATATTATTTGGTTGTATTTGTTACATTCATAATAACAACAAGAAACATCTTAGAAAATTTGAAGCCAAAGCTGTAATGGGAAATTTTTCTTGGATATTCCAAAGTCAGTAAGGCCTATAGGGTGTTTAATAAATCAACCTTGAAAATTGAAGAATCTGTAAATATTACATTTGATGAAGCTAACATGTATTACAAGGAGAAGGATTCTTCTACTAAAGACTTTTTAAAGGTACCCTAATTATGTGAGAAATTGGATGATCTGAACCTCACCAATGAGGCTACATCACATCCTTCTCAACACATTGATGAAGATAGTGATGAAGAGGTCAGTGATATAATTGCTGAACCTTCAATAACAAATTTTGTTGGATCCCTAGTTGGATTTTTGTTAGGTTCACTAAATTAGGGTTAGTTTGACCCACATTGTATAGCTAGGGTCAAGTCGAGTAATCCTAGAGTTTAGGCTATTCTTTGGGTTCAACCTTCATAGACCAGCCAGCAGAGGACCTTAGTAGATTCAAGACTTAGAAGAATTCAGAGATCAAAATTATCAGTTTGAAATTCTTCGAACTCAGCTCGACGATCGTCGATCTCAGATCGACGAACTCAGAAATTCTTCTTTGAGTTGAGCTCGATGATATTCGAGCTCAGGTCGACAATCTCCTCCTTCAGATAGATTCTCAGCTTGACGAACTCATAGCACAGAATTGGCAAGTTATTCTCAGTATGCATTTTACAGAGCTTAGGTCGACGAACAGGAATTCAAAGGTCGACGAACTTGGATCTCTAGTCGACGAATTCTATTCTGAGGTCGACAAATTTTGTCCCAAGCCAGAATAAGAAGTTTCCTTACTTTTGTCCCTTACTTTCTATATTATTTAGCAGTAATATTCCAAAGTAATTAATGCTCATATTCCCCTGAATATAGCCATTATTGGCAACATTAATTATGGTCTTCATCAGGTTAATTACTTGCTTATTTTAAGGGGACAGTTGGGAAAACTCATTTAAAGCAAATATTCCAGCCGTTTCTTTCTCCAGGGAAATCAGCAATTAATGCCAGCAATTCAAATTTCAAAGGAGAAATTATTGACTGCAGAATATAAAAGAGATTTTCTCTTTTCAATCAGTCAGATCTCACATACACAGACTAGACTTGTAGTAAGAACACAAGAGCAATACAGAGAAGAGAATACAGTTGCATAAAACAACAACATATAGAACTTTTTCTCTGCATACAGAAAACATTCTGTTTTCTGCCTTGTCCATTCTGAAGACTGAAGAAGAACATCCATCACTATCAAGAGTCTTCTTCAATCTTCTCCTCTAGGAACATTGAAGGACAACATCTTGAATCAATCAGAAAGTTCCAGGATTAATTCAGACAAGGCTGAAGACCTATACCCTGAGCAAGGCTCCAACTTTCTGAACCATCTCTATATCTCAGAAGGAGTCTTGACAACATCATATCCACTTGTCTTCTCTGTTGTTTAGAGAAAAGAGAAGATCTCATCACCTCTCTCTCACCTCCGATACAAAGGGTTTATTAATTCCCTTCAAAAAATTATTCTTGGTTTTTGGGCACCTGATCAAAAGCCAAAGGGTTGTGAGATCTCCCCTGAAATAGATCTTATGGTGGCAGTCACCTGATCAAAAACCTGATAGTGGATTCCTACCAGGGTGGTAGAAGAGTGGATGTACCCAGGTTGGGGAACCACTATAAAATTCATGTGTTGTCTGTGTGTGATCATTTTCTTTCTGTTCTTGCTGTGGTTGTGATAACTTAGTTTAGCCTATTTTATTTCTTTCAAATATTATTGGTATCACCTACTCTCACTCTGATATAAATCTGAAAAACAACCAAAATTTTAATTACACTATTCACCCCCCTATAGAGTAAATCAGATCTAACCCCTATCGTTTAATTGGTATCAGAGGGGTGTTCCTTTGGTTGTACAAGCTACCACTTGAACCAAAAGATCCTTGTTAGATCTGATTTTCTTTCCTAGTTTTTCTGGTATCACATCATGGCAAAGAACAAAGACTATGCAAGCACAAGACCACCAGTTTGCAACTTAAATAAGTTTGCTATCTGGAAGGCAAGAATCAAGTTATATATAAACTCTATTGATGAGGAAATTTTTAATTCTATTTTTATAGGACCACCAACTCCAATGGCTTCAACTACTACTAGTACCAGCACATATGTTGTTCCACCACCAGAGTAGACAAATGCTCAGAAAAAGGCCAAATTAGCTGATGCAAAGGCCATGAATATTCTGGCTCAGACAATGTATGATGACATTTTCCAAAAGATGGCTGAGTGCACATCAACCAAGGCTATCTGTGAAAGATTTGGTTTATAGAGCCTAAACACCTAGAGGGGGGGGGGTGAATAGGTTCAAATCCTTTTTAATAACTTAAGCAATTAAAATTATTAAACACATGACAACTATCACAACACAAAGAATAACAATCACAGAAAATTCACAGCACAACACACAATGGTTTATAGTGGTTACCCAATTTATGGGTACGTCCACTCTCCCCCTTCACCTATCTAGTAGAGTACTGGATTCAGCCAAACTTCCTTCCACTATCTAAAATCCTCAGATCTTACAATTCAGAACCCAACTAGTTCCTACAGCTTAGACTTCTTCAAGTCCTACAACTCAGAATCTTCCCAAGACTCCTACCTCAGGCCACAACCCTACCTCGGCCATATCCACTAGGCCTATAACTAAGATCAACAAGATCTTACCTAAGGCACTCAGCCCTACCTCAGCCTTAACCACCAGGCCTACAACTCAGAGTTCTACAAGTCCTACCTCAGGCACTCAGCCCTACCTCAACCTTTATAAATTTAGGCTTATAACTCAGATCTATAAAAGATCTTACAATAAAATTAATTGTTTAAAATAATAAAATCTTCACCCAGATAGACAGAGAATGGGGTGAAAGCTTCTTGATCAGTTCTTGATTGAACTGATTACTCAAGATCCAACCTGTCTTAGCTTCTTCAAAGCTTCTTGAATCTGAACAAAGTAAGGTTAACCTTCAATTGGAGTTGGAGATGATCTTTAATCCAGCTTCCTACTTGAATTCAGAATCAGATCTGAATTCCTCTTGCGGACTATTCAGGATCTGCCTTCTTCTGTGTTTGTCTCTAATTCTCCCTCTCTTAATGTTGTTTTTTTTTCTATTCACTATTTTGTTTGTGATAGAATAGGTCTTTATATAGAACCCATCCAAGGTTACCGATTGATCCGGTTCATAACGACCTTCTGACAGCTCTGACAGATGTGACAACTTTGTAACTTATGACACATGTCATGTCTTTAGTCTTGATACCTGTCATCTCCTTGAACTTTATCACAGTAGAAAGTTGTCGAGACTATACTCCAAATGTGTCGACATAAATAGATCATGTGTCGACACAAGTCTTGATGGTGTCGACACAGCTCCCATAATGTTGACACCATTTTTCATCTTCTTGACACAGCTTCTGTTGGATGTGTCTACACAAGTCCTGTGTGTCGACACAATTGCTTATGGTCTCGATATTGCTGGTATTGACAGATTTCTTGAGTGTGTGTTGACACAAGTCCTGTGCATCGACACAACTACTTCTGGTCTTCAACATAGCTAGAGTTGTGTGTGTGTCGACAAAATTCCTAGGTGTCGACACATATGCTGCTGACAGAATTTCTGGCTGCTGACAGAATTTCTGTGTGTTGACACAAGTCCTGTGTGTTGACACAATCTTGCTTTTGGTGTCGACACATTTCCCTCACAAGTGTCGACACTTGTACTTAGAAAATTTTCCTGCATTTCTTTAACCTGCACATTGAAACTCAACATCCCATCAAATACACATTTATGTATATCATTGATTTAAGTGAGGCTTCTCCAAATTTGGTACACAGTTTCTAGTGTACCCAACAATCTCCCCCTATTTGGAGAAGTCATAACCCTTAGTCAATGATATACACCACTTATAATAAAATAAAGATTAAGATGTATAAAATCATTTCACAGGCAGGGTAACTTATAAACACAAATAACATTTAATATCATCACAGAATATGATATAATTCATTTATCAGGAATAAGTGTTTGATTTACAAGATTGTTTAGAACAAAATTTACATAGTTCTAAGACTAGCCTATCTATCCCTAAGATTAATCAGGCTCTTTGATAACTATTTCTTTGCCAGATTGAATCTTAGCTTGCACCTTGGATTCTGTGTCATCAGCTGGCTTCTTCCCTTTCAGATCTTTCTTTTTGAGCTCTTCTGCCTTGATTTTCTGCCTTTCAAAGTAATGATAAGGCTTTGGGAAGTACTTGCTAGGATCCACAGAGTTAGCAGGTAACTTACCAACTTTGATATCCCTTTTGAACTGATGTATGACATCTTGTCTTTTCTGATATTTACCCCACGCTTGTTCAGAATACCATTTTCCTCTATCATGCAAATTAAATTTCAAAGCTTTCCAAGCAGTAAGAATGATATTTCTGGAGGTTGGACTCCATTATTCAAAATCAGCCTTTAATTCAGCCTGCTCTCTGAATCTTTTCTAAGATAGTTGAGCTTCTTTCTGAGCATCCCTAGCTGCTTCAGACATTTCAACTTTTTTACATAATAACATTATGCGCCTCCTGTGGAGGGCTATACATTTGATGTACTGTCTGCTGTACTGCTTCAAAATCAGATGGAGGATAGATGACCTGAGCAACTTCCTGCTGAACCCCTTCAAAGTGAGCAGGTTGAATACCAGATTCAACAGTATTATCTTCATCACACAAGGGTGGATATCCAAGAGTAGCTCTGATGGTATTAGATACCCATTTAGCATGATCTGAGCTTGCCTTGACTAACACTCTCTCCCCCATTATGACTTCTCTGGTCACATGATCTCTTAGATCATCTTTCTGAAACCTTACCTGATCTGCTAGATAATCTATGCCATCTTTGTAGTAGAGTCTGAATTTCTCCAGTTGATCTGAAATAGTCTTTTAGGATGCCAGAATTGCAGTTTGTACAACAACTAGATCTTCTTTGATCTGGTTAGATACTTTAGTTTTCACATTAGTAGCAATAAGTGACAGGCACGGGCCTTCGACCCTGGGGGCATTCGGCGTGGTTCGAAATTCGATGGGGTGCGACATTCGCCGGGATGCGACATTCGTCGGTGGTGCGACATTTGTCGTGGGGACGACATTTATCGTGGGCGGCGACATTTGTCGTGAGCGGCGACATTTGTCGTGGGCAGCAACATTTGTCGTGGACAGTACCCGCCCATATGGCCTCGCGTGACAGTACCCGACCGACGATGGCGGGCTCCGCCCCACCCGCAACATATACATATGAGTACTCAAAATGACCGTAAAAAAATATAAATCAAGAATGCAGTTTTTTATTTTGTAAAACAAATTATATTTTAACGTTAAAACATTAATTTTTCTCTTGTCATTCCTAGCTAGAGACAATAGGTTTAGGGTATCTAGTGTTTTTATTTTTTGTATTTTAATATTGTAAAGTTGTGTAATTACCTAAAAGGATATTGTCTTTATAATATACTAATATAAAGTTTGGTATAATTGTGTAATTATGAATACAACTGTAAGGGCAATATAGGGACATCAGAAAATGTTTCACAAAAGAGTAATTTTTGTATATTAGTAGAGATATCTCCTATTTTTGTGAGAATAACATTATGTGAGTCTGTGAGATTTTCATTCATTCTGAATTGATTTTCTAGAATATATCCTTGTTTATCTGCAATGTCAGCTATTTAAGTTTTCATGTCTTGTTGTTGTGTGGCCAAGTATACTACAACATTACTTCCCTTATGGAAGCAATCTGTCATCTCCTTCTTATGCAAATTTACTTCAAATCTGATAGACTTGATATCTTGGGCAAGCTGGAACTGCATTTCTTTGTATGACTCATCCATATATTTCTCCAGAGTAAGTCTTTGCTCATCCATTTTCACATGCAGTTTCACCAAAAGTGGACTGAAGTCTATTCCTGGAGCAGATGTTTGAGGGACAGTTTGTAAGGCTTTCTTATATCCTGTACTCCTCTTCCTGTGTGCCACTAACTTCCTTTTTTTGGCCCTGGAAGCTTCTTCATCTTCAGAAAATTTTATGAACTTTCTATAGCCACAGTTTCCTTAGGACTTGAGGCATTTAGTGGCATCTCCCCCCCCCAGTCCTTGCCATCTCCCCCTCAGGTTGAGCTCCTTGTAAATCAAGAAATAACTCCTCCAGAGTTACCTCCTACTACATCTGAACAGGAGGGATAATGTTCTCTTTTTCAACAAATGGTTCTCCCTGGACATCAAGATCCTTTTCCAGGGTTTTCTCTAAACTAGAGGAGTGGAGTTGCTTAGCTTGATCTGGGTCTGACATATGCACATCCTATGCTTCTTTCTCAGTGATGACTATTGCAGCATTGTTGATTTTTGAGACTATATACATAACAGTATCAGTTGCAGTCTCACTATCCAGTGCAACTTCAGCAATACATCCCCCTTGGGCTGGCTGCTGTGATTGTTCAGGTTCTTGAACAATTATAATCTCTGTGTTGTATCCCCCTGGAGTGGAGACCATATGGTTCTCTGGTAGTTTAATGCTCTCCCCTTGGGTTTGAGCTTCTTTATCTGGTTATGGTGTAGGTGATTTTATTAGTTATTCTTCATCTGAGCTGAAGACAACCTGCTCTTCAGAATCATTGGAAGATTCTGCTTCCTGGGAGGTAGTTTTCTTTTTCTTATCTTTCTTTATTGGTTTCTGTGGAGTAGAAACATCTTTGGTCAAAACTCTATCCCATCTGGATAGTATTCTCAAATCCATTCTTCTCATGTGATTTATCTTGGTTTCTGAAGTTTGATTCATCACTTCTGGGATCGTGGAAGGCAGATACAAGCTCAATATCCTACCCAGATTAGGCTTCTTGGCACTTTCTTTGATCTTGTCAAAAATTACAGCGGACCAGTCTGTTTTCACTTTGAAGATAACTCTGGTCATGGGTTTTAACATGTAGGCAGAGATCCTATCATGTTCTCCTGTTTTGCAGAGAATGTCTTTGCCCTTTATCTTGGATAGAAACTTACCCTAGGAATTCATTCCCTTCCAGGTTAGTGAAGATTCAATCTTGGTATTGGGATCAAGCCCTCACTATTGGAGTGTATCCCTTATCATGGAGGATGCGATATCATCTTCTTCCATAATCTTGGGTAGCTGAAGAGACTTTCGTATACTCTTTGGTGAGAGTTTTACTTGAGTACCATTAACAGAGGACTTTATCTTCTTTCCTTGAGAATCCATTGTTGCGAAAGAGTAAAATTCAAGAACTTCTTTCTTCCATATCCTTAAAGGTACAGAGACCAAGTATTCCAATCAATTTTCTGTGATTAGGGTAATCACACCCTTAATGTCTGGCGAGGCAGTCTCGAATGCCTTGCATACCAGTTCATATCCTTCATTGATCATGTCTTCCCGTTGTGGCTCCATTGGTGAAAGAGAGAGAAGAGAGTCGACGGGAGAATTTCTTGTCGACACAAAGTCTAAAGTCGAGAGTTCTGAAAGCAGAGTCGACCAGATTTTATCTTCTCCTATTTATAGTATACTTGTAAAAGGAAGGTCAAAAGACGTGCCTAACTAGGGATTTTACTTAGTCGAAAATTTTACATATGTTGACATAGATGACCTAGGTCTCGACCAAACTTTGTTGAAGTCGACATGTCTATATGTCGACATACTTTTGCCAGTGTCGACATAGTGTACTTAAGTCTCTACAGAGTGTGTTGACAATGATTTTTTGTGTGTCGACACAAAAATCTTCTAAAACAAGGTCTCGACAGAGTTGTGTCGACAAAATTTTTTCTGTCAACACAGATTTTATTTCTGTGTCGACCCAATTAATTTCTTTGTCGACACAACTTACTGAGAGTGTCAACACAGTTAGCTTGTGTCGACACAAAGTTTTTAACATTGACAAAATTTCTTGAGAAATTTTGTGCTGACCTAACACCTTATTCTAGGTTCAACATACCTAATTCAATTTTAAAATAATTGAATTTACTTTCATCCAGAGGTTTTGTAAATATATCAGCAATTTGATTGTTAGTGTTGACAAATTCTAGACTTATGTCTTCTTTTTCAACATGTTCTCTGATGAAATGAAATCTTATTTCTATATGCTTAGTTCTACTATGTGAAACAAGATTTCTAGCAATAGAAATAAAACTAGTAGAATCACAATATTATGGAATTCTACTTACCTTGATGTCATAGTCCTCAAGTTGATGTTGTATCTACAACAACTGTGCACAACAACTTCCTGGAGCCACATACTCTGATTCAACAGTGGAAATGGCTACACTTGTATGCTTTTTGCTGCTCCATGACACCAACCTTCCACTTAGGAATTGATATGTGCCAGTGCTACTTTTACTATCTTCTTTACAGCCTGCAAAGTCTGCATCTGAAAAACCTGTTAGCAAGAAATCTCTATTCTTAGGGTACCAAAGACCTAGGTCAGGTGTGTCCTTAAGATATCTCAAAATTCTCTTGACTGCAGTATAATGAGATTCTTTTGGGAAGGCTTAGTACCTAGCACAGACACATGTGGCATATATGATGTCAGGTCTACTATCAGTCAAGTAAAGTAAGGAGCTAATTATCCCTCTATACAAAGACTCATCAACAGGTTTTCCTGCTTCATCTTTGCCTATAGGCATACTTGTCCCCATTGGAGTTTTCATGGTGGAGGCTGACTTCATACCATATTTTTTAATTAACTCCTTGGTGAACTTTGACTGAGATATGGATAATCCATCATCAGTCTGTCTAACTTGGAGTCATAAGAAGAATTTCAGTTTACCCATGCTGCTCATCTCAAACTTCCCTTGCATAAGTTTGGCAAACTTACTACAAAGGTTATTTTCAGTAGAACCAAAGATAATGTCATCAACATATATCTGGACTAGAATGATCTTACCTTTTGATTCCCTAAAGAATAGAGTCTTGTCAATTTTCCCTCTTGAGAATTTATTCTCAATAAGGAATGCAGACAGTGTTTCATACCAAGCCCTAGGGGCTTGTTTCAATCCATATAGAGCTTTCTTAAGCCTATATACATATTTGGGATAAAGAGAATCTATAAAACTTGAAGGTTGTTCAACATAAACTTGCTCTTTTAAGTCACCATTCAAAAATGCTAACTTTACATCCATTTGAAATACTTTGAACCCTTTATAAGCTGCATAAGCCAGGAACAGTCTTATTGCTTCCAACCTTGCCACTGGGGCAAATGTCTGTCAAAGTCTATCCTTTCTTCCTGTTTGTAGCCCTTTGCTGCCAGTCTGGCTTTATTCTTGATTATAGTTCCATTTTCATCTAAATTGTTCCTGTAGATCCACTTAGTTCCTATTACATTATGGTTCTTTGGTTTAGGAACCAACTCCCAGACTTTACATCTTCAGAATTGATTCAACTCTTGCTGCATGGCATCAATCCAATTTGTGTCTTGTATAGCCTCTTCAAACTTCTTAGGTTCCATCTGGGACAGGAAGCTTGAACATAGAACTGTGTTCATGCTCTTGCTTCTGGTCAAAACTCCATGTCTTGCATCACCAATGATTTGGTGTGCTGGATGATCCTTCAAATATCTTCTTGCTGGAGGAAATCTGTCCACCTCTTGGTCTTCTTCATTTTCCTCATCTAGATGTACTTCATTGTCTTCATCTCCATCCAGCGAGACTTGTACTCCCCCTGCATAACATCCATCATTTTCTTTATCCTGTCTTGCAGGTTGGTCTTCACTAATTGTTAGCTTGTCCATTTTTTCCTTCAAACCTGTAGGACTAACAGAAGTGCTAGACAGCTCACAGTTAATTAGCTTAGACTCATCAAAGACTACATGGAGAGATTCTTCTACAACTTGTGTAGTCAAGTTGTAGATCCTGTAAGCTCTACTGTTATTGATGTACCCAACAAATATCCCTTCTAGGGATTTGGCAGAAAACTTAGTTTTATGATGCTTGCCTTTATTTAGAATATAACACTTACTACCAAAGATTCTAAAGTAGGATATGTTTGGTTTTCTGCCTTTCATAATCTCATAGGGTGTCTTCTTGTGTCTTTTATTGATGGATGCTCTATTAAGATCATGACATGCAGTATTTACTGCCTCAGCCCAGAAATATTCTGGGAGAGAAGTGTCACTTAATAGTGTTATACTTGCCTCAATAAGAGTCCTATTCTTTCTTTCAGCAACCCCATTTTGCTGGGGAGTTCTAGGTGAGGAGAACTCCTGATGAATCCCAAGTTCTTAACAGAACTTTGTCATGCATTCAGACTAAAATTCAGTCCCATGGCCACTTCTGATTTTGACCACTGAATTGTTAAGTTCATTCTGAATTTTCCTAACAAAATTCTGGAAGACAGTTGGGGTTTCAGATTTCTTCCTCAAGAAGAAAACCCATGTAAATCTAGAATAGCCATCCATAATTACAAATGTGTAAGCTTTCCTACCTAGACTATGAACTGACATAGGACCAAATAAATCCATATGCAGGAGGTAAAGACATCTCACAGAGTCTTTGGTATCATGTCCTTGGAAAGAGGTCCTGGTCTATTTGCCCTTTTGGCAAGCTGAACATACACCCTCTTTAATGCACTTGACTTGAGGACCATTCCTCACTAACTCCATACTAAAGAGTTGGCCTATTGACTTGTAGTTCAGGTGAGCTAGCCTCTTGTGCCATTGGACACAATCAGATGCTTTCTCATCTATAACTAGACAAATATGAGAGATCTTATTCTCACAATCAAAGTTAAGACAGTAGACATTTCCTTTCCTAGTGCCTGTCAGAATGATCTCTTGATCACTTGACCTTCTTATTTGGCACACACTCTTGAGGAAAGAAGTGTCATAACCAAGATCACTTAGTTGA
This sequence comes from Platanthera zijinensis, assembly GCA_039513925.1. Taxonomy (NCBI): domain Eukaryota; kingdom Viridiplantae; phylum Streptophyta; class Magnoliopsida; order Asparagales; family Orchidaceae; genus Platanthera; species Platanthera zijinensis. The sequence goes on from CM077079.1 coordinate 211,501,723, forward strand.
CTTATGCTAATTAGGTTATGTTTTAGACCTTTCACATAAGCCACTTGGGTGATAGTAATAGAGTTATTGGAAATGTTACCAAACCCTTTGATCACTCCCTTTTCAGATCCACCAAAGATCACTTTGGGTCCATTTTCTATGGGAGAGTAATCCTTCAGCATCCTTCTTGTTCCAGTAATATGCCTGGAACATCCATTGTCCAAGTACCATATAGGGGTATGGCCACTTGGACTCACCTGCATCAAATAAGATTACCTATCCTTAGAACCCCAATTATTATTGGGTCCTAGGTCCAGGTCAGCTTGATATTTGACATGCTTACCTGTAGCCTTTCTGACAGGTAAGCTTGCCTTTTTCAGAGTACTAGCATTGTACCAATAATCAATGGCATAATGGCCCAACTTGCCACAACACCAGCACTCAAATCTATTATACCTTCTCTTAAGTCCAGGCTTAGCAATATTGCTGTCAGCAGTTCTTTTAAGTGCAGGTACGGGAGTAGCAAACACTAAGGATTCTTTAATAACCTGGTGTGTTTGCTCATGGGAAGTATTATTAGCATTTGCTCCCTTGCCATTCAGATTACCATACTTACAGTGACCATGAGTGATGTCATGATCATACCTGTTAGTAGGCTGCATCACTTTTCTATAAGAAATAGGGGGTTTCATAGCTAGTGGCTGAACTAGGGCTTTGCCTTTTCTTTGAGAATTGGCTGCCATTATTCTTCCCTTGAATCCTAATCCTGTCTTACACTTTTGGGAGATGAAATTATCAAACATGGGTAAGACTGACTTTAGCTTAGAGAATTTAGCCACAAGATCCTTTTCTTTCTGAAGTCTTACTTCTAGATTCTTGATGTGATTATTTTTGAAAGTGATTGTACCCATCTGAATAACAGTTTTGTTTTTTAGTTTAGCAACCTATTTCAATTTCAAATCCAACATCTTTGCTGAATCTGATGCAGCCAGTTTGAGAGATTCAATTTCCTCAGCATGCTTCTTGACAAGGAATTTGCTTCTCTTAAGAGCTTGCAACAGACCACCATACTCATCAATTAATTGATGAACATACCCTTCAGATTCAGAACTATCCATATCTCTTGATGCAGATGCTTCTGATTCAGATCCAGTATAATAATATGAAACTAAGGATGGATTGTATACCTTACTGGGACTAGGCTGATCCTGGTACTGATCTTCCTCAGATAGAGCGATCAGCCCTCTGCAATAATGATCTTCACTTTCATTTATGGAATCTAGCAATTGTAAGAATTCTGTTTCCACAGAATCCTCTTCTGTAGTGAACAATCCTATATAGGCTTCTGCTTCATCCTCTTCTCCTAATTCTGATGATGAAGAGTCAGTCCAACTCTTCTACTTTTGGGCAACAAGGGACCTCTCCTTCTTTCCCTTATTTTTATGCTTTTTCTTGTCCTTAGACTCCTTTCTCTTGTCAGGACAATCAGCTATGACATGTCCCGACCTGTTGTAGCAATAACAAACAATTTTAGAAGTAGTTTGTTTACTAAGATTAGAGCCTTACCTGTCATCCTTGGAAGGTTTCTTCTTCTTATAATATACATCATTGGAGAAGGATGTAGATGGCTTTGTTCTCCATTTCTTCTTCTTCATGAACCTCTGAAACTGCCTTGTAAAGGCAGCAAAATCTTCATCGGAGTTGTGGTTGTCTGAAGTGTTGATGTCAGGATTTTCTGATACAGCCTCAGAAATTCTCCTAGGTGGAGAAGGAAACTTTCTCCTACCCTTTCTTATAGCTCTATCCTTGAAGGCTACTGACTTTTATTTATATTAAGACCTATTGCTTTTCTCCTCCTCCTTTCTAGCAGTGAGCTGCATCTCATAAGATAACAGTTTTCAAAACAAGGTTGGTGGAGGTGTATCTGCAAGCTTGGCCACCTCTCTGATGACACATATTTTTGTATCCAAGTCCTTGGTTAGTGACCTGAGAAACATGTCATTCAATTCATATGTGCTAAAGACTCTTCCATAGGTCATTAGCTCATTTACTGAAAGTGTTAAGTTGTCTACCTAAATCACCTAGAGGGGGGTGAATAGGTGAATTGTGCGTTATTTGTGGAATAAAAAATTTTAAAGAACTTGCACACACAATCAAGCAATCACAGACGACAAGAAGATTTATAGTGGTTCCCCAACCTTGGGTACGTCCACTTTCCCTCACCGATCTAGTAAATCACTAGACTTGGCTACTCAACTATCTCGGATTGAAATTCAATCCTATGCATCGGAACCAAGTTCCTACGATATCGATCCAAAAGGATCTACACTCGAAAGATAAAAAGTTCCTACAACTCGGAGATTAATCTCCTACAAAATTTACAAAGAGATTTAAAAAATACAAACAGAAATTTGTCTCAGATCTGGAAAAATTCAACTCTAGGTCTTCTTCTTTAACTTGCGGCTTTTTAAGAAAATGTTGAAGAAGAGTTGAGAGATCTGATCTGAGAAATCTTAGACCTACTTGATCAAGGAGAAGATGAAATATCCTTGAGCAACAAGCCTTTCTTGATCGAAAACAGAAGTGTCGATCTTCACGTTGAGCGGCGGCGTTGGCTGAAAGTTCTGTTCTTCTTGGAGAGAGACGACCGATCACGATAATAAAAATATACGATTTTCTGCTTAGGGTTAGTCTTAATGAAAAGAAATTATATAGGAATTCCCCTAACGGTTAGAAAAGACATAAATGATGACATGTGGACCAATCACGTTAAGTAATTTGAAAATCCCGTTGATCTGTACTTAAGAGAAATTTTCAGAAAAATTGTCTGTTGTTTTCGAGAAGTAGGAATGAGTTCTCGAGAACAAGATTAATTTATCGAGAGCAAGTATGTCTGGACTTCAAGTTAGTACTCGAGAACTGTGGGCTGAAACTTCTCGAGAACTAACTAGACTTCTCGAGAACTATTACTCGAAAGCCAAATCAAGTACTCGAGAACAATGCTGTCTTCTCGAGAACTCGAGACTAAGTTCTCAAGAACTAAGATAGATTTCTCGAGAGAGGGACTTAGAATAATTTTGCGGCTGTCTCTGACTACTCGAGAAATAAAGGCTGGGACTTCTCGATAACCTTAGGTTGACTTCTCGAGAACTATAAAAAGGTTTCTCGAGAACTAGTCTCGGCTTCTCGAGAACTAGAGGAACTTCTCGAGTTCTGCTAAGTCTACTTCTCGAGAACTATCATGGACTTCTCTAGAAGTGGACTTAGAGAAATTTTGGACTTTTACAATTTTATCTTCTCTTCAAGAATCCTATCCTCATTCCTTGATCCAAGTGCATGAATATGAAGTGTATCCTAATTGAGAGGCTATACATGAGTCAACACCTTGGATCACACAGTGAGGGATTACATTGTATGGTGTTGTGTTCATGACCCACTGTAGACTGACATTGGTCTACACTTAGCAATGATGATCTACAAACACAAAACTTAAACAAGGATTTCAAATACAACTTAATTCATCTTAGTTCAAGGGTGACTTCATGCAAATCTGGGTTATTGTGGATGCAATACCCAACAATCTCCCCCTATTTGTAGAAGTCAGAACCCTCTACACTAAGGTGAATTACACCAATATAGAAAGAACTGTAAATGAAGAAATAGAATACAAATGCAAGATAGAAAAATTAAACACACAATTAGCAAAACTAGAAATTGTATATATATAATGTTTTAGATTTCCAATTCAACTTCATTTCTTCCATAGTCTCAAAAATAAATATCCACAGAAAATCATTCCTAGCTCTGATGCTGTCTGTCATGCTTCTCTTGCTGTCTCCTCTGGTAGCTGAAAGTCTTTGGGTAGTATCTTGGAGGTTTTGGAGGAGTCTTGGGATTATTCTTGCCATACTCTCTGTCATATATCCTTCTTTTAGTCATGGACTTCTCATAAAGTTCCCACTCAGAGGAGCTGTAGTGGAGATTCCTATTTTCATTATAGTCTATTACTAACTTGAGAGTATAAAGAATCAATGACTTGGAGGTAGGACTCCAGTCTTTAGCAAACTCTTGTGCCTTTATTTTCTCATAATCTGGCTTGGGAACACTTTTGCTAGCAGAGGGGCCTTCCCCATACTTCCTTTTCTAAGAGGTGTTGATCTCAGGTAAACCTTGAGGAATAATATCATCCCATACTTGGTCATAAGAAGCAGGAGGAGGATTCTGATCTTTTGGCCTTGGATAAAAATAGGGCATTTGAGGTTGTTGCATCCGAACTGACATCTGACTAGACTGTCCTTCAACAAGAGGATTCGGGTTATGAGGAATGATATTAGGATCAACCTGAAATTCAGGGAATATTTGGTTGTACATCCAGACTGAAGTGTCATAGGTATGAAATTTCACAGATTGAATTTGCTCTAAAACATTCTTATTGATTTCACTTATCTTGTCAGACAAAGCTGTGTTTGCAGCAGCAGTAAACTTATCAACAAGTTTTTCCACATGTTCTTTCACCATGCTCTCCCCCTTTCTGAATTCTACACATAGCTTTTCTATGGCATCTTCCTTGAAGGTTCCCACTTCTTCACAGATTTTCATAACTTGTTCTTGGGCTTTCTTGTCTAACTTAATCTGATTGTTGGCAAGAGTTACAGATTGTTCCATTACCTAACCAACACTAGTAATGGTGTGGTCTATAGCATTTCCACCAATCTGAAACAATTCTTTGAGGGAGTCTTTGTTGTGCTGGATTTCTGCAAATCCTCTGCTCATCTCTTCTTCTAGAGTAGTGACTTTGTCCTAGACTACCTTCAGAGATTCATCAAAATATTTCATTTGTTCTGCCAACATGACTTCAAGCTTACTTAGAATGTCTTAATTTATAGGGGTTGCAGCAGCAGCCGGAATGATAGTAGGAGGGGTAACTAGAGGAGGATGAGCAACTACCCATGGAGGGATCTCATCAACTACTACAGAACTTTTGGCTCTGACGGTATGAGGAAATATATCACTTTCCTCACCAAGTAGAGAAGGCATAGAGAAATCAAGTGTCTTTAGAGGAGCTTCAACTTTCTCTGGTTCAGGTTCATCCACTCCTGAGAGAATGATGGTCTCTGGTGGAGGTGATTCTTTCCTTGGAGAAGGTTCTGGAGATGCTCTTGGTGAAGGTTCTGGAGATGGAGAGGGAGCTGGTGATGGAGAAGGATCCTTTGATGGCTCTTCAGCAGTTTCTGTGTGGAGGGGAAGAGGTTCATCTGAGGTAAGCTCTTTTATCATACTATCAATATCTTCAGCAGTAGATTTGAGGGTTTCTTGCACTTGATCATCTTAGATGGTATTATCTGAAATGTCTGCCTCTGGGGACTTGGTTGGAGATCTTACTGGGCTTCTGATTGGGGTTCTGATGGGTGAACTTGCTTGTGTTCTGACTGTACTTCTAACTGGAGATCTAGCTAGAGGAGGAGGAGAAGGAAGTATGACATCTGGAACTGAGGCTGCAGGCTCCCCCTCAGTTGCTGTACCAGATGGTTCAGTAACATTATGAGAGGAGGGAGATGGGGTCTTGACTTCTTTAGTAGGGGCTGCAAGCTCTTTAGCTAGCTTCTTTGGATTCTTCAGCTTTAACTCCCATCTATGAATGGAGGCTAGGGAGATCTTCTTCAGGTGATGGATTGGAGTACCTTTAGAAGTCTTGAAGATAGTTGGATCAATCTCATGCAACATTAGGGAGATTATCCTAGCAAATTTTTGTTCTCTTATGTTGTCTCTAATCAAGTCAAAAATCATCAAACCATAAGGAAATATTTTCCTGCAGACTATAGAAGCAATGACATTGAAGAAGTCATTTGTAATAAACCCTATTGATCCTGTTCTGCACCACAGAATTTTGCCAATAGTGTCTACTAAAAGTTTTCTAACATCATTTAAAGAATTCCTCCTAAGAGAAGTAATGTCATCTGGAACTCCACAGAAATGACAGGTTCTGTCATTATCATCTTCTGTTATTTCATCTTCATCATCTACATGAGGTAATCTGAGAAGTCTGGATACTATGGTCGGGCTCAACTTAATTTTAATGCCCTTGACTTTGGACTTCAAGACAGTTCCATTTCTCCTTATCTTAACATTTCTGAAGAACTCTTCTACCTCAGGAAATAAAATCTTGCAAGGTTCTGATAGAACGAATGTCAAACCTGCTGTGTCCAGGAGAAGAAGAAGATTTCTGAAATCCTCTGAAAGCTCTGCTATCCCTGCTACTACTAGTTCACTGCCGACGCCGATTTTGAACTGCTGGTCCATTGAGATGAACGACAGCGAAGGACAGAGAGCGAGACGGCGGTGGCGTGTCGAAGCACTGGTCGGCGGAAGACGAAGAGTTTTCGAGAGAGTCGAGTCTGAAATGTCGGTTTAATTTGGAATTCTAACGTTATATATATATATATAACCCTAGTAATGCCGATTAGATGTCTTACTAAACTAAATTAATCCTTGGATTTAAGGAAGAAATCGAGCGGGTTTCGAAATTGTAGAAATTGATAGAAATCGAAAATTGACATGACAATTCTCGAGAGGTAGGGTAGTTCTCGAGAAGTATCATTGTAGTTCTCGAGAAGTAAAGGACTTGTTTTCGAGAACTTTCAGTACCTCTCGAGAGACAGATTTTCTGTTCTCGAGAAGTGGACTTGAAGTTTTCGAGAACTAATTTCATGCTTTTCGAGAAGTAATAATAGTTCTCGAGAACTGCCTTCCACTTAAGAAATTTCTGACCTTTTTGAAGTTTCCTCGATTCTTGAGCTTTGAACTGATTCCCTTTGATCTATCCTTCTTTGTTCAACATCCCAAGTTCAGTTTTGAAGAAATTGAACCTGGTCTCGTCCATTGGCTTTGTGAAAATGTCTTCAACTTGTCGATCTGTTGGCACGTACTGCAGATCCACATCCCCTTGCTCCACATGCTCCTGGGTGAAGTGATATCTGAGCTCGATGTGCTTTGTCCGGCTGTGCGAGACTAGGTTGTTTGCAATTGCTATTGCGCTGGAGGAGTCACAAAACAACGGAATGTCTTTAACCTTCATATTGTAATCTTCTAGCTGGTTTTTTAGCTAATGCAATTGGGCACAACAACTACCGACAGAGATATTCTCTGACTCGGCCGTTGAGATTGCGACACAATTTTGCTTTTTGCTGCTCCATGAGAAAAGCCTTCTTTCAAGGAACTGACATGTCCCGGAAGTGCTTTTTTTGTCATCTTTGCTACCTGCAAAGTCTGCATCTGAAAAACCAATTAGTTCGCTGTCATTACTTCTTAGGTACCATAAGCCAAGATTCGGTGTACCTTTAAGGTATACCAAGATTTGTTTTGCAGCAGCATAGTGAGATTCCTTACAGTTCACTTGAAATCTAGCACAGACACATGTAGAGAACATTATGTCTTGTCTACTGGCAGTAAGGTAGAGCAAGGATCACACTATGCTTCTGTATTTGGTTTCATCAAAAGGTTTCCCTTTCTCATCCTTGTCCAGAGACATAGCTGAGGCCATTGGAGTCCTCATAGAGGTTGCATTCTCTATTCCGAATTTCTTAATCAACTCCTTGGTGAACTTTGTCTGTGAGATGAAAATTCCATCTTCAGATTGTTTCACCTGAAGTCCTAAGAAATACTTCAGCTCTCCCATACTACTCATTTCAAACTTCCCTTGCATAAGTTTAGAAAACTTTTTGCAAGGGTTGTCGTCTGTAGAACCAAAAATAATGTCGTCGACATAGATTTGTACTAGCAAAATCTTGCCTTTAATATCCCTATGAAATAATATCTTATATATCTTTCCCCTTGTGAACTTGTTCTCGAGGAGAAAGGTAGATAGCGTTTCGTACCAAGCTCGAGGAGGTTATTTCAAACCGTACAACGCTTTCGATAATAAATAAATATACTCAGGAAAGTTAGGATTAACAAAACTTGGGGGCTATTCCACATACACTTCTTCCTTTATGTCACCATTCAGGAAGGAAGATTTCACGTCCATTTGGTAGATAGTGAAGCCCTTCAATGCAGCATAAGCTAGGAACAGTCTGATGGCCTCCAGCATTGCCACTGGAGCATATGTTTGGTCGAAGTCGATCCCTTCTTCATGACGATATCCTTTGGCGACGAGTCTGGCCTTGTTCTTTATGATTGTTCCATCCTCGTCCAACTTGTTCCGGTAGACCCACTTCGTTCCGATGACATTCTTACCTTTGGGTCTAGGAACTAGTTTCCAAACTTTGCATCGCTTGAACTGGTTCAGTTCTTCTTCCATGGCCAAGATCCATGATGCGTCTGAGTTGGCTTCCTCAAACTTCTTTGGTTCAACCTGTGATAGAAAACTTAAATATAAATTTTCGTTAGTTGTACCTCGATGAGTCATGACACCATCCCGGGGATCTCCTATGATCTGGTCCAAAGGGTGATCCTTCAGATGCTTGAGCTCTAGATTCCTAGCATCTAGAACTTATTCAGCCACTGGAGTGACTTCATCAACATCGATGTTTTCTTCATCTTGATCATCTACCTCTCCAATGGGGGTTGGAGTAGTGATCTTGAAGAACTTTTCTCTTTCACCTTCAGTCGGTTCATCCAAGCTGATCTCTTTAATCCTTGTACCTGCATCTTCAACAAGCACACTAAACGATTTGCTTTGCAGCAAGCTCGTTTCATCAAATACAACATGTATGGATTCCTCTACAACCAGAGTTTTTCTATTGAAAATCCTGTATGCCTTACTATGGCTACTATAACCTACAAAAATACCTTCAAAACTTTTCTCACTAAACTTGATAGTGTGATACTTACCATTATTAAGCACGAAGCATTTACTGCCAAAAATTCTGAAATATGAAACAGTTGGTTTCCTGCCTTTTAGAAGTTCGTAAGGTGTCTTATTATGGTTATTATTGATGAGTGCTCGATTTTGTACGTTGCATGCAGTATTGACGGCTTCAGCCAAGAAGTATTCCGATAGTGAAGCATCACTCAACATAGTTCTGCATGCCTCTATAAGTGTTCTGTTCCTTCTCTCAGCTACCCCATTTTGCCGTGGAGTGCGAGGAGAGGATAACTCGTGAAAGATACCTAGGCTTTCATAAGAATTCTGTCATGGTCCCAGATTTGAATTCAATTCCATTGTCACTTCTGACCTTGACTACGGAACAGTTGTATTCATTCTGGATCAGCCTAACAAAATTTGTAAAGACATCGAAGGTATCTGACTTGTGTTTCAGAAAGAACACCCACGCAAAGTGCGAGTAATCATCAACCATAACCAATATATATTCCTTACCTCCCAAGCTTCTAATTTGTAGTGGACCAAACAAGTCCATATGATGTAGATGTAGACATCTACTTGAATTTTTGTCAATAATGCTTCTAAAGGTAGCCCTTGTTTGCTTGCCTTTTATGCATGCATGACAAGGTCTATCTTTGACGTACGTGACATTTGGGGCATAACGTACTAAGTTCTGGGAGAATAATTTATTAATAGTTTTAAAATTAATATGTGTTAACCTCTTGTGCCATTGGTCACCAAGAGACGCACTATGTTTTACAAAAAGACACACTGGTGTAGAAGAATCTATACAAATGAAATTTAAACAAAATATATTCCTGCTTCGAGTGCTAGATAGAATCTTTTCCATATTGTAACTAAAATTTATCAGGCATTTGTCAGCATGGAATTCAACTATGTATCCTTTGTCGCATAGTTGGCTTATGCTTATAAGATTGTGTTCCAATCCCTCAACATATGCTACATCCGAAAAGGATACACTATCGTTAGTGATCATACTGTAGCCTTTATTTATCCCGCGGTCTTAACCTCCAAAGATGACCTTTGGTCCGTTCAACACTAGCGAATAATTTTAAAGTAGGCTTCTTGTCCCGGTCATGTGCCGAGAGCATCCATTGTCCAAATGCCAGATTGGTGTTTTGGTTGCCTTTGGACATCCCTGCAATCATAATCAGTTTGCCTTAGGAACCCTAACATGTTTGGGTCCTTGGTCTCGTGTTAGAATGCTCCCCTATGAGGATTAACATCATGAGTGGTCATTCTCATGTTGCCAACTTGAGGAGTTGCAAAATTTCTTGGATTAAACCAACAATCGATGGCAAAATGACCAATTTTGCCACGGAACCAACAGTCGAACCTATTGTATCTTTACCTTAGGTACTCCTGCTTGACCTTCTGAGATGCTGGTCCAGCAGGGGTAGCATTCTTGGAGGAAGAAGCTTCATGATGATGGCAATAACATGATTTCTTCTCCATTACAGGCTTTTCTACACTGGTTTTTTTTTACTTTTGGTGCTTTCTTGAAGTTATGACCATGATCATAAGGGCCATAGATTTGAAGAATGACTTATTCATAAGGTGCCTTAAAGACACTCTCACCAAAGTTTCTAGGGCGAGTCCATCCTTGGTAACGAGACTTTGGCTCAACATAAGTAGGCCTCGTCAAGTGGCCGTAGGATGAGTCAAGATCAAACTCATTTGTTGGAAATTTGACTTTCTTAAAGACAGTCTGATCTTGAGGGGCTTTCCCCTTTGCTTTGGCCAAGGCCTTCTTGGCTGCCTTATTCCTTCTCTGAGCCTTGTTCTTCCTAGAAGATTTACTAGGAGCTTCTACATGGCCTAGCCCAGCACCCTTGGCCTGAGTAGAGAACTCAGCAACAAGAGGTAGAACTACCTTTGGCTTAGAGAAACCTTCAACAAGTTTCATTTCGGATTCTAGTAAGTCTTCCAACCCTTTGATGATTTCATCCTTCAGATCAAGGTGCTTGATAGCCTTGTTGAACTCATCAACAGCATTATCTAAGTCTTCTCTGAGTGAGTCCATCTTAACAACTTCCTCTCTCAGAGAGCTTTCTATGGCCTTTAGAGACTTAATCTCTTTTGCCTGAGTTTTCACGACCTTTTGACATTTGTCGTAAGCCATGATCAACTCCTTATACTGGGCCATGAGTTCAGACTCATTGTTAGAGGAGCTGCCATCATGATCATGCTCAAAAACTTCAGATTCTGAAAGAGGGGTGTGATATTTTACCTCCCCAGTGAACTGGGGCTCTTGTTCATCATCTGATTGAGACATAAGTCCCAAGTAGGCTTCTGATGTAGGCCACTCCCTAAATGGAACTAAGGTACAAAGAAGACAAAGGATTCCTAAGGGGAATTTGAGCGAACACGTGGTGTGCGCGCAAAACTCGAAATTTCGGCAGAGTATCGTTTGTAAATGCGCGATCTCACAATGGGGAAAGTCTCACCCAAACCTGCACGAACATACACAATTACACTTTCATATCCTAACCATACACCTAGCATCGCATCATCAACATTTCCATTCACATGGAGGGCGTTCCGGACTAAAGATTTCGATTCGGAAAAGTAGTCCAAATATAACCCTCAAAACAAAACCATACGAGGATATACCAAATCATCTTGATACATTCGAAACCAAAGGCTACACAAACCCCGGTTTACAAATGTCCAAGGGGACCTATCCTTACGGAAATCTTCGCGAAAATCGGATATGAAGACAACAATAAATTCAGATTTTCACATGCAAATGAATTCAACATTTAGGATAGAATTTGACATCAAAGGTCTCCAACACACTCACAAATTTAGAAAAGATTCACACAATATTTTAGGGATAGGAAGTCGTTACCCATAACCAGAAATTAGAGAGGAGGTGAGGAGTAGGAGGAGCAAGATAGTGGTGGAAGAGTCGCACTTCCACGGGTCACCGGACTCGCACCGAATGAGGAAGAACCGAGTTGCCTATTTCGGAGTCACACCGGAGGAGGTAGGAGTCGCCGGAGCAGCAAGAGAACACCACCAAGAGGGGAGGCAGTGGCTGGTCGATCGACGGATTCCTGGAGGTCGGGTGGGTTTCGGCCATGCCTAGAGAAAAGGGGGCTGGGAGCAAATCCGAAATTGCCTTAGGGTTTTCTTTTTTTTCTTCAATTCATCTCATTCTTCCACTCCACATACATATATATATGGTTACACCACTCCATCCAACCCTTCTTCAAAATCAAAACTAAATCCTAGCCATTCAAATGTTTAACAAAAATTAAAATAACATCACACATAAAATATAAGCTTACAAATTTATAACATCTTATTTATAAACCTATAAACTTATAAGATGATAACTTAGAGAATTAGGATTATAATATTATTTCAAAAAAATGAAATAACATTATAATCATAATGAAGTGACGTAATGCTGGCGGCGGCGGCGGCGGCGACGGTTGCGGCGACGTTTTCGGCGACAGTTACGGCAACGGTTGCGGCGACGGTTGCGGCAACGGCCATCAATGTCCACGAACATGTAGCGGCGGCGATCAAAAGAGAGGTCCATGTGATGGAGGCGACGACGGTTACAGCAGCGACCGTCAATATCCATGAACATGTAGCGGCGGTGATCAAACGAGAGGTCTATGTCAGCACGAGAAAATGGCGGAGTATCCTCGCCATCAATCCTCCCCCGCTCAAAATCACTCATCTCCGATGAGTGTCCAGGGAGAGAATAGCAGGAGTCAGCAACATCCACAAGTAGCATAGCCAGAGCGGACATCCACGGGGAAGGACAAGCATTGTGGGCGTCTGTAATAGAACAGAACCTATCATGAGCAAGTACAGCAGAAAACCTCAGAGATGTGTCAGCATAAAGAAAAACAGCGTAGATCTTGCCATCCAATGCGAGAACCAGGAAACCTAAATGGAAGAGCGACACGGAAAAAATCTCACCTCTCAACCCACGAGAATTTGAAGTGGAAGAGAGAAACGTCGGAGAATGCCGCTCATATGGAGACAAGATTTGCAAAATTAAATCCGAAAAATTGAAATGCGGTGAAAAACCGATTGCATCGTAAAAATCCAAAGAAATTGCATTAAATCCAAAATTGTTGAAAATCATGAAAGGATCGGCGCTCCAATGTAAATTTTTTGTTTCGGAACCCGAAGGTATCCACTCGGGGGCTAACCAGACTAAATTAGAATCATCAATTCTGCAGTCAGAAGCTCTCGAAGGAGAACGGGCGTGAAAGTGATGCAACTCATAAATACTGGCATAAGACAATGATATGTTTACATGCAGTTCGTACCAGGATGGACGAAAAATATGTGCAAATTGATTTGGCGGGTAACAATGTCGTGAGGGCGCCAAATCAATAGGCACAGTCGCCGTGAAATCATACGCAGTCGCAAATGAAAACATGCCCGCCTGCGGATACTCTCTAATACAAAGCTCACTAGACATCTCAAGCGGAGGTGCTAATAATGACGGTTTAACTAGGTGGGTCGGACTAGGTAAAATCAAGTCGTGTCCTGACAAGTCCGCTAACCGATCCAAAAGGACGGATCCCTCGCAAGGTAAATCTTCCAACTCAGTAGGTACGTCAGCTAACTCTGGGCCATTGTACGGTTCCTCAACTAACATAGGAGACGGGCCTAAAATATGGTCGAGGGGAGGTGGGCTAATCCCCGGAAGGGATACCTCAGGGGATACATCATCATCCAGGTAACTAGGATATCCAATCTCCTCATCGTCACTATAGTCGTCAGAATAATCGGCATCGCCCTCAGTGGCGGGCTCAGACGTCGAAGCTAAAAGACCCAAAGCCCTAGGCTTTGTGGGGTACTCCACGACATAGTGGCCAATCACTCCACAAGCATAACATGTAGAGTTCTCTTTGCAACTTTTAACTATTTGCCTAGGCTTATCCCGCAGTTTTATAGCATCCCTAGTTGAGACAATGATAGGTGGCGGGATAGAGGACCTAATCCTTTCCTTTTCACTAACGGTAGGTGTACAAGTGCGCAAAATAGTCAGATCTTAGCGGAGCAAGGATCTAGCGTGAGGCTTACAGTCACTCCTATGATCAGAAACAGGTCTAGTGCCCTGGCGGGGAGAAACCAAATCATGAGATAGCCGAGTATGGGAGTACGAGGGGATATACTGGTTCGACATAGGCAAAGTCTTAGGCGGCAACTCACTCAAATAATCAGACGACGGAGAGCGGCAGTATGGAGGGTAATACTCATCCGTTAATAAATTCTTTATAATCCTCCAACCTACAAGTGAGTCGTCGAGGGATGTCCCAAAACGTCGCTCCTCATTGAGCCAGAAGGTTTGTGCTCGACCAAATAGTTGTAGTTTCGCAACGGGGATCCTGTGGGGATCCACAATCTGATATCTCTCAAAATAGCGCTCCATATCCTTCACCAAACATAAAAATACACGCGGATCACCTAACCCATCATAGGTCGGAGCAGGAATTCTAATAGGCCTATAGGTGCGCGGTGATGGTGTCATAATCGCTTGACTAACCCTCGAACTAGGAACAGGGGTCCTAAGCTGTTGCCTAGGGGGCTCAAGATGAGGCGTTAGTAGCTGACCGCTAAGTTGCACTATTAATCCCTTTAGGTCATCACATTGGCGGTTCATCTCCTTGCAAAATGCACCAACCGAGGAAAGTGAGGGAAGGGGATTCCAAATGTGCGCCATGACAGACCAATCGGAAACAACTCAAATTAAGTAGAAACGTAAAACATATATATATATATATTTTGGTCTAAAAAAACTAGAAATAAAATTTTAAAACCAACGAAACGTGCCTAAGTGCAAGTGAGGGGTAGCATGGAGAGTGCGTATTGTTGCCAAGTTGATAAATTGACAAACCTCCCTCTGATACCAAATTGATGTAGGCCACTCCCTAAATGGAACTAAGGCACAAAGAAGACAAAGGATTCCTAAGGGGAATTTGAGCGAACACGTGGTGTGCGCGCAAAACTCGAAATTTCGGCAGAGTTTCGTTTGTAAATGCGCGATCTCATAATGGGGAAAGTCTCACCCAAACCTGCACGAACATACACAATTACACTTTCATATCCTAACCATACATCTAGCATCGCATCATCAACATTTCCATTTACATGGAGGGCGTTCCGGACTAAAGATTTCAATTCGGAAAAGTAGTCCAAATATAACCCTCAAAACAAAACCATACGAGGATATACCAAATCCTCTTGATACATTCGAAACCAAAGGCTACACAAACCCCGGTTTACAAACGTCCAAGGGGACCAATCCTTACAGAAATCTTCGCGAAAATCGGATATGAAGGCAACAATAAATTCATATTTTCACATGCAAATGAATTCAACATTTAGGATAGAATTTGACATCAAAGGTCTCCAACACACTCACAAATTTAGAAGAGATTAACACAATATTTTAGGGATAGGAAGTCGTTACCCATAACCAGAAATTAGAGAGGAGGTGAGGAGGAGGAGGAGGAGGAGCAAGATAGTGGTGGAAGAGTCGCACTTCCACGGGTCACCGGACTCGCACCGGATTAGGAAGAACGAGCCGCCTTCTTCGGAGTCACACCGGAGGAGGTAGGAGTCGCCGGAGCAGCAAGAGAACACCACCAAGAGGGGAGGCAGTGGCTGGTCGATCGACGGATTCCTGGAGGTCGGGCGGGTTTCGGCTAGGCCGAGAGAAAAGGGGGCTGGGAGCAAATCCGAAATTGCCTTAGGGTTTTCTTTTTTTTTTCTTCAATTCATCTCATTCTCCCACTCCATATACATATATATATGGTTACACCACTCCATCCAACCCTTCTTCAAAATCAAAACTAAATCCTAGCCATTCAAATGTTTAACAAAAATTAAAATTACATCACACTTAAAAATATAAGCTTATAAATTTATAACATCTAATTTATAAACCTATAAACTTATAAGGTGATAACTTAGAGAATTAGGATTATAATATTATTTCAAAAAAATGAAATAACATTATAATCATAATGAAGTGAATTAATGCTGGCGGCGGCGGTGGCGACGGTTGCGGCGACGATTGCGGCGACGGTTGCGGCGACGGTTGCGGTAACGGTTGCGGCGACGGTTGCGGCAACATCCATCAATGTCCACGAATATGTAGCAGCGGCAATCAAAAGAGAGGTCCATGTGATGGAGGCGACGACGGTTATAGCAACGACCGTCAATATCCACGAACATGTAGCGGCGGCGATCAAACGAGAGGTCCATGTCGGCACGAGCAAATGGCGGAGCATCCTCGCCATCAGCTTCCTCTTCTTCACTTGACTCAGATGAGTCAAAGTCACTAAGAGTCTTGCCCTTCTTGGCTATCATGCTCTTCTCTTTCCTCTTCTTGCTGTACGAGGACTTCATTTCTTCTCTCCTGCCACCCTCCTTCTTGTGGGGGCAGTCAGCTATGACGTGACCTTGCTTGTTACAATAGTAGCAAACTATGTCAGTCAAAATATGTTTGTTCTATTTAGAACAATACCTGTCCTAGTTGCTTGAGCCTTTTCTGTGTCGATCACCGTCATGTCGTGATCTTCTGTGAGAGGCATCCTTTCCCTTCCATTGCTTTTTCTTGTTCAAGAATTTCTTGAACTGTCGTGAGAGTAAAGAGAACTCTCCTTCAGATAGCTCAGATCCCGAGGTACTTGGCTCTGAGTTTTTTCTTCACTAACTTCTTGTGTTGGGGCTGGAGAGGTAGCCTTTGACTTCCTGGAGGTGTCTGCCTTTAAAGCAACAGACTTCTCTTTGGATGCAGACCTGCTCTTCTCTTCTTCAGCTTTCCTTGTGTTGATTTGAAGCTCATACAACATCAGCTTCC
Organism: Platanthera zijinensis; assembly: GCA_039513925.1. Taxonomy (NCBI): domain Eukaryota; kingdom Viridiplantae; phylum Streptophyta; class Magnoliopsida; order Asparagales; family Orchidaceae; genus Platanthera; species Platanthera zijinensis. The sequence continues at coordinate 211,518,387 of CM077079.1, forward strand.
CGAAGAGATTCTGAGGATCTGTCTCAGTTAGCTTTCCAAATTCCCGGATAGCACATACCTTATTGTCCCATTCCTTGGTTAAGGATCTTAGGAACTTGTTATTTAGTTCTCCATTGGTGAAGACTCTGCCATATACTCTGAGATCATTGACTATTTTGAAGAAGTTCTCAAATGTATCTGCAATAGTATCCTTTGGCCCTTGCCTGAAGGCTTCATACTTCTGGTTCCACATGGATTTTCTATCATCCCTCACTTCTTCAGTACCTTCCATCAAAGTGACTAGTGACTGCCACATCTCCTAAGTAGATTGGCAGTGAATCAGGTTCTGCAGCATTGAGTCATCGACTGCACTTTCTATAATATTTTTTGCTTTCTTATCAAGAGAGACAAGTTCAATCTCCTCTTTATCTAGATCCATCAACTTTTTTGGAACCTCCTTGGTTGGATCTATAATGGAGATGGTCATGGGCACGTAAGGACCTTCATCAACAATCATGAAGATCCGGGGATTCACAGCTTCCATGAAAAATTTAATTCTCTCTTTCCACATGTGAAAGTTATTCTTTGTGCACAGAGGAAGCTTGACAAAATCCTTAGCCTTGTCCATTGCTTAAAAATTCTCAAAGATAACTTAGAGAGGAAATTGATCAAGGTATTAACCTTTTAACGACTAACCTCCCTCTAATACCAATTGAAAGTGTTAAGTTTCCTACCTAAATCACCTAGAGGGGGGTGAATAGGTGAATTGTGCGTCTATTCTCGGAATAAAATTTTTTAAAGAACTTGCACACACAATCAAGCAATCACAGTCGACAAGAAGATTTATAGTGGTTCCCCAACCTTGGGTACGTACACTTTCCCTCACCGATCTAGTAAATCACTAGACTCGGCTACTCCACTATCTCGGATTGAAATCCAATCCTATGCCTCAGAACCAAGTTCCTACGATCTCGATCCAAAAGGATCTACACTCGGAAGATGAAAACTTCCTACAACTCGGAGATTAATGTAAGATCCTGTTCCTCAAATCCGAGGCAACCCGGATCTTATGCCCAGAACCGCCGCCTTACGGCGACACTAACGCACGAGTTAGTCGTCACCGCAAGACGCCGATTCTGCCGGCTAGTACGATCATAACCTGTTTGGCCAATATGAGAGTAATTACATAATAAATCAGAGTAAAAGCAGAAGCAAGTCCACAACCACATCACATATATATATCAAATGAAATAAAAGCCAGTCCATAATGAGTACAGAAGTGAAAGTAAATAGGGCTTATGCCCAGTACATCATAATCTCTCTCTCACTCTCATACACAGCAGCGGAATCTATCATCTCGAATCATCGCACCTGAACATGTGCTCCAGTAGTAGTGGCTGGTATCTGCTCCTCAAGCCCTGCCTCCTCGACGTGCTGGATTACCTCTTCGAGCTCCTAAAATAGTAAGGTCAACGACCATTAGTCAAACAGACTAAGTCGTATCCTCAGCACCTCCTCCTGCAACTCCTGGGCACCGTGCGGGAGGACGAAGCGGAGGACAACAAGGGGTAGCAAAAGAGAGCAGGTGACAGGAATCTGACAGGGTATATAATCAAGAAAATGATGAAATGTAACCTCCACTTATGCGGGTACGCATAAGCAAGGGATCTTTTGCAAGGCTCCCATTGTATAGAATGTCCCATACCATTTATACAATGGGGTGTCAGAGTCACAAGCATATATATAAAGTAAAAATAACCTCAACCTATAAACATGCCCACTCAGGCTTATAGGCTAAGGGATCGTATAGCAGGTCCTAATGTATAAGCGTCCCATACCACTTATACATTAGGTGACTCAGGTGGTTATGAAGGTTAATGTTATGCTTCTATATGGTGGGTATGATATGAACATGCAGTGCAACACACACACCCGACTCCGTGATCACAGACCTTTAGTTCCCACTTTTCGAGAGCTAGCATCACTCTCAGGTACCACCGTTGTGGCTACGGCAGCAGCGGAGCGGGCGTCTCCGCCTTCTAGGCGGGTATACACACTACCAGGCCTAGACCTCTCTTGTGCGCCTCTGTACACCGTCAGTGCACTCTAGAGTCTCTGCGTACAACTTTGCTGACTACCTGTCAGTCTTGTTGGGCTGGGTGCGCGTTATTAGGAAAAGCCTTCCAGACTCCAGTGTAAACATCCTACTGGTCCTTCTAACCCTCGCACCCGCCTGGTCCACCGTACTGCCGTCGGTGTGACGACTGGCCAGTACCGCATGGCCCGCCACTAGTATATGCACATGCAAGTATAGTATATTGAGCCTCCAGCTCGAAAGTCTAACCAGTCCCAAAACTCTCCAACCCGTCACGGGTGAGAGTATGCTACAAAACCTCCAACCCTGCCCGGGTGAGTATATATATAAAACCAATTTCATCCTCCCACTCTGCACGGACGAGCAAGTAGTCAAAGACTCCAAGTCCCTCCAAACCGGTACGAGTGAGCACATGTCCAGTTCACCTAACCTAATAGACTACTCTTGTCTACAGTTTATCATACTTAAAATCTTAAGGTTAATCCCAGGACTGTCCAAGGTATTCCCGGTGAAGGGCTCTCAGGGGCACTAGGAGCTATGATGGGTTGAATCCCAAAGCTCCCTTTCTCAAGGATATTTAGTTTAGTTGTTGCCTACCCCGAACCCCCTTTTCTCTCTCCTGTTACATAGAATGACCCAGTGATTTAAGGTATGGGTTAAGGAGTGGCGGTCTTCCGTCACCCTTTTTAGGTAAGTCTTATGTCGCTCTGTTACTCTCGTCTCTAGAATGCATCTGCCACCCATGGTTATCCTTCCGAACTTAGACCCTAACTCAGTTGTTGATTCATCCCCTGGCGGCCTATAGTCCAACCTTCTTTACTAAGCGCACCCCATGACCTTTTGCCACCCTGAAATCGAACTTCTAAATTCTTGATCCAGCTGACCCCAAGTATTTATCCTAGGGTGGTATGGACTAATAAAATGAGTGTGTTGATTTTCATAATTTTCCTAGGTCATTAAGGCCTTTAATTAAATCTTTTAGAATTATTCCCTAGGTCATTTTACGCATGAAGTATCATCAATTAAAATCTTCTGACTTATGGGAATTTTCCTGAATTGCATAGGAGAAAAATATTACTGTCTACAAGATTTCATAATTTTCCTTTTATTATATCTATTCATCCCATAATTAATACAATTCCTACACAAGTGTCATTTTCCAAATGAAGTACAAGAAATGTATTCACCAAAATTCCAGGAAAATTACTAAGCATTCATATTACTATTTTATGGCTAATGACAGAGTTTCATTTATTTCCACTGTGTAATGGTCTACCAAAATTCATTCCTAATTATTTACCAAAATGCCATTTTCCTACCTTAATAATTATCAATGTATACAAAAATTCTGAAATAAATATGCAACACTAATATTGCTATTATACATCTATTGAAATATTTTTACAATTTCCCCACATGTAATTCCATCAATTCATAAATAAATACAAAAAGGGGTAAAATAGAAATTCCAAGGTTTTTGTTCCAATAATCTCCAAACAGAGGTCAAAAATTTTCCTAAGTCAAATAAGACACCATACTTTGACTTGGCTGAATCTGAAAGTTTTCTATAGCCAATTTCTATTTTTCCCATTTATTTTCCCAAAAAGGCCTATATTTTGAAAAATCCCATTAAGTGGTATTTTTAATTCCAAAAATCCCAAAAATAATTCTAGGGGTGAAACATGCCCTAAAGTATCACTGGAATCTATTGCATGATTTTTGGGTGCCTCAGCTAGGCTAAATTCACAAACTACAAATTATTGCTAAATGCACACCAAGGCCTAAATTAGCCTACACTTACAAGTGAGTTAAGTCAACATGCCTTGTTCCAATTTCAGGGAAATTTCTACCTCTGGTCTATATGGTCCCTATGGATGGGCCACCAAAATTTGGGGCCAATTGGAGTTAGCTAACTCCAAGAATCACCTAGTTAAGCCCTAGGGGTATTTTGGTAATTTCCTCATATTTTATTTTCCAATCAAGCCCATTTTTGGGCAGGGCCTAAAGGTGCCCTAATTACACCTCTGACCAAAATCTCAGGTCAAGGGGACTTCTGGTTTGGCTTGGGCAGCCATTTGAAATTCTGCAAAATTGCTATTTGCAGCCCAAGTCAAATATTATTTCTCAAACATGCAAGTGAGATTCCTCATCATGCAGTGAATCAATTTAGCTCAAATTTTAACCATGGGTCTAATATACCCATGAGAGGGTGCCACCAAAATTTGGGGCCATTTTGAGTTAGGAAACTCCAAAAATCACATTTATTTACTTTTGGGTATTTTTGTAAATACTATGGCAAAATGTTCCCCAAAAATTCTGATTTTTGGGGAGGGCCTAGATAAACCTAAATTAGTAACCTAGCCCAAATTTCAGCCCATTTGGGCCAAGGGTTTGGGCTGAGGAAATATTTTAATTTCTGTCCTACCATAAGAGCAGTCCTAGTAAAACAGCCCTACAGGGCAGCCTACTGGTCCAAAACCTATGATTTTTGTGGCATTTTAAAGTTAACTCATCTACCTAAATATTTCATTCAGGGTTCAACCTAAGGTGGGGCCTCTAAGTACCTCATAAACAGCATGCAAAATAATTATTACCATGTGACACTATTTCATTTATACATAAAATTAAATGATGCAGAATTAATATTAAAATTTGCACGAATCTAGAAGCCAATCGAACGGTGGCTGTGCGTCTTCTCCATGCACATGCATGCAGGTCAACCCGTGCAGGCCACCCTTGCGGGGTGGTTTCCGGCCATCGCCGGCGGCGGGGCCTCCGGCCAAGTCATCCCCCGGCCTCACGGTGGTCGGGGCTTGAACTGGCCGGCGGCTGGGCGGCGGAGAGCGGCGGACGGCGGCGGCGCAACCAAACCGAAAAACCAAGAAACCGCCATTTTTGAAGCTTTATCCAAGCTTGTAGAGGCCTACAGTCGAGCTCTTTTGAGCTTGACTACTAACCTAGAAGATCTAGGAATCTAGTACAGTAAGAGGGGAGGGGATACGGACCGGTGGTTGTGGTTGAGGTTGAGGGTGGCGGCGGCTTCCCCTAGCATGAATATTCCGGCGAGTTCCTTGGCTTGCCATGGCTGCAGGTGGCTCCGGCTCTCTCTCTCTCTGTCTCAGGGGTAGGAGTGAATGGACAATGAGAGATAGGCTCGGTTTGGGGCTGAGTTAAGAGAGGGGGGCGATTTCAACAATGTTGAGGGCTCGGGTTGGGTATCTTGGCCGGCTAGGTGGCTTGGGAGTGGGCCCCACTACTCCAGCTGGTTTAATTAGGTCCTAAGGGTCGGGTTTCATGGTTGGGGCCAAGGTGGGTGGGTGGTGAGGAGGGGGAGTTGGTTCACCTAATGAAATAGGTTAGGTTGGGTCGGGTTTGGGCTTGGGCTTGACCCAAGGCTGCATGGTGGGTCTTCACACCTCCTAATACACCTACATGGTCAGCCAATCCATCATGGGTTGGTGGGATGAGCCCAAATGGTCCACACCACTTCCTTAACACTTTCGCTCTCCTATTTGTCACATTTTCTCTCTCCTAGGTAATTCCCAAAATTACCATTGCATGCCCTTATTTTTCTCTCCCCTAGGGTTTATAAGGTCACTTTAGGCCCACATGATGAATTTGGGTTGGTTTGGGTGGACCCAACCTAGTGAAATGGGCTAGGGCACCATTTTCACTATTTAGGTCAACATGTTGGCTTGACCCAACATGGGTGAACTAGTTGACCCCATGGCCTACCTTGGGGTCCACTTAGATTGTATTTAGGGTTAGGTCAATGTGGTGGGGTCATGGTGTGGCTAGGGTTTGTATTTAGCCTAGTTTGACCTAGGTTGACTTGGGCCCCATAGTGGGCCCCACATGGTCTAAATCCTCCTCCTAGGGTCAAACCTAGCTAAACCACTGGCATCCACCACATGTCTAACCCAAATCTAAGTCATTTGAAATTTGGGATGTTACAAACCCTATAAACAAAAAAAAATAATTTCGTCCCCGAAATTTAAGTTCGGGCTACGGGGTTTCTACGACAAGCTTATAAAGATTCGAAACGTAACTAGAAGGAAAATATAAAACTAAGTTGTACCTGAGGAGAATAGCTCCGGGTGTCGCTCCATCATGAGATCCCTCGGCTCCCAGGTGTGCTCCTCCCGTCCATGGTTGGACCACAGCACCTTTACGAGTGGAACCTTCTTTTTCCTCAACGTTCGGACTGCTGAATCGTCGATCCGGATCGGCTCCAATCTAACTGAACGGTCAGACCCGACCGGTCCAGCTGCAGTAGGGACATGCTGCTCAGGGCGAAGGAGAGCTCTTCGCAAAGAAGAGACATGGAACACATCGTGTAGGCTACTCAGCTCCGGAGGTAACTGCAGCCGATAAGCCAAGGGGCCCACACGCTCCAGAATCAGGTATGGTCCCATGTACCGGGGGCTGAGCTTCTTATGTCTTCGAATCCGAGAAATACCGTGTACCGGTCGGATCTTCAGGAAAACCCTGTCCCCAACTTGGAACTCCACCTTCCGGTGTCGTGCATCATAATATTTTGCCTGTCTGCTCTGAGCCTCCAAAAGCCGATCCCTGATCAAATGAATCTGAGCCTCCGTATCCTCTACAAATTCTGACCCAAGGGCTCGGGTATCCACATCCTGCACCCAGGATAGCGGAGTCCGGCATTTTCTCCCATAAAGCGCCTCATAAGGAGCCATCCCGATGCTGGCCTGGTGGCTGTTGTTGTATGAGAATTCGATCAACGGCAGTAGCCTCTCCCAAGGTTTCCCTGTATCCAAAATACATAACCTGAGCAGGTCCTCCATAGTGCGTATCGTCCGCTCCGTCTGACCGTCGGTCTGCGGGTTGAAGGCAGTGCTAAAGGAAAGTCTGGATCCCAAGTAAGCGTGTACTGCCTTCCATTCCCTGGAGGTGAAGCGACCGTCTCTATCTGAAACAATGGATCTGGGAACTCCGTGATACCTGATGAACTGTTCCACAAATAATTTCACCAAAACAGCAACCGGGGCATCCTTTCTGACTGGAATGAATCGCGCTACCTTAGTCAACCTGTCTACAATGACCCAGATGGAGTCGTGCCCAGAATGTGAGCGAGGGAGTCCGTGAACAAAATCCATAGAGATATCCTCGAACTTCCACTCTGGGACTGGCAGTGGCTGTAATATACCGCCTGGGCTCTTGCATTCGGCCTTCACTCACTGGCAAGTCTCGCAGTGTGTCACAAGGTATATGATCTCCCTCTTCATTCCTGGCCAATACATGGTCCGTCGTAGGTCAGCCCACATCTTGGTGATGCCGGGATGCACTGAATATCTGGAGTAGTGTGCCTCTCTGAGGATGTCATCCCGGATCTCACCTCCTGCTGGAATGTACACTCGGCCACGGAATCGAAGAAGGTCGTCCTCCAGCGTATAATCCCCATACTTGCCTCCTTTTAGAGCGTCAAAGATAGGCTCTAGATCAGTATCCAATCTCTGATGTGTAAGAATGCGCTTCTGTATATCATCATTGCTGACCAAAGAGTTCAGGTACTCTCGATAGAGCACTGGCTCGGCTTCCGAAACCATGGTAATCTGCATATCCTCCATCATGCGTAGCAGCTCCATAGACATCACCCGGGGCTCCGGTCCAGAAGTGCCGGCTCTCCTGCTCAAAGCATCTGCTACAGTATTCGCCTTTCCCGGGTGATAGTGCATCTTATAGTCGTAATCGCAGAGGAACTCAAGCCACCTCCTCTGTCGCAGGTTCAGAACCTTCTGCGTGTCGATGTATTTGAGATTCTTATGATCGGAGTATATATCACAATGAATCCCGTAGAGGTAATGTCTCCATGTCTTGAGGGCAAAGACTACGGCCCCGAGCTCGAGGTCATGTACTGGGTAGTTATGCTCATGCTTCTTCAGCTGTCGCGAAGCATAAGCGATAACATGTCCATGTTGCATCAGGACTGCACCCATCCCCTGATAAGAGGCATCTGTATATATCTGGAATCCTTCGCTCCCAGAGGGAAGTGCAAGGATGGGGGATGAAGTGAGCCGGTCCTTGAGCTCTTGAAATGCTGACTCGCACCGCTCTGTCCAGTCAAATGCGGCATCCTTTTTCGTCAAGGACGTGAGGGGGAGGGCTATCCTCGAGAATCCCTCCACGAACTTGCGATAATAACCTGCTAGGCCCAAGAAGCTACGGATGTCCGACGCTGTCTTTGGTCGTGGCCAATCCCGCACTGCCTCAATCTTAGCCGGATCCACTGCTAATCCAGCTCCACTGATCGTGTGTCCAAGGAAAGCCACTTCCTGAAGCCAGAACTGGCACTTAGAGAACTTCGCATACATCTGGAATTCTCTTAACTTCTGCAATACCAGCGCTAGGTGCTCTGCGTGCTCCTCTCGAGACCGTGAGTAAATCAAAATATCGTCAATAAAAACTATGACAAACCGATCTAGATAAGGCTCGAATACACGGTTCATGAGCGTCATGAATGCCGAGGGGGCATTCGTGAGCCCAAATGGCATCACCGTGAATTCATATAGGCCATAACGTGAGCTGAATGCGGTCTTCGGTATGTCTTCCTCCCGGATGCGTAACTGGTAATAGCCGGATCGTAAATCGAGCTTAGAGAACCAGAAGGCTCCCTGAAGTTGATCAAATAACTCGTCTATCCGGGGCAATGGGTAGGTGTTCCGAACCGTCAACCTATTCAATTCCCTGTAATCTATACACAGTCGGAGGGATCCATCCTTCTTCTTCACAAATAAAACCGGTGCTCCCCACGGTGATGAACTTGGCCGCACAAATCCTGACTCCACAAGTTCCTGTAGCTGAGTCCTGAACTCTGCCAATTCCCTAGGAGCCATTCTGTAGGGTGCTCGGGACACTGGTCTCGCCCCTGGCACCAACTGGATCCTGAAGTCCAAGTCTCGTGATGGTGGTAGTCCAGGTAACTTCTCCGGAAAGACATCAGCATAATCTCGTGCCACTAGAACATCGGCTATGGAACCCTCTACCACAGCCATCTCGAAACAAATGAGGTATACCTCTTCTCCCTGTTCATAGGCCTTAACGGCCTGTACTGAAGATAAAGAGAGTCGGGGAATGGAACGGATACCTTCAATGATGACGTAGGAGTCTCCGTGTCTGAGTGTGATCCTCTTCGAGGGGCAATCTATCTGCGCGTAGTTCCAATGAAGCCAATTCATGCCTAGGATCAGATCATAATCCGGTAGGCTCAGAACTGTTGCCGGAGCTTCAAACGCTTTGCCTCCTACCTCGACATCCATATTGCAGCAATCTGTGGTTCGAAGTTCCGTACCATCAGGGAGTCGCACTCTCTTTTCCAAACCGGAAAACTTCTCCACTCCTTCTAATCCTTCAATAAACGAGTCCGACACGAAGGAGTGTGACGCACTCGTGTCGAAGAGGGTGTGAGCGGGCTTGCAGCTAATCATCACTATGCCTGGGTTTGTTTGAGTTCAAAGAATAGTATTACTTTTAATGTCTAAGGTACTCTTAAAATTTAAAATTTATAAATCCAAAAAAAAAAAATTTTAAGTACCTGTAATCACCTCCTCTGGGTCCCTCTGCTCCGTGAGATCCAGCGCGTATACCTGCTCCCGGTCTCGGCCTCGGCCGTGATATCCTCGGCCTCGACCTCGTCCTCGTCCTCGTCCTCGTCCTCGACCTTGGTGAACTGGAGGGGCCACTGGAGGTGGAGGAGGAGGAAGAGGGTGGACCTGAAGCGGGCACTGCGTCCTGATGTGCCCAGGTTGGCCGCAACCAAAGCAGGTGATCTGCCTCTGACCTCGATCATCCTGTCTCATCGGTCCGGGAATCTGCATAGGTGGGGGAGCCAAAGGTGGAGGAGGCCCCTGATCCTGCATATATTTGGGACGACGACGTCCCCCACCTCTCCTGTATCCAATCGTCTTGCCCCTCTGAGACGATCTGCTGCTCTCCCCAAACGACTGTCCATCTAACGATCTCTTCCCTCTGCCTTGCACCAACAGCTGGTCAGCCTCCAGCTTCTTTGCCATCTCGATGATCTGCGCCATGGTACCGTGGGCAATGAACAGCAAGGGCTGCCTCAAAGAGTCGCGGAGCCCGTGATAGAATCTCTTCGCGTATTTCTGGTCGTCCCAGTCATGGAAGCCTGCAAACCTCGCCAGATGGGAGAACTCTCTCTGATATTCAATAACTGATCCGCTCCCCTGCTGGAGGCTCAGAAACCTCGCCTCCAAGGCATCTCGGTCTGTGGAAGATACAAAATGCTCCAAGAAGACGTCGCTGAACTCCTCCCAAGATATGTCCATCAGCTCCCGGTCGGCGAATGTAGAGTCCCGCACCGACTTCCACCACCTCTTTGCATGAGCGTCTAGTGCCGAGGTGGCAAGGGGAACTGCTTGTCTGACGGGGCAGCTGATGCCAGCTAGCAGCTCCTGGATGGTCTCCAACCACTCCTCTGTCTTCACGGCATCTTCTGTCCCGCGATACAGTGGCGGAGACAGACTTTTAAACGCACTCAGCCAGTTCGACCCTGGGTTGGGTAGCTGTACTGGGGCTTGCTGATCTCTGAATGCGTCCAGGATCGCCGTCAGCGTTTGTCCCATTTCTGTCTGCATGAACGGAATGGCAGCCGGAGGGGGAGGAACCGTATCCTGTGGAGGCTGCATAAAGGTAAGGTAATGTCAAAATTGGCCTAACTCATCGTTTAATGGACTGTTTTATGTGGCTTTTACACATGGGCACACCATTGCTTCCGCTGCATAGTTTGTCCGCAAACTAATGCGCGAGCGGGGTGTTCCAGTGTGGTGGACTGTATTCTCATATGATCGTGTGTTCAAGTGATACCAGTTTGTAAGATCATGTTCCTCAAATCCGAGGCAACCCGGATCTTATGCCCAGAACCGCCGCCTTACGGCGACACTAACGCACGAGTTAGTCGTCACCGCAAGACGCCGATTCTGCCGGCTAGTACGATCATAACCTGTTCGGCCAATATGAGAGTAATTACATAATAAATCAGAGTAAAAGCAGAAGCAAGTCCACAACCACATCACATATATATATCAAATGAAATAAAAGCCAGTCCATAATGAGTACAGAAGTGAAAGTAAATAGGGCTTATGCCCAGTACATCATAATCTCTCTCTCACTCTCATACACAGCAGCGGAATCTATCATCTCGAATCATCGCACCTGAACATGTGCTCCAGTAGTAGTGGCTGGTATCTGCTCCTCAAGCCCTGCCTCCTCGACGTGCTGGATTACCTCTTCGAGCTCCTAAAATAGTAAGGTCAACGACCATTAGTCAAACAGACTAAGTCGTATCCTCAGCACCTCCTCCTGCAACTCCTGGGCACCGTGCGGGAGGACGAAGCGGAGGACAACAAGGGGTAGCAAAAGAGAGCAGGTGACAGGAATCTGACAGGGTATATAATCAAGAAAATGATGAAATGTAACCTCCACTTATGCGGGTACGCATAAGCAAGGGATCTTTTGCAAGGCTCCCATTGTATAGAATGTCACATACCATTTATACAATGGGGTGTCAGAGTCACAAGCATATATATAAAGTAAAAATAACCTCAACCTATAAACATGCCCACTCAGGCTTATAGGCTAAGGGATCGTATAGCAGGTCCTAATGTATAAGCGTCCCATACCACTTATACATTAGGTGACTCAGGTGGTTATGAAGGTTAATGTTATGCTTCTATATGGTGGGTATGATATGAACATGCAGTGCAACACACACACCCGACTCCGTGATCACAGACCTTTAGTTCCCACTTTTCGAGAGCTAGCATCACTCTTAGGTACCACCGTTGTGGCTACGGCAGCAGCGGAGCGGGCGTCTGCGCCTTCTAGGCGGGTATACACACTACCAGGCCTAGACCTCTCTTGTGCGCCTCTGTACACCGTCAGTGCACTCTAGAGTCTCTGCGTACAACTTTGCTGACTACCTGTCAGTCTTGTTGGGCTGGGTGCGCGTTATTAGGAAAAGCCTTCCAGACTCCAGTGTAAACATCCTACTGGTCCTTCTAACCCTCGCACCCGCCTGGTCCACCGTACTGCCGTCGGTGTGACGACTGGCCAGTACCGCATGGCCCGCCACTAGTATATGCACATTCAAGTATAGTATATTGAGCCTCCAGCTCGAAAGTCTAACCAGTCCCAAAACTCTCCAACCCGTCACGGGTGAGTGTATGCTACAAAACCTCCAACCCTGCCCGGGTGAGTATATATATAAAACCAATTTCATCCTCCCACTCTGCACGGGCGAGCAAGTAGTCAAAGACTCCAAGTCCCTCCAAACCGGTACGAGTGAGCACATGTCCAGTTCACCTAACCTAATAGACTACTCTTGTCTACAGTTTATCATACTTAAAATCTTAAGGTTAATCCCAGGACTGTCCAAGGTATTCCCGGTGAAGGGCTCTCAGGGGCACTAGGAGCTATGATGGGTTGAATCCCAAAGCTCCCTTTCTCAAGGATATTTAGTTTAGTTGTTGCCTACCCCAAACCCCCTTTTCTCTCTCCTATTACATAGAATGACCCAGTGATTTAAGGTATGGGTTAAGGAGTGGCGGTCTTCCGTCACCCTTTCTAGGTAAGTCTTATGTCGCTCTGTTACTCTCGTCTCTAGAATGCATCTGCCACCCATGGTTATACTTCCGAACTTAGACCCTAACTCAGTTGTTGATTCATCCCCTGGCGGCCTATAGTCCAACCTTCTTTACTAAGCGCACCCCATGACCTATTGCCACCCTGAAATCGAACTTCTAAATTCTTGATCCAGCTGACCCCAAGTATTTATCCTAGGGTGGTATGGACTAATAAAATGAGTGTGTTGATTTTCATAATTTTCCTAGGTCATTAAGGCCTTTAATTAAATCTTTTAGAATTATTCCCTAGGTCATTTTACGCATGAAGTATCATCAATTAAAATCTTCTGACTTATGGGAATTTTCCTGAATTGCATAGGAGAAAAATATTACTGTCTACAAGATTTCATAATTTTCCTTTTATTATATCTATTCATCCCATAATTAATACAATTCCTACACAAGTGTCATTTTCCAAATGAAGTACAAGAAATGTATTCACCAAAATTCCAGGAAAATTACTAAGCATTCATATTACTATTTTATGGCTAATGACAGAGTTTCATTTATTTCCACTATGTAATGGTCTACCAAAATTCATTCCTAATTATTTACCAAAATGCCATTTTCCTACCTTAATAATTATCAATGTATACAAAAATTCTGAAATAAATATGCAACACTAATATTGCTATTATACATCTATAGAAATATTTTTACAATTTCCCCACATGTAATTCCATCAATTCATAAATAAATACAAAAAGGGGTAAAATAGTAATTCCAAGGTTTTTGTTCCAATAATCTCCAAAAAGAGGTCAAAAATTTTCCTAAGTCAAATAAGACACCATACTTTGACTTGGCTGAATCTGAAAGTTTTCTATAGCCAATTTCTATTTTTCCCATTTATTTTCCCAAAAAGGCCTATATTTTGAAAAATCCCATTAAGTGGTATTTTTAATTCCAAAAATCCCAAAAATAATTCTAGGGGTGAAACATGCCCTAAAGTATCACTGGAATCTATTGCATGATTTTTGGGTGCCTCAGCTAGGCTAAATTCACAAACTACAAATTTTTGCTAAATGCACACCAAGGCCTAAATTAGCCTACACTTACAAGTGAGTTAAGTCAACATGCCTTGTTCCAATTTCAGGGAAATTTCTACCTCTGGTCTATATGGTCCCTATGGATGGGCCACCAAAATTTGGGGCCAATTGGAGTTAGCTAACTCCAAGAATCACCTAGTTAAGCCCTAGGGGTATTTTGGTAATTTCCTCATATTTTATTTTCCAATCAAGCCCATTTTTGGGCAGGGCCTAAAGGTGCCCTAATTACACCTCTGACCAAAATCTCAGGTCAAGGGGACTTCTGGTTTGGCTTGGGCAGCCATTTGAAATTCTGCAAAATTGCTATTTGCAGTCCAAGTCAAATATTATTTCTCAAACATGCAAGTGAGATTCCTCATCATGCAGTGAATCAATTTAGCTCAAATTTTAACCATGGGTCTAATTACCCATGAGAGGGTGCCACCAAAATTTGGGGCCATTTGGAGTTAGGAAACTCCAAAAATCACATTTATTTACTTTTGGGTATTTTTGTAAATACTATAGCAAAATGTTCCCCAAAAATTCTGATTTTTGGGGAGGGCCTAGATAAACCTAAATTAGTAACCTAGCCCAAATTTCAGCCCATTTGGGCCAAGGGTTTGGGCTGAGGAAATATTTTAATTTCTGTCCTACCATAAGAGTAGTCCTAGTAAAATAGCCCTACAGGGCAGCCTACTGGTCCAAAACCTATGATTTCTGTGGCATTTTAAAGTTAACGCATCTACCTAAATATTTCATTCAGGGTTCAACCTAAGGTGGGGCCTCTAAGTACCTCATAAACAGCATGCAAAATAACTGTTACCATGTGACACTATTTCATTTATACATAAAATTAAATGATGCAGAATTAATATTAAAATTTGCACGAATCTAGAAGCCAATCGAACGGTGGCTGTGCGTCTTCTCCATGCACATGCATGCAGGTCAACCCGTGCAGGCCACCCTTGCGGGGTGGTTTACGGCCATCGCCGGCGGCGGGGCCTCCGGCCAAGTCATCCCCCGGCCTCACGGTGGTCGGGGCTTGAACTGGCCGGCGGCTGGGCGGCGGAGAGCGGCGGACGGCGGCGGCGCAACCAAACCGAAAAACCAAGAAACCGCCATTTTTGAAGCTTTATCCAAGCTTGTAGAGGCCTACAGTCGAGCTCTTTTGAGCTTGACTACTAACCTAGAAGATCTAGGAATCTAGTACAGTAAGAGGGGAGGGGATACAGACCGGTGGTTGTGGTTGAGGTTGAGGGTGGCGGCGGCTTCCCCTAGCATGAATATTCCGGCGAGTTCCTTGGCTTGCCATGGCTGCAGGTGGCTCCGGCTCTCTCTCTCTCTGTCTCAGGGGTAGGAGTGAATGGACAATGAGAGATAGGCTCGGTTTGGGGCTGAGTTAAGAGAGGGGGGTGATTTCAACAATGTTGAGGGCTCGGGTTGGGTATCTTGGCCGGCTAGGTGGCTTAGGAGTGGGCCCCACTACTCCAGCTGGTTTAATTAGGTCCTAAGGGTCGGGTTTCATGGTTGGGGCCAAGGTGGGTGGGTGGTGAGGAGGGGGAGTTGGTTCACCTAATGAAATAGGTTAGGTTGGGTCGGGTTTGGGCTTGGGCTTGACCCAAGGCTGCATGGTGGGTCTTCACACCTCCTAATACACCTACATGGTCAGCCAATCCATCATGGGTTGGTGGGATGAGCCCAAATGGTCCACACCACTTCCTTAACACTTTCTCTCTCCTATTTGTCGCATTTTCTCTCTCCTAGGTAATTCCCAAAATTACCATTGCATGCCCCTATTTTTCTCTCCCCTAGGGTTTATAAGGTCACTTTAGGCCCACATGATGAATTTGGGTTGGTTTGGGTGGACCCAACCTAGTGAAATGGGCTAGGGCACCATTTTCACTATTTAGGTCAACATGTTGGCTTGACCCAACATGGGTCAACTAGTTGACCCCATGGCCTACCTTGGGGTCCACTTAGATTGTATTTAGGGTTAGGGCAATGTGGTGGGGTCATGGTGTGGCTAGGGTTTGTATTTAGCCTAGTTTGACCTAGGTTGACTTGGGCCCCATAGTGGGCCCCACATGGTCTAAATCCTCCTCCTAGGGTCAAACCTAGCTAAACCCTGGCATCCACCACATGTCTAACCCAAATCTAAGTCATTTGAAATTTGGGATGTTACAATTAATCTCCTACAAAATTTACAAAGAGATTTAAAAAATACAAACAGAAATTTGTCTCAGATCTGTGAAAATTCAACTCTAGGTTTTCTTCTTGAACTTGCGGCTTTTTCAGAAAATGTTGAAGAAGAGTTGAGAGATCTGATCTGAGAAATCTTAGACCTACTCGATCAAGGAGAAGATGAAATATCCTTGAGCAACAAGCCTTTCTTGATCGAAAACAGAAGTGTCGATCTTCACATTGAGCGGCGGCGACGGCTGAAAGTTCTATTCTTCTTGGAGAGAGACGGCCGATCACGATAATAGAAATGTACGATTTTCCGCTTAGGGTTAGTCTTAATGAAAAGACATAATATAGGAATTCCCCTAATGGTTAGAAAAGACATAAATGATGACACGTTGACCAATCACGTCGACTAATTTGAAAATCCCGTCGATCTTGACTTAAGAGAAATTTTCAGAAAAATTGTCTGCTGTTCTCGAGAAGTAGGAATGAGTTCTCGAGAACAAGATTGATTTCTCAAGAGCAAGTTTGTCTGTACTTCAAGTTAGTACTCAAGAACTATGGGCTGAAACTTCTCGAGAACTAACTAGACTTCTCGAGAACTATTACTCGAAAGCCAAATCAAGTACTCGAGAACAATGCTGACTTCTCGAGAACTCGAGACTAAGTTCTCGAGAACTAAGATAGACTTCTCGAGAGAGGGACTTAGAATAATTTTGCGGCTCTCATGTCTAAGGTTGCTAGGATGATCTCTTCCTTAGTCATTTCATAATAGCTCTTTGGAGTTTTGAGATTTGCATCAAGAACTGATATGTTCATTGGAATGAAAGGACCTTCTTGAACTGTGATGTAAATTCTTGGATCAGATGCCTCCATGAACAATCTAACCCTCTCTTTCCATATGCCAAAGTTTTCTTTCCTATAGATAGAAAGTTTCATGTATCCAAGTTCCTTTTGATTCTCACTTGAACCCATTCTGTCTAATAGTTAATTGCCTTGGAGATCTACTCAGACTGTTAGGTCTATATTTGAGCAACCTCCCTCTGATACCACTTGAAATATTTGGTTTAAAGAGCCTAAACACCTAGAGGGGGGGTGAATAGGTTCAAATCCTTTTTAACAACTTAAGCAATTAAAAGTGTTAAACACAACACAACTATCACAGCACAAAGAATAACAGTCACAGAAAATTCACAGCACATCACAAAATGGTTTATAGTGGTTCCATAATTTATGGTTACGTCCACTCTCCCCCTTCACCTATCAAGTAGAGTACTGGATTCAGCCAAACTTCCTTCCACTATCTCAGATCCACAGATCTTACAACTCAGAACCCAACTGGTTCCTACAGCTCAGACTTCTTCAAGTCCTACAACTCAGAATCTTCCCAAGACTCCTACCTCAGTAAACAACCCTACCTCAGCCTTAACCACCAGGCCTACAACTCAGATCAATAAGGTCCTACCTCAAGCACTCAACCCTACCTCAGCCTTAACCACTAGGCCTACAACTCAGACTTCTTCAAGTCCTACCTCAGGCACTCAGCCCTACCTCAGCCTTTATAAATTTAGGCTTACAACTCAGATCTATAAAAGATCTTACACGAAAATTAATTGTTTAAAACAATAAAATCTTCACCCAGATAGGCAGAGAATGAGGTGAAAGCTTCTTGATCAGTTCTTGATTGAACTGATTACTCAAGATCCAACCTATCTTAGCTTCTTCAAAGCTTCTTGAATCTGAACAAAGTAAGCTTGATCTTCAATTGGAGTTGGAGATGATCTTTAATCCAGCTTCCTACTTGAATTCAGAATCAGATCTGAATTCCTCTTGCAGACTGTTATGGATCTTCCTTCTTCTCTGTTTGTCTCTTGTTCCCCCTCTCTTAATGTTGTTTTTTCTATTCACTATTTTGTTTGTGATAGAATAGGTCTTTAAATAGAACCCATCCAAGGTTACCGGTTGATCCGGTTCATAATGACCTTCTGACAGATCTGACAGATATGACAGCTTTGTTACTTATGACAGCTGTCGGGTCTTTAGTCTTGACACCTGTCATCTCCTTGAACTTTATCACAATAGAAAGTTGTCGAGAGTATACTCCAAATGTGTCGACATAAATAGACCATGTGTCGACACATGTCTTAATGGTGTCGACACAGCTCCCATAATGTCGACACAGTCATTTTTCATCTTCTTTATACAGCTTCTGTTGGATGTGTCGACACAAGTCCTGTGTGTCAACACAACTACTTCTGGTCTCGATATTGTTGGTATTGACAGATTTATTGAGTGTGTGTAGACACAAGTCCTGTTTGTCAACACAACTACTTCTGGTCTTCAACATAGCTGGAGTTGAGTGTGTGTCAACACAAGTCCTAGGTGTCGACACAACAGCTGCTGACATAATTTCTGTGTGTCGATACAAGTCCTGTGTGTCAACACAATCTTGCTTTTGGTGTCGACACATTTCCCTCACAAGTGTCGACACTTGTACTTAGAAACTTTTCTTGCATTTCTTTAACCTGCACATTGAAACTCAACATCTCATCAAATACACATTGATGTATATCATTGAGTTAAGTGAGGCTTCTCCAAATTTGGTACACAGTTTCTAGTGTATCCAACAATCTGGGATTCTCTTAACCAGATGGTTATTGGTTTAGTAGATGAGAGAAAGGATAGGAGATCCAATCTCATCTCACAAGGTGAGAACTTCAAAAAGGATGAATCAGAGTCTATTAGTGACATGTACAACAGACTGAGCTCAATCATCAATGAGCTAAAGACTTTGGACAAATACATCACCCTAACAGAAGTTAATGACAAAATCCTCATGTGCTTCCCCAGCTCATGGGATTCAAGAATCTGGCCTATCCAGGAAGCTAGAAGTCTTAATGAGATCTCCACAGAATCTCTACTTGGAAAGCTCAAGTCTTATGAGTAGCTCATAAAGTCCAGAGAAGCTGCAGAACAGAAGACTCCTACATCAGCAAGAAAGGAGCAAAGAATTGCATTCAAAGCAACTGAAGAATCAGAAGCTCCAACAGCCAGTGATGAATTCCTGAATCTCTTAGCCAAAAGATTTTACAAGATGGGAAAGAGGGATTTCACAAGAAAGTCATCATGGCAAGATGACAAGCCCAAGTTAGACAAAACACCAACTAAAGAAGTTATTTGTTTTGGCTGCAGGAAGCCTGAACACTTCATCTCAGAGTGTCCAGAGAACCAAAAGAAGGAGAGAAGAGAGAAAAAGAAACCAGGAAGCAGCACTATAACAAGCCCTCCTCCAGCAAGCATAAAAGGAAGGAGAAAGGCTTTGTGGTTGAGACCTTGAGTGAAACTGAAGATGAATCTTCATCTTCCAGCTCTAGTGAAGATGAAGAAGAAGCAAAGGCAAAAGAGATTTGTCTGATGGCCATCAATGCATCAGACAGCTGTTTAGAAGCAGAAGATGACAAATCAGAGAGTGAAGACTTTGAATCTGAGGAAGATCATGTACTATCTTCTTTTGATTTTGATTCAGATGAATTTAGAACTGAATTTAAATATTTATGTATTGATTTAATTAATTCTGAAAAAAAGATTAAGCAACTTAGAGAAAGACTAAATGAACAAGAAAACTCGCTTTCTGAAAATATCAAATTAAAAGATGAAATAACTCTAGCTAATGAACAAATTATATCATTAAAAACTGAATTAGCTGAGGCTAGGCAACTTGAAGAATCCCTAAATGGGAGAAGTATCAAGCTGATGGACTTCAAAAGCACAGTGAATGACATGCTTAATGACAAGCTGGGCTTAGGTTCTTCATCAAGCCAACCCCCACTGATTCAGAAGAATATCTTAACAACTCCAATTAAATTTGTTTATGAAAAAGGTAAAGAGAAGATAGATGATAATAATGTTAAACAAACAAAATTAAAACAAAGAATAAGAAAATTCTTAACTATAACTATGTTTAGCAGATTTCATCGAACTCAGATCAATGAAATGTGTACAGTTCGTCGAACTCAAGTCAACGAACTCAGAACGCAAACTTTTATTATAACTATTCTCTGAACTGCGATCGACGAAACCAGTATGGTTTGTCGAACAGAGATCGACGAAATTGGGGCCCAGAAAATGAATACTTTCATTCTTTGAGTGGAGTTTGACGAACTCATCCCCGTTCGTTGACCTCAGATCGACGAACGTACCAGAATTTGTCGACCCCAGTTTATAATAACAAAAACTTTAATTCCAACATACCATTTAATCAACCAAGACAAAACATTAATCCCTTTAACCAATGGATAATTCCACCCAGAAGATATCATCCCTTAGGTTACAAAAATCAACCAGAATACTCATATATTTCCAGCTTAGTTAGGTAAATCAACAAGGACCCAAGGTAACCTGGGTCAAGAATTGCTAATCTGTATTATTGCAGGTGAAAGACTATCCCACCATAGAGAAACAGTGGTATCTGGATAGTGGCTGTTCAAAGCATATGACTTGAAACAAGGACAACCTAATCAACTATAAGTCAAAGCTAGGACCCAAAGTAATATTTGGTGATTCCAATTGTGGCCAGATTAAAGGATATGGAAAGGTCAAAATTGGAGCAGTCACCTTCAGGAATGTTGTATATATAAGTGGACTGAAACACAATCTTATACCCATAAGTCAATTATGTGATGAAAGCTTTTAGGTATCATTTAATAAAACTTCTTGTATTATTACTTCTATAGATAACCAAGTAGTTTTAACTGGTGCTAGAATAGGAAATATCTATATAGTTAATTTTAAGTCTGCTAAAACTGAAATATGCATGTTTAACCAAACCAGTAATAATAATGATCTTTGGCATAGGAGATTAGGACATGTAAACCTGAAATACATTGCTAAAATATCTAGGGACAACCTTGTTAGAGGATTACCTTCTTGCCCCTACAAGAAGGAAAGCCTTTGCAGGGCTTGTCAATTAGGCAAGCAAACTAAAAATAGTTTTAAGTCACTTAATAGAGTGATTCACCCAGGATACTGTACTTGCTCCATATGGATCTTTTTGGACCCATTACTGTACAGAGCCTAGGAAGGAAGTCTTATACCTTAGTAATTGTTGATGACTTCTCAAGGTTCACTTGGGTGTTCTTCTTGAGAAACAATTCAGTTAACTTCAAGGTTCTTATAGATTTTCTTAAGAGCATAAGGATTGAGTACTCTACTCTAGTTGCATTGATCAAAAGTGATCATGGTACTGAGTTTGAGTCTCTTCCTCTACAAGAATTCTGTGAGAAGGAAGGTATCAGGCATTGTTTCTCTGCTCCTAGAACTCCTCAACAAAATGGGGTAGCTGAAAGGAAAAATAGAACACTCATTGAAGTTGCAGGCACATTACTTGCAGATGCTCACTTGCCCCTATCCTTTTGGGCAGAGGCTGTGAGCACAACAAACTATGTCCTGAACTGAAGTTTGATACACAAGCTCAAGGGAAAGACCCCCTATGAACTACTCAAAGGGAAGAAACCTAAAGTAGATTATTTTAGTGTTTTTGGTTGTGTCTGTTACATTCATAACAACAACAAGAAATACATTAGAATGTTTGAAGCCAAGGATGAAATTGGAATTTTTCTTGGATATTCCCAAGTAAGCAAGGCTTATAGGGTATATAATAAATCAACCATGAAAGACTAATATGTTTTACAAGGATAAGATAACTTCTACCAGTGAACCTTTGCAGGTACCTAACTTGTGTGAGAAGTTGGATGAGTTGACCCTCACCAATAAGGCTGTTACACATCCTTATCCATATATTGCTGAAGAAAGTGAAGATGAAGACACTGAGTTCAATGAAGAGCCAACAACAGCTAACTTAATTCCACAAGAGGAATTACCTCCCCAAGCTATTGATCAACCAGCTCCTCCTACTGAGATTATCACACTTAGAGATGACCCTGTATCTCAAGTGATTGGAGACATCTCAGTGGGTGTGTAGACAATGCATCAACTACACCAGGACATGATGCATTCCTACTTCATATCTCAAATTGAGCCCCAATCCATTAAATATGCTTAGCAAGATCCACACTAGATCATTGCAATGCAAGAGGAGCTCAATCAGTTTGAGAGATGTAGAGTTTGGGATTTAGCTCCATGACCCAAAGACTACCCAATCATTGGAACTAAATGGGTATTTAGAAATAAGCTATATGCTCAAGGTACTCTCATAAGGAACAAAGCTAGATTAGTGGCTCAAGGATATAGATAAGAGGAAGGCATAGACTATGACCAAACATTTTCCCCTGTTGCAAGGTTAGAAGCAATAAGGATATTCTTAGCCTATACCACCTACAAGAAGTTCACAGTATACCAAATGGATGTCAAGAGTGTATTCCTTAATGGTGAACTCAAAGAAGAGGTCTATGTAGAACAACCACCAGGTTTTATCTCTTCATCTTATCCCTCACATGTTTTTAAGTTGCATAAGGCTCTCTATGGTCTAAAGCCAGCTCCAAGAGCTTGGTATGAAACTTTAGCTAGCTTTCTCTTAGAGAATAAATTTTTTAGAGGCATAGTAGATAGGACTTTATTTACTAAGCATCATCATGATAAAATCTTGTTAGTACAAATATATGTAGATGACATTATATTTGGTTCTACTAATTCCAAACTATGCAAAAGGTTCTCTGACCTTATGCATTCCAAGTTTGAAATGACTAGCATGGGTGAGCTCTCCTACTTCCTTGGTCTTCCAGTGAAGCAGTCCCCTGATGACATCTTCATATCCCAATAAAAGTATGCTAAAGAGCTGATAAAAAGGTTTGGGATGGCTGATGCTTCAGCTAAGAAAACACCCATGGCTATAAATGCTGTGGTTGATTCTAATGAACATGGGAAACCTGTTGATCAAAAATTGTATAGGGCCATTGTTGGGTCCCTGTTATATCTCACAGCAAGTAGGCCAGATATTATGTTTGCAACCTATCTTTGTCCTAGGTTCCAGGTGAACCCTAAAGAATCTCACCTTATTTTCCTAAAAAGGATTTTGAGATGTATAAAGTGTTGCCCTAATTTAGGACTATGGTATCCAACTGAGTCAGAATTTGAGTTAACTGGATACTCTGATGCTGACTTTGCTTGATATAGAGTGGACAGGAAGAGCACATCAGGAACATGCCAGTTCCTTGGTGCTAGGCTTGTGTCCTGGTTTTGCAAAAAATAAACATTTGTGTCTACATCTATAGTAGAAGCTGAGTACATAGCAACTGGCAGTTGCTATTCACAGATGCTGTGGATTGAAAACCAACTCCTAGACTATGGTTTCAACTTAAATAATTAAACTCTACTTTGTGATAATACTAGTGCAATTTCTATTGCATAGAATCCAGTGCATCATAGTAGAACTAAGCATATAGAAATAAGACATCATTTCATTAGAGAGTGTGTGAACAAAAAGAAAATTAATCTTGTCTACATCTACACTGATTTGCAAAGAGCAGATATCTTCACCAAACCCTTGGATGAGAGGAACCATCTGTTCTTTTTGAATTAGCTTGGTATGATCAATGGAGAAGCTATAATTTAACTTTCTGTCTATGGTCGAAGAATTTGCCACAGTTCGTCTACTAGAGATTGACGAACTGAGAAAAGTTATTGAGAAAATTCGTCGACCTGAAATCGACGTACTCTCTATGTGAAGATTTATTCATCGACCGGAGATCGACGATACTGCTTCAGAAAATTTTCATTGACCTGAGAACGATGAAAAGTCTTCCCTTCTTCAGACTGAGATCGATGAACTCTTTTGACAATAAAATATTTCGTCGACCTCAGATCGAAGAATTTTCTTTATTTCGCAGGGCGGAGTTTGTCGCTTCATATTCTAAAAAACCTTATATCTAGGTTTTATTCGAGCTAGATCCCGCGCTTTCTGTTCCCTTTGAACTTGAACTCTCTATTTTTCTTTTGCAGGCGATCATGGCGATTCCGACGAGCACCCTTGCTGTGATGAAGTTCAATACAGGATTTGACATCGACTTCGAGTCATTCCAGCATTCAGATCAAATCTTTCTATACATTCTAAAATTGTTTGGAGAACAGTAGTTGAAGAACATTATGACAACAAGGATAAATATTGCTGCCACAGAAATACGGGAATGGGCGTTCAACTCCTCCACACCAGATGCCGACACAATGACAAGAATGATATCGGGTAACCAAGTTTCTCTCACCCCCACCATTTTATCTGAGATATTTGGATTAGTGAATGGAGAAGAAGATTTGGAAATAGATAGTTCTGAATTTGATGAAATGCTGATTAAAATGGCTCATACTGGAGCAAACCCTAATAAACTGCTGAAGAAACATTTGTTTGATGATTATAAATGTTTAGCTGATGTGGTGGGTAAGGTACTACTGGGCATGCATACTGCCCATGATTATATCACTAGACAACAATTTCTAGTGATGTGTGTAGTTATGAATAGGAAGCCAGTAAAGTGGGCTAAGATACTATTTGATCAGATAAAGAAAAAGAACAGTAAGAAAGAGGTGTGTTTTGGAAGGATTCTAGGAATCTTCCTTCAAGAAAAGACTACTGAATCCCTGGTCTCCTAGACCATATTCATCAGTGCCTCCAAAAGGCTCACATGTGCCTTATTTGGAAGGTGGGAGAGGAATATCCCAAAGCCATCTAAGAATTCTTCCTCTTCCTCTAGGGCATCTGAGGATACCAAAGCAGTTACAGCTTCTCCCCCACCCCCAGAAGATGTTCCCTCCATCAGGATTCCATCCCCTCTACCTTCATCTCAATAACCAACACCTCCTCAAATTCAAACACCTTCAACAACCCTCCAACAACCATCCCCATCCCCAGCTCATACACCAACCCCTCCTGCTTCCCCAGTCCATTAACCAACACCACATCAATCACCTGAACACCAACCAACTCCATCCCAATCTCTAGTGCATGCAACTCCACCTCACACTCCAGAGCATATCACTCCATCTCAATCTCCTCTTACTCAATATCTAGATGACATCCCCCTCCACAATATCTCATCCATACTATCTTTTCATCTATTATCATCTCCAATCAACTCTCCATCACCTTAGGATGAGCAAATGCCAGAATCCACACCCTTCCCACCATCATCATCCCCCATCCATCCTTCTGTATCAACTCAGACACCCTCTGAGTTCATGCAAATGGATTCCCCTTCCATTCCCTCTCTTTTGTAAATCATCACTCCATTAATCAAATAACTCATAGAAGAGGCCATTAAACCTATTGCTAAATCCATCTCAACCCTCTCTGCTCTTCTGTCTACTGCCCTTACTGTTCCTTCTTCTGGGGTCCTAGCTTTAGGACCCTCTAAAGCCAGGTAGGGGGAGATATCCTGTGAAGAAGCTCCAGTGTCTCCACCAGCAGCAGCTGTAGCAAAAGCAGCAACAGTTTTGCAGATTATTGAGTTACCAGTAATAGATGTACAAATGATTACAGAGGCTGAATCAGTTGATTTTGATATGTTGAGTGCAGATGAGCAAGTTGCTCTCTCAGAGATTGTGACTGTTTGTTGGGTATTGTATCCACAATGTACCTGATTTGAAGAAGCCCATGAACCAGCTAAGGTGAATTGACAATGTATTTGACGATATTTCTTCAAGATTGTGCTTGCAGCGATTCTATGCTAAGTACACACCAATGTCAGGGTGCAGTGGGTTAATATATACGGGTCTGCGCAACGTAATCCCTCGTTGAGGAGATAAGTGTGTTGACTCATGTATGCTCTCTCTATTAGAGTTTACTTATTTTCAAGTACAAGGTTGAGATAATTCAAGAGCAGAGGAGGAGCAAGGATGGGTCAAAGACCAAGTCATGGGAAGAAAGTAGAAAAACCAGCTAAGTCAGAATCGACGGGAATCACTAAGTGATTCTCGCCGATTCGACGAGAATCACTAGTGATTCCCGCCGAATCGTCGAGAATCACTCGCCGATTCCCGCCAACTTCATCCGGCTAACAGTTCACCTTAAAGAATTCTGCTAAGTCAGAATCGACGAGAATCATTAACTGATTCTCGCCGAATCGGTTGAGTAATGAACTTTGCATTCTCGCCGATTCGTCGAGAATGGTTCTTGATTCTCGCCGATCCCCTCCGGATGGCAAGCTTTTTCAACAAAAACTCTACCAAGGATAATTCGACGAGAATCATGAGTGATTCCCGCCGACTTCGACGGGAATCACCAATGATTCCCGCCGAATTTGCCTTAGGCAATTTTTATCTGCTCGCTGGATCGAACCAAGATAACAGGAGCTGATTAGACCGGGCTTAGGGCTTGTTGTTGTGGGGCCCACAACGGTCCTGTAGGGTTGATCTACAGTATATATACTCGCCTATTTTGAAGTTACGAAGGTATCAAACAGAGAAAACGAAAAAGGCATACGGCCGCCGAGCGTAACCTAGTGGATCGCGAATCATCTTCCGTCGCCGTCGCCGCTCGCAAAGTTATCGCCGCCGCCGATCTGAGACCTTCTTTGATCGCTCGTCGACAAGACCGAGGCCAAGTAGTGCGTCTCACGCTTCTCTCTCGAGATCCCTTGTCTCTTTATTTGTTGAACGAAGTTAGATCTTCTTTTCGAATCGATTGAGACGACCGATCCGATTGAGATCGTTGGTAGACCTTGCTTGACTCATCAAGAAGTTTGGATCTACATAGCATCGCCGCCGTAATTTTTTGCCGCCGCCGATCTCTGGAAGATCCTCTCAAAGAGAGTGCTCCATTCGTTGACTCTTCGTCTTCATCAAGAATGCTTCAATGAATGAAGAGGGACATCGGGTTCTCCATACTTGAAGTTTGTATTTTTTATTCATTCTAATTTTCATGTTGTTGTAAAGGAATATTGATTCCTCGTTGTAAGGGTTGGGTGCAACCCGTGGTGGAGGAGTAGTGACTCCTTCGGGTGGAAGGGTTTCTTCCATAGTGTGAGGATTGGATTTCAATCCATTTGATGAAGTGACCAAGTCGTCCCTTGTTGGGAGATAGGTCGAAGGGGGAGAGTGGACGTACCCATATTGGGGAACCACTATAATTGCTTTTGTCCTTTTATGTGTTATGGTTGTTTTCTTGTGCAGGTTATTTTAAATTCCGCAAAAGACTGCAAATCACCTATTCCCCCCCATAGGTGAAGTTAGTTGACACTAGATAACTTTCAAGTGGTATCAGAGGGAGGTTACTCGTCAATAAGGTTAACACCTTTAGTAAGATCCCGGTTCTAGTGTCAAGAAGAAAGAAGATCTCTGAAATGGAAGGACTCATGTATTCAGGGAAGATCCCAGTGTGCACCAAGCTGAACTTTCCTATCTGGAAGGAAAGGATCAGGTACTACATGGAAGAAGTCGACCCACGACTCTTCATGATAGTGGAGGAGGGACCTTATATCCCCACTAAGGCCTCCACCATTGATCCAACCAAGAAAGTTCCCAAGAAACTTTCTGAAATGGATAAGGATGAGATGGTGCTTGTCGGACATGACAAGAAAGCTCAGAACATTCTTGTAAGCGCCGTTGACGATTCCATGATGCAGGTTTTCTGCAACTGTAGGACTTCCAAGGACATTTGGCACTGCCTGATCATCCTGATGGAAGGCACTGATGAAGTAAGGGATGATCGAAGATCCCTTCTGAACCAGAAGTACGAGGTCTTTAGGCAAGGACCCAAGGAAGAAATCAGAGTGACATTCGAGAACTTCCTAAAGATCGTCAATGCCCTGAAGGGCTATGGCAGAGTGTTCATCGATGGTGAACTAAAAGACAAATTCCTTAAGTCCCTTACTAAGGAATGGGACACCAAGATCTGCGCCATCAGAGAATTTGGCAAGCTGGCAGAAACAGATCCCCAGATTCTGTTTGGGAAACTTCTATCCTATGAGCTTCAGCTGAACACCAGAAAAGCTGAAAAAATAAGCCGAGAAAGCCGCTGCCCGAGAAAAGACTGTGGCCCTAAAAGCCAATCACTCAAGGAAAGGCAAGGGTGCAGCCTCGTCCCGTTCTCAGAAAATGGATGAGGAAGAAGACTCTGAGCCATGCTCTTCCGGCTCAGAGCTATCGGAAGAAGGCTTCTCCTTCATCACTCGGGAGTTCAAGAAGTTTCTCAAGTTGAAGAATCAAAGAAAGAGAGACGGCTCCTCCTCCAGACATCAGAAGAAGAATTATTCTTCTGACAGGTATGAATCCAAATAGAACAAACATCGCTCAAATGACATTATTTGCTTTGGATGCAATAAGCCAGGTCACGTCATCGCCGACTGCCACCAAGGCAAGAGAGATAAGGGGAAGGGAGAGGAGCACAAGTCCTCTAGAGATAAGAAGAAGGAGAGGATCTATATAACCAAAAAGCCAAAAACACTGAGTGAGTCTGATTCCTCAAACTCCAGTGATGATGAGGAAGCCTACTTCGGGCTAATAGGTCGCTCTAACTCAGAAGGAGACTGTCCCTCATTTACTGGGAAGGTAAAAGCTCGTACCCCCCTCTCTCACTCTAACTATGAGTCTCCTGATGATGATCTCGAGGACAACCCATCTGCCCGTGAAGCTGAGCTCCTCGAAAAGTATGAACTTCTGCTCAATACCTTTGAGGAATGCAGTAAGAGGTTGAGGGCTCAGAAAAAGGAAGTCAAATTCCTTAAGGCTGAGGGTGTGTCTCTAAGAGAAGAGATCACTACCTTGATCCCTATCCGACAGGAACACCCGTGCCTGACTTCTGAGCACTCAGAGTCTCTAAGGCTCCTTGACCTTAAACAGGAAGAAATCAACAAGTTGGAAGAACAACTTGCGGCAGAAAGGAAGATTATCAAAAGCTTCTCTATGCCAAAGACTGTTCTTCCACTGGTTGATACCTTCTCTGCTCAGGCTAAGGGGGCTGGCTTGGGGCATGAGGGTGTGCCTGGTAAGTCATCTAGGAGAAACAGAAAGCAGAGGAAAAATAAGGCTGCTAAGAAGGCCTCTGCTGCAGAAAAGGGAAAGGCCCCACTCAACCCTATTGTGTTCAGGAAGCCTGTCTTTCCCTGCAATGAACAGGACTTTGAGTCAACCTATGGCCACTTCTTCCAGCCCTCGGTTGAAAAGCCTAAGAGCCGGTATGATGGTTGGGCCTTCCCCCGCAACTACGGTGAGAGTGTCTTCAAGACACCTTATGAGGAAATCCAAGTGGAGGATTATGGCCACTTCTCTAGCCGCCATAATAGGAAGTAGGCTCCAAAATCCAAGCCTGTTATACTTAAGGAACAGGAGGTGAAGAAATCATGTGACTGCTATCATCATGATGCCTCCACCTCCAAATCCAAGGACCCGGCTGGACCCACCGTTCCAAGGGTGAAGCAGGAGCCTAAGAAAAGGTACAACAGATTTGACTGTTGGTGCTGTGGCAAAGTTGGTAACTTTGCCGTGGATTACTGGTTTAATCCAAGATTCAACGAGACTCCTCATGTTAGCAATGCGAGGCCGACCACTCGTAGGGTTAACTGCCCGAGGGGGAGTATGCTAACAAGGAACCTAGGACCCAAGTTCGATTGGGTTCCTAAGGGAAACTGATTCTGTTTTGCAGGTATGTCCAAAGGCCACCAAAACGCCTATCTGGTACGTTGATAGTGGATGTTCCCGGCATATGACTGGGACAAGAAGCCTGCTGCGTGAGTACTCTCTAGTCGAAAATGGACCCAAAGTCATCTTTGGAGGATCAGATCGAGGAGTCACCAGAGGTTACGGTATGATTTCCAACGGTATAATCTCTAACACCGACGTGGCCTATGTTGAAGGGTTAAATCATTACCTGATCAGTGTAAGTCAGTTGTGTGATAAAGGTTTTTACGTTAAGTTCTACGAGGATAAATGCTTGATAATATCATGTTCCTCTTCAGAGATGGTATTAACTGGCATTAGGAGCAGAAATATATTTTGTTTAGATTTTCTTAGCGTAGATTCTTCAACCCCCGTGTGCCTTGTAGCAAAAGGCAGTGCATCTCTTTGTGAACAATGACACAAGAGATTAGCACATATTAATTTCAAGACAATTAATATGTTGTTTTCTAAGAACTTAGTAAGGGATGCCCCTACTATTAAGTGCATCAAAGATAGCCCTTATCCTGCATGCTAGAAGGGCAAACAGACTCGGGCTACCTTTAAGGGCATTGCAGACAAAGACTCCTCCAGATGTCTTTATCTTCTACATATGGACTTGTTCGGTCCAGTGCAAGTTCATAGCTTAGGAGGCAAATCTTATACGCTAGTGATTGTTGATGATCACTCTCGGTTTACGTGGGTGTTCTTTTTGAAATGAAAGTCAGATACATTTGATATCTTCACGAGTTTTGTCAAGCAGATTCAGAACGAACTTAACTACTTAGTGGTCAAAATCATAAGTGATCATGGAATAGAATTCGAGTCTGGTGCTATGAAAGAATTTTGTGAAGAACTTGGTATCTTTCATGAGTTTTCCTCCCCGCGTACTCCACAGCAAAACGGAGTTGCGGAGAGGAGAAATAGAACGCTCATTGAAGCATGTACGACAATGTTGAATGACGCCTCTCTTCAAGAATACTTCTGGGCAGAGGCTGTCAACACGGCTTGTCATGTGCAGAACCGAGCGTTGATCAACAAGAATCATCGTAAGACGTCTTATGAGCCATTGAAAGGCAGGAAACCGAAAATGTCCTATTTGAGGATTTTTGGCTGCCGATGCTTTGTACTCAATAATGGGAAGTACCCACGTACTAAATTCGGAGAAAAATGCTTCGAAGGCATCTTCATGGGCTATAGTAGCCATAGTCGGGCATATAGGGTCTTCAATAAGAAAACCCTAGTGGTAGAAGAGTCCATTAATGTTGAATTTGATGAAGGAAGCTTGCTTAACAATAATTCTACGAGTGGGATTCTTGAAGATGCAGGCGCAAGACTTGAACAGCTAAGTCTCGATGAGACCGCTAAAGATGCAACTCCAAAGTACGTCAAGGTCTCCACCTCAACGTCAACCGAAGATAATGACGGTCAGGATGGAGAAATCCTCCCAGAAGAGGGAGGAGCCCAAGAAAATGTTAGAGCTCCTGATGCCAGACTCCTAGAGCTCCAACACGTGAGGGATCATCCCCGAGATTAGATCATAGAAGATCCTCGTGACAGTGTCAGAACTCAAAGAGGTACAATTAACGAGATTTTGCACCTTAGTTTTCTGTCACAGGTTGAGCCAAAGAAGTTCGACGAAGCGAACAAAGATGCAACATTAATATTGGCCATGCAAGATGAACTGCATCAATTCAAACAATGCAACGCCTGGACGCTTATTCCCAGACCAAAGAACCGGAATGTGATCTGCACCAAGTGGATCTTCAGAAACAAACTGGATGAACACGGTGTCATCATAAAGAACAAGGCCAGGCTGGTGGCTCAAGACTACAGACAGGAGGAGGGGATTGACTTTGACCAAACCTTTGCACCAGTTGCAAGGCACGAGGCAATTAGATTGTTCCTGGCATATGCTTCTCACAAAGGATTCACTATCTATCAGATAGACGTGAAATCTGCGTTCCTAAATGGAAACTTGAAAGAGGAAGTATATGTCGCGCAACCCCCATGTTTTATTAATCCTACTTCCCCTAATCATGTCTATTTTCTTAATAAAGCATTATATGGCTTAAAACAAGCTCCTCGAGCTTGGTATGAGACTCTGTCTAGTTTTCTTCTTGAGAACAAGTTCTCGAGAGGAAAAATAGATAAGACATTATTTCTTAGGGAAGTCAAAGGCAAGATCTTGCTGGTGCAAATCTATGTCGATGACATAATTTTTGGCTCTACGGACAACATTCTTTGCAAAAAGTTTTCTAAACTTATGCAAGGAAAGTTTGAAATGAGCAGCATGAGAGAGCTAAAGTATTTCTTGGGACTTCAAGTGAAACAGTCTGAGGATAGAATTTTCATCTCTTAGACGAAGTTCACAAATGAACTCAAGAAATTCAGAATGGAGAATGCAACCTCTATGAGGACTCCAATGGGATCCACTGTGTCTCTAGACAAGGATGAGAAAGGGAATCCTTTTGATAAAACCAAATACAGAAGCATAATTGGATCCCTGCTCTACCTTACTGCTAGTACACTGGATATTATGTTTTCCATATGCGTATGTGCCAGATATCAGGTGAACACTAAGGAATCTCATTATGTCACTGCAAAGCGAATTCTTAGATACCTTAAAAGTACATAAAATCTTGGCTTGTGGTACCCAAGAAACAATGATGTCGAGCAGATAGGCTTTTCAGAAGCTGACTTTGTAGGAAGTTGGGATGATAGGAAAAGTACTTCCGGGACGTGCCAATTCCTCGGAAGAAGACTTATTTCTTGGAACAATAAGAAGCAGAATTGTGTTGTAACCTCCACGGCTGAATTTGAGTACATCTCAGCAGGAAGCTGTTGTGCACAACTTCTATGGATCAGATATCAGCTCAAAGATTATGACTTGCAGTTAGGCAAAATTCCAATGTATTGCGACTCCTCGAGCGAAATAGCAATTGCGAACAATCCCGTGTCGCACAGTAGAACAAAGCATATTGAAGTGCGCTATCACTTCATTCGGGAGCATGTGGAGAACAAAGACATATCTCTCTGCTATGTCCCCACGGATAAGCAGGCTGCAGATATCTTCACAAAGCCCCTTGACGAGGCCAAGTTCAGTTTCTTCAAAACTAAACTCGGCATGCTGAACTATGAAGAGTAAAAACTGTAAGGCTCCAGGCTCTTGGATCAAGGGGGAGCATCGACAAGGAACTCAAGCTCGAGCACAAATGCAAGATCTGAGGGGGAGCAGGTGGCTCCAAGTGAAGTCCCAGATTAACAAAAGCCGAAAAGGGGGAGAATACCCTCTCGGCTAAGGCTAAGGTGGCTGCCAACGTTAAGTATGCTGTCGGGAAAATGGTAATGAATTTAACTCTCAACTAAATTGTTCAGTTTATGTTTTATTCTCATCTGTTTTATTCACCTTAGCTTGTAGGGTTTAGGCTTCTTCAAATCGGGGGAGATTGTTGGGTATTGTATCCACAATGTACCTGATTTGAAGAAGCCCCTGAACCAGCTAAGGTGAATTGACAATGTATTTGACGATATTTCTTCAAGATTGTGCTTGCAGCTATTCTATGCTAAGTACACACCAATATCAGGGTGCAGTGGGTTAATATACACGGGTCTACGTAACGTAATCCCTCATTGAGCTGATCAGTGTGTTGACTAATGTGTGCTCTCTCTATTGGAGTGTACTTATTTTCAAGTATAGGGTTGAGATAATTCAAGAGCAGAGGAGGAGCAAGGATGGGTTACAGACCAAGTCATGGGAAGAAAGTAGAAAAATCAGCTAAGTCAGAATCGACGAGAATCACTAAGTGATTCTCGCCAATTTGACGGGAATCACTAGTGCCGAATCGTCGAGAATCACTCGCCGATTCCCGCCAACTTCATCCGGCTGACAGTTCGCCTTAAAGAATTCTGCTAAGTCAGAATCGACGAGAATCATTAACTGATTCTCGCCGAACCGTCGAGAATGACTTTGCATTCTCGCCGATTCGTCGAGAATGGTCTTGATTCTCGCCGATCCCCTCCGGATGGAAAGCTTTTCAACTGAAACTGTACCAAGGATAATTCGATGAGATTCATGAGTGATTCCCGCCGACTTCGATGGGAATCACCAATGATTCCCGCCGAATTTGCCTTAGGCGATTTTTATCTGCTCGCTGGACCGAACCAAGATAACAGGCGCTGATTAGAACCGGGCTTTAGGGCTTTCTTCTTGTGGGGCCCACAACGGTCTTGTAGGGTTGATCTACAGTATATATACTCGCCTATTTTGAAGTTACAAAGGTATCAAACAGACAAAACAAAAAAGGCATACGGCTGCCGAGCATAACCTAGCGGATCGCGAATCATCTTCCGTCGCCGTCGCCGCTCGCAAAGTTGTCGCCTCCGCCGATCTGAGACCTTCTTTGATCGCTCGTCGACAGGACCGAGGCCAAGTAGTGCGTCTCATGATTCTCTCTCGAGATCCCTTGTCTCTTGATTTGTTGAACGAAGTTAGATCTTCTTTTCGAATCAATTGAGACGACTGATCCGATTGAGATCGTTGGTAAACCTTGCTTGACTCGTCAAGAAGTTTGGATCTACAAAGCATCACCGCCACAATCATTTGCCGCCGCAGATCTCGGGAAGATCCTCTCCAAGAGAGTGCTCCGGTCGTGGACTCTTCATCTTCATCAAGAACGCTTCAACGAACGAAGAGGGACATCGGGTTCTCCAGACTTGAAGTTTGTATTTTTTTATACATTCTTATTTTTGTGTTGTTGTTAAGGAATAGTGATTCCTCGTTGTAAGGGTCGGGTGCAACCCGTGGTGGAGGAGTAGTGACTCTTTCGAGTGGAAGGGTTTCTTCCATAGTGTGAGGATGTGATTTCAATCCGTTTGGTGAAGTGACCGAGTCATCCCATGTTGGGAGATAGGTCGAAGGGGGAGAGTGGATGCACCCAAATCGGGGAACTACTATAATTGCTTTTGTGCTTTTTTGTGTTGTGGTTGTTTTCTTGTGCAGGTTATTTTAAATTCCGCAAAAGACTGCAAATCACCTATTCCCCCCCCCCATAGGTGAAGTTAGTTGACACTAGATAACTTTCACTGTTGGTGATTGTTTTGTCAATCCCACAGTAGAATTATTTGGGTTATTAAAGTCTATTTATGCATATTTTTATTTTCTTCCAAAGGTTTTTCAAGAGCAATCCATGTCTATAGTTTGTTATAATGCACCAATAAGTCCTGAAGTTGTTAGTCAACTAAAGGAAAGTTTTTTTATTAAAATGATTGTGGAACCATAAGGCCCAACCTATATTATGGATGATAGCCCAATCCCTAATTTTGATGATTTGATTGCTCAAGATATGGCACAAGAACTTAGATATATTCAGAATGATCCTGATTTGGATGAATTCCTGTTGGCTGACAAAGATGTAGAAGATTATTAGATGGTCATAAAGAATATTGCTCCACCTGAAGATGCTGAACCTCATGCACC
Organism: Platanthera zijinensis; assembly: GCA_039513925.1. Classification (NCBI taxonomy): domain Eukaryota; kingdom Viridiplantae; phylum Streptophyta; class Magnoliopsida; order Asparagales; family Orchidaceae; genus Platanthera; species Platanthera zijinensis. The sequence continues at coordinate 211,553,412 of CM077079.1, forward strand.
TCCTCAAGTTGAAAAACAAATCTCAGAGGAAACCTTAAAGGAGATAGATGCAATATATGACAATCCTCAAGGATCTTCTAATGATGATATTGATGAAGAAGATTCTGATGAATCTGATGAACCTAAGGCCAGAAAGAAGGTTGCAAAGAAAAGGAAAGTTGTTCCAAAGGCTGCTCCTTAGACAAATCCCACCCATGATACTCCATATTATATACTACAAAATATTACTCCTTATCAGGGTATGCCATAGTGGATATGGCTATCTAAAAATGAGCAGAAAGAAAGAAAGAAGAGAAGGAGGTACAGGTCTCCTCCTAAGTAATTTAGGAAAGACCCTCCTCCTCCTCCATCTTATGGGGCCTCTGGATGCGTATCTCAAAGATCGACACTAGTCACTAAAACCTATCAGAGACATTCCAAGCCAGACAGTCAACAACAGTCATCTCAAAGCAAACCTCCTCCAGCTACATATAAGAGAAGTACTACAGACTATTTTGATTATTCACATAAGGACTCAAGTCCTAAAAGGCCAGCATCTCCACCAATACCATTTGTAGATCCATAGCTGGAGACAACAACAAAAATGGCAAGGTTCCAAGAGCTGATAGGACTTTCTCAAATCAACAAAGCAAAAGATGAAGGAAAGGATCCCTCCCAATATTCAACTATGCCATCATACATGAAGGAAGAACAAAAGAGGTATGCAAAAGCTAACAAATTTTTCAATGTTGATGATTATATGAGCTTGAATCCAGAAGCTGTAGTTCTAAGAGCCATATCTGTCAATATCATTGGTGCATCAGATATGACCATGACAAAGAAACAAGCTGAAAGTAAGGGGTTAGATCTGGTATACTCTAGACGGGGGGGGGGGGGGGGGTGAATATAGTATCTTTGGGTTTTAAAACTTTTGCTGTAAATAAAAACTTATTCCTAAACTAATATGATTTGTCATAGGCACAACAAGTATAAATAATCACAAACATATCAACCTAACTAGCACAGCCACAACAGGAAAAAACGAAAAGAGCATCCAGACAACACAAGAATTTTATAGTGGTTCCCCAAAAAGGGTACATCCACTCTTGTACAACCCTGGTAGGAATCCACCCAGGTTTTTGTTCAAGTGACTGCCACCAATGAGCTTTTGATCAGGTGCTCAAAATCCAAACCTCAAATATTTTGATCAGTGACTTGCAACCAGGAATAACTTTTTAAGGGAGTTAAGAACCCTTTATACAGTGGGGGATGAGAGATTGATTTTTTCTTCTCTTTCTCTAAGTAAAACTGAGAAGACTTGTGTGGATTTTGATGTTAGCAAAGGCTCCCCCTGAGATAATGAAAGGTTCAGGAAGTTGGAGCTTTGCTGCAGGGTGATAGGCCTTCAAGCTTATGCTTTGACCAGAAGAGATTTAAGAACTTCTTGACTGATGCTGTAGTTGTTGTTCTTTGAAGAATCCTGGGATGAGGACAGAAGAAGACTCTTGATTTTGAATGGTTGTTCTTCTTCTTCTTCTTTAACTTAAAGTTCTTCCTCTGGTCTAGCACTTGTTTCTCTCTATCACTTTGTTCTGTATACTCTGCGTCTCAGAGTGCTACCAAAGAGAGAGAGAGAGAGAGCAGAAGATCCTTGTTCAATGTTTTTGTTATGTTCTTCTGTGTATCTTGTTTTATTTTGGAAGAGAAGGAAAAATCCCTTTTATATTTTCCATATAAATTTCCTTTTGAAATTTGAATTCCTTCCTTCATTCAATGCTGACGAGCTTGAGAATGTTTGCATTGATTGATTTCCCCAACTGTCCCTTTGAAAAACGGCAAGAAATAATCGTGATGAAGACCATAACTAATGCTCCGTCTAACGGTAATATTCAGAGAATATTTTAGCATTAATTACTCAGGAATTATTGCAATAGAATAGGGACAAATGGATGGGAATAACCAAGTATGGATTCGTCGAGCTAATATCTAAGATCGTCGACCTCAGAACTGCTGATTGCTGCTTGATGAATCTTTCTAATTCTGTGCACAAAGATCGTCGAGCTGAGATACAAGATCGTCGAGCTTAGCTCAGAGAATTTTCTCTAAGTTTGTCGAGCTTAGCACGGCTTTCGTCGACCTGAGTTCGACGAACGTCAAACTCATTTTTTGAGTCTTTGATATTTCTATAAGTCTTGAGTCTTTGGTTGTCTGTTGATGGCTGGTCCATGTATTGTTAACTCTAAAGACTTGGCCTAGACTTTAAGACACAACCATGACCCTGGCTATACATGTTGGGTCATATGATCCTAACTTAGTGAACCTAGCCCAAATCCAACTAGGGATCCAACAATCTCCCCCTATTTGGGTAAGGTCACTAATTACAGACTCATAATAAAATCAAAAATGTACAAAGCAAGAAACATATATCTGGCAGGAAAAATTAGCATGTGCAGCAGATATATATATACAATAAGCTTTGTATCAGAAATGAGAAAGCAGTTTTAAAATATCACAAACCAATCAGTTCAAGTTTCATTTCTTTTGCTTTTTCTCCTTGTGCTTCTCCTCTTTGCCATTGTCTCCAGATTGAGTAAATATGATTTCCCTATTGGGATTTGCCGCTTGAGCCTTGGTCATTATGATGTCAGCAGCCCCAATGATATTTAGAGAGGCAGTCCTTGGGACCACTGCTTCTGGATGCAATTTCATGTAGTCTCAACATTAAATATTTTATTAGCCTTTTCAAACTTGTTAAGCTCTTCCTTTCTGTGAAAGTAGCGAACAAACAACTAAAAAACAAGATGGAAACTTGAATAATTGAAATTTTTATTATTCAAAAAGATATCATTTACAAAGGTATGACCTCCCTTTTATAGAATGGAGGAGAGAGGAGAGAGTACAAACTAATAATGTGGGACTAAAGCTATACAAAATCTGAGCGTCTAGAACAACAGACCGAACAGGCCGTGCGGTTAGACAATGTGCTAACCGCTCGACAATACCATAAGCAAGAGAGAGAGATGCGGTAGGAGACCGCTAGACTGCCCGGTTTCCAAGCCACTGGAGTTAAACTGCCAGACCGTCGGACTACAAACAACAATAGCCCGGATATCAAACCATTGGAGAGTAACTGCTAGACCGCACGATCTATAAGCCGCTAGGCTCAAATTGCCAGACCGCCCAGTCTCATACTTCAACACTCCACTTCAAGATGGAGCATAGATATCAATTATGCCCAGGTTGTCACAAATGTGGAAGAAGGAAGTAGAGACTGGCTTGTGAAGATATCCGCCAACTCTTTGTCGGAGGTGACGAACGGAGTGCAAATCTGTCTCTTCAAGACTTCTTCTCGGATAAAATGGCAGTCGACTTCTATATGTTTCGTTCTCTCATGGAAGACCGGATTTTTGTATATGTATATAATGGCCTTGTTTTCACAGAACATAAGCAGAGGATAGTCATAGACCTCTCTTAGGTCAAGCATGAGAGCCCACAACCATTTTAACTCACACGTGGTTTACGCAATACTCCGGTATTCGGCTTCTACACTGGACCTTGAGACAACAGACTGCTTCTTGCTCTTCCAGCTCATAAGATTACCTCCAACAAATGTGCAAAAACCTGATTTATATTTGCGGTCACCTTTATCATCCGTATAGCTTGAGTCTGAGTAGGATTTAACTCTCAGATGACCATGCTTTTGAAAGAGTAGCCCATTTCCAGGTGTTGCTTTGACATACTTTAGTATCTTCAAGGCAGATTGAAGATGACATTCCCTGGGAGCTTGCATGAACTGACTGACCTTTCCTACAACATAGGCGATGTCGGGTCTGGTCACCGTGAGATAAATGAGTTTGCCCACCAGATGTCTATAACTCGTGGCATCAGATATAAGAGGTGAGTCATCTATCCATGTTTTGTCCTCTCCAGTAGTCATGGGATACCGGGCCGGTTTGGTACCGGTCAATACTGCCTCTTGTAGAAGATCAAGAGCATACTTCCGTTGGGAGAGAACCAACGAGTCGGGCTTCCGAGAGATTTTTATCCCCAAAAAATATTTTGGGGAGCCCATATCCTTCGTAACTAGGTGTTGACGGAGGTGTTTCTTTGTCAAGTCCACCCCAGCCTGATCATCGCTGGTAAGAAGAATATCATCCACATATATCGCAAAAATTACAAGGCCCGATGCGGTTTTGCGAATAAACAATGAGTGATCGGCCGAACTTCTTGTAAAGCCAATGGAAGCCACAATGCCACTAAACTTGTCAAACCATGCCTGAGGGCTCTATTTTAGGTCGTAGATGGCCTTCTTCAACTGACATACTCGTGTCTCCCCCTGAGCAACATACCCTAGAGGTTGCTCCATGTAGACGTCCTCTTGAAGATCGCCATAGAGAAAGGAATTCTTAACATCAAGCTGGGAAATAGCCCAATCCCTATTGACGGCCACAGAGAGATGAACCCGGATGGTGCTGAGGCGAGCAACTGGGGATAAAGTATCAAATTAATCAACTCCATAAGTCTGAGTAAAGCCTTTGTCCACCAGTCGGGCTTTATAACGATCCATAGTGCCGTCTGGGTGAAACTTCACAACAAACACCCAGCGATAGCCAACCACATCAGTACCTACTAGTTGAGGATCAAGTGTCCAGGTACACCTTTAGGTAAGAGTGGCGATTTCCTCATCCATGGCAGATTTCCAATGAGGAATACCAAGAGCCTCCTAGTAAGTGCGAGGAGTGGTAATAGTCGAGATAGCCAAAGCAAAACACCTGCAAGAAGGAGTAAGCTGATCATAGGAACAATAGCCACAAGCGGGTGTTGGGTACACGCCCGCACCCCTTTGCAAAGAGCAATGGGAAGATCCAGGTCGACTCGTGTCTCAGGGACCGGAGCGTCCGTGGCGGAGAAAGCTGGCCCAGGACTAGAGAGAGACGGCTGTAGAGAAGGGGGTATAACAGAGAGAGGAGGAGACGGCGGAGGAGATGATATGGGAGGGGAGATGTCGATATGCGTGGAAGGAACACAGAGTGATGGTGGAGAGTCAGAGACATCAGGAGGAAGGGGGGATTGAGAAGAGAAGTAGGATGCATTCTCGAAGAAGGTGACGTCCGCGGAGACAAACTGTTTCCGCAAAACCGGGTCAAAGCAACAATTGCCTTTTTGAGTGGTCGAGTAACCCAAAAAGACACATTTTGTGGAATGTGGGGAAAGCTTGTCACGGGTAGCGGAAGGAGCATGCACAAAAGCCGTACACCCAATGATACGGAGAGGGAGAGGAAAGGGTTCCTTGCCCGGGTAGAGAATAAAGAAGGGGGTCTTGCCATGGAGAACCATGGAGGGAATGCGATTGATGAGATAGCAGGCGAGGAGAACAGCATAGCCCCAGTAGGAGCGAGGCACCTGCATCTGCGTCATGAGGGTGCGAGTGACATCGAGAAGATGATGGTTTTTATGCTCCGCCACCCCATTTTGCTGGGAGGTATAAACACAGCTGGTCTGATGAATAAGACTATGTTGCATACAAAAAGAGGAGAATTCATGACTGAGATACTCTTTAGCATTATCAGAGCGAAGTACTTGAATAGAAAGATCAAACTGAGTTTTAATCATATAATAAAAAGATTGCCATACAGAAAGTAGTTCAGAGCGATCGTTTAATAGATACACCAAAGTACATCTAGAGAAATCATCAATAAAAGTTACAAAGTACGCACTACCCCGACCAACGGTGAGAGTAGGAGTAGGAGCCCAGACATCAGAATGAATGAGATCAAACGGGCGAGAGGAACCACGGCCATGCTTCGATGGGAAGGAGGAGCGGTGATGTTTTCCAAGTTGACACGCATCACAGTCGAGCAAAGGACTGGTGTGAGGTAAGTGGGGTTGAAGCTGACGAAGAATCTGAGGAGGAGGATGTCCAAGGCAAAGATGCCATTGATGTAGATCGGTAGAAGAGGAAGAGAAGGCGTACAGAGCAGAAACGTTGTCGAGGAAGTAGAGTACGCCGCTCTTAGTCCCAGTAGCAATCGTCCGTTGGGTCCTCGGGTCCAGAAAACAACAAGAAGTAGGTGTGAATAAGACAGAGCACCTAAGTTGTTTGCAAAAAGTAGTAACAGATAATAAGTTGCAAGGGAACTTCGGGACATAGAGGGTATCCGCTAAGTGAAGCGATGGGGTGACTTGAACCATGCCCATCCAATGAACCGGGGATGGTGAACCATCCGCAACAAGAACCGGGGGCAACCGATCATGCGTTTCTAGGAGAGAGAAGCATTGAGGATTGCCGGTCATGTGATTTGTAGCACAAAAGTTAATTAGACATTTACCTTGGGTAACGACGTGAGCACTACCTGAGGTCGTGGCCATAGAGGCAAATGGCCGAGAGGAGGCAAAGGTTGAGGAAGTTGTGTCACTAGAAGGGCGAAGATGAGGATGTTTCTGCCAGCAGCGGTCAACAGAATGGCCGATACGACCACAGTGAGAGCAGAGGAATCTGGACGAACCGCGCCCGCCAGGCTGGGTTCGGCCACTAGGGCCACCCTGCTGAGCTTGGTGAGCATAGGAGTCCTGTGGAGGAGGGGAGGACAACAAAGGGCGCTGGAGTAGCGAAGTAACAGCGGCGATGCGAGCCGCAGTGGCATCCAAGGTTGGAGACTCTGCTTTACCAAAGATCTGCTGGAGGATCATATCAAAAGACTCGGGGAGTCGGAGAAGATAACAAACAACCAGGAGCTCCTGGAAGTGTTTGTGCTACTCGGCCAAGTCTGCGGAGAAGGGGCGATTATGGAGGATCTCGGCGCCAAGAGCCTGAACTTGCTGATAAGCCGCAGTAGGAGACATTGAAGGACGAGCGAAGAGGTCCGCATAGAGAGTATAAATGCGGGATGTCTGGGCCCCCTTTGAGTTGAGAGCAGCAAGGTGAAGTCATGCGGCCTTGACCGTCTCATCATGGCGTATGATGAGAAGGCATTCATCAGAGAGGCTGTTTTCCAGCTAAGTGCGGACAAGGGCATCACTCGAATCCCAGTCCTCAAATTGAGCAGAGTTTGAAGGAGGAGGGTCATCAGTGAGGTGATGATGTTTGCGCTGAGAGCGAAGGAGAAAGGTGAAAGAGATGATCCAATCTAGATAATTGGAACCAATAAGTTTAGAAACCATGCCAAGGTTTCCGGAAGGAGTAGGAGGAGGATGTAGAGCCGGATTGGAGACAGGATTGGTGGCAATTTAAGTCTCAGAAGAAGACATAGTAGAAAGGAATGGGAAGCCGTGCGGTTAGGAAACAAGCCGCGCGGTTAGGAAATAGGAGATTGGCAGCGGTCACGATGTCAAACACAAGCGGCCAGAATATCCATGACCAAGCCGCAGAACAAGTAGAGGGAAAGAAGTCGAGCGGCTAGAAGGTAGTCCGCATGAACCGAAGGATGATCTGCTTGGAGACAAACAAATCGCGGCGATAGATCGCGGCGAGAAGACGGGGAAAAAGAGGTCGCACACACACAGGGCAACAATAAGGAGAGAAGGAAGCCGCGCGAATAGGGCACAAGCCGGCGGAAGAAATAAGCCGCGAGGACAGGTCGCGAGAAGAAGCAAGCCGCGCGGTTAGAGAGGACGGACAGAATCAGGATGAGATCGAGTCCTCTGATACCATGTGAAAGTAGCAAACAAACGGCTAAAAAACAAGCCGAAAACTTGAATAATTGAAATTTTTATTCAAAAAGATATCATTTATAAAGGTATGGCCTCCCTTTTATAGAATGGAGGAAAGAGGAGAGAGTACAAACTAACAATGTGGGACTAAAGCTATACAAAATCTGAGTGGCTAGAACAACATACCGAACAGGCCACGCAGTTAGACAATGTGCTAACCGCTCGGCAATACCAGAACAAGAGAGAGAGAGATGCGGGAGGAGACTGCTAGCCCGCTCGATTTCCAAGACACCGAAGATAAACCGCCAGACTACAAACAGCAACAGCCATGATATCAAACTGCTGGAGAGTAACCGCTAGACCGCGCGGTCTACAACCCGCCAGACTCAAACCGCCAGACCGCCCGGTCTCATACTTCAACACTTTCTGTACTTGGACAATGTAGAGTATTGAGAGGGATCCTTCCCTTCAGCTTTAGCTTTATTAATCATTGAAAGGCCAACCAGTTCCTGAAGTCTGGCCATCTTAGCTGTTGTAGTTGTCATTGGATTTTCAAATGGTACAGGTGGGGAAGCAGGTCTTTTGGGGCTTTCAACCTTTTGATGTTCAGGGAATTGTTGTCGTTATTATTGTTGATGCTATTGTTGTCGATACTGTTGCTTACCAGATGAAAATCTACCTTGTTGTCTTTGGTAAGTTTGAAACTGGGTAGATCTTTGGGAAGTTGTGTCTGAAGCATCAACAGTTGATGGAGGAGGAGGAGGAGGGTCCTTTCTGTATCTTTGAGTGGGAGGAGGTGAATATTTCCTGCTTCTCTTCCTTTCTTTCTGTTGATTTTTGGACAACCACATCCAAGCTGGCATGTCCTTATAAGGGGTAATTTTATGTAGTATATAATATGGAGTGTCATTTGCTGGATTTGGTTTGGGGGCAGGAGGTGGAGGAGATTTCCACTTCTTGGATGTTTTCTTTTTCTTAGGATCCTTATCTGAGTCCTCATCATTATCATCATCATCAGAATCTTGTGGGTTGTCAAATAATACATTTATTTCTCTTAGAGTCTCAGCAGATATTTCAGGTTTTTCAGCCTGGAAGGGAGCTGAAGAAGGAGCTGGAGAACTGCACACTTCAAGGCTTTCAGCAATTGACTTATTTTCCTCTTCTATATAAGCCATGATCAATGCATCAAGATCAGGAATTGGTGAATCATCCATAACAAAAACTGGAGCAAGAGGAGATGAGATAGTGGGGGAAACGTCTCTTGGAGGAGATGGACTAGCTGAGATTTCTACAACAGTAAAAATGGCCTTAAGTTGCTCAGCAACCTTGGGGCTTATTGGCGAGGTGTAAGGGACTATAACCATTGATGGCTTAATGCTTTCCTCTAGTAGACAGTTCAAGTGAACTGTATCAAACATGCTTAATGACTTTACAAGGTCAACTGGGGGATTTATAATAAGATCGCCAGCAGTTCTGGGACCTGCTCATCTATGCCCATATAAGATTTAATAAACTGAATGAAATCAAGAGAATCATCATCTATTAGTTCTGTTATTGCTGCTACTGCTGGTACTACTGCATCTACTGCTGCTTCTGTTGCTGCATCTACTGCTGCATCTGCTGCTGTTTCTGCAGCAACTGTTTTGTCTGCTTCATCTACTGCTGGTTCTACTGCAACTATTTTGTCTGCTACTGCTTCTGCTGCAACTATTTTGTCTACTGCGGGTGCTGCTGCTACTTCTTCATGGAGTATCTCCTCCTGCCTTATTTCAGTGGCAACTGAAGCCAGACCCCTATATGAAGAGGGAATAAAAGAGAGGGCAGTGATTTGGGCAGCAAGGGAGGAGATGGAAACAACAAGAGGGGAAATAGCCTCTACTATAATGGTTTTGAGAAGGGGTGTGATAAGTGCAATGAGTGGTTATATGATGGAGGGATTCAATAGTGGTGAGGCAGAGGTTGTAACATGGGGTGTTTGAATGGAGACAGAGGTAGGGATTGTAGTAGTTGGTGGAGTTGGAGGTGTTACATCTTGCATGTGAGTGTCTTATAGAGGGTCATCTTGAGGAGAAGGAGTATTGAGGGGGGAGGATAGTAGATGGAATGTCGGTAGGGATGATAGGTTGGATAGAGGGATGTCATCCAAGTGCTGTGGAAGAGGAGATGGGGGTGGTGATGGTATTGATGTATCATGCTGGGAGGAAGGAGTATGAGAGGGAATATGGGTTGGAGATGTATGTATTTGGGATGATGGAGGTGTGGGAGTAGAGACTGTGATATGAGTGGAAGTTGAGGTTTGTTGATGTGCTGTCTGAGAGGGAGTTTGGATAGCTGGAGGTTGAGGAATGGAGGATGGAACCTCTTCAGTAGGATGGGATGTGGCTGGAGCAGCCCTAGTACTCTCTGAAGTTATGATGGAAGAGGAGGTAGCCTTGGAGGGCTTGGTGATAGTCCTCTCCCATTTGCTAAAGAGGGCACAGGTGAGCCTCTTGCTGACATTTATGAATATGATTTGGGAGACCAGGGATTCAACAGCCTTCTCTTTCAGGAATATCCCTAAGATCCTTCCAAAACAAACCTCTTTCTTAGTATTCTTATTCTTAATCAGATCAAACATGATCTGAGCCTAGTTAACTTGTTTCATGTTTACCACTGCACACATTACCAGGAATTGGTTCCTGGTTATGTAGTCATGGGCAGTGTGCTTGCCTAGCAGGACTTTCTCTACAATGTCTGCTAGAAACTTAAATTCACCAGATAGTTGTTTCTTCAGTAGTTTTTTAGGGTTATCTCCAGAATAACCCATTAGACTAAGCATCTCAGCAGACTCTTCATTCTCAATCTCCAATTCTTCTGTTACATTGTTTAATAGAAAAATTTCAATTAACACTACATGGGTAAGGTAGACGGTAGTACCCGATATAGTTCCAGTCATTGTATTCTCTTATGTGGTGGATGAAGTATAAACCCACTTACAGATTTCAATGCCAGATATTTTGATCCTTGTGGAAAGCAGATTCTTCAACTTCTGTCCTTCAAGTAGTTTCAGGATTTCTAGAAAGATAAGGTCGGAATATTGGAAAGACTCGAAGTCGACATCAAAGCCAATATCGAACTTCATTGCCGTGAGAGTTCCTGCTGGAATCGCCATTAGAGCACCTGCAAGAGAAAAACGAAGATCAAGTGCAAGGAACTGAAAGCGCGGGACGGAAGTCAAAGAAAACCTAAATATAAGGTTGTTCAGAATATGAATCGACAAACTCTGTTCCACGAGAAATAAGAAATTCTTTGATCTGAGGTCGACGAAATAATTTGGAGTTAAACAATTTGTCGAACTCAGTCTGAAGGTTTGAAGACATTTCACCGAGCTCCGTTCGACGAAAGTTTTCTGAAGTAGATTCGTCGATCTCCATTCGATGAAACTAACTTCACTCACAAAGAGTTCGTCAATCTCCGGTCGACGAATATCTCAAGAACTTGTCCCAGTTTGTCGAACTCCGTTCGGCGAACTTTGAAAAATTCGTCGAGTGCAGACAGAAACTAAACTAAGTCTTCTTCATTTATCATTCCAAGCTGATTTACAAAGAACAAGTGGTTTCTTTCATCCAGGGGTTTGGTGAAAATGTCAGCCCTTTGTAAATCAGTGTAGATATAGACAAGTTCAATTTTGTTTTTATCAACACACTCTCTAATGAAATGATGCCAATTGTCTATATGCTTAGTCCTACAGTGATGGACTGGATTTTGTGCTATAGATATAGTACTTGTGTTATCACATAAGAGGGTTGAATTATTTAAGTTGAATCCATAGTCCAGGAGTTGGTTTTGGATCCACAGCATCTGGGAATAGCAACTGCCAGCTGCAATATATTCAGCTTCAGCAGTTGATGTAGACACAGATGACTGCTTTTTACAAAACCAGGACACTTATCTCATACCAAGGAACTGGCAGGTTCCTGAGGTACTCTTATTGTCCACGCTGCATCCAGCAAAGTTAGCATCTGAGTATCCAGTTAACTCAAATTCTGACTCAGTAGGATACCAGAGTCCTAGACTAGTACAACCCTTTATATATCTTAAAATTCTTTTTAGAAAACTAGGTGAGATTCTTTAGGGTTCACCCGGAACCTAACACAAAGACATGTGGCAAACATGATGTCAGGTCTGCTTGCTGTAAGGTATAGTAGGGATCCAATAATGACCCTATATAATTTCTGATCCACAGGTTTCCTATGTGCATCATAGTCTATTACAACATTTGTAGCCATGGGTGTTTTCTTTACTGAGGCATCAGCCATCCCAAACTTCTTTATAAGCTCTTTAGCATATTTATTCTGGGAGATGAAGATGGAATCAGGGAGCTGCTTCACTTGGAGACCAAGGAAGTAGGAGATCTCACCCATGCTACTCATCTCAAATTTTGAATGCATGAGGTCAGAGAACCTCTTGCATAATTTGGGATCAGTAGACCCAAATATAATGTCATCCACATATATTTGTACCAACAAGGTTTGGTCCTTATGATGTCTAGTGAATAAGGATTTATCTACTATGCCTCTAATAAATTTATGCTCTATCAGAAAGCTAACTAGGGTCTCATACCAAGCTCTTAGAGCTTGCTTTAAACCATAAAGAGCTTTATGTAATTTAAATACATGAGAGGGATAAGTTGGAGAGACAAAACCTGGAGGTTGTTCAACATACACCTCTTCTTTGAGTACTCCATTTAGAAATGCACATTTCACATCCATTTGATATACCTTGAATTTTTTATAGACAACATATGCAAGAAATATTCTGATTGCTTCTTACCTTGCAACATGTGTAAAGGTTTGGTCATTGTCTATCCCTTCTTCTTGCCTATAACCTTGAGCAACAAGCCTTGCCTTGTTTCTCACAACTACACCTTGGGCATCTAGTTTGTTTCTATATACCCATTTGGTTCAAATGACTGGGTAGTCTTGGGGTCTTTGAACCAAATCCCATACTCTACATCTCTCAAATTGGACGAGCTCCTCTTGCATAGCAATGATCCAGTAGAGATCTTGCTCAACATCTTTTATGGATTGAGGTTCAACTTGAGAGAGGAAACAAGCATGCATAAAGTCTTGGTTGAGTTGATGCCTTGTCTGTACAACTACTGACATGTCTCCAATCACTTGAGATCTGGGGTGATCCATTAGTGTGACAAAGTCAGTGGGTGGAGTTGGTTCAGCAAGAGTATTTTGAATTAATTCCTCTTGTGGAATTATGTTTGTTGTTGGATGAGGTTCAACTTATTCCAACTGTTCTTCTTCACTGTCTTCATAAACCTGTGGAGAAGGATTCATTGGAGCCTCATGGGTGAGGCTTAATTCATCCAAATTCTCACACAAGTGAGGTACCTGTAAAGGATTACTGGTAGAAATCTCTTTCTCCTTGCAAGACATATTAATCTAATCAAAGGTAACATGAATTGATTCTTCAATTTTTAAAGATGATTTATTAAATACCCTATAAGCTTTGCTTACTTGGGAATATCCTAGAAAAATTCCCTCTTTAGCCTTAGCTTCAAACTTTCTAATATATTTCTTGTTGTTATTATGTATATAGCATATGCAACCAAATACTTTAAAATAGGTGATTTTAGGTTTCTTCCCTTTAAGTAATTCATATGGAGTCTTATTCTTCAGTTTATCTATCAAACTTCTGTTCAGTATATGATTTGCTGTGCTTACAGCCTCTGCCAACAAGGATAGGGGCATGCAAGTATCTACAAGTAATGTGCCTACAGCTTCAATTAGGGTCCTATTTTTCCTTTCAGCTACCCCATTTTGTTGAGGAGTTCTAGGAGCTGAGAAACAGTGCCTGATACCTTCCTTCTCACAGAACTCATGCATAAGAAGAGATTCAAACTCACTGCCATGATCACTTCTGATCAATGCAACTTGAGTAGAGTACTCAATCTGTATGGTCTTGAGAAAATCTGTAAGAACCTTAAAGGTGTCTGACTTAGATCTCAGAAAGAACACCCAAGTGAACCTTGAGAAGTCATCTACAATAACTAATGTGTTGGATTTCCCTCCTAGGATTTGTACAACAATGGGTCCAAAGAGATCCATGTGTAGCAAGTACAAGATCCTAGGTGAATAACTTTTATTTATTGATTTAAAGCTAGATTTAGTTTGCTTGCCTAGTTGACAAGCCCTGTAGAGGCCTTCCTTATTGTAGGGACCAGAACGTAAACCTCTCACAAGGTTGTCTTTTGATAGCTAGTAATATTTTTCATGTTTACATGTCCTAGCCTTTTATGTCATAAGTCATTCCGATTACTAATTATGTTAAGTAAGCAGATAACTGAATTGGCAAAATGAAAATCAACTAAATATATGTTTCCTTGTCTTTTCCCAATTAAAACATTTTGTGTTTCTTTATTTGAAATAATACAAGATGTTGAGTTAAAGTGTACCGGATAATCTTCATCACATAATTGGCTTATGGAGATGAGGTTGTGCTTGAGTCCTCTTACATAAGTCACCTTCTTGAAAGTGACAGCTCCAATCCTTACTTCTCCATAGCCTTCAGATTGGCCACACTTTGAGTCACCAAAGATTACCTTTGGTCCCAGCTTGGACTTGTAGTTGATAAGGTTTTCCTTGTTGCCAGTCATGTGTTTAGAGCAACCACTGTCCAGGTACCATAGTTGATTCACAACTGGATAGCTCTTTATCTGCAAAGAAAATTGTTAGTTGTTCTTGACCTAGGTTTCCTTGGGTCATTCATATTGCTGATATGAAAAACTAGATATAATAGAGAATTCTGGTTGAGACTTGTATCCTAATGGATGATATCTTCTAGGTGGAATTATCAATCATCTAATGGATTAAATGGTTTCCTAGATCTATTAGAATTCAGGTTTCTGTTGTTAGGATTTTGGATCGATGATTTCTGGTTGGATCGTCGACCTGAGCTCAACGATGTTGGATGAGATCTTCAATCTCTACTCGAAGAATGAAGATATTCATTCTTGGGGCACCAAAATCGTCGATCTCTTGTTGATGAACCATACTTGTATCGTCGACCGTAGATCAAAGAATGATATTACTGAAATTTGCGTTCAGAGATCATCGTTCTGAGGTCGACGATCTATTCATATATCATCGATCTGAGTTCGACGATAACTGCTAAACATTGTTATTTTTATTATTCTTCTAGTTTTTAAGTTTGTTCTTAGTTTCAATTTGTTCAAGAAATTCATTAACCTTATTAACCTGTTCAGAGTTTTTCTTTCTTTTATCAGAAACAAAATTTACAGGTTTAGAAAGATGATTCTTTTGGATTAGGGTTGGTTCACTGGATGAAGCTCCTAATCCTAGTTTGGAGTTATTAGTTCTAGCATTTAATGTGCTGGTTATATCTAGCAATTTTAAACTTCTGCCATTTAATGATTCTTCTAATATCTTAGTTTTGTTAAGTTCAGATTTCAGAAAGATAATTTGTTCATTTGCAGAATTTAGTTCATTTGATAGATTAGCATTTTCAGAAGTGATTTTATCTAGATCATTTAATTTATCTCTAAAAAGTTTGATTTCCTTGTCAGAGCTTATCAAATCTAAGCATAAATTTTTTAATTCAAAATTAAATTCATCAGATTCAAAATCATAAGATGCTGATACCTGATCTTTAGCAGACAGGTTTTCTTCATTATCAGATTCATCTGTATCTGATCTGCTACTGCTAGCATCAATTTGCCATGAGGCAAACTTCCTTTACCTTTGCCTCCTCTTCTTCTTCACTGGAGCTGGAAGATGAGGATTCATCTTCTATTTCACTCTAGTTTTCAGCTACAAAGCTTTTCTCCTTCTTCTTATATCTGCTGGAAGAAGGACTGCTGCTTTGCTGTCTTCTAGAATCCTTCTCCCTTCTCTTTTCCTTCTTCTGATTCTTTTGACACTCTGAGAGGAAGTGTCAAGGTTTCCTGCAGCCAAAGCAAACCACTTCTTTAGTGGGGGTTATGTCATACCTTGGCTTGTCATCCTGCCTAGATGACTTTCTTTTGAAATCTTTCTTTGCCATTTTGTAGAATCTTCTGGCAAATAAGCTCATCAACTCTTCATTAATTGTTGGAGTCTCTGTCTCCTCTGCAGCCTTAATGCAATGTTGTGCTCCTTCCTTGCTGGTGGAGGTATTCTCTGCTCAGCTGCTTCTCTGGATTTGATGAGCTGCTCAAAGGACTTCAGTTTTCCAAAAGAGATTCAGTGGAAATCTCATTTAGGCTCCTGGCCTCCTTGATGGTCCAGATCCTTGAATCCCATGAGTTTGGGAGTCACATAAGGATTTTATCAATCACCTTTGTGAGGGTGATGTCCTTATCCAAGGTTTTTAGCTCATTGATGATTGAGCTCAACCTGTTGTATATGTCTGCTATAGATTCAGCTTCCTCCTTCTTGAAATTCTCATATTGGGATATGAGATTGGATCTTCTATCATTCCTTTAATCTGCAGATCCAGCCACCATTTGATTGAGGGAATCCCAGATAGCCTTGGCTGATGTACATTCAACCACTTTCTGAAAGATGTCATCTGACATTGTTTGGGCCAGAATGTTCATTGCTTTAGCATCAACAACTTTGGCCTTTCTCTGAGCCTCAGTCCACTCTGGTGGTGGAATTGCATTAGTGCTGGATGTTATTGTAGAGGTAGATGCCTGAGGGGGACCTGTCAAAATAGAGTTGTAGATATATTCATCAATAGTGTTCATAAACAATTTAATTCTTGACTTCTAGATGACAAACTTATTTAGATTGCATACTAGAGGTCTGATGCTTGCATAGTCTTTATTATATGCCATGCTGTGTGTATAAATCTAATAAAAATGAAATGACAGATCTAACCTAGGATCTTTGGTTCAAGGGTTAGCTTGTAAAACCAAAAGAACCTCCTCTGATACCAATTGAAAGTGAGGGGTTACATCTGGTATACTCTAGAGGGGGGGGGGGGTGTGAATAGAGTATATTTGGGTTTTAAAAGTTTTGCTGTAAATAAAAACTTATTCCTAAACTAACATGATTTGTTACAAGCACAACAAGTATAAATAATCACAAACACAACAACCTAACTAGCACAGCCACAGCAGGAATAAAAGAAAAAAGCATCCAGACAACACAAGAATTTTATAGTGGTTCCCCAACCTGGGTACATATACTATTCTACCACCCTGGTAGGAATACACTCAGGTTTTTGTTTAGGTGACTGCAACCAATGAGCTTTTGATCATGTGCTCAAAAACCAAACCTCAAGTCTTTTGATCAAGTGACTTGCAACTAGGAATAACTTTTGAAGGGAGTTAAGAACCCTTTATACAGTGGGGGATGAGAGATTGATTTTGTCTTCTCTTTCTCTAAGTACAACTGAGAAGACTTGTGTGGATTTTTATGTTAGCAAAGCCTCCCCTTGAGATATTGAAAGGTTCAGGAAGTTGGAGCTTTGCTGCAGGGTGATAGGCCTTCAAGCTTTTACTTTGACCAGAAGAGATTTAGGAACTTCTTGACTGATGTTGTAGTTGTTGTTCTTTGAAGAATCCTGGGATGAGGACAGAAGAAGACTCTTGATTTTGAATGGTTGTTCTTCTTCTTCTTCAACTTAAAGTTCTTCCTCTGGTCTAGCACTTGTTTCTCTCTATCACTTTGTTCTGTGTACTCTGCATCTCACAGTGTTATCGAGAGAGAGAGAGAGAGAGAGCAGAAGATCCTTGTTCACTGTTGTTGTTCTGTTCTTATGTTTATCTTGTTTTTGTTTTGGAAGAGAAGGAAAAATCCCTTTTATATTTTCTATATAAATTTCCTTTTGAAATTTGAATTCCTTCCTACATTCAATGCTGACGAGCTTGAGAATGTTTGCATTGATTGATTTCCCCAACTATCCCTTTGAAAAACGACAAGAAATAATCCTGATGAAGACCATAACTAATGATCCGTCTAACAGTAATATTCAGAGAATATTTTAACATTAATTACACAGGAATTATTGCAATAGAATATGGACAAAAGGATGGGAATAACCAAGTATGGATTTGTCGAGCTAAGATCCAAGATCGTCGACCTCAGAACTGCTGACTACTGCTTGATGAATCTTTCCAATTCTGTGCACCAAGATCATCGAGCTGAGATACAAGACTATCGAGCTCAGCTCAGAGAATTTTATCTGAGTTCATCGTACTGAGCACGGATTTCGTCGACCTGAGTTTGACGAATGTCGAACTCATTTTCTGAGTCTTTGATAT
This sequence comes from Platanthera zijinensis, assembly GCA_039513925.1. Taxonomy (NCBI): domain Eukaryota; kingdom Viridiplantae; phylum Streptophyta; class Magnoliopsida; order Asparagales; family Orchidaceae; genus Platanthera; species Platanthera zijinensis. The sequence continues at coordinate 211,571,302 of CM077079.1, forward strand.
TTCTCTAAGTCTTGAGTCTTTGGCAGTCTGTTGATGGCTGGTCCATGCATTGTTAACTCTAAGGACTTGGCCTAGACTCTAGGACACAACCATGACCCTGTAAATACATGTTGGGTCATATGATCCTAACTTAGTGAACCTAGCACAAATCCAACTAAGGATCCAGCACAAGCTACTGATCCTAATAGAGAATTTTTTTTAGACAGCCTTTAGATAAGCCTGAGAAAGAAAAGCCTAAGAAGAACAAGTGACTCTGTGTGCTTATTTTTCATTCTCTGAACTTTATTTGTTTATCATGAAGCACTTATTGTAAATATCTGCTGAATGTTTTTTTTCTGCTAGATTTATGTTTCTCTGCTTTATGATTGTTTTTTTAATTTTGTTTTAGTGACCTCACCAAAATAGGGGGAGATTGTTGGATCCCTAGTTGGATTTTTTGTAGGTTCACTAAATTAGGTTTACTTTGACCCACATTGTATGGCTAGGGTCAAGTCTAGTAGTCTTAGAGTTTAGGCTAGTCTTTCGGTTCAACCTTCATGGAGCAGCCAGCAGAGGACCTCAGTAGATTCAAGACTTAGAAGAATTCAGAGATCAAAATTATCAGTTCAAAATTCTTCGAACTCATCTCGATGATCATCGATCTCAGATCGACGAACTCAGAAATTCTTTTCTGAGTTGAGCTCGACGATATTCGAGCTCAGGTCGACGATCTCCTCCTTCAGATAGATTCTCAGCTCGACGAACTCAGAGCACAGAATTGGCAAGTTATTCTCAGTATGCATTTCGCAGAGCTTAGGTCGACGAACAGGAATTCTCAGGTCGACGAACTTGGATCTCCAGTCGACGAATTCTGTTCTGAGGTCGACGAATTCTGTCCCGAGCCAGAATAAGAAGTTTCCTTACTTTTGTCCCTTACTTTCTATATTATTTAACAGTAATATTCCTGAATAATTAATGCTCATATTCCCCTGAATATAGCTGTTATTGGCAACATTAATTATGGTCTTCATCAAGTTAATTACTTGCTTATTTTAAGGGGACAGTTGGGGAAACTCATTTAAAGCAAATATTCCAGCTGTTTCTTTCTCCAGGGCAATCAGCAATTAATGCCAGCAATTCAAATTTCAAAGGAGAAATTATTGACTGTAGAATATAAAAGAGATTTTCTCTTTTCAATCAGTCAGATCTCACATACACAGACTAGACTTGTAGTAAGAACACAAGAGCAATACAGAGAAGAGAATACAGTTGCATAGAACAACAACATATAAAACTTCATCTCTGCATACAGAAAACATTCTGTTTTCTCCCTTGTCCATTCTGAAGACTGAAGAAGAACATCCATCACTATCAAGAGTCTTCTTCAATCTTCTCCTCTAGGAATATTAAAGGACAACATCTTGAATCAGTCAGAAAGTTCCAGGATTAATTCAGACAAGGCTGAAGACCTACACCCTGAGCAAGGATCCAACTTTCTGAACCATGTTAACATCTTAGAAGGAGTCTTGACAACAACATATCCACTTGTCTTCTCTGTTGTTTAGAGAAAAGAGAAAATCTCATCACCTCTCTCTCACCTCCTGTACAAAGGGTTTATTAACTCCCTTCAAAAGTTTATTATTGGTTTTTGGGCACCTGATCAAAAGCCTAAAGGGTTGCGAGATCTCCCTGGAAATAGATCTTGTGGTGGCAGTCACCTGATCAAAAACCTTATAGTGGATTCCTACCAGGGTGGTAGAAGAGTGGATGTACCCAGGTTGGGGAACCACTATAAAATTCTTGTGTTTATTGTGTGTGATCATTTTATTTCTGTTCTTACTGTGAATGTGATAACTTAGTTTAACCTATTTTCTTTCTATTATTATTAGTATCACCTACTCTCACTCTGATATAAATCTGAAAAGATAGCCAAAATTTTAATTACTCTATTCACCCCCCTCTAGAGTAAATCATATCTAACCCCTATCTTTAAAATTAAATTCCACAAGAGGAATTAATTCCCAATGTGTTGCTGAACCAACTCCTCCAACTGATCTTGTCACACTTAGAGATCATCATGTATCTCAAGTGATTGGAGACGTATCAGTTGGTGTGCAAAGAAGGCATCAACTCGACCAACACTTGATGCATGCTTGATTCATATCTCAACTTGAGCCCCAATCCACATAAGATGCCGAGCAAGGTCTATACTAAATTATTGCAATGCAAGAGGAGCTCAATCAGTTTGAGAGATACAGAGTTTAAGACTTAGTTCCTAGACCCAAAAACTCACAAGTTATTGGAACTAAGTGGGTTTTCATAAATAAATTGGATGCACAAGGAGCCAACATCAGGAACAAAGCAAGGCTGGTAGCACAAGGATGCAGGAAGGAAGAAGGGATTAACTATGATCAAACCTTTGCACCTGTTGCAAGACTGGAAGCTATCCGAATTTTACTTGCATATGCAGCTTACAAAAAGTTCAAGGTCTACCAAATGGATGTCAAGAGTGCCTTCTTGAATGGTGAACTCAAAGAGGAAGTATATTTTGAACAACCACCAAGTTTTATTTCTCTAACTCATCCCTCTTTTATCTTCAAATTGCATAAAGCTTTTTATGGTTTAAAGCAAGCTCCAAGAGCTTGGTATGAGACCCTAGCTAGCTTTCTTTTAGAGCATAAGTTCACTTGGGGCATTATAGATAGGACCTTGTTTACTAGGCATAATAATAATAACATATTGTTAGTACAAATATATGTAGATGACATCATTTTTGGCTCTACTGATTCCAAGCTATGCAAAAGGTTTTCTGACCTGATGCATTCCAAGTTTGAAATGAGTAGCATGGACGAGCTTTCTTTCTTCCTTGGTCTCCAAGTGAAGCAATCCCCTGATGGCATTTTTATCTCCCAATCCAAATATGCTAAGGAATTAGTTAAAAGATTTGGGATGATTGATGTTTCAGCCAAGAAAACACCCATGGATTCCAATGCTGTGATTGATTCGGATGAACATGGCAAACTAGTTTATAAGAAGACATATAGGGCTATTGTTGGGTCCTTATTATATCTCACAGCTAGTAGGCCAGACATAATATTTGCTATATGTCTTTGTGCTAGGTTCCAAGTGAACCCTAAAGAATCTCACCATATTTTTCTTAAAAGGATTTTAAGATATATAAAGGGTTGCCCAAATCTAGGACTCTTTTATCCAACTGAGTCAGAATTTGAATTAACTGGATTCTCAGATGCTGACTTTGCTGGATGTAGAGTTGATAGGAAAATCACTTCAGGAACATGCCTGTTCCTTGGTGACAGGCCTGTGTCTTGGTTTTGTAAGAAACAAACATCTGTGTCCACCTCAACTATAAAAGCTGAATGCATTGCAGCTGGAAGTTGTTGTTCACAAATATTGTGGATTCAAAACCAACTCCTGGATTATGGATACAATCTAAATAATTCAACTGTATTTTGTGATAGTACCAGTGCAATTTCCATTGCACAAAATCCAGTGCATCATAGTAGGACAAAGCATATATAAGTAAGACATCATTTCATTAGAGATTGTGTGGACAAAAAGAAAATTATTCTTGTCTTAATCTCTACTGATTTACAAAGAGAAGACATCTTCACCAAACCTTTGGATGAGAAGAAACATCTGTTCTTTCTGAATCAGCTAGGTATGATTAATGGAGAAGCATTAATTTAATTTTCTGTCTGAGGTCGAAGAACTTGTCATACTTCGTCAAACGGAGATCGACGATCCGAGGACAGTTCTTGAGAAAATTCATCGATCTGAGATCGATGAACTCTCTGTGTGAAATCATTTTCGTCGAGCTGAGATCGATGATCATGCTTTAGAAAAATTTTCGTCGACCTGAGAACGAAGAAAAGTTTTCCCCTCTTCAAACTGAGATCGACAATATCATTTCTTCATGAAATTTTTCGTCGACCTGAGATCGAAAATTTCTTTTTCTCTCACAGGACAGAGTCTGGCGTTTCATATTCTGAAAACCTTATAACTAGGTTTTCTTCGAGCTCCATCCCTCGATTTCTGTTCTCTTGCACTTGATCTCTCTTTCTCTTTGCAGGAAAACCAATGGCGATTCCGGCAATCTCCCTTTCCCGCATGAAGTTTGACACTGGATTCGACATCGATTTCGATTCCTTCCGTCACTCTGATCAGATCTTCATTGACATTTTGCAGTTGTTTGAGGAACAATAATTGAATAAATTTATGAGCACCAGAATCAAGTTAGCAACAACAGAGATAAGGGAGTGGGTTTATACATCATCTACTCAAGATGTAGATTCCCTAACTAGGACCATCGTAGGAAATGAGGTTTCTCTAACCCCTGATGTTTTATCAGAAATTTTTGGTTTGATAACTGGGGACAAGGATATTGAGATAAATAGTTCTGAATATGATCACATGTTGATCAAAATGGGTCATTCTGATGAAAACCCTAACAAACTGTTGAAAAAGAATTTACCTACTGAATACAAATTTCTTGCTTATGTTGTGGGTAAAGTATTGCTGGGCAAACACACTGCCCATGATTACATTACCAGGCACCAGTTCTTAGTGATGTGTGCTGTGGTGAACAAGAAAGCTGTAAACTAGGGAAAGATTTTATTTGAGTTGATTAAAAAGAAAAACTCTAAGAAAGAGGTATGTTTTGGGAGAATCTTAGGCATTTTCCTTCAGGCAAAGGCTTCTGAACTACTGGTCTCACAGACCATCTTCATTAATGCCTACAAGAGGCTTACATCTGCATTATTTGGCAGATGGGAGAGGACTATCACTAAGCCATCCATGGATTCCTCCTCTTCCAGGAATTCTGAGGACACAAGGGTAGTTACAGATACTCCCCCACCTCCAAAAGAAATACTCCCTCCATCAAAATTCCTTCACCTCCCTCTCAACAACAACCATCATCAACTCCCATCCAGCAACCATCCATTTCCTCTCTAATCCCTGCTGGATCACCATCTCAACCTAATTCTCCACTTCCTCCACCATCAACAATCATCATCCATGAGGATGAAGTTATGAATGATTTCATTCCTCCTCTCTCTCTACCTCAGTCTCCTCTTCCAACTCATTGGCTGACATTCCATCTACCTCCTCTCATCCTACTTTCAATCTGCTATCTCCACCTCCACCATCTCCTCATCAATACCCCATTCAATCACCCATCCTAGGATATCCCCACTACATCAGTTCCTACCACAATAACTCCTACCTCAATTCCAACCACATCTACTACTATTCCTTATAACACAACCTCCATATTCCCTGAATTCTTACATACAGATTTCCCTATTGCTTTCTATGTATGCTCCAACTATTGAAATCATTCTTCTTATACTCCCTCTGCTCTAGAACCTTTATATCTTAATTCTCTAATATTGCATAGGATCTTCTTAAATTCATCTCTCCTACTCTAGAGTAATTAATAGCAAATCATATTGCTCCTCTCTCTGCCCCTATCAATTCTCTCTCTACAAGAATTGCTGCTCTACATTCTATCCCTTCTTCTGGGGCCTAGCTTCAGGACCATCTGAAACCAGGCAGGGGGAGATATCATGTGAAGAAGTTCCAGTTCCTCCCCTTCTAGCAGCAGCAGCAGCAACAATAGCAGTTCCAGTTCTACTTCTAGAAGCAGCAGCAGATTCCCTTGAGGTAGACATTCCAATAGATCTTATAGATATTATAGATGATTCTGATATGGCTTATGATATAGATGAAGAAATAAGCACTGTTGGTGATTTTATCATAAATCCCATAGTTGATCTGAATTCTTTACTAAATACTTTCAATCCAATTTACAGAATTTACTGAAATGTTTTAGCAAGTTTTGATGTTGATTACTCTAAGGCAATTGTTTGTTATATTGCTCCTATAAGTCCTGAAGTTATAGATCAACTAAAGGAAATCTTTGAAGCTCCTATAATTTCAGAATTATTAGTTGCTGAAGAGGTTTGTAGTTCTCCTCCTCGTATGTGGGCTGAGTCCCCAATGCCAGATCTTGATGCTATCATGTTTGCGGATATGGAAGAAGAGAAAGGAAATCAGATTGTTTTTTAAAGTTTTGCAGAACCAAAAATTCTAGTAAAGCCTCAGGCTGAGAAGCAGATCTCCAAAGAAACTCTAAAAGAGATTAATGATTTATATTCCTATCCTCCTGGATCATCTGATGATGATGATGATGAGAATTCTGATGACTCTGGCCCTAAGAAGAAGAAATCTAAGAAGAGAAAAGTTCCTGCCAAGGCTATTCCTAAGCCTAACCCATCTGCTGACACACCCTACTACGTTCTGAATAATATTACTCCTTATCCAGGTATGCCTAAGTGGATGTGGCTATCTAAAAATGAACAAAAGGATATGAAGAAGAGTAGGAGATACTCTCCTCCTCCTCCTCAAAAGAACTAGAGAGGACCTCCTCCTCCTCCTCCTCCTGCAAGTTCTACAAGAAATATCTCTCAATCTTAAGGAAGTGTTACTAAGACTCAGAAGCCTGCTTCAAGCACTTCTCAATCTTAAAGACCATCCTCCTACAAGTCCTCTAAACAATCTGGAAGATACAGTCATTGCAGCCCTCCAAAGTCCTATTATCAAAGCGAATCTCAACTGTCTCTGCCTCCAACAAATTTCAATAGAAATCTATTATTTTCAGAAACTCTCAAAAGTCTGCTCAGGATGCTTCTAAATTTGATCTAGAGAGACCTCCCTCTCTAGTTTATGAACCTGTGTTAGATCCCAACTTCATAATGGCTAGATTTCAAGAATTGATTGGCTTGTCTCAGATGAACAAAGCAAGAGAAGAAGGATCAGATCCATCACAATTCACTACAATGTCTACCTATAGGCAAAAAGAACTTGACAAATTTCAGGTAGACAGACATTTTTTTGATCCAAATATGTATATGCAGGTACATCTAGAAGCTGTTGTTCCCAGAGCCTCATCTATTACAGTTCTTGGAGTTCAAGATATGAAAATGTCTCAGAAGGAAGCTGTAGATCCTCAAATTATGTTTTCTAAATCATCATCTGCTCCTCCCTCTGACAATCCTTGAACATTTTTTTCTCTGAGATATTTATGTGTATTGCACTTAGCTATATCATATCTGCTGATTAATTAAAAATTCTGTCAGATATTTTTATTGCTTTGTGTTTTTATGCTTTTTAATTTTTTGTTTAGTGACCACACCCAAATAGGGGGAGATTATTGGATCCCTAGTTTGAATTTGGGCTAAGGTTCACTATTAGATTTTTACCCATCAAGTATAGCCTAGAGTGAATTTGTTAGTTCTAAGGTTAGGACGATCACACTAGGTTAGACATCATATGATCCAGCCTTGAGAAGACTTCAGAGATCCAGACTTAGAAGAATTGCAGTTTTTAAGAGAGTTCAGAAATCAGTTCGAAGTTCTTCGAACGCAGTTTGACGATCGTCAATCGCAGATCGACGAACTGAGAGTTCCTTCTCTGAGTTGAGCTCGATGATATTCGATCTCAGGTCGACGAGCTCCCTTCTCTCTCATTTTCTCTGGTCGATGATATTCTACCTCAGTTTGAGGAACTTGGAGCTCAGCTTTGACATTTTCTTTCCAGATTATTTTTTCTCTGAGCTCAGGTCGACGAAGACGATTTATTAGCTCGACGAACATTGAGTTCAAGTCGATGAAATCTGTTATGAGGTCGACGATTTCTATCAATTTTATTTTGATAATTTCTTTGTCATTTTGATTTGAATTGGTATTATTTTAAGGCAGTAATTCTCTGATAATTAATGCTTATATTCTCAAGAATATAGCCGTTGGTAGGCAGCATTGATTATGGATTTCACAGAGTTAATTACTTGACTTATTTACTAGGACAGTTGAGGAAATACATTAAAGACATATTCCAGCCATTTCAACTCCTAGAATTTCAGCAACAATCAAGGATATTATTTTCAAATTCTAAGGCTGAAATTCTCTCAGAAAATATTTATAGAACTTTTTCAAAAAGAAAGACTATCTCTTTACAGATATACAATAACTGATACAGAGAAAAGCACTGCTATCATTCTTACAGGAAATTGAAGAAGAATATCAATACATAGATCTTAGTCTTCTTCAGTTTCTGCTTCAGGATTCAAAGGGACAACTAATCAACACCAGTCTAAGAAGTTTCTGAAGACCTTCATGAAAGGCCTATACCCTGAGCATAGCTCTCTTCTTGCTGAACCATTCAACATCTCAAGGGGAACTTTGACAACAACATCCACTGAAGTCTTCTCAGTTGATTGTGAAAGAGAAGACAACAACACTTTTCATTTCCCACTGTAAAAGGGTTTTCAACTCCCTTTAAAAGTTATCACCTTGTTAACATGTCTCCTTTTCAAAAGACTTGATTTGGTTTTTGGGCACCTGATCAAAAGCTCAAAGGGTTGCTATATCTCCCTTATAAAATAAATATTGTGGTGACAGGGCACCTGAGCAAAAACCTGTGTTGGCAGGGCACCTGATAAAAAACCTGTTAGTGGATTCCTACCAGGGTTGTAGAAGAGTGGATGTATCGAGTTTTTGGGGAACCACTATAATTTTCTTGTGTCGTCTGGTTGTTCTTTCCTTTATTTCTGCTATGTTGTGATAATTTCTTTTTCTTACTTCTCTTTATATATATATACTACTATCACTTATTTTAATTTCGCTATAAAAACTTATTAAAATTTTAAAATACTCTGTTCACCCCCCACTAGAGTTAGTCAGATCTATTCCCTCACTTTCAAACCTAATTTTTGAAAGAGCGAGAATGACATCAAATTAATGCTCGCGCCTAAATCAGCTAGAGCGTATTTCCCTAATATATTGCCAAAAAGGCACGGGATAGAAAACCATCCCGGGTCATTTTGTTTTGGGGGAAATTTATTAGTAAGAGCCGCCGAGCAGTCTGCGTTGAGAGAGATATGCGAAATATTTTCTATTTTTTTGTTTATTAGAAAGAAGTTCTTTCAAATATTACGTATACTTAGGCATCTGCGAGATCGCCTCGCAGAATCGAACATTAATATGAATTTGTTTTAATAGTAAAATAATTTTTTTATATTGTGCGTCCTTACGCTCAATATCTAACTTATGCGGATATGGCAGGGCCTTGTTTAAAATATTTTTTTCGTTTAAAATCGTTAAAGGCGGCGTAATCGAAGAAGGGGGAAGAGGGGTCGGAGGAGAAATATGTACCTGCGGATCGATCTATTTTGGATCGACCACCTCTTTACCGCTACAGAGGGTTATAGCGTTGGAGTTCTCCCGAGGGTTGGGCTCCGTGTTCCCTGACAGTGCCCCGAGCGTGCGCTCGAACATTATTCTCTCCAGCTGTCCAACCTGTTGTTCAAGATTTTTTAGCGATCCGATGATATTCCGGATATTTGACTCGTTGGATGCTATGTATTTATAAAAATTTTCCTCAACCAGAGAAGGTTTCAAAGGAGGAGGCGGGAAAAATGTGGGCGCAAAAGAATTAGGGGGCGCTGCGTGTTGTTCGCATTGCTCAAAGAGAAATTGGGGTGATTCCTCCAACCCGGATTATAGTTATTACTATAAGGGTTCTTGTTGGGGTTTAAGGAAGGATGACCCAAATTTCCCACGAAGTCTACGAACTCTTTGGCCACGCAGACATTGGGGGGAATAAAATAAGGCGGAGTGGAGGAGGCATTAGTCATCTACGCCACCTGCTTTATTAACCTTTCAACTTGAAGGGTTAAAATAGCAGTGACATCCACTTAAAAAAGGCCGGCCGCCTGATTGGCGCGTCCCCTCAGGACGTTCCATTGGTAGGCGTTCATAGCCATCTCTTTGATAAGCGCTTGGGCAGCCTTAGGGTTTTTATTATTTAAAGTGCACTGGCAACCGCGTCAATTATTTGACGCGTCAAATAGTTAAGACAATTGTAAAAGATTTGGACCTGCAACCACATATGCAGCGCATGGTGCAGACACTTACGGAGGATATCTTTAAACCTCTCTCAAGTCTCAAATAGAGACTCAGAATCGTTCTACACAAACGAAGAAATGTCCGCGCGCTACTTTGCATTTTTTGCGGGTGGAAAATACTTCGTTAAGAACCGTTCTGTAAGCTCGGCCCAGGTGGTGATACATCCTCGTGGTAGGGAATTCAACCACACCTTCACTTTGGATTTAAGGGAAAAAGGAATTAAGAGCAAGTGAATGGCATCATCAGTGATGCCATTAATCTTAAAGGTGTCGCAAATTTCTAAAAAGTTAGACAAGTGAACATTCGGGACCTCATCCGACAATCCATCGAACTGCATGGTGTTTTGGATCATTTGAATGACACTCGATTTTATTTCAAAATTGTTATTCACCACCGTAAGGTGAACAATGCTAGACCCACCATTTGGGTCGGCCATAACTACAACAGAGGGTTCTCCGATAGATTCTTTGTGGTCTAAAAAAGGATTTCGGCATTGAGATCGAATACGCGCAGGGGAGCGTTCGATCTCAGGATCAAAATCAAAATTTTTAGACTCCGAGGGTTGTCCACGGGTCATACACCCTAAAATATAAACTAAATAATAAACTCTTTATTTTTTATTTTTTTAAATAGAGTTTTTTAGTTTTTTTGTTTGTTTTTAGAAGCTAGGTAAAAGTAATAGACTCCAAAATTCGAAATAAATACTCGAAGGTTCCCCAGCAACGGCGCCAAAAACTTGATGGCCACAAAGCCGACTATTATTTAGGTGGTTGGTTCGATTGGTCGAATGTTGCGGACTGCTAAAAAGCGAGTTTTTAATGAAAGGAGGCAATGGCAACTATCGCATGTAGTACTCGATATTCGGTGGGAATATCAAGGTCGTATTGTTCTCGGGGATGGGTTGATTATTTTTATTCTTTCTTGAGTAACTATTATTTTACTGAAAATACGGTGTGGATTTTAAATAACTAAGGCGGATTAAATAAAGGCCCGAAAATGAGTTAGGATATTCGTTGAAGGGTTAATGCTCAACATCGAATCAGATTAAGACTAAAATGACTCATAATAATTAAAGAACCAAATTTTCAATTTAATTAAAGGCAACATGGCTGCGGAGGTTCCACAAACATGAGCTCACCTAGCTATAGGGATATCGCTCACCTGAACATTAAGTCTATTCGACCGAACTCTCGCCCGACGAAGGATTCCTCTTAATGCCCACATTACACAAAGAAACCCGCTATTGGGTGGGGAACCCAATCTGATAGAATTATGCTTCTCCTCTCTCGAGGGTATGCACACAACACTTTTTACCCAAGGGTGATTAGTCCATACGCACGGCCTCTCGGCTAGCTAGCGTATGGAAAACGGAAATAGAGCCCACACATCGATATGTTGTTCTACGGTCGTAAACTCGGGGCAAACCTTAAGCCATTTAATTAGAGTGAGAAAAAGATCCTTTAATTATTTTGAGTGATTTCATATGTCCCAATACTCTTCGATGCCGAGGGCTGAGAACGATTAGCCACTCATCGGTATGGGGACGGCTTATGATTTTTATGAGGCGTGAATTCGAGACTAAGTGCTAAAGGCTTACAAAAAGGGACAAAAAAGAACACAACGTTTGAAAATTATAAAACTAACTAAAACTAGAACTCACACCTTTCAAAATCATAAAATAAAAAGCTAAGTTACACAAAAAAGAGAAATTACAAGTCCTATTCGAATGAGTAGGCGGGAAATAAATGCATTACAAGTCCTACTCAAATGAGTAGGCGGGAGATGACAAGTCCTACTCAAACGAGTAGGCGGGAAATGACAAGTCCTACTCAAATGAGTAGACGGGAAATGACAAGTCCTACTCAAACAAGTAGGCGGGAAATGAAAGTGAGTCCTACTCAAACGAGTAGGTGGGAATTAAATGCACAGACACACACACTCTACATAATTGAAAGAAAACAATAAAAATTATCTCATACACACACACACTCTACATAATTGAGAAAGCGATAAAGAAAGCAATAAAAGAAAGCAAGAAAAATTATCTCATACACTCACACACTCTACATAATTGAAAGAGCAAAATGAAACTTATTCTCATACACTTGTGCACACGCAGTAAAAAGAGAAAGAAAATAAACTCATCTAAAAATTAAAATAACAACTTTTTCATTGTTATAATTTTATAAAAGAGTTTAAAAAGTGGAAAAAAAGTTGAAAAGAACAAAAGTTTTACAAAAATAAAAAGACAGTAAAAAAGGGATAGAAAGCCACTTTGAAAAAACTTGTATAAAACCATAAAAATGAAATTAAAGTACTAAAAAAAACTAAACTTAAACAATTCTAAGGGACAAGAAAATAAAAGTTAATCATAACAACTAATAACTATAAAAGAAAACCTAGAACAAAAGCTAAGCAAAACAAAAACTATGAAAACAAAAAAAACATGAAGTTAAACTCATACACACACGCACACACATTTTAAAGATAAAGACAAAGAAAAAACAAAGGATAAAAAGGGAACAAAAGTGGGGCACTCACATCCATTCCATGACATCATAAGGAGAGAAAATCTAACATATTTTATTAAGGAAAAAAAGCTGATTACAAAGCTAAAACAAACATAAAAGAGAGGGGGAGAAAATTCTCCTTACATAGCAAGAAGTGCACCCAAACCGCCCACAAACAACAAAATTGGCCCAACAGTTTGAACCCTTGGACCTTACAGAGAAGTTCTATTTATAAGCAAAAGATTCGGAGGCGACACGCCCTGGTCACGAGCGTGACAGGGGGGCGTGTCATGTTGGCTTGCTGAAGACGGTGAAATTTTGGTGACTGGTCGATTTCTAGAAGCTTCTAGGATGGGGGCACGTGTCGGTCACAGGCATGACAGGGGAGTCATGAGCGCGTAGGGGGGAATGACTAGACATTTGGCATTGAACGTTGAGCGGCGATCGACGAACGTCGAGCGGCGATCGATCAACGTCGAGCGGTGAACGACGAACGACGAGCGGGATTGACATGAGCGTGTTGTATATTTTACACAGGCGTGATTGTAAGTTTGATGAACATCGAATGTATAATGTCGAGCTAGAGGCATTGAGTGTCGAGACGGGATTGACATGGGCGTGTCGAATCGGGACAGGGGCGTGTTCAACTAAGCGTCGAATGGTTGCTGGATGCGTCGAGCTTGGATCAACGAATGTTGAACGTCGAACGTCGAGTGGTTAGACACGGGCGTGTTGAATGGGACACGACAGTGTACTTTGATAAATTTGGCTTTTTCTGAAAAAATTCTGAAAAACAAAATAAACTAAGTTAAAATAATACTTACAAAAAAGAAACATTTTTTGAAGAAAAATGACCAAAAATAACGAAAATGAACTTATACGACTTAAATAAAGTACGTAAAAATACGAATATTTAAGACTCATCATGTACTAACATCTCTGGTCTAGGTTAGACATAGTTAGAAATTGTTAGTATGGTACTATTTTGATGATAACCCTCTGGCAGGTTTCTGTCTAAAAGCTTTGAGTGGAGCTGAGTGTATATAGCCTAAAGCTTTGAGTGTAATCTTAATGTAAAAGTTCAGTTTTTAGCCTAAGTATAAAAGCGTTGAGTGTGGTGAATGCACTCAACGCCTTGTTGAGTAGTCTGAGAAGCTAAGTTGAAAGAGTTGAGTGAGTGGTACTCACTAAATGCGGCATTGAGTGAGCTTAGCACACTCAACGCCATTCTATAAATTCTAGAAGCTAAGTCAAAATAGTTGACAGCATTGACTGAGCATAACTCACTTAACGCTGTCACTTTAATCAGCAAGTTAAGTAGAAAGCGGTGACAGCGATTGAACTCACTCAATACCGTCTCTTTTTCTGTAAAGCTAAGTTTTAAAGCGTTGATAGTATTGAGTGAGCTGAACTCACTCAATGCCATCACTTAGATAGAAAAGCGTTGACAGCGTTGAGTGAGCTAAACTCACTCAACGCCGTCGCTTTGATAGAAAAATGTTGATAGCGTTGAGTGAGCTGAACTCACTCAACACCATCTCTTTAACTCTGCAATCCAAGTGTTAAAGCGTTAACAGCATTGAGTGAGATGAACTCACTCAACACCATCATCTGATTTTAACAGCAAAGTGGTAAAGCGTTGAGTGAGCTGAACTCACTCAATGCCATCGTCTGTTCTTGCAGCTGTGTTTAAGCGTTGAGTGTGTTGACTGCACTCGACGCGGCGTCGAGTGTACTCGATGCTTTTTCCCTTAGTCTTGTGTCCTTTCGCCTTTTTTACGTGTATCTCTAAAGGCTTAGTTTTGCCAAGTTAGAATCGTCGGGTTTCTGTTGAATTTGTCGAGTTTGGGTTTTATGGGTACTTGGGATATGGGGTGTGGTTTGGTTTGCTTAGTTTCGTGAATCATTACACCCGGGCATGTTTGGGTCTTTTTTTTGGGCTGTTGGGTTGTTTTGGACCAGATGGCCACCACCGCAGTCCCGTTTTTGAGACGTTTGGGTCTACTAGTTCGGGTTTAACCGGTTGGTCCCGACTCAGATCCGGTTGCGTTATGGTGTTAATGATTCAAGTGTTTATTGAGCCTTTATATCATTGTTTGTTTCCTATGGATTAAACTTATGCTATTTCTGTCTATTCTCGCAGATCTTCTCGGAGTATGACTATGTTCGCACTTGGTGCAAATTTCATTACCTTTTAACTTTATAAGTTAACTTTTTCGTTCTTAATCTCTAGTTAGTTTGCAGAGTTTTTGACATCTACTCAGGTTTGGATTAGTAATCTTATTACTCCCTTGTTTACTGACAGTTTTGTTTGCCACTTGTATTTTTCTTGCAGAGGTGTTCTTTCTTTGAATGCCTTAGGTTCAGGATAGTAGCCGGTTGAGCGGCTAGGTTTGGTGTTTGCTAGTGGACTGTAGTGTTGCAGAGGTTTCCTCTACCTTGAGAGGTAGTTCTTTGTTGTTTTCTTGTTAGTACAGATACACATACTGACCAGTGGGTTTGTGTCAGTTTGTTAACCCCCACTGGTGGTTTTCTTTTGAATTGCTGAATACTTTGCTAAGCTGCTAGTTTTACCTTTTTGGTTGTTTTTTACTTGCTCTCTGGGAATGTTTTATGATAGGTTGCATGCTAGATATTTTCACTTATAAAAGCGTTACTATTAGTACTTCATACCTCTCATATTTTTAAAACTAAAATACTATTTTCTAGTTAACGTAAAGACTATTTCCATACTTATAAAAAAATCTAGAGTCTTGCATGTCATGAGTTGTCCTTTGGGGATGTTTATACTCATGTAGGGTGTTAATCAACATAACCAAAGTATTTTTCGCAGCGTATAACTATACTTTTACTCGTAGACTAGTTGATCCACTGTGTCGAGGGATACATCCATCCAATTTAAACTGGTTTTTACTTAATAACTTATGGATTTCATATAAACTGTAGAGTTTGGAGTTTTGCCTAAGCGCCTGCAGTTATCCCCTGCACGACGCGGTTTCACGACGCTTATTTTTTCTTATTCTAATATAACTTATATATTGAGAAAATGAGGGTTTTGACATCTGAGCTGTAAGATCTGAGGATCTAAGTAAAGAAAGAAGGAGTTTGGTTTAATCTAGTTCATTGTTAGATAGGCGAATGGGGAAGTGGATGTACCCATCAGTTAGGGAACCACTATAAATCTTGTGTACTGTGCTGTGATTGCTATGCTATGTTTGATGTGCTGTGATGATCTTTAATTTCTAATTAGTTTTTCTATTTCACCTGACTGGGGTAATTAAGATAGAAAAGTAATTTTCATTATCTAATAGTAGCCTAGAATTTAAATTGGACCTGTTCACCCCCTCTAGGTCACTCAATCCTAAAACAAACATTTACATAACCCGTGGACAAATTCCATGGAGATATCCTCGAACTTCCACTCAGGGATGGGTAATGACTGCAATAATCCTCTCAGGATCCTACACTACACCTTCACACTTTAACAAGTCTCACAGTATGTAACATAGTTCCTAACAACTCTCTTCATTACTGGCCAGAACATGGTCTTCTACAATTCATTATACATCTTGCAATCCTGGGATGCACTGAATACGTGGTGCATTGAGCCTCTCTCAAGATGTCTTCCCAGATTCTACCACTCTCGGGAATGTAGAGCCTGCCACAAAAATGAATGAGGCCTTCCTTCAGAGTATACTCTTTAATAGATTGATAATACGTTTTGTAGCCTAAACTATTATCGTATTTTATATTTTATATTGTACAAATTATGTCTATTATTAGTTTATTTTTATCCTTTTTATGTAAATTTTATTGCCACTAACTTTTTCCTGTCTTTTTGCAGGTTTTCAGAAAAATTGCCAAAATGGCCTGTCACGCCCCCCTGTCACGCCCTCCCTGGGCGTGACCTAGGGCGTGTCACCCGATCCCGAGGACACCTGATGGAAGGGACAGAAAACGGTCAAAACCGCTGTCACGCCCCCCTGTCACGCCCTCCCTGGGCGTGTCACTAGGCGTGACCAGGGGCGTGTCGCCCTCTGCCGCAAAGCTGCCGCCGCATTAAATGCCTTTCCGCCTCAGCACGCAAATAGTACTGTCACGCCCCATGTCACGCCCGTGACATGGGCGTGACACCTTCCTTTTTCGGTGACTGACGGATTTCCGACCAATGATTTGGACATGACATGCCTGTCACGCCCCCCTGTCACGGGCGTGACCTAGGGCGTGACCACCGACGTACCGAAGCAATCATCCCTCCCGCCAGAATCCAGAGCCCGAGGTCAAATCCGTACCTGTCACGCCCCCTGACACGCCCCCCCTAGGGCGTGTCGGAGGGCGTGACCAACCCGAGAAATTTTCTATAAATTGAGCCCCCCTCCCCCCCATTTCAGCAAGCTTTGGTTGAGTGGGGGAGGTGCTGCCCCTTTGTTTCTTGATCCTTTTTCATGCTTTTTCTCTCTCTCTCTCTCCCCCTCTCTTTGTACTTTTTGGTTAACCCTAGTTTAATCTTAGTTTGTGCTAGCTTTTAATGTAATTTTCTTCTTGCTTAGTGCTTAATGTAGGGCTAGAATAGGGTTTAATTTTCATGCACTTGTAATTTTATTTTCATTAGTGTAACTTGCCCTTTTTCATTAATAAAATTGTTCTTCCCTTAGCTTGTGTTCTTCTTATGTTTTTCTACTCATCTCCCCTGCTCCACTCCATTATGATTAACTAATCCTCATTGTACTCGATCTTGATGATCCGAGGTTAGAGCGATTATGTTATGATGTTTTAATCAATCTTTTCTTTTTAGGTTAGGGCCTTGAATTACTCTTGATTAATCACGGGTTGGGGGTATATTTTCGATATATACTCTCCGCCTTTGCTTTCATTCTGGGCTAGCCGAGAGGCCGAAAGAATGAAGTGAGCATTCAAGAGTAAAGGGAGTTGTACGCACCCCTCGAGAGAGGCAGACGTCCAAATCTCCCGGATTGGAGTAAAATCCAATAGTGGGGTTCACCGCGTAAAGCGAGTTTTAGGCCTCCGATTTAGACGAGAGTCGGTCGGACCTTCCTAAAATCAGTTGGGCACGACTTCGAGAGAAGCGTGTTCAAGCTTTAGGAACCTCCACGGTCAAGGACCCTTATCCTATTAAGTTTAGATTTTTATCGCATTTTCTTAATCGTCTTTAGCCGAGGTGAATCTCGATCGGGTGCATTTCCATTTCATATTTTCTTCCTTTAGTAGTAAACTCCTATCTTGTGCTCTTTAATTAACTGCAGTAGTTTCCTTTCTAGCATAGTTCTTTTCTTAATAGCTTAACTTAATTGCGGTAGTTCTCTTTCTAGTTTGCTTTAATTTCTCCATTGCGCTTAGATTTTCTAAAACCCTAGTTTTTCCGTCGATAAGATAATAGCGTTCGTGTGAGTAAGCTTAGCCAACAGTTCCCGGATTTCAATACGACACTTGTGTCCCCTTGCTACAATTCGATAGGTATACTTGCCTCATCGGGTTGCTAGTTCGGTTGCGTTTATTTTCTTCGAACCCTAGCGCGCAACAAGTTTTTGGCGCCGTTGCCGGGGACCCAACTTCCGTTGATATTTTGAAAACACGAACCTATTAATTTTATCTCTTCTCTTTCTCATCCCCTTTTCTTTAAAGTTTTAAAAAAAAAATCAAAAAAAAATTTATCACCGCTCTTAATAGAAACCAACCTCACAATTTTTCTACGCCACCTAATTCTCTCGAAAAGGGCAATGGGCTTTAAGCGCCACTGTCTTGTCTAGTACCTTGCGAACCCTTCACGGGGTAGTCCTTGGGAAGTTCGGGAGTTAATTTATAAAAAAAAATCTATTTCAAAAAAAAAAAAAAAATTAATTTAATTTTCTAAATCTAGTTTTTCTTTCTAGTTTATCCTTTTTCTCTTTCTCTTCTTCTTTTCTGTTCTTTTAGTGCATGACCCGCGGGAGTCCGTCGGTTATTTTGGACTTGGACCACGAAATTGAGCGTACTCTTCGGAGAAGATCGCGATTTCAAGGTCCTACCATCCAATGTGCCGGTTGAGGACTCCGAGTCATTTAATACTTTAAGAATGGAAGAACCCAACGTAGATGAGGTCGTGCAAAGGACTATGTCCTATTATGCACGACCGAACCTCGAGGGAACAGAATCGAGTATAGTCCGTCCTACTATAGCAAATAATAACTTTGAACTAAAGCCTAGCATAATTCAAATGGTGCAGCAATATGTGCAATTTGACGGACTTCAATGATGAAGATCCGAACGCACATATAGCTAGCTTTCTTGAAATTTGCGACACCTTCAAGATAAATGGTGTCACAAATGATGCGATCAGGCTAAGACTCTTCCCCTTCTCTCTAAGAACTAAAGCTAAGCAGTGGCTTAACACACTTCCTGAAAAATAGCATAACCACTTGGAATGAATTAACTGAAAAATTTTTGGCGAAGTATTTTCCGCCAGCTAAAACTGCAAAACTTAGGAACGACATCTCTGCCTTCGGACAAATAGACTCTGAAACCCTTTACGAAACCTGGGAGAGATTTAAAGAATTATTAAGACGATGCCCACATCACGCGCTGCCTGTATGGTTACAAGTGCAGACGTTTTATAACGGGCTAAATCAAAGCACGAAGCAAATGATAGACGCAGCTTCTGGCGGTACTTTAAATCATAAGACCCCGGAAGCCGCTCTTGAGCTTTTTGAGGACATGGCCATGAACACTTATCAGTGGAATGTGCCTAGGTCCCGCCCGAACAAGCCTGCAGGTATCTATGTAGTGGACAACGTCTCCCAGCTCGCTCTGCAAGTAGAAATCCTAAGCAAAAAAAATCACGGAGATGACTGCTGCCTCCGCCCCTCAGGTATGGGAATCTGCAACCCCTACTCCAGAACATTTAGATTATGTTAATAATTTGCCTAGAACTGCTTTTAATAATTTTTCTGCTGCGAATTTTCATCCGCCTGGTTTTAATTTTCCGAATAGTTATAACCCCGTTAACACTTAAAGAAATCACCCGAACTTTTCATGGAGTAATCCATCGAATGCGATGCGCCCACCTCCGCAAAATGATTTTTCTGCACAACCACCACCACCACCACTTCTTCAAAATTACCCAAAACCTCCGAGCTTGGAGGAATTACTTTCTAAATATATCACCACAAATGACGCTACCATAAGAACTTTAACCGGAAGCGTAAAAAGTTTAGAAAATCAGGTAGGACAGCTCGCGAAAATAATTTCTGAGCGACCCGCAGGGTCTCTTCCTTCCAATACCGAACCCAACCCGAGAGAGCAAGCGAAAGCTATAACTCTTCGGATTGGGAAGCAAGTCTCCGGTATGGTAAGTGAAGAGCCCGAGGCAAGCTCCGCTCTTGCTTTTAAAAATCAAAGCTCCGCTCCCGCTTTTAAAAATCAAAGCTCTGCTCCGCTTCCACCCTCTGCTGAAGAAGTAATCACCCCCACATTAGAAAATAATCTCACTCCACCACCCATCTTCAAAAATAATTCAACTCCTCCATACCCCTCTGAACTTAATAGACAACGTCAAGATGATCAGTACTCCCGCTTCTTAGAAATCTTCAAACAAATCCACATTAATCTTCCCTTCCACGAGGCTATTTCGCAAATGCCGAAATACGCCAAATATCTTAAAGACCTCCTCACAAACAAGAAGAAGTTAGAGAATCTTTCGCACGTCACGCTAAACGCCGAGTGCTCTGCCGTTTTAATAAACGGTTTGCCGAAGAAAATCAGTGACCCGGGTAGTTTCTCTATCCCGTGTGTCTTCGGTGATCTCTTTGTTAAACACGCGTTAGCCGACTTAGGCGCAAGTATAAACCTGATGCCCTTTTCGTTGTTCAAAAAGTTAGGGATTGGTAGCCTTAACCCCACGCGTATGAGTATCCAGCTAGCCGATAGATCTAGACGTCAAATATCCGTTAGGAATAGTGGAGGACGTTCTAGTGAAAGTCGACAAGTTCATCTTCCCGGTGGACTTTGTCATTTTGGACATCGAAGAAGACGTCGAGGTTCCCCTGATCCTTGGCCGACCCTTCCTTGCCACCTCCCGAGCCATCATTGACGTAAGCAATGGTAAGCTCTTTCTTCGAGTAGGCGACGACGAAGTCACATTTTCTATCACCCCTTAGATGAAGAACACCTTAGCGAACGATGACTCATGTTTTTTCGTAGACGCCGTGAGTGATGATTCTTCCTACTGCCTCTCCGACTTTGAAAAAGAATTTTCTACTTTTTGCTCCTCTTCTCTTACAACAGAATCACTGCAAGGAAGTGATGAATCTTCTTATTGTTTTTCTGAGTTTGAAAAAGAATTTTCTGATTTTTTTGCTCCTCCTCTTTTCTTCCCACTGAATCTCTACAAGAAGCTGTCTTGGCTGCTAGCCCCACCCCTTATTACGTTCCTTATAAAAAAAGTTTATGAAGATATTATTTTTCGAAAAAGAAAGAATCTCAAAATCCTCTTATGAAGAACCCCCTACCCTAGAACTTAAAGAACTTCCCGAACACCTAAAGTATGCTTTCTTGGAAAAAGACTCCAAGTTACCAGTTATCGTTTCGGCCTACCTCACGGATACGCAGAACGATAAACTTCTTCTAGTTCTACGTAAGCATCGCCGGGCTATTGCTTGGCAAATTTCTGATATCAAGGGCATAAGCCCATCTTTCTGTACACATAAAATTTTAATGGAAGATAATTCGCGTAACTCTATCCAACCTCAGCGCCGTATAAACCCGAATATGAAAGAAGTAGTTAAGGGCGAGGTTATGAAACTATTAGACGCAGGAATTATCTACCCTATATCGGACAGTAAGTGGGTTAGCCCCGTTCAGGTAGTTCCAAAAAAGGGAGGGATAACCGTAGTTAGTAATGAGAATAATGAATTAATCCCGACACGGACGGTGATGGGTTGGCGTATGTGCATAGATTACCGTAAGTTAAATGACGCCACCCGTAAGGACCACTTTCCTCTACCGTTTATCGACCAGATTTTAGAACGTCTCTCCGGCCATAGCTTTTATTGTTTTCTCGATGGCCTCTCGGGGTACTTTCAAATACCCATCTCTCCCGAGGACCAAGAGAAAATACGTTTACTTGTCCCTTCGGCACCTTCGCGTACCGAAGAATGCCGTTTGGATTATGCAATGCGCCGGCTACATTCCAACGATGTATGCTCGCAATATTTGACAAGTACGTAGAAAGCATTATGGAGGTATTCATGGACGATTTCTCCGTGTTCGGGATCGACTCCTTCGATAGATGTTTAGAAAACCTCGAAAAAGTCTTAGAACGATGCGAAGAAACTAACCTTGCCCTAAATTGGGAAAAATGCCATTTTATGGTGAGGGAAGGGTTAGTTTTGGGTCATAAAATTTCTGCTAAAGGTATTGAGGTAGACGTTGCCAAGATAGAAGTTATTGAGAAGTTGCCGCCACCTACAAACATAAAAGCTATAAGAAGTTTCCTAGGCCACGCTGGTTTTTATCGTCGTTTTATAAAGGACTTCTCCAAGATCACTAAGCCCCTCACCCATCTCTTAGAAAAAGACGCTCCATTCAATTTTGATGACTCTTGTATTTCTCGCCTTTGAATTAATTAAAGAAAAGTTAATTAACGCGCCGATTATGATAGCTCCGGTGTGGGACCTTCCTTTCGAGATTATGTGCGATGCGAGTAGTTTTTGCGGTGGGAGCCGTATTAGGTCAACGCATATCTAAGAACTTCCACCCCATCTATTACGCTAGTAAAACCCTCACATCTGCACAAGAAAATTACACCACAACCGAGAAGGAGCTCTTAGCTGTAGTATTTGCGTTTGATAAATTTCGCCCTTACATTACACTTTCAAAAATCATTGTTTTTACGGACCACTCGGTCCCTCAAGTACCTTCTTTCCAAACGGATGCCAAGCCTCGCTTGATTCGCTGGGTCTTACTCCTCCAGGAGTTTGACTTAGAGATCCGTGATAAGCGAGGAGCCGAGAACTTGGCCGCCGACCATTTATCAAGATTAGATAACCCCTTTATAGAAAAATTAAATGAAAAATCTTTTAATGACTATTTTCCTGATGAGAAGCTGCTTTTAGTTAATACATCTACTTCTCCTTGGTTCGCGCACATCACCAACTATCTAGTGGCCCGGGTGCTCCCAAAAGAGTTCTCCTCTCAGCAGAAGAAGAAATTCTTTTCTGAGCTGAAGAACTACTTTTGGGAAGACCCGCATCTTTTCAAAATTTGTGCGGATCAAGTGATAAGGAGATGTGTTTCTTTTGATGAAGGAATTGATATTCTAAAACATTTGCATGAAGGTCCGACAGGTGGGCACTATCAAGCTGCTCGCACCGCTCATAAAGTGCTTTGCGCGGGTTTTTTACTGGCCTAGCCTGTTTAAAGACGCGCAAGCCTTTGTGAGCAGGTGTGATAGTTGCCAACGGTCGGGCAATATTTCTAATAAAAATGAAATGCCGCAAAATTATTTCTTAGAGTGCGAAATTTTCGACCTCTGGGGAATTGATTTTGTTGGCCCCCTTCCTTCTAGCTTCGGAAACAAATATATTTTAGTTGCTGTTGATTATGTTTCACGATGGGCTGAGGCCCAAGCTCTTCCTACGAACGACTCCCGAGTTGTAGTCACATTTTTAAAAAATTATTTTCTAGATTCGGTACGCCACGCGCAATCGTTAGCGATAGGGGTTCCCATTTCTGTAACGCGCCAATTTTAAAAATCCTTACTAAATACGGCGTTACGCATAAACTATCCACTGCCTACCACCCCCAAACTAACGGTCAAGTCGAAGTAGTAAATAGAGAAATAAAAAGAATATTAGAAAAGACTGTTTCAACTTCTAGAAAAGTCTGGTCAGCCAAACTTGACGATGCTCTATGGGCCTACCGAACAGCGTACAAAACCGCCCTCGGATGTACGCCGTATCGGCTGGTCTATGGAAAATCGTGCCATCTGCCCGTAGAGTTAGAACACCGCGCCTTTTGGGCCTTAAAATTTTTAAACTTCGATCCCCACTCAGTCGGTGACCTTCGAAAATTCCAACTAAATGAACTCGACGAGTGGCGCTCTTATGCTTATGAAAATAATAAACTTTATAAAGAGCGGACGAAGCGTTTACACGATAAACACTTAAGGCACCCTAAAAACTTTAAGCCGGGCGACCAAGTCCTTTTATATAATTCTCGTTTACGTTTATTTCCGGGAAAATTAAAATCTCGGTGGTCTGGCCCGTTTTCTGTTTTAGAAGTATTTCCTTATGGAACTGTTTTAATTTCTCACCCTGATAAGGGTAATTTCAAAGTGAATGGTCAGCGTCTTAAACTGTATTTTTCTGGTGATGATGATGTCAGTCCAAACACTATTAAGTTTCTGCTTCACGAACTTTAATCTTGAACTTTTTATTTTTTTTGCTAAAAACAATTTTATTTCGGGACAACAATATTTTTGGACAATATTATTTTTTTTGATGCGTCGAGCTCAACGACGCTTTACCAAAGGGCGCTCTTGGGAGGCAACCCAAGTTATCTTTTTCTGTTTTCTTTATTTTCCAATTTTTGCCTCGGACGGCTTCGACAAGCTGAAGCTTCTGCGATCGCCTGCTCCAACATTGCTGAATCCATCACGAAGTGCAAAGAAGACATTCGGGAGCGACATCACTCAGCTTTCGCAGCAAATAAATCCGGGGAAGTACCTGTATTTCAATTCTGTCTTTCAATTCTGTACTTTATTTTTCTCTCCTTCTCCAATCCCCTTCTTTAGCCATTGAGGACAATGTCTGTTTTAAAGCTTGGGGGAGGATTTCCTCCTTCATTTTTGCGTAGTGTAAATAATCTTCTTTTTTGTATAATATTGTAAATATTTCCAAAAAAAATTGAATATCTTAAAATTCCAAAAAAAAAGAGAAAAATTTTCCAAAATAATAAAAAAAAGAGAATATTTCTCAAAATAAAAAAATAATATATGTGTTTTTGAATAGTTTAGACATTTTGGTATTTCAATAGTACCCCTAGTTTTTAGTTTTGTTTTACTCAAAATCTCCTATAAACAACTTAGTTAATTATAATATTTCTAATCGTCCTTTTTAATTATGTTTCACAAGTAAAATGTTGGCCATGCTGTGTTTCTAATTCACGGTAGCATGTTAAGGTGAAATATTTTTCTAAAACTCGCATTTCTATTATGGTTTTTTGTTGTTTATTTCCTTTACTTTCTTAAAAATTCATCATCCACTATTTTCTTTTTCGTTTTTGAATAATTTTTGTAAAGTCAACTTTTGAATAACGTAGTAGATGTGAACGATCCAAGTCACCTATTATTTCTATTTTCAAGTTAATTTCATCAATCTTCTTTTATTATCTAGGACTCGCTTTTTGAAAATTTTTCAAACCTTTGTTTTAAATAAATTCAAAAGCGTGAAAATGATTTAGGCCATTTTTGTTTTCGTTTGAGCTTTCCTGCCAACCTAAAAAAAACTTTTACCACTAGTTAGCCGTTTTTGAGCCTTTTTTCCGATTTCATTTGATAGCTCCTCCCTTTCATTTCAGTTTCACCAAAGCCAAAAATTTCCAACCTATCGAATCACACTAGCCTTTTTGAGTTTCATAAATTATTTTGATGATTTTGATAGGGTATTTTGTGATTTTATTTTTTTTTGTGGAGAAAGGTTTTCGAAAAAAAAGGAAGTATGTTCAAAAGTGATGTTTATTTTTTTTTGGCCAACTCAAAAAGGAAAATAAAAATATTTATGGCCTTTGTTTTGAAAAAAGGGAAAAAATGGAAAAAAAAAAATGAAAAAAAAGAAAAAAAAGATGTGTATATATTTTTATGAAAATTTTTGAAACTCTTTGCTTTGGTTTAGTGTGATTTTAAAACCTTCACGTTTATCTTTGAATTCCACTCCTAATCATTTTCCTAAACCAAACGTTTCTGTCCTATTTAAGTCCTTTTGATTCACGCTTTTTGATTTTTTATTTAACAACTAAGAAAAGAAAAACAGTAAATCAGTTTTAGTTTTAGATTTAAACCTAGATTTTTGATAATTAAATTGATATAATTATAATACGTTGCTTGGATCTAGTAACAACTCAATGCGTGTTTTTCATTTTCGTTGCTTTACTTAAGTCCATTTAAAAAAATCTCGTTAAAATTTTGGATGATTTGTTTTTATTAAGTAAAGTTTATAAAAGTTTTACCATACCTAAATAATTGTTTTAGACTTACATTTCACCTTTCCCTACTAAGAATTTCGCATAGTACTTGTGTAGGCATAATTAGAACTTTTTGATTAGTCCTTTTTATAAATATCTAGTTTTTATATTTTTGCTTGGGGACAAGCAAAGCTTAAGCTTGGGGGAATTTGATAATACGTTTTGTAGCCTAAACTATTATCGTATTTTATATTTTATATTGTACAAATTATGTCTATTATTAGTTTATTTTTATCCTTTTTATGTAAATTTTATTGCCACTAACTTTTTCCTGTCTTTTTGCAGGTTTTCAGAAAAATTGCCAAAATGGCCTGTCACGCCCCCCTGTCACGCCCTCCCTGGGCGTGACCTAGGGCGTGTCACCCGATCCCGAGGACACCTGATGGAAGGGACAGAAAACGGTCAAAACCGCTGTCACGCCCCCCTGTCACGCCCTCCCTAGGCGTGTCACTAGGCGTGACCAGGGGCGTGTCGCCCTCTGCCGCAAAGCTGCCGCCGCATTAAATGCCCTTCCACCTCAGCACGCAAATAGTACTGTCACGCCCCATGTCACGCCCGTGACAGGGGCGTGACACCTTCCTTTTTCGGCGACTGGCGGATTTTCGACCAATGATTTGGACATGACATGCCTGTCACGCCCCCCTGTCACGGGCGTGACCTAGGGCGTGACCATCGACGTACCGAAGCAATCATCCCTCCCGCCAGAATCCAGAGCCCGAGGTCAAATCCGTACCTGTCACGCCCCCTGACACGCCCCCCCTAGGGCGTGTCGGAGGGGGTGACCAACCCGAGAAATTTTCTATAAATTGAGCCCCCCTCCCCCCCATTTCAGCAAGCTTTGGTTGAGTGGGGGAGGTGCTGCCCCTTTGTTTCTTGATCCTTTTTCATGCTTTTTCTCTCTCTCTCTCCCCCTCTCTTTGTACTTTTTGGTTAACCCTAGTTTAATCTTAGTTTGTTCTAGCTTTTAATGTAATTTTCTTCTTGCTTAGTGCTTAATGTAGGGCTAGAATAGGGTTTAATTTTCATGCACTTGTAATTTTATTTTCATTAGTGTAACTTGCCCTTTTTCATTAATAAAATTGTTCTTCCCTTAGCTTGTG
Organism: Platanthera zijinensis; assembly: GCA_039513925.1. Lineage (NCBI taxonomy): Eukaryota > Viridiplantae > Streptophyta > Magnoliopsida > Asparagales > Orchidaceae > Platanthera > Platanthera zijinensis. The sequence goes on from CM077079.1 coordinate 211,598,113, forward strand.
TTCTTCTTATGTTTTTCTACTCATCTCCCCTCCTCCACTCCATTATGATTAACTAATCCTCATGTACTCGATCTTGATGATCCGAGGTTAGAGCGATTATGTTATGATGTTTTAATCAATCTTTTCTTTTTAGGTTAGGGCCTTGAATTACTCTTGATTAATCACGGGTTGGGGTATATTTTCGATATATACTCTCCGCCTTTGCTTTCATTCTGGGCTAGTCGAGAGGCCGAAAGAATGAAGTGAGCATTCAAGAGTAAAGGGAGTTGTACGCACCCCTCGAGAGAGGCAGACGTCCAAATCTCCCGGATTGGAGTAAAATCCAATAGTGGGGTTCACCGCGTAAAGCGAGTTTTAGGCCTCCGATTTAGACGAGAGTCGGTCGGACCTTCCTAAAATCAGTTGGCCACGACTTCGAGAGAAGCGTGTTCAAGCTTTAGGAACCTCCACGGTCAAGGACCCTTATCCTATTAAGTTTAGATTTTTATCGCATTTTCTTAATCGTCTTTAGCCGAGGTGAATCTCGATCGGGTGCATTTCCATTTCATATTTTCTTCCTTTAGTAGTAAACTCCTATCTTGTGCTCTTTAATTAACTGCAGTAGTTTCCTTTCTAGCATAGTTCTTTTCTTAATAGCCTAACTTAATTGCGGTAGTTCTCTTTCTAGTTTGCTTTAATTTCTCCATTGCGCTTAGATTTTCTAAAACCCTAGTTTTTCCGTCGATAAGATAATAGCGTTCGTGTGAGTAAGCTTAGCCAACAGTTCCCGGATTTCAATACGACACTTGTGTCCCCTTGCTACAATTCGATAGGTATACTTGCCTCATCGGGTTGCTAGTTCGGCTGCGTTTATTTTCTTCGAACCCTAGCGCGCAACATAGATCCACTCTCAATCAAATCCACTCACGGATGTCATATACTATACTGAAAGAATTGGTTTCAAGATACCCTAAAAACCTAGAGGGGGGGGTGAATAGGTTCAATTCCAATTTTAATTAGGAAGATAAAATATATCACAGTTAAACAAACTATGCTACAACTATCACAACACAAATAAAAAAAACACAACCAACACATCATACACACAGATTTATAGTGGTTCCCCAAGAGATGGGTACATCCACTTTCCCCTTCGCCTATCTAGCAGTATACTAAATTCATCCTAACTACATTCTTTCTTCTCAGATACTCAGATCTTACAACTCAAAAACCAAAATGGTTCCTACAGCTCAGACTTCAGCAAGTCCTACAACTCAGATTCTTTTAGAGAATCCTACCTCAGAGTGAGTCCACACTCCTACACTTAGGCCAGCAAGCCCTACCTTAGCCCTTATAATTAGGCCTACAACTCAGATCACAAAGATCCTACCTCAGATCTATAAAAGATCTTATAGAATTGATTGAGAGAATGATTATTTCTTCACCCGAAAAGAAAGAGAAATGGTTGAAGACTTCTTGATTAGATCTGGAATGAACTGACTACTTGAGATCCAACCTGTCTTAGCTTCTTCAAAGCTTCTTGAATATGAACAAAGTAAGGTTGATCTTCTTGAAATGTTGGAGTCGATCCACAATAAAGCTCTTCTCTTCATTCAGATGTGATTCTGGATTCTTTTTGCAGACTTATTCTGGATCTGCCTTCTCTTTAAACAATGACTTGTTGATTTCAGGATAAACCAGCTACCCAGTCCCTCTTTCTATTTTTTTGATAGAATAAGTCTTTATATAGATCCCATTCCAGGTTACCGACTGATCCGGTTTATAACTGCCTTCTGATAGCTCTGACAGATGTGAAAGCTTTGTCGGTTATGACAGCTGTCAAGTCTTCACTCTTGACATCTGATATTTTGTCACTTTTATCTCAACAGAAAGTGTCGAGACAAAACTTCATATGTGTCTAGACAAATGGAACAAGTGTCGACACAATTCTTGATGATGTCGACACAACTCATAGAATATCGACACAACTCTTCTTTATCTTCTCGACACAGCTTCTGTAGAATGTGTCGACACAAGTCCAGTGTGTCGATACAATCTGCTTCCAGTCTCGACATAGTTGGTGTTGACAAAATTCTTGAGTGTGTCGACACAATTCTTGTGTATCGACACAATTACTGTAGACTGAATTTTTGTGTGTCGACACAAGTCCTTTGTGTTGATACAATCTGGCTCCTGGTGTCGACATATTTCCAATGTACCAAACAATCTCCCCCTATTTCGAGAAGTCATAACCCTTAGTCAATGATATACACCACTTATAATAAAACAAGGATTATGATGTAAAAAGTCATTACAAAGGCAGGGTTAAGCATAAACAGAAATAACATGTAACAATATTATTATTATACAAATATGTTACAATACATTAATCATGCATCACATAAACATAAGTATTCAATATCAAATCATGGCTGAAACAAGGAATTCATTTTTATACATATTCAGTAATTCAGAATAACAAGGATTTAGGACAAAAATTATTACATAGTCCTTAACCTAGTTTATCTAACCCTAGGATTGATCAGGATCCTTAATGACAATTCTTTTGCCAAACTGAATCCTATCTTGTACTTTACCTCCTGTGTCATCAGCCAGCTTCTTTCCTTTAAGATCCTTCTTCTTGAGCTTTTCATTCTTGATCTTTTGCCTTTCAAGGTAATGAAAAGGCTTTGGGAAATACTTGCTAGGCTCCATAGAGTTTGCAAGTATCTTCCCAGCTCGGAGGTCTCTTCTGAACTGGTATAAAACATCTTGCTGCTCCTGATATTTGCTCCATTCCTGTTCAGAATACCACTTTCCTCTATTATGCATATTCTCATTAACAACATTTTAAGAAGTCAGAATAATATTCCTGGATGTTGGACTCCATTGTTAAAAATCAGGCTTTAATTCTGCCTGATCTCTGAACCTCTTCTTAGACAGCTGAGCTTCTCTCTGAGCATCCCTTGATTTTTGTAATGCAGCTGCAAAAATTTCTACATTTTCAAAAATAACATTCTATGCCTCCATTGGAGGACTATACATTTGTTGTACTGCATGCTAGATATCTTCAAAGTCTGTAGTTGGATACATGACTTGGGCTACTTCCTGCTGAACCTCTTCAATATAAGCAGGTTGAATTCCAGATTCAATAGTGTTGTCATCATCACAATGGAGTGGATAACCAACAGTTGCTCTGATGCTATTGGTTATCCATTTAGCATGATCTGAGCTTGATTTGACTAATACTCTCTCCCCTTTATGACTTCTCTTTCCACCTGGTCTCTCAGATCATCCTTATGAAATCTTACTTGATCAGCTAGATAATTTGTTCCTTCTCTATATTAGGTCTTGAACTTCTGCATTTGATCAGAGATTGCCTTTTGAGATGCCTGGATAGCGGTTTGGACAGCCGCTAAATCCTCTTTGATTTGTTTGTCAAAATCAGACTTTACTGTAACCATTTGTTCCTTGATAGCTGTTGCTTTACTCCCGAGATCTGTTAGAATATTATTATGGGAGTCTTTTAGATTTTGATTCATTCTTATTTGATTTTCCAGGACATAACTTTGTTTTACTACAATGTCCTCTATTATAGTCTTGGCCTCCTGTTGTTGCTTGGCCAAGTAGACTATAACATTACCACTCTTTTGGAAGCAATCTATCATTTCCTTCTTGTTCAAGTTTAATTCAAACCTAATAGATTTGATATCCTGGGCCAAGTGAAATTATAGATCTTTGTTGTTCTCATCCACATATTTTTCAAGAGCAATTCTCTGCTCTTCCAACTTCAATTGCAGTTGCACAAAAAGTGAACTGAAGTCTACTACAGGAGCTGATGTTTATGGAGCAGACATCAAGGCTTTCTTATAGCCTGAGCTCCTCTTCCTGATCTTCACAAGTTTCCTTTTCTTTGCCCTGGAGGCTTCTTCTTCAGAAGAATCAGATGAACTAGCTATGTCCACTATTACTTTTTATCTAGGGTCAAGGATTGTCATCTCCCCCTCAGTTCTTGCTCCTTGTAATTCAGGAAATAGTTCTTCTAGTATTACCTCTTGTTGCATTTGAACTGGAAGAATAACTTCCTCATTCAAAACTGGTGGCTCCCCCTAGAATTCAAAGTTTTCTTCCATGGGTATTTCATTCTCAGGAACTTTGTGTTGCTCATGTTGATCAATGACATTCATGAGCACATCCTTTGCTTCATTCTCAGTGCCTTTGACAGCTTGATTGATATCCTGTACTACCTCTATTATAGAGAGATTGACTGTTTCACTATCAAGTTCAGCTATTTTGACATTTATATTGTGATCATTATCTCCCCTTGGAGTTGATAGCACTTGTTGATCTGGAACTTTGATACTCTCCCCCTAGAACTGATCCACAGAGATGTTGCTTTTAGGAATGTTCTCCACCTACAACTTATCATCAGTGCTAGGTTCTAGAGGAGGAGATTTCCTTGTCCTTTCTGGTCCTTCTTCATCTGAGCTGAATAAAACTGCCTTCTCTGAATCACTGGATGATTCAGCTATCTTGGCTGGAGATTTCTTCTTCTGAACTGTCTTCATGTGTTTCTGAGGTGTAGAGACATCCTTGGACAACACTCTGTACCACCTGGACAGTATTCTTAAGTCCATTCTCCTCATATGATTTATCTTAGTACAAGACTTCTGGGTCAGTGTTTGTGGAATACAAGTAGCCAGATAGAGGCTAAGTATTCTACCCATATTGGGCTTCTTAATCCCTTCCTTAATTTTATCAAACATAACTGCAACCCAGTCAGTCTTTACTTTGAATATAATTTTGGTCATGAGACTGAACATGTAGGCTGAGATAATATCATGTCCTCCAGGTTTACATAATATTACCTTTCCAAAAATTTCTGAAAGGAATTTCCCTTGGGAGTTCATTCCCTTTCGTATCATTGCTGCTCTAATCTTGGTGGATGGAGTTAAGCCACACCAGTTTAGTGCACTAGCTGTCACCGATGAATCTAGTTCATCTTCTTGTTTGATTTTGGGAAGATGTAGGATCTTAATCAGACGTTTGATTATAACCTTTACCTTCCGTCCTTGAACAGTGGATTTGATTTTGGTGCCAGTTGAATCTAGTGAAGCATTCGAGTAGAACTCAAGAACTTCTTTCTTCCATATTCTGGTTGGTTCAAACACCAGATATTCTAATCCAGCCATTGTGATTAGATTAATTACCTCCTTGATTTCCTGATTCGCATCATCAAAAGCTTGTCGAACAAGCTCGTAACCCTCATTGATGTTCTCTTCCATCTTTGGCGCCATTGTTGTTCGTTCTGGATCGCACAGTCGACATGATTTTTCTCTCTCCTATTTATAGGATTCTAGGAAAAGGAAGATCAAAAGACGCGCCTAAACTTAGAATCTTATGTGTTGACACTTAGTAGCTTGTGTCGACACAGACTACTTAGGTCGCGATAGAGAATCTAAAGTATCGACAGTGCTGTGTCGACACAGACTTTTTATGTCGACATAAAGTTTTATAGCTGTGTCGACACAGAGTTTTCTTTTGTCGACACAACTAGTTGATAGTGTCGACACACGCCTTATTGTGTTGACACAAATTTTATAACTTAGCCAAAATTTACAGATTTTCTAGAAACCTAGAAATTCTATATACCTTTTGATTTTCTTGATCTATTAGATTATTCCAAGTTCAACATACCTAATTCAATTTTAAAGCAATTGAATTTAGTTTCATCTAAAGGTTTGGTGAATATGTCAACAATTTGATTATCAGTATTGACTAATTCTAAACTTATGTCTTCTTTTTCAACATGATCTCTAATGAAATGAAACCTGATTTCTATGTGCTTAGTTCTGCTATGTGAAACAGGATTTCTAGTAATAGATATGGCACAAGTAGAATCATAATATAATGAAGTTCTACTTACCTTGATGTCATAGTCTTCAAGTTAATGTTGTATTCATAACAGCTGAGCACAACAACTTCCTGCAGCAACATTTTCTGACTCAGTAGTGGATATAGCCACACTTGTCTGCGTTTTGCTGCTCCATGACACCAATCTTCCACCTAGGAACTGACATGTGCCAGTGGTGCTTTTCCTATCTTCTTTGTAGCTTGCAAACTCTGCATCTGAATAACCTGTTAGTAGAAATCTCTATTCTTAGGGTACCAAAGACCAGGATTTGGTGTGCCCTTAAGATATCTCAAAATTCTCTTGACAACAGAATAATGAGATTATTTTGGGCAAGCTTGATACCTAGCATAGACACGTGTAGCATACATGATGTCTGGTCTACTAGCAGTCAAGTAAAGAAGGGAGCCAATTATCCCTCTATACAAAGACTCATCTACAGGTTTTCCTGCCTCATCTTTGCCTATAGGCATACTTGACCCCATTGGAGTTCTCATGGTGGAGGCTGACTCCATGCCATATTTCTTAATTAACTCCTTGGTGAACTTAGACTGGGATATGGACAAGCCATCATCAGTCTGTCTTACTTGGAGTCCCAAGAAGAATTTTAGCTCACGCATGCTGCACATCTAAAACTTCCCTTGCATAAGTTTGGCAAACTTTCTACAAAGGTTGTTTTCAGTTGATCCAAAGATAATGTCATCAACATATATCTGGACTAGGATAATCTTGCCTTTTGATTCCCTTAGGAATAGAGTTTTATCTATTTTCCCCCTTGAGAATTTGTTCTCAATGAGGAAAGTAGACAGAGTTTCAAACCAAGCCCTATGGGCTTTTTTCAATCCATATAGAGCTTTCCTAAGCCTATAAACATAGTTAGAATAAAGAGGATCTACAAAACCCGAAGGTTGTTCAACATAAACTTCCTCTTTTAAGTCACCATTCAGAAATGCTGATTTTACATCCATCTAGAATACCTTGAACCCTTGTTAAGCTGCATAGGTAAGGAACAGCCTTATTGCTTCCATCCTTTCCACTGAGGCAAATGTATGGTCAAAGTCTATTCCTTCTTCCTGCCTGTAGCCTTTTGCTACCAGTCTGGCTTTTTTTGAGTATAATGCCATTTTCATCTAACTTGTTCCTGTAGATCCATTTAGTCCCTATAACATTGTGATTCTTTGATTTAGGAAACAACTTCAAGACTTTACATCTTTTGAATTGATTCAGCTCTTCCTGCATGGCATCAATCCAATTTGGGTCTTGTATGGCCTCTTCAAATTTCTTGGGTACCATCTGGGACAGGAAGCTTGAACATAGAACTGTGTTCATGCTCTTGCTTCTGGTCAAAACACCATGTCTTACATCACCCATGATTTGGTGTGCTGGATGATCCCTTAGTTGTCTAATTACTGGAGGCAATCTGTCCACATCTTGATTTTCTTCATTCTCCCCACCAAGCTGTACTTCATTGTCTTCATCATCAGCTTGTGGGTCTTGTACTCCCCCTAGACATCATCCATCATTTTCCTCATCCTGTCTTACAGGTTGGTCTTCACTGATGGTTAGCTTATCCATCTTTTCCTTCAAACCTTTTGAGCTAGAAGAAGTGCTAGACAGCTCACAGTTAATTTGCTTAGATTTGTCAAAGACTATATGGACAGATTTTTCTACAGCTTGAGTAGTCAAGTTGTTGATCCTGTATGCCTTACTATTATTGATGTACCCAACAAATATCCCTTCTTGGGACTTGACAACAAACTTTATTTAATAAGGCTTGCCATTGTTAAGTACATAACACTTACTACCAAAGATTTTAAAGTAGGATAAGTTTGGTTTTCTGCCCTTCAGAATCACATAGGGAGTCTTCTTATGGCTTTTGTTGATGGAAGCTCTTTTGAGAACATTACAAGCAGTGTTTATTGAATCATCCTAGAAATATTCTAGGAGAGATGTGTCACTTAGTAGTGTTCTACCAGCCTCAATAAGTGTTCTATTTTTCCTTTCAGCAATTCCATTTTGCTGGGGAGTTCTTGGTGATGATAATTCTTGATGAATCCCAAGTTCTTCACAAAACTTTGTCATGAATTCAGACTGAAACTCAGTCCCATGGTCACTTCTAATCTTAACTATAGAACTATTGAGTTCATTCCGTATTTGCTTAACAAATGTTTGGAAGACAGTTGGGGTTTTAGATTTCTTACTCAGAAAGAATACCCAAACAAATTTGGAAAAGTCATCAACAACCACAAAGGTATTGACTTTCCTTTCTAGACAATGAACTGGCATAGGACCAAATAGATCCATATGCCGGAGGTATAAACACATCACTGAATCTTTGGTATCCAGACTTTGGAAGGAGGTCTTGGCCTGTTTGCCCTTCTGACAAGCTGAACATACACCCTCCTTGATGCACTTGACCTGAGGACCATTCCTCACTAACTTTTTACTAAATAGTTGACCAATAGTCTTGTAGTTAAGGTGAGCTAGCCTCTTGTGCCATTTTACAGAATGAGAAGCTTTTTCATATGTAACTATGAAGACAGAAGAATCTTTATTCTCGGACACAAAATTTAGACAATAGATATTTCCTTTTCTATAACTTATCAAGATAACCTCTTGGTCACTTGACCTTCTAATCTGACACCCATTCTTAATAAAAGAAGTGTCATAACAAAAATCACTTAGTTGACTTATGCTTATTAGGTTATGTTTTAAACCTTTCATATAAGCCACTTGAGTGATAGTGATTGAGCTATTAGAAATTTTACCAAAACCTTTGATTACTCCCTTTTCTGATCCACCCAAGATAACTTTGGGTCCATCCAATGTGGGAGTAAAGTCCTTTAGCATACTTCTAGTTCCAGTCATGTGCCTGGAACATTCACTGTCAAAGTAGAATATTGGGGTATGGTAATTTGGACTCACCTGCATCAAATAAAATTACCTAACCTTAGAGCCCCAATAGTTATTCGGTCCTAGGTTCAGGTTAGATTGAAATTTGACATGCTTTCCTGGAGCCTTTCTGACAGCTAAGCTAGCATTTTTCTGGACACTAGTATTGTGCCAACAATCAATGACATAGTGGCTTACTTTTTCACAACAAAAACACTCATATCTGTTGTATCTTCTTTTAAGTACAGGCTTAACAACATTGCTGTCAGCAGTCCTAAATTCTGTAGGAACATCAGTCTTTTTATTAAGTGCTGGGGCTAGTGCATCAAACACTGATGATTCCTGAATAACATGGTGGGTTTGCTCATGGGCTGCCCTATTGGCATTTGCACCCTTGACATCCTGATAACCATGCTTACAATGACCATGTGTGATGTCATGGTCATACCTATTAGTAGGTTGCATCACTTTCCTGAAAGGAATAGGGGTTTAGAAGCTAGTGGTTGAACTGGGGCTTTGCCTTTCCTTTTAGAATTAACTGCCCTTATTCTTCCCTTGAAGCCTAATCCTTTCCTACACTTTTGGGCAATGAAGTTATCAATTAAGGGTAAGACTGACTTTGGCTTTGAGAATTTAGCCACAAGATCCCTCTCTCGTTGAAGTCTGACTTAAAGACTCTTGATGTGATCATTTTTGAAGGTAATTGTTTCCATCTGAATGATCGTGATTTTTTTCACTTTGTTTGCTTACTTCCTTCAATTTCAGATCCAGCATTTTTGCTGATTTTGAACCAGCTAACTTGAATGAGGCAATTTCCTTAGCCTGCTTTTTAGCAAGGATTCTGATTTTCTTAAAAGCTTGCAACAGATCACCATACTTATCAATTAGTTGATCCATATCCCCTTCAGATTCAGAATCATCCTCAACTCTAAATGCTGATGCTTCTGATTCTGGTCCAATATAATAATCCTAAACTGAAGATTGATTGTATACCTTACTAGAACCAGGATGATCCTGGCACTGATCTTCCTAAGACAGAGGCATCAGCCCTCAACAATGATGATCTTTAATCCCATTTATAGAGTCCAGCATTTGCAAGAATTCAGTCTCAACAGAATCCTCTTTTATTGTGAACAGTCCAATATAGGCTTCAGCTTCAGCCTCTTCTCCGGATTCTGATGATGAGGAGTCAGTCCAACTCTTCTGCTTCTTGGTAACAAAGGATCTCTCCTTCTTTCCCTTATTTTGATGCTTCTTCTTGTCATTAGATTCCTTTCTTTTATCAGGGCAGTCAGCTATGACATGTCCAGGCCTGTTGCAACAATAAAAAACAATCTTAGAAGAAGTTAGTTTGCTTGGTTTAGTGCCATACAAGTCTTCCTTGGAAGATTTCTTCTTCTGGTAGTAGTCATCCTTGGAATGAGAGGAGGATGGCTTGGTTCTCCACTATTTTTTTCATGAATCTTTGGAATTGCCTTGTGAAGGCAGCAAAGTCTTCATTAGAATTGGGGCAGTCTGATGTGTTATTTTCAAAATTATTTGAGTTAACTTCATCAACTTTCCTAGGAGGAGATGGAGACTTCCACCTATCCTTCTTTATGGCTTCAAACTTGAAGGCCATAGATTTCTCTTTGTACTCAGACCCATTGCTTTTCTCCTCCTCCTTTCTTGCCATAAGCTGCATCTCATACGATAACAATTTTCCAAATAGGGTTGCAGGAGATGTATCTACAAGTTTGGCCACTTCCCTGATGGCACATATGTTGGTATCCCAGTCCTATGTTAGTGATCTGAGAAACTTATCATTGAGCTCATATGTGCTGAACACTCTTCCATTGGTCATCAGCTCATTAACTATTCTGAAAAACTTCTTATAGCACTCAGTTATGCTATCTGTTTTAGTTTGTCTAAAAATTTCATATTCTTGATTTAGCGTAGACTTTTTATCCTCTCTTACATCTTCTGTCCCTTCCATATAGACAATTAAAGTGTCCCACATCTCCTTGGATGTTTTGCAATGAACCAAGTTTTAAAAAGTTGAGTCATCTATAGCACTAACTATTATGTTTTGTTCTCTCTTGTCCATAGTGGCTAAGATGATCTCATCCTTAGTCATTTCAGAGTAACTTTTTGGAGTCTTGAGGTTGGCATCAAGAACTGAAATGTTCATAGGAATGAATGGCCCTTCTTGAACTGTGATGTAGATTCTTGGGTCAGATGCTTCCATGAATAATCTGACTCTCTCTTTCCATATGCCAAAGATTTCCATTCTACATATGGGAATCTTCATGGATCGAGGTTCCTTGTGAATTTCACCTGAACCCATTTTGGCTAACTGATAACTGCCTTGGAGATCAAATCAGACTGTTGAGTCTATTCTTGAGTAACCTCCCTCTGATACCACTTGAAAGAATTGGTTTCAAGATTCCCTAAACACCTAGAGGGTGGGGGGGGGTGAATAGGTTCAATTCCAATTTTAATTCGGCAGATAAAATATATCACAGTTAAACAAACTATGCTACATCTATCATAACATAGATCAAAACAAACACATCCAACACAGCATACACACAGATTTATAGTGGTTCCCCAAGAGATGGGTACATCCACTTTCCCCCTTTGCCTATCTAGTAGTATACTATATTCGGCCTAACTCCCTTCTTTCTTCTCAGATCCTCAGATCTTACAACTCAAAACCCAGAATGGTTCCTACAGCTCAAACTTCAACAAGTCTTATAACTCAAATTCTTTCAGAGAATCCTCCCTCAGAGTGAGTCCACACTCCTACACTCAGGCCAGCAAGCCCTACCTCAACCCTTATAACCAGACCTACAACTCAGATCACAAAGATCCTACATCAGATCTATAAAAGATCTTACAGAATTGATTGAGAGAATGATTATTTCTTCACCCGAAAAGAAAGAGAAATGGATGAAGACTTCTTGATCAGATCTGGAATGAACTGACTACTTGAGATCCAACATGTCTTAGCCTATTCAAAGCTTCTTGAATCTGAACAAAGTAAGGTTGATCTTCTTGAAAAGTTGGAGTCAATCCACAATCCAGCTCTTCTCTTCTTTCATATGTGATTCTGAATTATTTTTGCAGACTTATTCTGGATCTGCCTTCTCTTTAAACAATGACTTGTGGATTTAAGGATGAACCAGCTACCAAGTCCCTCTCTCCATTTTTTGATAGAACAGGTCTTAATATAGATCCCATCCAAGGTTACCGGCTGATCCGGTTCATAACTGCCTTCTTACAGCTCTGACAGATGTGAAAACTTTGTCAGTTATGACAGCTGTCAAGTCTTCACTCTTGACATCTGATACTTCGTCACTTTTATCTCAGCAGAAAGTGTCGAGACAAAACTTCATATGTGTCTACACAAATGGAACATGTGTCGACAAAAATTCTTTATGATGTCGACACAGCTCATAGAATATCGACACAGCTCTTCTTTATCTTCTCGACACAGCTTCTATAGAATGTGTCGACACAAGTCTAGTGTGTCAACACAATCTGCTTCCAGTCTCTATATAGTTGGTGTCGACAGAATTCTTGAGTGTGTCGACACAAGTCCTGTGTGTCGACACATTTACTGTAGACTGAATTTCTGTGTGTCGACACAAGTCCCGTGTGTCGACACAATCTGGCTCCTGGTGTCGACATTTTTCCTTCACAAGAGTCGAAACATGTACTTAGAATATTATTTTTTGCATTTCTTTAACCTGCACATTGAAACTCAACATCCCATCAAATACAAAATGATGTATATAATTGAGTTAAGTGAGGCTTCTCCAAATCAGGTACACAGTTTCCAATGTACCCAACATATACTCAAGGCATCCAAGTATTCCATATACGTCTTAGAATAATCCTTACACACTAGTGTAATCTCCATCTCCTCGAGCACTCGAGCAAATTCTATAGCCATCATATGAGATTCGGGGCTCGATGCTGGTAACTTTCTACTTAATGTATCTTCTACAAAGTTCGCTTTCCTGGGGTGGTAGTTCAACGCAAACTCATAAACATACAGAAATTCTAACCACCGTCATTACCTAAAATTCAACTCATTCTGAGTATGAACATACTTCAAATTCTTATGGTTTGAAAAGATCTCGCAGTGGACGCCATATAAATAGTGTCTCCAAATCTTTAAGGCAAACAACACTGCACCCAACTCTAAATTATGCACTGGGTAATTAATCTCATGCTTCTTCAGTTGTCTTGAAGCGTAAGCAATCACATGCCCATGCTGCATCAACACTAATCCCATCCCTTGATAGGACGCATCAGTGTAAACCTAAAATCCTTCCTTCCCAAATAGAAGGGCTAGGATTGGTGCAGAAGTTAGTCAATCCTTCAGCTCTTGGAATGTAACCTCACACTGAGGTTTCCACTCATATGGCACACCTTTCTTTGTCAGGGCTGTGAGAGGAAGGGCTATTTTCGAAAATCCCTTCACAAACATGCGATAATATCCAGCAAGTCCAAGAAAACTTCGCACGTCGGCCGCCGACCTCAAAGGCGACCATTCCTTCACAGCACGTACCTTGGCTGGGTCTACTACTAATCCAGCACCACTAATAACATGGCCCAAGAAGGAAACTTCTCGGAGCCAGAACACACACTTGCTGAACTTAGCAAATAAGGAGTGCTCTCTCAATTTCTTCAAAAATATGGCTAAGTGTTCAGCATGCTCCTTTTCTGTCTTTGAGTTGACCAAAATATCATCGATGAAGATGATGACAAAGACATCCAAATACAGCTCAAACACCCTGTTCATCAAACTCATGAAGGCAGAAGGGGCATTCGTGAGCCCAAACGACATCACCATGAACTCGTATAAGCCATATCTCAAGCTAAACGTTGTTTTCGAAATATCTTCCTCATGTATTCTCAACTGATAATACCCCGAACGCAAATCAAATTTGGAAAACTGCGCTCCTACCAAATGATCGAATAGTTCATCGATCAGGGTTAAAGTATAGATTTTTTGCATTGTTAGTCGGTTGAGTTCTCGATAGTCTATGCACAACCATAGCGATCCATCCTTCTTCCTAACAAACAAAACATGGGCTCCCCAAGGTGATGAGCTAGGGCGAACGAACCCTGATTCTACTAACTCCTACAACTGAACTCTAAACTCAGCGAGTTCCTTTCGAGCCATTCTATAAGGGGTACGAGAGATTGTCTTGGCACCCGGTACTAGTTTAATTTGAAAGTCCACTTCTCCATGTGGGGGTAATCCTGGTAGCTTCTCGGAAAATACCTCAGGAAAATCCTGCTCTACTAGCACATCTTTCATGATCTTCACCATCTCTTTTAGTTCAAAACATATCATATACACCTCCTCCCCTTTCATATGGGCCTTAAGGGCCTGAATTGAAGACAACAACATTCAGGGTGCAAATCTAATACCTTGGAAAATTATCTCTGAGTCTCCATGCTTCAAAGTGATTTGCTTCGCCACACAATCAATTCTGGCATGGTGTCAATCCAACCATTCCATGCCTAGAATAAGATCGAATTCTGGCATCCTCAACACCATTACAGGGGTTTCAAAAGGTTTTCCTCCAATATACACTTCCAAATTGCCCTTGGCGGACGAAGTCATCTTGGAGCCATCTGGGAGGCGTACTCTCCGATTTATACTGGTGAAGTATTGCATGCCATTTAAGTCTTTTTGATAGTCCACCGATACAAATGAATGAGTGGCATTAGTATCAAATAGAGTGTGGGCCAGTTTTCCACTAACAATCACTGTGCCTAAATATCAAGTCATAACAATCTCAATGCTTGATTTCTAGCACAAACCCAGGCAAGCCAAGGACGAATGCTAATAATATATTAAACAAATTACAACCTACCAGCAATCACGTCCTAAGGATTCCGCTCTTGAGTAATATCTAGAGCAAACATCTGCTCTCTAGTAGGTCCAGGATACCTTCCTCGTGGTCCTACCTCTACCATGAACTTGTCCTCATCCTGGTGGAGCTGCCAGGGGAGCAATAGGGGGAGCATCTCCACCTAGCTGCGGGAAATAATGTTGGATGTGGCCCGACTAGTTATACAGATAACAGACTTGCCTAAATGGTCCTCCTGGTTATTGGTGAGGTTGGAACTACGGGGGTGGAGGTAGTGTTAGCTGTGGGGCCGGACATTCCATCCTTAAATTCTGATGGAAACAACCGCCATGTATTTGGTTTCCTCTTCCACCTCTAGTATTCTGTTTCCTTCAGAAGCTGGGTCCTACTTCCATCACACCCTCGGTGGGTATCTTATTACTTGCCTGGACTCCCAAATGGTCCGCTTCCAATCTCTTTGCCATGCCAATTATCTCTGTCAGGCTTGAGTCTGATATAAACAAAAGGTATTGCCTTAGGGGATCTCAAAACCTTTGTAGAACTGCTTCACATATCTTTGACCATCCAAATCATAGGAGTCAACGAACCTGGTGAGGTGCTAAAACTCCCGTTGATACTCTACGACTGACTTCGATCCCAGTTTCAACTCTAGGAATCTTTCCTTGAGCTCATCTCAAATAGCGGAGGGAACAAAAATGTTCTAAGAATGCCTCAAAAAACTCGTTCCAGCCAATGTTAGTGTATACACGTCCTTGAAATTAGGACCCTATAAGGGACTTCCATAACCTTTTTGTATGTGACTCTAGGAAGGACACAACTAAGATAACATCCATACTGGTTGGGCATATGATTTTGACCATCAGTTCTTGTACATCATGTAGCTATTGCTCTGTGCGAACGACTGATTCAGTCCCGTTGTAGACAATATATATATAAGAAATACATGATACAACGTATATATAAGAAATAATTTTTAAAGCTCAAGTTTCATGTTACATATAACTTCCCCTACACACGCATTCCCCCTATATGCGTTATCTACATGCTCCCGCTATCTACATGCACACAATATAACAAGTTCCCCAAACATGTGAGCTTTCCTAACTTCCCTAACCCATGACTCATGAACATCTTTTCTAACTTCCCTAACGTATGACTCATGAACATTCTAATCTCCCCCTTTGATATTATTGAAAGGGGGTGGGCAAGACCAAAAGTCAACATACGCATGCACGGGAGAAAAGAAATGTAGTATATAATGATCGTGATAAAGGAAGAAAATAATGCACAGTACAAAAAGTGAATCGAGAGGCGAAAAATAATAGGGGTGACCAAACATAAATCAGAGAATATAAAACTGAGAGGTCAAACTGATGAGCGGAGTACACATAAATAGTTTAAATACATTTTCAGAGTTAAAAAGGATTGGATAACACAGGTTAAACTAATTAAACAACAATTTAGAGTACAATTCTAAGAGAGTTATAGAATTAATACAAAGGAACATTGTACATGTCAAGAATGGAAATCGTGTACTAGTACTTACCTTCTATTGAAATAGAATGTTGTGTCAGTCCAATTATTATGCATGGAAGCATTAGATAGAGCAATGACATGTGTACATATAACATTAGAAGACAAACATCAAGTAGAGTTAACATTCATTATATGTTTTATCTCAATAATTCAGTATGCTATCACAAGAGGAATAGAGTGAAAAATCACGTCACGTTTCTATCTACGTCAGACCAAGACTAGAACTAGGGGCACTAAGCTTAAAGTTTTAGTCTTTGCACAAGATTGAAATGATTATTTGGACCAAGGTGCTCATCCTCACAATGCTCATAATGACTTATCAGGAGGAGTGAGTAGTGCTTGCGGGGTATCCTTGACACAAGATTTGATAGCATGTAATATTTTTTGATTTTTACGTTTAGTACTATCAATTTTTTAGTTAATGTATAAAATTTGTTTCGAAAATAATTCCAAACTAGCAATCCAATGAAGGCAAGTATACCTATCGAATTATAGCAAGGGGACACAAGTGTCGTATTGAAATCCGGGAACCGTTGAATAATTGTACTCACACGAATTATTATTATCTTATCGAAATATATTTTAGGGTTTGCTTAGAAAATTAGAAAAGTAAAATTACTTGCAAATAAAGAGAAGGGTTTAAATGATGATTAAGAAATAGTACTCGATCGTGAATCACTTCGACATATGTTAATGAAAATGAAATAACAACCTAAGTCTTAATAAGGTAAAGGTCCTTGACCGTGGGGGTTCCCAAAGCTTGAACACGCTTCTCTCGAAGACATGAACAACTGAGTTTAAGAAAATCTGACTGAACTCTCGTCCCGTATTTGGATACCTAAAGCTCGTCTTAAGTAATGAACCCCGCTATTGGATTTCACTCCAATCCGGGAGATTTACGTCATCCTCTCTCGAGGGGTGCGTGCAACTCTCTTTACTCTTGAGTGTTCACTTCAAACTATAAGCCTCTCGACTAGCTAAGAGTGAAAACCTAAACTAAGACTATATATCGATAATATAGTTCCATTCAAAATAAGTCAAGAGTAAATCGAAGGCCTAAGCCCTAAGAAGAAGAAGAAAATGAAAGCATCATAACTGATCAACTCATCCACAGATCATCAAGATCGTGTACTATGAGGATTTAGTTACTCATAGTGTAGAGAATGAAAATCATATTAAAAATATGTATAACAAGAAGGAGAGAGAGGGAGAGGGAATAGCTAACTATTTTTTTTCTTCTTGAACAATAGTTACAAAGAGGGCATAAAGACATTATAATGAGAGTTTGCAAGAAGATTACAAGTACAATAAAAGAAAATTGCAAAAGCATTAAGGTATGAACACTCTAAGCTGAAATACTCTAAAACCAAAATTAAAAGCATAACATCCTAAAAATACTAAGAAAACCAAGTAGCAGTAGCTCCCTTCGCTCACAAGATCTGGCTTGAGAACCCTGGGAGATGCTCTCAATTTATAAAAAATTTTTTGGATGGGTCACGCCCCCTTACACGCCCGGGTTGGGCATGTACTTAGGACGTGTAAGCTTCGTTGACCTTGTCTAGCTAAAATTCGGCAGAGTATTGTTTGGCTCGGGACTTGGGGTATACGCCTCAGATACACACCCGTGTAGGGGGAGGGGGGGGGTCGTTTCACTTGCGGTGCGATAATGGTTAGCGACTTTTGGGCCGCGCCTGCAGTTTCATTGAATGCGCAAAACATGCCCAAGGTACACGCTCGAGCCAGGCGTGACCTGGTGGCGTGTACTATGCATTTTCGAGAACTAAACTTCAGACCATGACTTCATCTGGGTTTGGTTACATGCCCTAGGAGGTCGTGACCTGGGCCGTGTAATAGGAGAAAACCCAAAAAAAACCCCAAAACCCGAAAAATAGAAAATAAACTAATTAGAATAATAATTATAAAAAAACTAAATATGGGCTAATTGCATACATCTAAAGTAATAAAATTCTAACTTTTACCCTAGAAAATTAAATTAGAAAAGGTATTATAAAATTCCCCCAAGCTTATGCTTTGCTTGTCCCCAAGCAAGGATATATAAACTAGTTAACATAAAAGTAACTAATCAAAAAGTTATAATTATGCTAAACACAAGTACTATGCGAAATTCTAAGTAGGGAGAAAATGAAAAGTAAGCTTAAAGCGAGTACTTAAACATGGTTTAACAATTTATAAACTTTACTAACAAAAATTATTCATCCAAAATTTTAACCATAATTCTTTTAAATAGATCTAAGGCAACAAGTGAGTAAGCGCATTGAGTTGTTACTAGATCCAAGAGACATATTATAACTATATCGATCAAATAACAAAAATCTAAATTCATACCCAAAACTTAACTAATCTAATTTTCTTCTCTACCTACCTAATAAACAAACCTAGGAGCATGAATCAAAAGGGATTATTAGGACTAAAATGTTTGGCTTAGGTAAAAAATTAGGAGTGGAATTCAAAGATAAACATGGTGGCTAAAATCACACTAAACAAAAACATGGTGAAAATTGATAGTACGTTTTGTAGTCTAAACTACTAGGGTATTTTTTGGTTTTTAATACACGAATCATATCTTGTAAGCTTATATATTGACCTCCTTATGTATATATTATTGCCACTATTGTTTTCTTCTCTTTTTTGCAGGTTTCCAGAGTTTTCGGCCAAAAAGGCCCTGACACGCCCCCCTGACCCGACCCCCTAGGCTTATCATAGGGCGTGTAACTTGATCCCGAGGAAGTTTGCTTCCAAGACAAAAATACCGAGAAAAACCGCTGTCATGCCCCCCTGACATGCCCTCCCTATGCGTGTCACAGGGCATGTCACCTCATTCCGAAGCCTACTGCCGCATTTAAAGCTTTTTCGTTGCTGCACGTCTACAGTACTGACACATGCCCATACACGGGCATGGCTCTGGGGCGTATTCCACCTTTTTTGACGACTGATGGATTTCCGACCAATGATTTAGACTTGATGTGCCTTATACGCCCCTCCTATACGGGAGTGGCCCAGGGCATGTCCACCGATCTACTGAAGCAATCATCATTCCCGCTAGAATCCCAAGCCCGAGGTCATCTCCGTGCATGTCACGCCCCCCCAAACACACCCTCCCTGGGTGTGACAGAGGGCGTGACCAACTTGTGAGAATTTCTATAAATTCAGGCCTCCCCCTTGTGTCCAGCAAGATGTTTGGGTTGAGAGGGGAGGTGCTGCCCTTTTATTTCTTGTAGTTTTTATGCTCTCTCTCTCTCTCTCTTTCATTTTAGTTCTTTACTTAATCTTCGCTATTTTACTCCTTTTGTAATATCTTTTGTAATTTCTTTAGTAGCTTAATGTTAATGCTAGTTTAGGTTTTCAATTTCATTGTACTTGTAATCTTCTATTTCCAATTGTACTCTCTTTTTGCATTAATATAAAGTGCCCTTTTTACTTTGTGTTCTTAATGTTCTTCTACTCATCCCTCCTCCTCCACTTCTCCATGACTATCTAATCCTCCTTGTACTCGATCTTGATGATCCGAGGTTCGAGTTGATTAAGTTATGATGCTTTAAATTTACTTTCCTTTTTAGGGTTTAGGCCTTCGATTTACTATTGACTATTCATATTTGGAGTTATATCATCGATATATAATTTCCATCTTTGTTTTCACTCTTAGCTAGCAGAGAGGATCGTATTTTGAAGTGAACACTCAAGAGTAAAGAGAGTTGCACACACCCCTCGAGAGAGGAAGACGTACAAATCTCTCGGATTGGAGTGAAATCCAATATTGGGGTTCACCGCGTAAAGCGAGCTTTAGGCCTCCGATTTGGACGAGAGTTCGGTTGGACCTTCCTAAACTCAGTTGGGCATGACTTCGAGAGAAGCATGTTCAAGCTTTAGGCACCTCTACGGCCAAGGACCTTTACCCTATCAAGCTTAGGTTTTCATCGTGTCTTTAATCAACTTTTACCTAGTTGATTCTCGATCGAGTGCTTTTCTATTTCATCGTTTCAACCCTTCGTTGTGATCACTTTTATTAGCTCTTCATTTAACTCCAAGTAGTTATCTCTTTAGCGCAATATTTATTTCCTTATTCATTATTAGTTTTCTCTTAACCCTAAAACCTTCCTTCGATAAGATAATAGATTTCGTGTGAGTAGGTTTACTCAACAGTTCCCGGATTTCAATACGACACTTGTGTCCCCTAGCTACAGTTCGTTAGGTATACTTGCCTAGTTGGATTGCTAATTCGGCTCTCTTTTCTCTAGCAAGAAAAGCGATCACCAAAAATCATATATAAACAATTTTATTTTATTTTATTTTGATATAATAATATTTTTTTTAAAACAAGGCCATAATAATTTTTCTTCTTTTTGAAATTGGCCAAACAAAAATTAAAACTCATCTTTTGAGCATACTTTTTCATGAAATTCTCCAAATATCACATAACAAACCTAATCACAACAAGAAATTATAAATGAAACTCATAAGAATAGTGTGATCAAATAGGTTTGATAAAATGAGCTTTGGTGAAAGTAAAATGATAAGTGGAGGTAACAATTAAAATGGTGAAAAAGGCTCAAAAGAGGCTAACTAATGATATATTTTAAAGGTTGGCATGAAGGCTCAAACGAAAACAAAAATGGCCTACATCATTTCCATGCCCCTAAATTTATCTAAAGCGTAAATTTTGAAAAATTTCAAAAAGCAAGTCCTAGATATTATATGAAAACTAATGAAATTATCTTGAAAATAGGAAAAATAGGCGTCTTCGATTATTCACATCTACTACACTAATCAAAAGTTAAAATTACAAAAATTACCTAAAACCAAAAGAAAAATTGTGGATGAAAAATTTTCAGAGTAAAGAAAATAGAGAAGGAAAACCATAAAAAAAGTTCAGGTTTTAGAAAAACATTTCACATTAACCTGCTACAATGAATTAGAACACAACATGGCCAACATTTAACCTGTGAAGTATAATTAAAAAGAATGATTATAAAAAATAAAATTAGCTAAGTTAATATAAGAAATTTTGAGAAAAATAAAACATAAAGCAAAGGGTACTATTTATTTTTCCAAAATTTGTTTAACTACTAAAGTAAAAAAAACAAATATATTTTTAAATATTCTTTTTTTGAATATTTTTGAAAACAAAAGCAAAAGAGAAT
This sequence comes from Platanthera zijinensis, assembly GCA_039513925.1. Lineage (NCBI taxonomy): Eukaryota > Viridiplantae > Streptophyta > Magnoliopsida > Asparagales > Orchidaceae > Platanthera > Platanthera zijinensis. The sequence continues at coordinate 211,619,463 of CM077079.1, forward strand.
TAACATCTAAGAAAGAGAAAAACACTAATAACTATATATATATATATATAAACACTGATAACCCTAAAGAAAAGAAAAGGAGGAAACCCTCCCCCAAGCATAAAATGAAAATTGTCCTCAATGAAGAAAGGAGGGGAAGGAGAGAGAGAAATTAATAAAAAAATTGAAATTATAGAATTGAAAACAAGTACTTCCCAGATTTGTGAGTCGTAAATGGATGTGTGATGTCGCTCCCTATGCTTATGCTTTGGAACTCCATGAAATATCATCTTAAACTTTTGGTGGAATCAGCAACGCTAGAGCAGGCGATCGCAGAACTTCAGCTTTTCGGAGCCTCCTGGGGTAAAATTAAAAAAAAAGAGAAAGAAAACAGAAAAAACCTTGGGTTGCCTCCCAAGAGCGCCCTTTGTTTAAAGGTCATTTGAGCTAGACCAAAAAAAAATAGTCCAAAAAAAAAGTCTAAGTTTATTACTGTCCATGTAGAATAAATTTAACATTGTCAATACACAAATCATCACCAGAAAAATATAGTTTCAGACGCTGCCCATTAACTTTGAAATCACCCTTATCTGGGTGTGAAATTAAAATAGTGCCATAAGGAAAAACTTCTTTTACATAAAAAGGACCAGACCATCGAGACTTGAGATTTCTTGGAAATAAACACAGACGTGAATTGTATAACAGAACTTGGTTGCCCGACTTGAATGTTTTTGGGTGCCTTAAATTTTTATCGTGAAAATGCTTCGTTCACTATTTATATTATTCGTTACTTTCGTACACATAAGATCTCCATTCGTCGAGTTCGTTAAGTTGGAATTTTCGAAGATCGGTGATGGAGTGGGGATCGAAATTTAAAAATTTTAAGGCACAAAATGCGCGATGTTCTAGTTCAACGGGTAAATGGCACGACTTTCAAAAAACTTACTTATACGATGTAGAACCGATTGCAGTTTTGTATGCTGTTTGGTAAGTCCATTGAGCATCGTCTTATTTAAGTAGAAACTGTCTTTTCTAAAATGCATTTTATTTCCCTATTTACTACCTCGACTTGGCCATTAGTTTGGGGGTGGTATGCGGTTGAAAGCTTATGTGTAATGTCATATTTTAAAAGAGTTTTTGCAAGTGGTGCGTTATAAAATTGTGAATCCCTATCACTAATGATTGCTCTTGGAGTACCGAATTGAAAAAATATTTTTTTTAAGAACAAGATAAGAACTCGGGAGTCATTGGTAGGAAGAGCTTGGGCCTCCGCCCATCGAGAAACGTAATCTACTGCAACTAGAATATACTTATTCCCAAAGCTAGAAGGAAGAGGACCAACAAAATACATTCCCCAAAGGTTGAAGAATTCGTATTTGAGGAAGTAATTTTGTGGCATTTCATTTTTATTTGAGATATTACCCGACCGTTGGCAATTATCGCATCTACTCAAAAAGATTGGGCATCTTTAAAGAGGCTAGGCCAATAAAAGCCTACACTAAGAACTTTGTGAGCGGTCTGATTGGCTTGATAGTACCCGCCGGTCGGTTCTTCATGTAAGTGTTTTAAAATATCCTGCCCTTCGTCAAATGAGAAAAATCTCCTCATAACTTGGTTTGCACAAACTCGAAAGAGATACGGGTCCTCCCAAAAATAATTCTTCAAATCAGAAAAGAATTTCTTCTTTTGCTGAGAGGAATATTCTTTTGGGAGGACACGAGCCACTAAATAGTTGGTGAAGTTTGCAAACCAAGGAGAAGGGGAAGTGTTAATTAAAAATAGCTTTTCATCGGGAAAATAATCACTAAAAGCTTTTTGATCTAAATTTTAAATATACGGGTTATCTAAATGCGAGAGATAGTATGCGGCAAAATTCTTGGCCCCCTCTTTTCTCAGATTTCCAAATCGAACTCGTGGAGGAGTAAGTCCAAGCGAATCAAGCGCGGCTTGGCATCCAATTTAGCAAGTGATGGCCATGAAGCCTGTCCCTTTTTGTTTAGAGTGGTACTATATTTTTATGTCCAAAAGATATTTTTCTTACTTAGGTGGTAGTAGGGGTCGGCTGGGGTCGAATGTCGCGAACCGCTAAAAATGAGTTTTAACGAAAGGAGGCAAGTGCACCTATCGCGTGTAGTGCAGGATATTCCAGTGGGGAATATCGAGGTCATGTTATTCTTGGGGTCAGGTTGACTATTTCTACTCCTCCAGGAGTTACTATTATTTTACCGCTGATTAACTTGTTGGGTTAAATAATTATCTAAGGCGGTTTTAAAAATACAGAAAGAAAACTTAGAAAATCGATGAATAAATAATGCTCGGTATCAAAATAATTAAGACTAATATAATTTTAGTTAACTAGAGATCCTAGGTTTCAAATTAATTAAAGGGTGACTTGGACATGAAGGCTCCATAAAAATGAGCTCACCTATCTCTAGGACTATCGCTAACCTGAACATTAAGACTATTCGACCAGGGTCTTGTCTGACGAAGCATTCCTCTTGATTCCCACATTATGCTTAGAACCCCACTATTGGGTGGGGAACCCAATCTGGTAGAATTACGCTTCCCCTCTCTCGAGGTTATGTGCGCAAATCTCTTTACCTAAGTGCGATCGGTCGATACGCATGGCCTCTCGGCTAGCTAGCGTATGGATAACAGAAATAGAGCCCACACGTTGAAATGTTGTCCTACACATCGTATACTCGAGGCAAACCTTAAGTTCTTTAAATAAAGAGAAAAAGAAGACCTTTAATTATTTACAAAGATTTTTATGTCCCAATGTTCTTCAATACTGAGGGCTAAGAGTGATTAGCCACTCCTCGGAATGATAATGGCTTCTAGTTTTGGTGAGACGTGAATTAGAAAATAAACACTAAATGATCATAAAAAAATACTAAAAAAAACTCACACACCAAACCCATAAAAAAGAAAAGACATAATTGAAATTACGAGTCCTACGCAAACGAGTGGGCGGGAAAATTACAAGTCCTACTCAAACGAGTAGGCGGGAAAATTACAAGTCCTACTCAAACGAGTAGGCGAGAAACAAAAACGATAAATTGCAAGTCCTACTCAAACAAGTAGGAGGGAAATGAAAGTAGTAAAGAAAGTAATAAAATTGAAAGTCCTACTCAAATGAGTAGGCAGGAAATGAAAGCAGTAAAAGGAAAGCAGTAAAATTTATAGCGTACACACACACACTCTACGTAATTGAAGAAAGCAATAAAAGAATGCGATAAATGGAAGCAATAAAATCTAACTCCTATACGCACACACTCTACAAAAAGAGGAAAATGAAGTGATTGAAAAATTAAAACAATTACAAATCTACTCCTGGAATATGATAGAAATGCATAAAAAGAGAAAATAAAAATTAAAGGAGCAAAAGTTTTGAAAATTAAAAACAAAAATTAAAGTTTTACAAAAATTAAAACGATTAGATATTCATTCTTATAACTTTATAGAAATGCTAAAATAGTTGAAATCAAGTTTAAAAAGAACAAAAAGTTTTACAAAAATAAAAAGACTAAGTTAAAAGAAAACAAAACCACTTTAAAACCATTTTTATAAATTTATAAGAATGAACATAAAGAAAGTACTTAAACAAAACAAAAAAAGGCTAAGGGCAAATGAGAAGAAAAGATAGTACAAAGCTAAGTAACAAAAAAAACTGAAAACATAAAATTACTTTTACTCTCATATACACACACACACACATTTTAAAGAGAAAGAACAAAGGGTAAAACAAAGGATAAAATGGAGAGATAAGTGAGGCACCCAAATAAAATTCCATACAAACATAAGGAGAGAAAATCTAAACTTCTATTAAGCTAAAAAGAGGGTTATAAAAAGCTAAAACAAACATAGAGAGGGAGGGAGAAAGTTCGCCTTATATAGTAAGGAAGAGAACCTAGGCAGCCCACAACGACAAATTTGGCTCAAAAAAGTGAACCTTTGGTCATTACATAAAAGTTCTATTTATAGACAAAAAAAGAGGTGACACGCTGGTGTGCAGGGGGAGCCAAAATTCTGATGACTAGCCTGGTTCTGGAAGCAGCGGGAACGGGACACGTCATGGTCAAGGGCGTTGAGTGACGATAGATAGCGTCGAGCATCGATCGACGAATCAAAGCATCGAGTGTAAAGTCACAGAGTCAAGCGGCGATCGACAAATGTCAAACGCCAATCGAAAAATCAGCTGGCGTTGAGTTATGATCGACAAACGTCGAACGTCGATCGACGAATGTTATTCGACGAACATCTAATACTGACGTTGAGTGTTGATCGACGAACGTCAAACACTGACTCTGGCATCAAATCGTCGAGACACGAGCACATCATATAAGTCACGGGCATATCCATTGAATTTTTGCAACTTTTTTTGCAAAATTACAGAAAACAAAATAAACTTAAGTTAGAAGAGTATTTTCAAACAGAAACATTTTATTGGACATATAATTAAAAATGACAAAAATGAACTAAAATGACCTAAATAAAGTACTATAAAATACGTATATTTACAACTCATCAAATACCCCCATACTTAAGCTTTTGCCATTCCAGAGCAAAAGTTTGAGATGAACTTTTAAGGAATTGAAAAAATTCTTAATTTACCCACCGCTTAAATTAATTAAAAGAGAGATCTAAATAAACATATGAGGTATGAGAGTTAAGTGCTAAAATTATGAAGATGATTTAAATAGAGGAGAAGTTTTGGCCAAAAGACTTCTTGATGTAATCAAATAAAAAGCAGAATTTTTAATCGTTAGGTTAACAAAATTAAACTGGAAATATAGAAACTTTAGCTAATAAGAGTTTAAAGGAAATAATGCAATTTAAAAATTATGCTCTCACAAAGATTTAAAATTAAGTCTAGAATCGTCAAAATTGGCTAAGGGGGTTGTTTTTAGTTTATGAAGAGGGCTTTGGTTTTAGAGGTGAGGTATTTTTTCTCAAACCTCTTATGAATTTTCTTTTGTATTTGTTTGTTTAGGAAAACAAAATCTTATTTTCCCTAACATGAATTTTTTTGAACAACTTCATAATAACCCAATGTATATGTATAGGAGTAATGAGTTTTATCCTCTTACTCCGTAACATATACTCTTTTAACATATTGGTTGCCTATGTTTACGGAACGAAATATTATTCCCATTGACATAGTTTCTTTTAAAGATAAAAATTGGGAGATAGATTTTTTAAAAAAGAAAACTAGATTTTAAAAAAAAAAATTTGAGAGCAACCTTTATAAATTGAACGTTCCTATGTTTCTTAAAGCTGTAATGAAAGATAATTGAAGTTTATAGTTTGTTTATTTCTAACATAATACACACACATCTATTTTAGATAAATTAGATTAAAAGTAGTGTGAAAATGAGTCTTCTATCTTAAGAACAATATATAAGAAATTCTTTAAAACTTAACCCAATATACTTAAAACTATCAATCTCTAATTAATAAACAAATAGTAAATAAAGGATTAATAAAATTCGCTTATAAATAAAACTCAAAACAAAACTTTTGGAAAGCAAGGAGGTTAAGATTGGTGTATTCAATTAATTTGTTACTAAATAATTTTTTTTTGATTTTTTTAGAGTTATTATCTTTTTTTGTATATTTTTAGGGTTATTATATTTTTTTTTGAATTTTTTTTGAGTTAAGATCCTTTTTTTTCATTTACAAACATATTTACAAGAAGAGGAAGAGAAATTATTTACAAAGATGAGAGAAAAAGAAAGAGGGGAAAGAGAATATTTTTTTTAAAAAAATATTTGCAAAGAGAGGGAAGAGAAAGAGAAGAGGGGAAAGAGAATATTTACAAAAAATATTTACAAGAATGTTTTTGGAATTTTTGTTTTCTATGTTTTTTGAAGATGAAACAAAACAAAATTTTTTTTGAGTTTTCATTTTATAATATTTTTTTTGTTTTCATTTTTTTGTATTTTTAAAGAGGTGCAGAAAATAGAAGTGCATAAAATGAAAGTATGAAAAATAAGAAGACACTCCCATACTTAATTCCAATATTGTCCCCAATGTTGCAATGTAAGTATGAGGAATGATAAGAAATAAAATGTAGGTATGTACATAAATAATGACTGGAGGGAGGAAACTTCCCTGAAATGCATTCGGGGAGGCCCGTTTTAGAAACCCTGCAAAAATTCAAAACAAATATAAAAAAAACGAAAATGCGAAAAGAAAAAAAATATAAACATAGGGTGCCTCCTAGGAGCGCTATGTTTTTAGTCATGTAGCTTGACTATTTAGGCGGGGGTTATAGTTTGAGGCGGGGTTATTTTTTGAGGCGGGGTTATATTTTGAGGTGGGGTTATAAACGGAGGAGAGGTATGGGAGTGAGGAAATAGTTTTATAGGCGACTATATAATAAAATTTTTGGTTTTTTGAAATAAATTATTTTTTTTCATTTTTTTGGAATGGATTTTTGAAATAGAAAAGAAAAGGAAATAGCAGACGAATGGCCTTTTATTTTATTTTTTTTAAAAAAATACTACATAATAATTTTTTTAAAATTTTTGTTATTTGAAATAGAAATAAAAAAATATTAAGACAAAGGGGGAAGAATTTTTTGGTTTATAAGTAGAGTTTTTAAGTTTTTTTAGATATTTTTTTAGTTTTTTTTTTAAATTTTGTGGTTTTTTTTTTCTTTAAGTTTTTTTTTAGATAAGTTTTTTTTAGGAAGATTTTTTTTTAATTTTTACATTAGTTTTTTTATATAGTTATATATATATAGGTAAAAGTAATAGTTTCCTAGATTCAAAATAACAACACGAGAGTTCCCCGACAATGACACCAAAAACTTGATGGCTGCGAAGCCCTCCCCTTTTTGTTTAGAGTGGTAGTATATTTTTAGGTCCAAAAGATATTTTCTTACTTAGGTGGTAGTAGGGGTCGGCTGGGGTCGAACTTCGCGGACCGCTAAAAACGAGTTTTAACAAAATGAGGCATGTGCACCTTTCGCGTGTAGTACATGAATTCTGGTGGGGAATATCGAGGTCATATTATTCTCGGGGTCGGGTTGATTATTTCTAATCCTCCAGGAGTTACTATTATTTTACCGTAGATTTACTTGTCGGGTTAATTATTTATCTAAGGTGGTTTTAAAAATACAAAAAGAAAACTTAGAAAATTGATGAAGAAATAACGCTCGGTATCGAAATAATTAACACTAAAATAATTTTAGTTAACTTGAGATCCTGGGTTTCAAATTAATTAAAGGGCGACTTGGCCATTGAGGCTCCATAAAAATGAGCTCACCTATCTCTAGGAATATCGCTCACCTGAACATTAAGACTATTCGACCGGGCTCTCGTCAGACGAAGGATTCCTCTTAATGTCTGCATTATGCTAAGAACCCTGCTATTGGGTGGGGAACCCAATCCGGTAGAATTAGGCTTCTCCTTTCTTGAGGTTGTGCGCGCAACTCACTTTACCCAAGGGAGATCGGTCCATACGCACGACCTCTCGACTAGCTAGCGAATGGATAATGAAAATAGAGCCCACACATCAATATGTGGTCCTACGCATCGTATACCCAGAGCAAACCTTAAGTGCTTTAATTAAAGAGAAATAGAAGACCTTTAATTATTTAAAAATATTTTTATGTCCCAATGCTCTTTGATAATGAGGGCTAAGAGCGATTAGCCACTCATCGGAATGGGGACGGCTTATGGGTTTGGTGAGACGTGAGTTAGAAAATAAACACTAAATGATTATAAAAAAATATTAAAAAAGAAAACTTACACACACCAAACCCATAAAAAAGAAAAGACATAATTGAAATTGCGAGTCCTACTCAAACGAGTAGGCAGGAAAATTACATGTCCTACACAAATGAGTAGGTGGGAAACAAAAGCAGTAAATTGCAAGTCCTACTCAAACGAGTAGTCGGGAAATCAAAGCAGTAAAGAAAGTAATAAAATTGCAAGTCCTACTCAAACGAGTAGGCGAGAAATGAAAGCAGTAAATGGAAAGCAGTAAAATTTATCTCGTACACGCACGCACTCTACGTAACTGAAGAAAGCAGTAAAATAAAGAGATAAACGAAAGCGATAAAATCTAACTCCTACACGCACACACTCTATAAAAAGAGGAAAATGAAGTGATCGAAAAATTAAAACAATTACAAATCTACTCCTAGAATATGATAGAAATGCATCAAAATAGAAATCAAAAATTAAAGGAGCAAATGTTTTAAAAATTAAAAACAGAAATCAAAGTGTTACAAAAAATTAAACGATTAGATATTCATTCTTATAACTTTATAGAAATGCTAAAAAATGGAAATAAAGTTTAAAAAGAACAAAAAGTTTTACAAAAATAAAAAGACTAAGTTAAAAGAAAACAAAACATCTTTAAAACCATTTTTATAAATTCATAAGAATGAACATAAAGAAAGTACTTAAACAAAACAAAAAAAGGCTAAGGGCAAATGAGAAGAAAAGCTAGTACAAAGCTAAGTAACAAAAAAAAGCTGAAAACATAAAATTACTTTTACTCTCACACACACACACACACACACACACCCTTTTTAAAGAGAAAGAATAAAGAGTAAATTAAATGATAAAATGGAGAGATAAGTGAGGAACCCAAATAAAATTCCATACAAATATAAGTAGAGCACCTAGGCAACCCACAACAACAAAATTGGCTCAAAAAGTGAACCCTTGGTCATTTCAGAAAAGTTCTATTTATAGACAAAATAGAGGTGACATGCTGGTGTGCAGGGGAAGGAAAAATTCTGATGACTAGCCTTGTTATGGAAGCAGCGGGAAAGGGACACGTCATGGTCAAGGGCGTTGAGTGTCGATAGGAAGCATCGATCGTCGATCATTGATCGATGAACATCGAACGATGATCGATGAATCAAAGTGTCAGGTGTAAAGTCACAGAGTCGAGTGGCGATCAACAAACATCGAATGGGGATCAATGAATCAGTTGGCATTGAGTCTTGATCAACGAACGTCGAACATCGATCGATGAATATTGTTCGACGAACGTTGAACACTGACTTTGAGTGTTGATCGAAGAACATCGAACACTGACTCTAGCATCAAATCGTCGAGACACGGGCGCTTCATATTGGTCACGGGCGTGTCCATTAAATTTTTGCGACTTTTTCTATAAAATTACAGAATTCAAAATAAACTTAAGTTAGAAGAGTATTTACAAAAAGAAACATTTTATTGAACAAAGATAATTAAAAACAATAATAATGAACTAAAATGACCTAAATAATGTACTGTAAAATACATATATTTACAACTCATCAGCAAGTAAGTACTTGAGGGCTGAGTGGTCCGTGAAAAATATAATTTTAGAAAGCGTAATATAGGGGTGAAACTTGTCAAAAGCAAAAATAACTTCTAATAACTCCTTTTCCATCGTGGTGTAATTCTCTTGTGCGAATGTGAGTGTTTTACTCGCGTAGTATATAGGGTGGAAGTTTTTTGATATGCGTTGTCCTAGAACGGCTTCTACCGCAAAGCCACTCACATTACACATAATCTCAAAAGGATGTTCCTAGACCGGAGCTATCGTAATAGGTGCGTTAATTAATTTAGTTTTTATTAATTTGAAGGTAGACAAACAAAGATCATCAAAGTGAAAAGGGGCGTATTTTTCTAGCAGCTAAGTAAGGTGTTTGGTGATTTTGGAAAAATCTTTTATGAACCTAAGTAGAAACCGGCGTTACGTAAGAAACTGCCTATGGCCTTAACATTGGTTGGAGGTGGCAATTTTTCAATTATCTCGATTTTCGCTTTATCAACCTCAATCCCTCTCGAAGAAATTTTATGACCTAATACTAAACCCTCCCTAACCATGAAATGACATTTTACCAATTCAGGGCTAGGTTAGTTTCCCCACATCTCTCCAAAACTTTTTCTAAGTTTTCTTAGCAAATATCAAAAGAGTCACCAAACACGGAGAAGTCATCCATAAATACCTCCATAGAATTTTCAACGTACTTGTCAAAAATAGCTAGCATACATTGCTGAAATATTGCTGGCACATTACATAACCCAAACAACATTCTTCGATAGGTGAAGGTGCCAAAGGGACAAGTGAACATCGTTTTCTCCTAGTCCTCGGGCGAGATAGGGATTTAGAAGTATCTCGAGAGACCATCGAGAAAACAATAAAAGCTATGGCCGGATAAACTCTCTAAGATCTGATCGATGAAAAGCAAGGGGAAGTGGTCCTTGCAGGTGGCGTCATTCAACTTATGATAATCTATACACATACACCATCCCGTCACCGTCCGTGTAGGAATTAGATCATTATTTTCATTTACTACTACCGTTATCTCTCCTTTCTTAGGAACTACTTGAACGGGGCTAACCCACTTGCAATTTGATATGGGATAGATAATTCCTGCATCTAATAGTTTCATTACCTTGCCTATTACTACTTCTTTCATATTTTGATTTTTTCGGTGTTGAAGCGGAAAATGACACTACCAGATAACGGTTCGATCATGGGGGAAAGAGAAGGGAAGAAATGAGGCTGCAGAAAATGCCTCTGCATGCTCGAGAGTGGAACACATTCGATTCGAGTTATGGGGATAAAGAGAGGTTGATGAGGAATTATCGAGCAGTTAGTTACTTTAACGGTTAAGTATTAACGGTTGATGCCAAGAGAGGGGAAAAGAGAGAAAGAGGGGGCCGCTTGTAGTGACAACAACAGAGTTCACCCGCCGCGGCTTAAATACCACTCCTGCGACAGACTTTCCTTTGATAATGAATCAATATTATAGCTTGAGTTGCTCCTTTACATGGAAAAATATAAAGGGTACAAAGGAAAGCTGGCAGCTAGAAGAGAATAAATTGCTAGAGGCCGCGCGGACTGATCAGATAGGTCAGCAGACTGCACAAATTGCTGATCCCGCAGCTCGCTACCTTAGGCCGAGCTGACTGCGCGATCAGATAGGGAAGACCACTGAGGTCACTGGGACAGGCTGCTTGAGCCAAACTCAGGGAATAAACTGTAAGGCTTAGCCGCTGAGGCCGCGCGGATAAGCGGTCAGTCCACGAGAAGGGTTGGCAGGCAAAAATTCGTATCTGTAGGGTTTGCTGCTAATGTTGCTCCCCGATGCTTATCCTTCGGGGTCCTCCAACAAAATGAGAGGTATGGGGGGCTATTTATAGTTTCGAGGAGGAATCTTACAAAACTGGGTTTGGTGATGTCACCCCGATGATACGGGCGAGTTGCGATCGAGTTCGCAACACGCTATTGACTGAAGAGGAGTTCTCTTACTGCTGGGAGAAGACGATATTGTAAATCCAAAGTGCTTCTAGCAGACTGCACAAAGAGTTTGCCTGGTATATAGCAGACAGGGAGTCTTCCTTTGTTGCTGGATGAGACGAGTTTGCTGTCTTCTGGCAGGCTGGCGTTGAGACCACATTATGCTGTGCGGCCTGATGAAGAGTGCTGGAGGGAGGAGCAAGTCAACCTCCATTAGACGTACTAAGAATGAGTCCGCCACCTTCTTCTGAATAGAAGGAGCAGGTCGCACCTGCTAGGCAGGCTGAGGAGATAGGTCTTCCTCTCTTGGGCGACTTGGAGGCAGGGCGCCTGCTGAAGTCCCTCCTTCTGCTGGGCAACCTGGAGGTAGGTCACCTACTATTGGGAAGAGGAGAGTCCTCTACCTACTGGCGGGTTGATTGTCCTTCATTTGTTGGCGGACTGAGACCGAGTCCGCCACCTTTGGGTTAACTTGGATTGAGTCCGCCAACTACTAGCAGACTGAGGTGGAATCTGCTCCATATTTAAGCAGTCCACTACCAAGCAGTCTGTTAATGAGGTTGTCGTGGACTGGGATACGAGGCCTCCTTTTGCAAGTGGACTGAAGAAGAGGGTCGACCATTCCTTACTTACGGTGACCTGAAGGAGAGTCCGTGAATTGGAGGCGGGCTAGAGAAGAGACCGCTACCCTCCCAGTTAAACTCGCAACCTGATGGTGCGGATTGGGAAGCAGTCCACGTAATAAAAGAGATGGTGACTATTGGGCCGCTAGCCTAGCCGTGCAGATAGAGAAGCCTATCCACACGGTTAACTGGTAAATAGGCCGCGAACCCCTCGGATGAGACGGAGCATTACGCGACTTGCGAGCTAGACACCTTGGGAGGGATAACTGATTTCTGGGTTAATGGTGGATGAAATATTTGCAAAGAGAATAAAACCAAACTAGCAATCCAACTAGACAAGTATACCTATCGAATTATAGCAAGGGAACACAAGTTTCGTCTTAAAATCTGGGAACTGTTGAGTAATCTTACTCACACGAAGACTATTTTCTTATCGAAGGATTGTTTTAGGGTTTGCTAACTAAATTAAAAGGGAAGACAACTTGCATAAAGAAAAGTACTTGCACTTAATCAGAGAGACCACAACTAGCGATTTAAAATGAGGGGTGAAAACGATGATAAAGAAAAGCACTTGATCGAGAATCACCTCGGTAAAAGTTGATTAAAAATGTGATAACAAACTCTAACTTAATAAGGCAAAGGACCTTGACCGTGGAGGTTCCTAAAGCATGAACATGCTCCTCTCAAAGTTGTGCCCACCTGAGTTTAGGAAGGTCCGACCGAACTCTCATCCAAATTGGAGGCCTAAAGCTATCTTTACGCTGTGAACCCCGCTATTGGATTTCACTCCAATATGGGAGATTTAATGTCTGGCTCTCTTAAGGGGTGCGTGCAACTCCCTTTACTCTTGAGTGTTCACTCCAAACTACGAGCCTCTCAGCAAGCTAAGAGTGGAGATAAAGATGGGAAATATACATCGATGATATAGCTCCAAACACGATTAATCAAGAGTATTTCAAGGTTTAAACTTACAAAGAAAAAGCAAACTAGAGAATCATAACTTAATCAACTCGAACCTCACATCATCAAGATCAAGTATAAGGAGGATTAGTTACTCATGGTGAGGTGGAGGAGGAGAGATGAGTAGGATTGCCTGAAAATAAAAACAGAGATAAGGAAAAAATAAACAAACTTTATATTAAATTCAAACAGAGAGCTACACTTGGAATACAAAAATATTACACTGTAGGAAAAAGAAAAACATGCAAGCACTAACACTGAAATTTTGACTAAACTAAACTAAGCTATTACAGAAAACTGAAATAAAAACTAAACAAAAAAACTAAAATAAAAACAGGAGAAAGGAAGAACATTAAGGGAGAAATGAAAATGGCAGCACTTCCCCTTTCCCAGAATTTCTATCTTTTTTCTCAAGGGGCGGGGCTCTATAAATAGATTTTCAAGGAGCATGAAATCCCTTAAGCCATGCACAGTAGTTGACCTTGGTACGTGTTCTGGCGGGAAATGATGATTGCTTTGGTTTGGGTGACGTGCATTAATGGCGGTAGCAGGTATTTGTTAAAAAACTAGACTTGTCCTCTGGTAGAAGGTAAGCTCTATGAAAGAAGGAGAGAGGGCTCGATGAAATCAGAAAAGAGAAGGTGGAGGGGAGGCCGACGATCGTCGAATGCAAAAAGATGAGGTCGATGAAATGGCGAAAAAAACTGTTCGTTGAACGCAAAAAATGAGTTCGGCGAACGTCGAACTGAGAAGGGGGAAGAGGTTGACGAAAAGGCTGAGCTCGATGAATTCTAGAGAAAACAACCGTTCGTTGAACGCAGAAAATGAGATCGACGAACGTCGAAGAGAGAAGGTGAGGTCGAAGAAATTTGTTGAAGGAGAGGTTGAAGAATTATGGACTGCAAGCGAGTTTGACAAACTGAGATCGACGAAAATCTGAGGTCGACAAAATTGGCGGGGCTTTACGAATGCTTAGCTTGATTAACTGGGGCTGAAGGAGAAGTTTGACAAATGCTGAGGACGATCGTCGACAGCAAAACTTAAGGCTGAGCTCGACGATATACGCTCGACAAAATGAGCTCGACAAACTTTTCTGAGTTCGACGAATTTGCTAAAAACCTGCAAAAAAAAGAAAACATTAGTGGTATTAAAATATATACAAAACTAGGTCAAAATAAAACTTAAAAAACATGATTTCTAAGATAAAAACTTGCAATTTCCATAGTAGTTTAAACTACAAAATGTATTATCAAACTCCCCCAAGCTTAAGCTTTGCTTGTCCTCAGGAAAAAAAATATAAAAACTAGTTAACATAAAAGTGACTAATCAGGAAAATTCTAATTATGCTAACACAAGTACAATGCGAAATTCTAAGTAGGGAGAAGGTGAAACGTAAACCTAAAACAATTACTTAAATATGGTTTAACAATTTATAAACTTTACTAACGAAAATAAATCATCTAAGATTTTAGCAAAATTCTTTAAATAAATTTAAGCAAAGCAACAAAATGAGAAAAATGCATTGAGTTGTTATTAGATCCAAGAGACATATTATAATAATATCAATCAAATAACAAAAATTTAAATTTAAATCCAAAAAATTACTATTTTACTTTTCTTCTTTACTTAGCTAATAAATAAAATTCAAAAACATGAATCAAATGGGCTTATTAGGACCAAAACGATTGGTTTAGGATTATGATTAGGAGTGGAATTCAGAGATAAACAAGGAGGCTCAAAAATAACACTAAACCAAAATAAAGAGTTTCAAAAATTTCATCATAAATAAAATATTTTTCTCTCTTTTTCTTTTCCATTTTCTTTTCTTTCCTTTTTTTTTTCTTTTCAAAAAAAAGGCCAAAAATTATTTTTCTTTTCACTTTGAAATTGGCCAAACAAAAGTAAACACTTCTTTTGAGCATACTTTTTTCAAAAAGTTCTCCAAACATATCACAAAAACAACCCTATCATGATCAACAAATTATTTTTTTTATGAAACTAAAAAGATTAGTGTGATTAGATAGGTTGGAAAATTTTAACTTTGGTGAACATGAAATGATAAGTGGAGCTATAATTTGAAATCAGAAAAAGGCTCAAAAGCAGCTAACGAGGAATAAAAAATTCTAGGTTGGCAAGAATGCTCAAACGAAAACAAAAATTGCCTAAATCATTTTCCAGTTTTTTAAATTTATCTAAAGCATTAGTTTTGAAAAATTTCAAAAAGCAAATCCTAGATAATAAAAGAAGACTAATGAAATTATCTTGAAAATAGAAATGATAGGCGACTTGGATCATTCACATCAACTACGCTAATCAAAAAATGACATTACAAAAATTATTCAAATACGAGAAGGAAAATAGTGGATGAAAATATATTGAAGAAAGTAAAGAAAATAAAGAACGAAAAACCAAAATAGAAATGCGAGTTTTAGAAAAACATTTCACGTTAACATTCTACCGCAAATTAGAAACACAATATGGCAACCATTTTACTTGCGCAACATAATTAAAAAGATTGATTAGAAAAATTATAATTAGCTAAGTTGTTATATGGAATTTTGAGAAAAACAAAACAAAAGCAAGGGGTACTATTAAAATACCAAAATTAGTTTAAACTTAAACAAATAACATATATTTTTTGATTTTGAAATATTCTCTTTTTTGGATTTTTTTTAGAATAATAAGGAGAAAGCACTAAATTTTTTTTGATTTTGATGATTTTTTTTTCCAGAGAAACAAAATGGAGAAAAGAGAAGGAGGAAATCCTCCTCCAAGCTTAAAATGGACATTGTCCTTAATGGAAAAAAGAGGGGAAGGAGAGAGAAAAAATAAAAAATAAAAAAAGTACAGAATTGAAAACAGGTACTTCCCCGGATTTGCGAGTCGCGGAAGGTTGATTGATGCTGCTCCCCCATGCTTGTGCTTTGGCTCTTCATTCAATGTATTCTTTGGACTTTGTGATGGATTCAGCTGCGTTGTAGTAGGCGATCACAGAAGCTTCAGCTTGTCGGAGCCATCCGGGGCAAAAAAGTGTAAAATAAAAAAATAAAAAAATGACCTGGGTTGCCTCCCAAGATAGCCCTTTATTTAAAACGTCGTTTGAGCTCGACGCAATAAAATAATATTGTCCAAAAATAATGTTGTCCAATAATAATAACCAAAATAATATTCAAAGTTTCTTACAAAAAAAGTCTTAAGCTAGTTAAAGTTCATGCAGAATAAAATTTACATTGTTCGGACTGACATCATCACCATAGAAATAAAGCTTAAGATGCTACACATTCACTTTGAAATTGCCCTTATAAGGGTGTGAAATGAAAATAATGCCATACGGAAAAACTTTTTTAACAGTAAACTACCCAGACCAACGCGACTTAAACTTGCCCGGAAATAAACGTAATCGTGAATTATATAAAAGAACTCGGTCGCCCGGCTTGAAGGTTTTTGGGTGCCTTAAGTGTTTGTCGTGAAAACGTTTCATCCGCTCTTTATAAATTTTGTTATTTTCGTATGCACAAGAGCGCTACTCGTCGAGTTCATTAAGTTGAAATTTTCTAAGGTCGCCGACAGAGTGGGGATTTGGATTTAAAAACTTTAAGGCCCAAAAGTGCGGTGTTCTAATTCTACGGGTAAATGACACGATTTTCCATAAACCAACCAATACGGTGTACATCTGATGGCGGTTTTGTACGCTGTTCGGTAGGCTCATAGAGCATCATCTAATTTGGCAGATCAGTCTTTTCTAGAGGTGGAAATAGTCTTTTCTAAAATTCTTTTTATCTCTCCGTTTACTACTTCGACTTGTCCGTTAGTTTGGGGGTGGTAGGTAGTTGAAAGCTTATGTGTAATGCCATATTTAATAAGAATTTTTGAAAACTGCTGGTTACAAAAGTGTGAACCCCTATCACAAATGATGGCTCGCGGCATACCGAATCGAGAAAATAATTTTTTCAAAAACGTAATTATGACTTGGGCGTCGTTAGTAGGAAGAGCTTGGGTTTTAGACCATCGTGAAACATAATCTACAACAACTAAAATATATTTATTCTCGAAGCTAGAAGGAAGAGAGCCAACAAAATCACTTCCCTAGAGGTCAAAAACTTCGTACTCAAGGAAATAATTTTGCGGCATTTCATTTTTATTAATAATATTTCCCGACCGTTGGCAACTATCACACCTACTCACAAAGGCTTGTGTGTCTTTAAACAGGCTAGGCCAGTAAAAACCCGCATAGAGCACTTTGTGTGCGGTGCGAGCAGCTTGATAGTGACCACCAGTCGATCATTCATGCAAATGTTTTAGAATATCTAATCCTTCTTCAAAAGAGACACATCTTGTAACATACCATTTCCGGCTAGACCCCTAGGAGTCGGTTGGTTGTGGTAGAACCCTGGGGAGCCCAAAAATCGAAATAAAACGACCAAGAATTCGGGTCACGGGTTGGTCACGCCCGTGACCGACTCGTCACGCCCGTGACCTAGGGCGTGACTCACTCGACGATCGTCGACCTCAGGGAGACGATCGTCGGACGCCGAATTTTCAACCCGGCCATGTCACTCGCGTGACCCAGGTGTCACGCCCGTGACCTGGGGGCGTGACTCCTTCGACGATCGTCGATCTCAGTTAGACGATCGTCGGGCTCGGAATTTGCCTCATGGCCTGTCACGCCCGTGACCCGCAATGTCACGCCCGTGACATAGGGCGTGACCACCTTCGATGATCGTTGATTTCAGTTCAACGGTCGTCGGACAGGAATTGGCCACACGGGCATGTCACGCCCGTGACCCATAATGTCACACCCGTGACATAGGGCGTGACCACACTCGACGATCGTCGATCCTAATTCGACGATCGTCGAACCAGAATTGGTCACACGGGCCAGTCACGCCCGTGACCCGGGTGTCACGCCCGTGACCACCCTTCGACGATCGTCGATCTCAGTTCGACGATCGTCGAACCCAGAATTGGCTAACCAGGCCTGTCACGCCCGTGACCTATGTGTCACGCCCGTGACCAAGGCCGAAACGTCAGCCAGACTGAAAATTTCGGTAACCGACGCCATAATAAATTTCGATTATGGGAATGAAAACAAAGGGTATTTATGGGCCGTTTCCTACTTTAATTATTTAAATAATTAAGGAAATGTTGGTCCAATAGGAAATCGCCACCTAGCGAGCACCTCTTCATCTCCAGCGTTTCAACTGCCATTCGTCATAACCGAAACGTCATTAAGGGAATTATTAATGGCCGCGGACGTTTCATCCTTTTCCCTCACCACTTGCTGATCTATAAAAGACTCCTAAGAGCAAGAGGAAAATGTTACACTCTCCCTCAAACTGTTTCAGATTTTCCCCCTTGCTGTTGAAGAATTTCCGGCGACGCCACCACCGCGCAAATGGCTTCCCGACGCTCTGCACGCCTCCAACCCGCGAACAAGGTCCTCCCCTCCCTCTTCTTCTGTGGATAGATCTTAGAAATCGTCAGGAGAGATATCGGGCTCAAAAGAGCCAGATCGGGTGAGCGTATTCGTGGTTTTCTGAAAATTTCATGGTGGCGGGTTCGCCGGAAACAGCCTCTCCGGCGGCCGTGCTGCCGCCCGACGATAGCCCTCACCTCAACAGAGGTGGTGGTGGTGGCCGGCCAGGGAGACGGCTGGTTGGCCGGGAAATAGCTTGGAAAAGCTACAGGAAATTAGGTTTTCAGGGCTCTGTTACGGGCTGTAGAAGAAGATGAACAGTGCCATTTAATTAGATTTTATTTGTGAATCAATTTCTGAATGAGAATATCTGTCACCTTAAATAATTTGGGAAAAATATCTCGAGGCTCCTACAGGAAGAGTGGTCAACATAGAAAATGTAGCCCATGAAGTCTAGTTTAATTTAAAATTGATTTCACTCGATTTAAAATCCTGGTTAGACCACAACACCCTTTTTGGTGAGGTCTATACAGAGGGCCGTCTGGACCTTAGAAAAATTCCACACTCTAAACCACTCATCAAAATGACTTGAAATTTGGGGTGTGTCCTACTCTTACCTATATCTAGGTGCTATCCAAAAATGAGAATTTTTGGGAAATATTTTTCTATAGTTTTGAGAAAAATTCAATAATCCTAGTTTAATTTAATTAGATGGTTAAATAATTTCCAAACCCTCCCAAATTTTGGTGAGTGGTTCCTGGGTTCACCATAAGGTTCTGTATAATTTTTAATCTCATTTGGAGATGGTTTGGATTAGAAATGATCAACCCTAAGTTTTGCCCTAATAAGGGGTCTTAGGTTAAAAGTGCACTTTTGAGATTTAAGTGGTCAGATCACCTCAACAGAGGCTGAGATTTTTTACCACTGGCTAGTAATATTCTCTAGCACCCCCCTCATAGAGTTTGAGGTGGATCGGGGTAAGTTTGCCCTAAGAACCAAGGCCAAACCCTAAGGATGGATCTTGGTGGCTTGTGAAGGTCATGTGGTCAAATGACCTTGGATTGACCCGAAATTGGGTGAAGAGAACCATAGGGCCAATATCGTTCTCTGGATGAAATCTTAGTAGAGTTGGAGACCGTTGGGATACCTAAAAATCTAACCCTAGTTTAGGGTGCAAAACTTATAGAGATAGGAAATGACACTAAATCACATTGAAAGGTGTTGAGATTTGGGTAGAGTGAATTATAGGGATGGTACAAGCTCTGGATATTTTACTATGAATTTTAAGATTGTTATTTTGGGTACTTCATTAACGATTTAGTAGCTTGTATGATTTGCTTATAAAATTTATTATGGAACACACACTTCCTGAAAATTGATGAAATTTAGACAGAGAACGTTTATTATGGTTTTAAATCTCTGTAAATTTTTATGGGATTTTTGGAAGTTTAATTCTAAGGCTTCCTTCATTAAGTATGTTTTACCTTGATTATTTGATTAAATCTTTAGTGGTGTTTAGCAAGCTAGTAAAATTATGATTCATTGCACAAAGATTTTTTATATGTCATGCTACTGATTAGTAATTTTTCTATAATTTTCCGATGAATAATTTCAGTACTTCCTTCATTACGTAGAATTAACGTGATTATACTGGATAAATTATTTAGAGGCTAAATACTTTCTGTAAAATTCTGGGAATTTGTATTTGAGGTTACCTTGCTGTTATCTAATGATAATGATTTTTGAGTAGCCATTACTTAGGAGGATCATGTAGCTCATGTTTAAAATGACCCATGGCCCGTCCTTTGGGAAAATTAAATAAATATCAGATTAATTAGGAAAATTATAAGTTTCTGGATTTAGACAAATTATGATATGGTACACCTCCAGTAAATATTATAGGAGATTTGGAAGATAATTTGGTGTACCTCCCCTTATGTACCTCATATAGCTTAGGATGGTCTGCATATAGTAAAACCACGGAATTTTGATAATTGAAAGTTGGTAGGGTAAGTTAAGATTGAGTTCATCATTGGAAGTCAGGACAAGTAGAGTGTGAGACTGGTCAAGAATAAGGGAGTATGGGAACGACGAAAGATCGTCCATCCCGGGAAGAAGAGGAAGAGTCTTAATACTCTAGGGTTAGAACTAAAGTAACTAAAAGAGGATCGGGTTAAGGGAGATCAACCAATAATAATAAGTGCCTTGCGAAAGGGAACTTCGGGCCGTAATGCCGCCGTCTTGGTTCCTAGTGCCCCTTGAGAGCCCTTCACGGGGTATACCGGGGGCAGTCCTGGGCTAACGTAAACCATAGGAATAATAAATTGAAAGAGCAACTAGTATAACTAGGGTTGCACATACACACACCTCAGTAGCTAGGAAGGTAGAATAATTGGTTTGGTTGCTTTCAGACAGTAGCTCTGAAGGTAGATGCACTGACGGACTGTCCGGGGGGCCGAGGGCTCGAGGGTTGGAGTACAGAATAAAGGTGGTGGGTCTTCGGTATCTGATTGTCGTTCACACCGACATCGTTATGCTGACTCGGCGGTGTGGGACACTTAGCCAAAGAAAGTCTGGTGGGTACAGCCAGCAGTAGTACGCGGATACTCTAGGTTGTGTTCTTCTAGGGGCGTACGGAAGGGCTAGGCCTGGTAGTGTTGATGCCCACCTAGGAGTGGGGGGCCCAACCCACTGTCTCCGTTTGCCACTACGGAGGTTCCTGGGAGTGAAGCTAGCTGCCCGAATAGGGGGAATTAAGGTCTGTGCGCATAGAGTCGTGTGCGTGTGTTACACATGAATCATGGCATAGCATATCACTACACTCATAATTGCATACAACCGACACCCCAACGTATAAATCGGTATGGGACTTTTTATACGATGGGAGCCCTGCAGAAGATCCCTTAACTTATAAGTTTGTATGGGCATTCATATAAGTTAAGGTTACATACTTTCTTACTTGTTTGTTACTTACTGTTCTCTAGCTGCCCTTTTTATACAATTTGCTACTTATTAATTGCTCTACCTATTACAACATTTACACTGTTCACCTATTATAACTTGCTAGTTAGGTCCACCGTCACCTGCTTGATTATTCTCCACATTTGTAGCTTCCCTTTCCTCCTCTCCGCCCGGTGCTTAGGAGCCGTGGTGGGAGGGGTGGGGGATGATAGGGCTTAGTCTTTATGACTAATGATTTTCGAACCAAACATTACAGGAGCTCCGGATGGGAGACAGGGACCAGCACCAGCGGAGTACGGTGCGCATGGAGGTGGGACAGTGTAGCACCGGTGCACCTGCGACCAGCTCCGTGAGTGATTAGTATTTTCTTAGCTTCCGCGATGAGTGACTTGTAGTGAGGACTCTGATGTACTGGGCTCGAGCCCATTTATCTATTTTCCTATTATTACTATTGATGGACTGGTTATGATTTCACTTTTATTTACATGTTTCTGTGGACTTGTTTACATTTTTGTATAAATGCTTCTCTCTCTTGTGATCGAAAAGGGCCAGCAGAATTGGCATTTTGTAGTGGTTGCCTTCCCGTGAGTCGGTGCCACCGTAAAGCGGCAATTCTGGGCTAAGACCCCGGTGGTTGAAAAGAAAAAAAAGGAGGTCTTACAAGTGGTATCAGAGGAGACCTCGATCGAAAGAGAAGTAGTCCACAAAAAAACCTTGGGCCATCCCCGTGCGAGCTTAGTTTGCGGACAAACTAGCAGCGGAAGCAGTGGTGTGCCCATGAGGGAAATCAAATATGAAAGTCCATCCTATCTCTTCTGAAATCCCATTCATTCGCTCTCAAACAAATGGAATTTTTACTTGTAGCCTGCGACGAACCCTACATCGCAGCAGGGGACACCTCAGGCTCCGAATGTGGTCCCGACTCCGCCAGCACCAGTTCCGTTCCAGCAGACGGAGATGGGGCAAACACTGACAGCCATCTTGGAGGCCTTAAGAGCCCAGCAAGCCTCGGCCCCACAGCCAAACCCCGGGGCCAATTGGATGACTGTCTTCCGGGGACTTTCCCCTCCATCCTACCAGGGGACGGAGTCTGCAGTACGTACGGAGGAGTGGTTGGACACTATTTACGAGATGCTGGTAGGGATTCGATGCCCCACGGAGGAGGCAGTCGCTTTGGCAGTCTCCTGCTTAGAGTCACATGGAAAGAGATGGTGGAAATCTCAGCTGGACACCACCTTTGCAGGGATGGACTGTGCTAATATTACTTGGGAGGAGTTCAGAGCAGCGCTCTTGGGGCATTTTGTACCTCAGTCGGTGAGAGATAACCTGGAGGATAGGTTCCTGCGGTTGAGGCAGGGGAACAGGACTGTGGTGGAGTACTATCAGGAGTTCACTCACCTGGCCCGTTATGCGGACGCTTACCAGTTAGACGATGTTGGCTATACCCGGAGGTTTTATAAGGGGCTGCAAGATGACATGAGGCAGGCCCTCCTTTTCGTCTCAGAGGGGAGTCTGGCCAGGATTCTGGAGATGGCTAAGAAGAGGGAGGCGGATCAGCTTACAGTGAGGAGCCGGAAGAGACCGACTGATGATACAGTGATTGGAGGACGTAGAGACCGTCCTCGAGGCCAGGTTATTGGAGAGAGAAGGAACGGGGATCAGCCTCGTCAAGAGTTTGGGCAGGAGCAGAGGAGTCAGGGGGTATTGGCTCCCCAGCCTATACAGATGCTGGAAATGCCAAGGGCGGTAGAGCAGCCACCGGTATGCTTTCAGTGCAACCAGCCGGGGCATATCAAGAGGAACTGGCCTGTGAGGCGAGCACCCCCAACAGCACATCAGGGCGCTCCACCTCCCCGACAGTTTGGCGGACGAGGACAGGACCGAGGACGAGGATTTCAGGATCGAGGTCGTAGGCCAGAGAGAGAGCAGGTGTATGCTCTAGACCTGACACAGCCCCAGAACCCAAAGCAGGTTATCACAGGTATGGCAGTACTTTTCAGATTTTCTTTATATAAACTACTATTTTAAACATAACCTGGTTAGTAATTAAGAGAAGATAAACTACAATAAGAATACTAAGACATTTAATTACCCCAGACATAGTATTCGTGAGCGGCAAGCCCGCTCACACCCTCTTCGACACTGGTGCGTCGCAATCATTCGTGTCGGAGGATTTCGTGAAAGGACTGGCAGGAGTGGAGCCATTCACCGGGAAGATGATGAGGGTGCGCCTACCCGACGGGTCAGAGATATTGACCTCTGCTCATTGTAATATGGAAGCAAGGATCGGCGGAAAGGCGTTTGAGGCACCAGCGACGGTTCTGAAGATGCCAGATTACGATCTGATCCTGGGCATGACTTGGTTTCATTGGAACCATGCCCAGATCGATTGTGTGGCGAAGAGGATCACCGTGAGGCACTGCGACTCCTTCATTATTATCGAAGGTATTATATAAGCACCCCGTACTTTACTATCGTCTGTGCAGGCCGTTAAGGCCCACCTGCAGGGGGAAGAGGTTTATCAGGTCCTCTTTGAGGCGGTCGTAGCCAAGGATTCCATTGCAGATATTCCGGTAGTGCGGGACTTCGCCGACGTGTTTCTAGAGAAGCTACCAGGGTTACCCCCGCACCGAGAGAAGGACTTTCAGATTCAGCTCGTACCGGGGGCTAAGCCGGTATCCAGAGCTCCCTATCGAATGGCCCCAAAGGAGTTGGTGGAATTCCGAAGCCAGCTTCAGGAGTTAGTGGAGGCCGGGTTCGTTCGGCCTAGCTCTTCACCGTGGGGAGCTCCGGTGCTGTTCGTTAAGAAGTAGGACGGGACCCTTCGACTGTGCCTCGATTACCGGGCTCTGAACAGGTTGACAGTCCGGAATACTTATCCCTTACCACGGATAGACGAGCTTTTTGACCAGCTGGAGGGAGCCCATTGGTTCTCAAAGCTGGATCTGAGGTCAGGGTACTACCAGCTTCGTATTCGGGAGGAGGACATCCCGAAGACGGCCTTCAGCAGTAGATATGGCTTGTACGAGTTTACCGTGATGCCGTTCGGGCTCACGAATGCACCCTCCGCATTCATGACTTTGATGAATCGGGTGTTCGAGGAGTATCTGGACGTCTTTGTCATTGTATTCATCGACGACATTCTCATCTATTCAAGGACGGAGGAGGAGCACGCGAGACATCTGGCCTTGACCTTGGGGAAGCTGCGTGAGCATGAGATGTATGCTAAGTACAGCAAGTGCCAGTTCTGGCTAAAGGAGGTGGCCTTTCTAGGCCATGTCATTAGTGGAGCAGGTCTGGCAGTGGATCCTGCAAAGATCCAGGCAGTACGGGATTGGCCATCGCTAAAGTCGGCCACGGATGTTCGAAGTTTCTTGGGACTTGCCGGTTACTACCGGAAGTTCGTCGAGGGGTTCTCTCAGATTGCCCTCCCTCTTACGTCTCTGACGAAGAAGGAGTCCCCTTTTATATGGACGCCTCGATGCGAATCTGCCTTCAAGGAGGTGAAGGATCGTCTCACCTCGGCCCCCATCCTTGCTCTTCCATCAGGGAAGGAGGGATTCCAGGTATATACAGATGCTTCCTATAAGGGGATGGGTGCCATCCTTATGCAGAATGGGCACGTAATAGCCTATGCCTCCCGTCAGTTGAAGCAGCACGAGCAGAACTACCCCGTGCACGATTTGGAGATGGGGGCAGTCATTTTTGCTATTAAGATCTGGCGACACTATCTCTACTGAGTACATTGTGATATCTTCTCCGACCACAAGAATCTGAAGTACGTCGACACCCAGAAGGAGTTAAACATCAGACAGAGACGCTGGGTGGAGTTTCTGTCGGACTACCAGTATACCATGCACTACCATCCGGGGAAGGCGAACGTGGTCGCAGATGCTCTGAGCCGGAGAGCGAGTACGACAGGAGTAGGCCCGCAGCTAATGGCCTTGGAGTTGATTAGAGCATTCGAGGAGATGCAGATTTCGCTAGTGTCTGAGGATGACCCGGAACTATACATGGAGTACCTGGGGTCGATGGCTACTACTGATGACATTCGGGACCGCATCAGAGATGGGCAGATGCTGGATGAGAGAGCTGAGCCGATATTCCGAGCCTTGGAGGAAGGCACGACGGGAGATTACTCCTTGAGGGATGGGCTCTTGTGTTTCCGAGGCAGAGTCTACATACCAGCAGGAGGACGGATCCGGGAGGATATTTTGACGGAAGCTCATTGCAGCCGATATTCGATACACCCGGGGATCACCAAGATGGTAAAGGATTTAAAGAGGACGATGTACTGGCCGGGTTTGAAGAAAGATATTACGTATTTTGTGATGCATTGCGAGGCCTGCCAGCTCGTGAAGGCGGAGTGTAGGAACCCGACATGTTTGCTGCAGCCGCTTCCGGTGCCGGAATGGAAGTTTGAGGATATAGCCATGGACTTCATACATGGGCTACCTCGATCCCGTGCGGGGAATGACTCGATCTGGGTGATAGTGGACAGGCTAACAAAGGTGGCCAGATTCATTCCAGTGGCAAAGGGCGCACCAGTCAGTGTATTGGTACAGAGGTTCATTGAGCAGTTTGTGCGTTATCATGGGGTGCCCAAGACTATTGTTTCGGATCGGGATGGGCGGTTTACATCTAGGGAATGGAGGTCAGTCCAGGCCCATCTGGGTTCTCGGTTGACATTCAGCACAGCTTTCCACCCTTAGACCGACGGACAGACAGAGCGCACTAACCGTACACTGGAGGATCTGTTGCGACTATGTATTTTGGACCGTGGCGAGCCTTGGGAGAGATTGCTACCACTGGTCGAGTTTTCGTACAACAACGCTCATCAGTCCAGCATAGGCATGGCTCCATACGAAGCGTTGTACGGAAGGAGGTGCAGAACCCCACTATCATGGGTTCAGGATGAGGATCCGCAGGCACTAGGCTCGGAGTTTGTGGGAGATACAGATGCTCAGATTAGATTGATCCGAGACAGGATGTTGGAAGCCCAGAGACGACAGGCGAAATACTACGATGCGAGGCATCGCCAAGTAGAGTTCCATGTAGGAGACCGGGTTTTCTTGAAGATACGGCCGATGCACGGAGTCTCGCGGGTTCGCGGGCGGAAGAAGCTCAGTCCGAGATATATGGGGCCCTATAGGATCCTGGAGCGGATCGGCCCCTTAGCCTATAGACTGGAGCTACCGCCGGAGTTAGCGGGATTGCATGACATCTTCCACATCTCCTCACTTCGGAGGGCTCTGCTACGCCCTGAGCAGCTGATTTCCTCGGCAAATGGCCCGGTGGCCTCGGATCGGTCAGTCAACTTGGAGCCTATCAGGATTGACGACACGGCAGTGCGTGTCTTGCGACGGAAGAAGGTTCCGTTGGTCAAGGTTCCGTGGAACAATCATGGGCAGGAGGAGCATACATGGGAGCCACAGGACTTGATGCGGCAAAAATACCCGGAACTTTTTTGTCAGGTATACCTCACAACCACTCTGGACAATCAATTTGCCTCCCTGTTTTAAACCAATGGGACTGAAATTTCAAGAATAGGGGCTAATCTTTTGTTTATTGGGGTGAATATACCTAGTTAGGTGGGCGAATTAATCTTAGACTTGAAACCGCATAAAGCGAACATAACATAGGGATGTAATTTCTTTAATTCTCATGGGATATTACAAGCTTCTTTTCCCGATTTGAGTCCCGTAGGCTTAACCTTGATTTCGGGGACGAAATCTTTGTTTTGTTTATTGGGATTTGTAACATCCCATTTCCGGCTAGACCCCTAGGAGTCGGTTGGTTGTGGTAGAACCCTGGGGAGCCCAGAAATCGAAATAAAACGACCAAGAATTCGGGTCACGGGTTGGCCACGCCCGTGACCAACTCGTCACGCCCGTGACCTAGGGCGTGACTCACTCGACGATCGTCGACCTCAGGGAGACGATCGTCAGACGCCGAATTTTCAACCCGGCCCTGTCACGCCCGTGACCTAGGTGTCACGCCCGTGACCTGGGGGCGTGACTCCTTCGACGATCGTCGATCTCAGTTAGATGATCGTCGGGCGCGGAATTTGCCTCATGGCCTGTCACGCCCGTGACCCGCAATTTCACGCCCGTGACATAGGGCGTGACCACCTTCGATGATCGTCGATTTCAGTTCGATGGTCGTCGGCCAGGAATTGGCCACACGGTCATGTCACGCCCGTGACCCACAATGTCACGCCCGTGACATAGGGCGTGACCACGCTCGACGATCGTCGATCCCAATTCGACGATCGTCGAACCAGAATTGGTCACACGGGCCAGTCACGCCCGTGACCCGGGTGTCACGCCCGTGACCACCCTTCGACGATCGTCGATCTCAGTTCGACGATCGTCAAACCCAGAATTGGCTAACCAGGCCTGTCAAGCCCGTGACCTATGTGTCACGCCCGTGACCAAGGCCGAAACGTCAGCCAGACTGAAAATTTCGGTAACCGATGCCATAATAAATTCTGATTATGGGAATGAAAACCAAGGGTATTTATGGGCCGTTTCCTACTTTAATTATTTAAATAATTAAGGAAATGTTGGTCCAATAGGAAATCGCCACCTGGCGAGCACCTCTTCATCTCCAGCGTTTCAACTGCCATTCGTCATAACCGAAACGTCATTAAGGGAATTATTAATGGCCGCGGATGTTTCATCCTTTTCCCTCCCCACTTGCTGATCTATAAAAGACTCCTAAGAGCAAGAGGAAAAGGTTACACTCTCCCTCAATCTGTTTCAGATTTTCCCCCTTGCTGTTGAAGAATTTCCGGCGACGCCACCACCGCGCAAATGGCTTCCCGACGCTCTGCACGCCTCCAACCCGTGAACAAGGCCCTCCCCTCCCTCTTCTTCTGCGGATAGATCTTAGAAATTGTCAGGAGAGAAATCGGGCTCAAAAGAGCCAGATCGGGTGAGCGTATTCGTGGTTTTCTGAAAATTTCATGGTGGCGGGTTCGCCGGAAACCGCCTCTCCGGCGGCCGTGCCGCCGTCCGACGATAGCCCTCACCTCAACAGAGGTGGTGGTGGTGGTGGCCGGCCAGGGAGATGGCTGGTTGGCCGGGAAATAGCTTGGAAAAGCTACAGGAAATTAGGTTTTCAGGGCTCTGTTACGGGCTGTAGAAGAAGATGAACAGTGCCATTTAATTAGATTTTATTTGTGAATCAATTTCTGAATGAGAATATCTATCACCTTAAATAATTTGGGAAAAATATCTAGAGGCTCCTACAGGAAAAGTGGTCAACATAGAAAATGTAGCCCTTGAAGTCTAGTGTAATGTAAATTTGATTTCACTCGATTTAGAATCTTGGTTAGACCACAGCACCCTTTTTGGTGAGGTCTATCCAGAGGGCCGTCTGGACCTTAGAAAAATTCCCTACTCTAAACCAGTCATCAAAATGACTTGAAATTTAGGGTGTGGCCTACTCTTACCTATATCTAGGTGCTATCCAAAAATGATAATTTTTGGGAAATATTTATCTATAGTTTTGAGAAAAATTCAATAATCCTAGTTTAATTTAATTAGATGGTTAAATAATTTCCAAACCCTTCCAAATTTTGGTGAGTGGTCCCTGAGTTCACCATAAGGTTCTGTATAATTTTTCATCTCATTTAGAGATGGTTTGGATTAGAAATGATCAACCCTAAGTTTTGCCCTAATAAGGCGTCTTAGGTTAAAAGTGCACTTTTGAGATTTAAGTGGTCAGATCACCTCAACAGAGGCTGAGATTATTTAGCACTGGCTAGTAATATTCTCTAGCACCCCCCACCCTCATAGAGTTTGAGGTGGATCGGGGTAAGTTTGCCCTAAGAACCAAGGCCAAACCCTAAGGATGGATCTTGGTGGCTTGTGAAGGTCATGTGGTCAAATGACCTTGGATTGACCCGAAATTGGGTGAAGAGAACCATAGGGCCAATATCGTTCTCTGGATGAAATCTTAGTAGAGTTGGAGACCGTTGGGATACCTAAAAATCTATTCCTATTTTAGGGTGCAAAACTTGTAGAGATAGGAAATGACACTAAATCACATTGAAAGGTGTTGAGATTTGGGTAGAGTGAATTATAGGGATGGTACAAGCTCTGGATATTTTACTATGAATTTTAAGATTGTTATTTTGGGTACTTCATTAACGATTTAGTAGCTTGTATGATTTGCTTAGAAAATTTATTATGGAACACACACTTTCTGGAAAGTGATGAAATTTAGATAGAGAATGTTTATTATGGTTTTAAATCTCTGTGAATTTTTATGGGATTTTTGGAAGTTTAATTATAAGGCTTGCTTCATTAAGTATGTTTTACCTTGATTATTTGATTAAATCTTTAGTGGTGTTTAGCAAGCTAGTAAAATTATGATTCATTGCACAAAGATTTTTTATATGTCATGCTACTGATTAGTAATTTTTCTATAATTTTTCGATGAATAATTTCAGTACTTCCTTCATTACGTAGAATTAACATGATTATACTGGATAAATTATTTAGAGGCTAAATACTTTCGGCAAAATTCTGGGAATTTGTATTTGAGGTTACCTTGCTGTTATCTAATGATCATGATTTTTGAGTAGCCATTACTTAGGAGGATCATGTAGCTCATGTTTAAAATGACCCATGGCCCGTCCTTTGGGAAAATTAAATAAATATCAGATTAATTAGGAAAATTATAAGTTTCTGGATTTAGACAAATTATGATATGGTAGACCTCCAGTAAATATTATAGGAGATTTGGAAGATAATTTGGTGTACCTCCCCTTGTGTACCTCATATAACTTAGGATGGTCTGCATATAGTAAAACCACAGAATTTTGATAATTGAAAGTTGGTAGGGTAAGTTAAGATTGAGTTCATCATTGGAAGTCAGGACAAGTAGAGTGTGAGACTGGTCAAGGATAAGGGAGTATGGGAACGACGAAAGATCGTCCATCCCGGGAAGAAGAGGAAGAGTCTTAATACTCTAGGGTTAGAACTAAAGTAACTAAAAGAGGATCGGGTTAAGGGAGATCAACCAATAATAATAAGTGCCTTGCGAAAGGGAACTTCGGGCCGTAATGCCGCCGTCTTGGTTCCTAGTGCACCTTGAGAGCCCTTCACGGGGTATACCGGGGGCAGTCCTGGGCTAACGTAAACCATAGGAATAATAAATTGAAAGAGCAACTAGTATAACTAGGGTTGCACATACACACACCTCGGTAGCTAGGAAGGTAGAATAATTGGTTTGGTTGCTTTCAGACAGTAGCTCTGAAGGTAGATGCACGGACGGACTGTCCGGGGGGCCGAGGGCTCGAGGGTTGGAGTACAGAATAAAGGTGGTGGGTTTTCGGTATCTGATTGTCGTTCACACCGACATCGGTACGCTGACTCGGCGGTGTGGGACACTTAGCCAAAGAAAGTCTGGTGGGTACAGCCAGCAGTAGTACGCGGATACTCTAGGTGTGTTCTTCTAGGGGCGTACGGAAGGGCTAGGCCTGGTAGTGTGGATGCCCGCCTAGGAGTGGGGGGCCTGACCCACTGTCTCCGTTTGCCACTACGGAGGTTCCTGGGAGTGAAGCTAGCTGCCCGAACAGGGGGAACTAAGGTTTGTGCGCATAGAGTCGTGTGCGTGTGTTGCACTTGCATGAATCATGGCATAGCATATCACTACACTCATAATTGCATACAACCGACACCCCAACGTATAAATCGGCAAGGGACTTTTTATACGATGGGAGCCCTGCAGAAGTTCCCTTAACTTATAAGTTTGTATGGTCATTCATATAAGTTAAGGTTACATACTTAATTACTTGTTTGTTACTTACTGTTCTCTAGCTGCCCTTTTTATACAATTTGCTACTTATTAATTGCTCTACCTATTACAACATTTACACTGTTCACCTATTATAACTTGCTAGTTAGGTCCACCGTCACCTGCTTGATTATTCTCCACTTTTGTAGCTTCCCTTTCCTCCTCTCCGCCGGTGCTTAGGAGCCATGGTGGGAGGGGTAGGGGATGATAGGGCTTAGTCTTTATGACTAATGGTTTTCGAACCAAACATTACAGGAGCTCCGGATGGGAGACAGGGACCAGCACCAGCGGAGTACGGTGCGCATGGAGGTGGGACAGTCTAGCACCGGTGCACCTGCGACCAGCTCCGTGAGTGATTAGTATTTTCTTAGCTTCCGCGATGAGTGACTTGTAGTGAGGACTCTGATGTACTGGGCTCGAGCCCATTTATGTATTTTCCTATTATTACTATTGATGGACTGGTTATGATTTCACTTTTATTTACATGTTTCTGTGGACTTGTTTACATTTTTGTATAAATGCTCTCTCTCTTGTGATCGAAAAGGGCCGGCAGAATTGGCGTTTTGTAGTGGTTGCCTTCCCGTGAGTCGGTGCCACCGCAAAGCGGCAATTCTGGGCTAAGACCCCGATGGTTGAAAAGAAAAAAAAAGGGGGTCTTACACATCTCCTTATCACTTGGTCCGCATAGACTCGGAAAAGATGCGGGTCCTCCCAAAAATAGTTCTTCAACTAAGAAAAGAATTTCTTAATTTGTTGAGAGGAGAACTCTTTATGGAGCACACGAGCCACTAAAAAGTTGGCTATGTGTGCAAACCAAGGAGAAGGGGATACGTTAATTAAAAGCAGCTTCTCATCGGGGAAGAAATCATTAAAAGATTTTTCATCTCATTTTTATATATAGGGATTATCTAATCGCGAGAGATGCTCAGCGGCCAAAATCTCGGCCATTCTCTTATCACGGATTTCTAAGTCAAACTACTGGAGGAGTAAGACCCAGCAAATCAGGCGCGGCTTGGCATCCATCTTAGCAAGAAGATACTTGAGGGCCGAGTGGTCCGTAAAAACTATAATTTTGGAAAGCATAATATAAGGACAAAATTTATTAAAAGCGAAAACAACAGCTAGGAGATCCTTCTCGGTTGTGGTATAATTCTCTTATGCTGATGCAAGTGTTTTACTTGCATAATAGATGGGGTGGAAGTTTTTAGATATTCGTTGTCCTAGTACGACTCCCACCGCGAAACTACTCGCATCACACCTAATTTTAAAGGGAAGGTCCCACATTGGAGCTATCATAATAGGGGCATTAAAAACTTATCTTTAATTGTTTCAAAGGCAGATAGACAAGGTTCGCCAAAAAAGAATGGGGCGTCTTCTTCCAGAAGATGAGTAAAGGGTTTGGTGATTTTTGAGAAGTCTTTTATGAAGCGGCTGTAGAAACAAGCGTGTCCTAAGAAACTTCTTATAGCTTTGACGTTCGTAGGCGGCGACAGCTTCTCGATAACTTCTATCTTAGCTATGTAAACTTCAATTCCCCTCACAGAAATCTTATGACCCAAAACTAACCCTTTCCTCACCATAAAATGACATTTTTCCCAATTTAGGGAAAGGTTAGTTTCTTCGCATCTTTCTAAGAATTTTTCGAGGTTTTATAAATAACTATCAAAGGCATCGCCGAACACGAAGAAATCATCCAAAAACACCTCCATAATGCTTTCTACGTACTTGTCGAAGATAGCGAGCATACATTGCTGGAATGTAGCTGGCGCATTGCATAACCCCAACAACATTCTTCGGTAAGAGAAGGTGCCTAAGGGACAAGTAAACGTAGTTTTCTGCTGGTCCTCGGGAGAGATCGGGATTTGAAAGTACCCCGAGAGATGATCGAGAAAACAAAAAAATCTATGGCCGGATAACCGCTCTAAGATTTGATCGATGAATGGAAGGGGAAAGTGGTCCTTGCGGGTGGCATTGTTCAACTTACGATAGTCAATACCCATTCGCCACCCTATTACAGTCCGTGTCGGGATTAAATCATTATTCTCATTTGTAACTACAGTTATCCCTCCCTTTATTGGCACTACCTTGACAGGGCTAATCCACTTACTATCTGATATAGGATAGATAATTCCTGCATCTAAGAGTTTCATAACCTCGCCCTTTACGACTTCTTTCATATTTGGCTTTATACGGCGCTGAGGTTGGATTGAATTATGCGAATTATCTTCCATTAGGATTTTGTGGGTGCAGAATGATGTGATAATTCCCTTGATATCAGATATTTGCCAGGCAATAGCTCGATGATGTTTACGTAAAACTAGAAGGAGCTTGTCATTTTGCACTTTAGTCAGGTAGGTAGAAACTATTACTGGTAGTTTGGAGTCCTTTTCTAAGAAGGCATACCTAAGATGTTTTGGTAGTTCCTTTAATTCTAGGGTAGGGGGTTCTTCATACGATGTTTTAGAAATTCTTTCTTTTTCAAACACAATATCTTTTTAGTCTTTTTCTTTATACGAAAAATTGAAAGGGGGTGGAGCTAGTGGCCATGGCGGCTTCTTGTAGACTTTTAGTAGGAGAAGTTAAGGATGAACAAAAATCAGAAAATTTATTTTCACTTATGCTGTAGGAAGATTCATCACTAAGGTATCTAAGAAGAAATACGAGTCATCATTCTCTAGGGTGTTCTTCATCGAAGGGGTAATAAAAAAGTTACTTCATTGGCGCATACTCGTAGGAAGAGCTTATCATTGCTTACGTCAATGATAACTCAAGAGGTGGCAAGGAAGGGTCGGCCAAGGATCAAGGGAACCACAATGTCTCCTTCAATGTCCATATGACGAAATCCACTAGGAAGATGAATTTGTCGACATTAAGTAAGACATCCTCCACGATTCCTAAAGGGTACTTAATGGATCTATCAGCAAGCTGGATACTCATCCGTGTGGGTTTGAGGCTACCAATTCCTAACTTCTTGAATAACGAGAGGGGAATCAGGTTGATACTCGCACCTAAGGTGGCCAATGTGTGCTTTACAAAAAGATCACCAAAGACACACGATATAGAAAAACTACCCAGATCACCTATCTTCTTTGGCAAACCGTTTGTCAAGACCGTAGAGCACTCAGCATTTAGTGTGACATGCGATAAGTTTTCTAACTTCTTCTTATTAGTAAGGAGGTTCTTAAGATACATCGCGTACTTCGACATCTGGGAGATTGCTTCGTGGAAAGGCAGATTTACGTGGATTTGCTTAAATATTTCTAAGAAGCGGGAGTATTGATCAACCTGACGTTGCTTGTAAAGTTCGGAAGGGTATGGTGGAGTTAAATCATTTTTAAAGATGGGTGGTGGAGTGCGAACTTTTTCTAAAGCAAAGAGTGGAGTAATAACTTCTTTTTCAACAGATGGTGGAGTATTCAAAATGGGGCGGAGCTTGTCTCAGGCTCTTTGTAACACCCCAAAAATACTTGGTATGTAGACTGGGCAACAAGGCCAGGGACACGGGCGTGTCTCGAGCCGTGTCCTACTCTGTTTACTTGAGTGGGTCACGAGTGGAACTCGAGTGGGCCTCGAGTGTGTCTCAAGTGAGGCACACGGCCTGGGACATGGGCGTGTCCCAAGCCGTGTCCTTCACTGTGTTGTCGTGAGTTCTCGATGAAATGCAGTCGACGAACTTCAAGAGACAACTTGGCCAGGGACACGGGCGTGTCCAAGGCCGTGTCCTGCTCGGGTTGGTAGCCAGACTGTGTCGGGAGAGGAAAACGGCCTGGATCCTAGGCATGTTCTGGGTGATACAGGCATATCAAAGTTGACACGAGCGTGTTGGGAACCTATGTCCCTTTCGGGATTTGTTGGTTCTGTGTCGATTGAGGGACACGACCCTCAGTATGGGCGTGTACTGATTGACACAGGCATGTCAGGAGCTTGACACGGGCGTGCCTAAGCCCTTATTCTAGTCTCGTTTGAGTCGGTTCCTTTGCCGCTTAGGGTACACGGCCTGTGACACAGGCATGCCACAGGCCATGCCAGCCCAGGAAAAGTTATTTCAGAGCGGATCATGTCCGTTCCTTTTCTTTCTAATTGGATCCTATGGTCCAAGGCTATTCCCTGCTGTTATAAGGCTGAGAGTTGAAGATAAACTCTTATTTATCTTTGTCCATTCTCTTTCTAAAGATATAGAGAGAGAGGGGAGAGCAAGGAAAGAAGAAGGAGAAGGATTCCGGCCGCCGGTGGAGCTTCGGAGTTCCGAGTCGCGAGCCGAGTTCAGTTCCGTAAAGGCAAGGCCATTGTGGTGCTTTTCATCCGGCTAGATTTCCATGGCTCCAAAGCGATCGTCAAGGGTAACGATCTCCTTCTTAGACAAGTAATGTCCACCTTTATTCACGTGCATGGACTCCTCCACCAAGTTGTGGAAAGCGTAAGCGATTCCAGTGGGTTGATAGTTGATATCCCCGATTGAGTTTGCATCTAGATCCAGAAATATGTAGTACAGAATAGGCATGTTGTGTGAAGCCTATCCGTACGGTTAGTTTGGATTGGTGATGTTTATATTGCAAATTGAAGAATACTCCGTGTATGAAACGAGTAATTGGAGTTTGCGAGGGTGCCTATGAATTTGAGTAGCAAGACGTACTGGGGGTTTATTCAAAGGAAAATAACCCTAAAACTTTGTGTGAGCTTCTTGTGTTCTATGCTCTGCATGAGCTGTATTTGATGTGGTCGTGAGAGCCATTCTTTGTGGTTGTGGAGCCATTGTGGCATTAGAATTGTACGCTCTGCGTGAGCTATATGCTGAACTAGAAAGCGGAACTGTGTGCCTGTGTTTTTATAGATCAATTGGTAGCACTGCAAATGGGGAGTTGCAGGCCTTCCCGGCTTGTTACACTACAGTGGTAGGTCGATCTAGAGGTACTGTGTACTTGCGTTGTGAGCGGTCGATTGGTGATAATGCAAATGGGGGGCTGCGGGCCTTCCGGGCTTGTTACACTCCTAGTGTAGGTCGATCTAGAATGCTCAATGGTTGCCGTGAGGTGAACACCTCTGAGTGGGATGGGCGAGGATGTCTCTAGCATGCGTGCTGTAGTAGATTAGTGCCCACAGCCAACAAGTTAAGAACATCGAATCGGCAGTGGGACCAAGAATGATTCGGTACATCGTAAACATTCCCTGAGTGCACGGAGCGTCTGGCACGTAGGCCGGCGTTTGTGACGATGTTGTGCATGAGTACACTTGTTGTGATATATATATTGAGATTGCAATACATGCAGGGAAGGAACCACTGCCCCGGGTAAGGGGTAGGGTCATTATAATTGGTCAGCTGAATGCTGAATGTTGCTTTGTTTATCACCCTTGGGGTGGACGTCCATATGCAGGTGCTACGGGCTGAATTGGATTAAGCGGGCTGAAGCTCTTACTGCTGCTTGTAGGCCCTTGAAGTCCGTGCAAAGAATTGGATTTCATGTATGGCCGTCCTGCATACTGATGTATGAAACCACCTCTTGTAAAGAGTTGCATGTATGGACTTAAGGCCGCGAGCATTTGTGTACTTGTATACATTCCTGGTGTTATATATAAATGTGTTATTTATATATTTAGTGGACATTCTTTGGATGAGTTCTTGCAAGTTATAAACTTCTGCTAGAATGCTCTGAGTTAAGATATGAGTAGAAAGTAATTTTGATATTCATACGTGATTCCGCCGTTTGTCTGTGAAATATGGCGTGGGGCCCCGACCGGACACTCTATTATATTCCATGTGAGGGATGGAGGCAATACAAAGTGGTATTAGAGGTTAGGTTTTTGGTAGGGATAACATAATTGAACTCAAGAATGTCCACTAGGAATACAATACATGTGTTTGAGGAGTGTGAGCGTTTATATTAGACATGTTTGCCATTTTGGAATGGACGTTAATGATGTCTTGTTCACGTATAAGTGCAATAAAGGAGTGGTTTTGTTGTTGTCTACAGTTGTTCGAAATTTCGGGATGAAATTTCTGTAAGAGGGGGAGGGTTGTAACGCCAAAAAATACTTGGTATGTAGACTAGGCAACACGGCCAGGGACACGGGTGTGTCCCGAGCTGTATCCTGCTCTGTTTACTCGAGTAGGTCTCGAGTGGGACTCGAGTGGGCCTCGAGTGTGTCTCGAGTGAGGCACACGACTTGGGACATGGGCGTGTCCCAAGATGTGTCATTCACTGTGTTGTTGCGAGTTCTCGATGAAATGCAGTCGATGATCTTCGAGAGGCAACACGGCTAGGGACATTGGCGTGTCCAAGGCGGTGTCCTGCTCGGGTTGGTAGCCAGACTGTATCGGGTGAGGAACACGACCTGGATCCCAGGCGTGTTCTGGGTGACACGGGCATGTCAAAGTTTACACGGGCGTGTTGGGAACCTGTGTCCCTTTCGGGATTTGTTGGTCTTGTGTCGATTGAGGGACACTCCCCTCAGCACGGGCGTGTACTGATTGACACGGGCATGTCAATAGCTTGACGCAGGCATGTCTAAGCCCGTGTTCTGGTCTTGTTTGAGTCGGTTCCTTTGCCGCTTAAGGTACACGGCTTGTGACACGGGCGTGTCACAAGACGTGTCAGCCTAGGAAAAGTTATTTCAGAACAGATCATGGCTGTTCATTTCCTTCTAATTGGATCCTATGGTCCAAGGCTATTCCCTGCTATTATAAGGCCGAGAGTTGAAGATAAACTCTCATTTATCTTTGGCCATTCTCTTTCTAAAGAGATAGGGAGAGGGTATAGTAAGGAAGGAAGAAGGAGAAGGATTCCGACCGCCAGTGGAGCTTTGGAGTTCCAAGTCACGAGCCGAGTTAAGTTCTGTGAAGGCAAGGCCGTTGCAGTGCTTTTCATCTGGCTAGATTTCCATGGATCCAAAGCGATAATCAAGGGTAAAGATCTCCTTCTTGGACAAGTGATGTCCTCCTTTATGCATGTGCATGGAATCCTCCACCAAGAGGTGGAAAGCGTAAGCCATTCCGGCGGGTTGATAGTTGATATGCCCGATTGAGTCTGCATCTAGATCTGGAAATGAGTAGTACGGAATAGGCATGTTGTGTAAAGCCCATCCAGACGGTTAGTCTGGATTGGTGATGTTTATATTGCGAACCGGAGAAGACTCCGTGTATGAAACGAGTAATTTGAGTTTGTGATTGTGCCTGTGAATTGTGAGTAGCAGGAAGTACTGGGGGTTTATTCCCAGAAAAATACCCCGGAAGCTTTGTGTGAGCTTCTTGTGTTGTATGCTCTGCATGAGCTATATGCGATGTGGCAATGAGAGTCATTCTTTGTCGTTGTGGAGCCTTTGTTGCATTAGAATTGTACGCTCTGCGTGAGATGTATGCTGAACCAGAAAGCGTCACTGTGTGCCTGTGGTATGAGAGATTGATTGGTAGCACTGCAAATGGGGGGCTGCGGGCCTTCCCGGCTTGTTACACTACGGTGGTAGGTCGATCTAGAGGTACTATGTACCTGCGTTGTGAGTGGTCAATTGGTGATAATGCAAATGGGGGGCTACGAGAATTCCCGACTTGTTACACTATGGGTTTAGGTCGATCTAGAATGCTCAATGGTTGCCGTGAGGTGAACACCTCTGAGTGGAATGGGCAAGGATGTCTACAACATGCGTGTTGTAGTATACTAGTGCACACAACCAATAAGTTACGAACCTCGAATCAGTGGTGGGACCAATAATGATTCGGTACACCGTAAGCGTGCCCTGAGTGCACGGAGCGTCTGACACGAAGGCCTGCATATGTGATGATGGTGTGCATGCGTGCATTTGTTTTGATATATATGTTGAGATTGAAATGCATGTAGGGAAGGAACCACTGCCCCGGGTAAGGGGTAGGGTCGTTATAATTGGTTAGCTGAATGCTGACCGTTGGGTGGACTTCCATATGCAGGTGCTGCAGGCTGAATTGGATTGAGCGGGCTGAAGCCCTTGCTACTGCTTGTAGGCCCTTGAAGGTCGTACGAAGAATTGGATTTCATGCATGGCCATCCTGCATGCTGATGTATGAAAACACCTCTTGTAAAGAGAAACATGTAAGGCCTTAAGGCTATGAGCGTTTGTATACTTGTATATATTCCTAGTGTTATATATAAATATGTTATTTATATATTTAGTGGACATTCATTGGATGAGTTCTTATAAGTTATAAACTTCCGCTAGAATGCTCTGAGTTAAGATGCGAGTAGAAAGAAATTTTGATATTCATACATGATTCCGCCGTTTGTCTGTGAAATATGGCGTGGGGCCCCGACCAGACCCTCTGTTATATTCCATGTGACGAATGGACACGTTACACTCTTCGCTAACCATACCAGAAACTTGCTTCCCACTCCGAAGAGTTATAGATTTCGCTTTCTCTCTCGGGTTGGGCTCTGTATTGGCAGGAAGAGACCCGGCGGGTCGCTCAGAAATAATTTTTGCGAGTTATCCTACTTGATTCTCTAAACTTGTAACGGTCCCGGCTAGGGTTTTTATAGTAGTGTCATTTGTGTTTATATATTTAGAAAGTAACTCCTCCAAGCTTGGAGGTTTTCAATAATTTTGAAGAGGTGGAGGCGGTGCAAAAAAAATCATTTTTTGGTGGCGGGCGCATTCCGTTCGAGGTATTACTCCACGAAAAATTAGTGTGGTTTCGTAAAGTGGGATTATTACTATTCGGAAAAGCGAAACCCGGAGAAGGAAAATTAGCAGCAGAAAAATTATGAAAAGAATTTTTAGGCATATTATTAACATAATCCAATTGTTCGGGAGCTGGAGTTGCAGATTCCCATACCCGAGGGGCGGAGGTAGTAGTCATCTTCGTTATCTTTTTACTTAATACTTCCACTTGCAGAGCTAGCTGGGAGACGTTATCTACTTCAAAGATACCTTTTGGTTCTTTTGGGCGGGACCTAGGCACATTCCACTGATATGTGTTCATGTCCATGTCCTCAAAAAGCTCAAGAGCTGCTTCCTGGGTTTTGTGGTTTAAGGTACCACCGGAAGCTGCGTCTATCATTTGCTTTGTACTTTGTTTTAGCCCGTTATAAAATGTCTGCACTTGTAACAATACAGGTAGCGCGTGATGGGGCATCGTCTTAAGAGTTCTTTAAATCTTTCTCAGGTTTCATACAAAGTTTCATAATCTATCTGTCCAAAGGCAGAAATATCATTCCTAAGTTTTGCGGTTTTAGCTGGTGGAAAATACTTTGCCAGAAATTTTTTAGTTAGTTGATCCCAGGTGGTGATGCTATTTTTTGGTAGAGTGTTCATCCATTACTTCGCCTTAGTTCTAAGAGAGAAAGGGAAGAGTCTTAGCCTAATAACATTATTTGTAATACCATTGATTTTAAAAGTGTCACAAATCTCAAGAAAGCTAGCTATATGTGCGTTCAGATCTTCATCTTAAAGTCCGTCATATTGCACATACTGCTGCACCATTTGAATTATGCTAGGTTTAAGTTCGAAATTATTATTAGCTATAGCAGGGCGAACTATGCTTGCCCTATAGATTCGATCGTGCATAATAGGTCATAGGCATATGCAGGGCTTCCTCTATGACATGCTCTTCCATTCTTAGGGTAGAAAATGATTCGGAATCCTCAACCGGTATTTTGAGAGTAGGGCCTTGAAATCGCGATCTTCTCCGAAGAGTACTCTCAATTTCGTGGTCCAAGTCCAAAATATCCGACGAATTACCGTGGGTCATGCACTAGCAGAAGAGAAGATGAAGAAAGAGAAAAATAAACTAGAAAAAGAGAACTACTAATTTTTTTTGGAATAGATTTTTTTAAAGTTTTAACTCCCTAACTTCCCAAGGGCTACCCGATCATGGGTTCGCAAGGGACTAGATAAGATAATGGTATTTGTTGGATCCTTAGTTGGATTTGGGCTAGGTTCACTAAATTAGGTTGAGTCTGACCCACATTGTATAGCCAGGGTCAAGTCCAGTAGTCCTAGAGTTTATGCTAGTCATTAGGTTCAGCCTTCATGGACCAGCTAGTAGAGGACATCAGTAGTCTCAATAATTAGAAGATTCAGAGAACAGAATGATCAGTTCGAAGTTCTTCAAACTCAGCTTGTTGATCGTCGATCTCAGATCGACGAACTCAGAGTTATTTCTCTGAGATGAGCTCGATGATATTTGAGCTCAGGTCAACAATCATGTCTTTCAGACAAATTCTCAGCTCAACGAACTCAGAGCGGAGAATTGGCAAGTTATTCTTTGAATGCAGTTCGTAGAGCACAGGTCGAAGAACAGGAATTCTCAGGTCGATGAACTTGGAACTCAGGTTGACGAATTCTGTTCAGAGGTAGATGAATTCTGTCCCGAGCCAGAATGAGAGGTTTTCCATACTTCTGTCCCTTAATTTCTATATTATTTAGCAGTATTATTCCTGAGTAATTAATGCTAATATTCCCCTAAATATAGCCATTTTTGGCAGCATTAATTATTGCTTTCATCAAGATAATTTCTTGCTTATTTTATTAGGGACAGTTGGGGAAACTCATTTATGACATTCATTCCAGTCGTTTGTATTCTCCAGATCCTTTAGCAATTAATATAGGAATTCAAATTCAAAGGAGAATTTAAGATTGCAGAATATAAAAGAGTTTTTCTTTTTTTAGTCGAGAGACACTTAGCCATAAATAAAAATATACTGAGCCAGAGATTATCAAAGAACAGACAGCACACAAGAATTCTGAGAGACACAGACTGAACATTCAGAACTCTCTCGCAGTGCAGAAAACAATCTATTTTCTTCCTTGTCAACTCTGAACACTGAAGAAGAACATTCATCACTATCAAGAGTCTTCTTCAACCTTCTCCTATAGGAACATTTTAGGACAACTCAACTAGATTTAGTCAAAAAGTTCCAGGATTGTTTTCAGACAAGGTTGAAGACCTACACCCTGAAGCAAAGCTTCCAGTCTTCCTGAACCACTCAACATCTCAGGGGGAGCTTTGACAACATCAAGATCCACTAGTATTCTCTGTTGAATAGAGAAAGAGAAGATACCATCACCTCCTCTCACCTCCTATAAAAGGGTTTTAACTCCCTTCAAAAGTTAACCACTTGGTTGTCAAGTCTCCTGATCAAAAGACTTGGGTTGGTTTTTGGGAACCTGATCAAAAGCCTAAAGGGTTGCTATATCTCCCTGTAAATAGATATTGCGGTGGCAGTCACCTGATCAAAAACCTATTAGTGGATTCCTACCAGGGTGGTAGAAGAGTGGATGTACCAAGGTTGGGGAACCACTATAAAATTTCTTGTGTTGTCTGGTTGTGTTCATTCTCTTTCTGTTCTTGTTGTGCTGTGATAGATTGATAGATTAGCTTAACCTGCTTTTATTTCTTTCTATATTATTATTAGTATCACTTATTTTCAACTCTGATATAATTATAAAAAATAGCCAAAAGTTTTAATACTCTATTCACCCCCCCCCCCTCTAGAGTAAATTAGGTCTAACCCCCATCTTTCAATTGATATCAAAGGGGTGTTCCTTTGGTTGTACAAGCTAACACTTGAACCAAAAGATCCTTGCTAGATCTGATTCTCTTCTCCTAGTTTTTCTAGTATCACATAATGTCATAGAAAAAAGACTATGCATGCACCAGACCTCCAGTTTGCAACTTAAATAAGTTTGTTATATGGAAGGCACAAATCAAATTATATATGAACTCTATTGATGAGTACATCTTTAATTGTATTTTGACAGGACCACCAGCTCCAATAGCAACAACTACTACTAGTTCCAGCACACATGCTGTTCCACCACCTGAAGTGACAGATCCACAGAAAAAGGCCAAGATAGTTGATGCAATTTCCATGAACATTCTGGCTCAGATAATGTCTGATGATATTTTCCAGAAGGTGGCATAATGCACATCAGCTAAGGTAATATGGGACTCACTTAACTAGATGGTTGCTAGTTTAGCTGATGAGAGAAAGGAAAGGAGATCCAACCTCATCTCACAATATGCAAACTTTAAGAAGGATGAATCAGAGTTTGTTGGTGACATGTACAACAAACTGAGCTCAATAATCAATGAGAATAAAACTCTAGACAAAGACATCACCCTTACTGAAGTAAATGATAAAATCCTCATGTGCTTCCCTAGCTCATGGGATTCAAGAATCTGGCCTATCAAGGAAGCCAGAAGTCTAAATGAGATTTCCACAGAATATCTACTTGGAAAGCTCAAGTCTTATAATCAATGGATAAAGTCCAGAGAGGATGCAGAGTAGAAGACGCCTTCATCAGGCAGAAAGGAGCTAAGTATTGCATTCAAAGCAAGTGAAGAATCAGAAGCCCCAACAGTCAATGAAGAATTTCTGAGTCTCTTAGCCAAGAGATTCTACAAGATGTGCAAGAAAGACTTAAGGAGGAAGTCATCAAGGCAAGATGATAAGCCCAGGTATGACAAGACTCCCACTAAAAAAGTTGTTTGTTTTGGCTGCAGTAGCCTGGACACTTAATCTCAAAGTGTCCTGAGAACCAAAAGAAGGAGAGAAGAAGAGAAAAGGAAACAAGGAAACAACACTACAACAAGCCCTCCTCCAGCAAGCACAAAAGGAAGGAGAAAGGCTTTGTGGCTGAGACATTGAGTGAGACTGAAGATGAATCTTCATCTTCCATCTCCAGTGAAGATGAAGAGGAATCTAAGGCAAAGGAGATTTGTCTGATGGCTATTAATGCATTAGGCAGTTGTTCAAAAGTAGAAGATTAACAATACGACAGTGAAGACTCTGAATCTGAAGAAGATCAGGTATTGTCTTCTTTTGATTTTGATTCAGATAAATTTAAAGCTAAATTGAAATCTTTATGTCTTGATCTAATTAACTCTGAAAAAGTAATTAAGCAACTCAGAGAGAAATTAAATAAATAAGAAAACCTACTTTCAGAAAATAATAAGTTACAGGATGAAATAACTCTAGCTAATGAAAAAATCATTAAATTAAAGACTGAATTATCTGAGGCTAGGCAACTTGAAGAATCCCTGAATGGGAGAAGTATCAAGTTGATGAACATCACAAGAACAGTGAATGCTAGACTCAATGGCAAGCAGGGCTTAGGTGCTTCATCAAGCCAACCCCCACTGATTCAGAAGAACATATTAACAACCCCTATAAAATTTGTTTTTGAAAAGGGTAAAGAGAAAATAGAAGATAATAATGTTAATCAAACCGAACTTAAACACAAGAATAAGAAAGGGAGAAAGTGTAAGAAAAATCTTAACCAAAACTATGTTCAGCAGATTTCGTCGAACTAAGATCGACGAAATGTGTACAGTTCGTCGAACTCAAGTCAACGAACTCCGAACGCAAACTTCTATTATAACTATTCTCTGAACTACGATCGATGAAACAAGTATGGTTCGTCGACCAGAGATCGACGAAATTGGGGCCCAGAAAATGAATACTTTCATTCTCTGAGTGTAGTTCGACGAACTCATCCCCGTTCGTCGACCTAAGATCGACGAACGTACCAGAATTCATAGACCCCAGTTT
This sequence comes from Platanthera zijinensis, assembly GCA_039513925.1. Lineage (NCBI taxonomy): Eukaryota > Viridiplantae > Streptophyta > Magnoliopsida > Asparagales > Orchidaceae > Platanthera > Platanthera zijinensis. Next base: position 211,663,985 of record CM077079.1, read on the forward strand.
GTAATAAAAAAACTTTAATTCTAACAGGACTTTTAATCAACAAAGACAAAACATTGATCCTTTTAACCAATGGATAATTCCACCTAGAAGATATCATCCCTTAGGTTACAAAAATCAACCTGAATATTCATATATTTCCAGCTTTAGTTATGTAAATCAACAAGGACCCAAGGTAACCTGGGTCATGAATAACTAATTCCTATTATTGCAGGTGAAGAGCTATCCAGCTTTTAAATAACAATGGTATCTGGACAGTGAATGCTCCAAGCATATGACTGGTAGCAAGGACAACTTAATAAACTAAAAGTCAAAGCTGGGACCAAAGGTGATCTTAGGTGACTCCAATTGTGGCCAGATTAAAGGCTTATGAGAAGTCATGGTTTGAGCAGTAGCCTTGAAAAAGGTTGTATATATAAGTGGACTAAAGCATAACTCATCTCTATAAGTAAATTATGTGATGAAGGTTATCGAGTATCTTTTAACTCAAGCTCTTGTATTATTTCTTCTAAAGAAAGCAAAACTGTTTTAATTGGAAATAGACAAGGCAACATATACATAGTAGATTTTCAATCAGCTGTTTCAGATATTTGTCTTTTTAATCAGGTTAGCAATTAAAATGATTTGTGGCATAAAAGACTAGGACATGTAAATATGAAAAACATTGCTAAGTTATCTAAGGACAACCTTATTAGAGGATTGCCTTCTGGTCCCTGAAAGATGGAAGGCCTCTGCAGGGATTGTAAATTAGGCAAGCAAACTAAATCTAGGTTTAAATCTGTGAATAAAAGTGATTCACCTAGGATCTTGTACTTGCTACATATGGACCTCTTTGGTCTTATTGCTGTACAAAGCCTAAGAGGGAAATCCTATACTTTAGTTATTGTAGATGAATTCTCAAGATTCACTTGGGTGTTCTTTCTGAGATCTAAGTCAGATAACTTCAAGGTTCTTACAGATTTTCTTAAGACCATACCGATTGAGTACTCTAGTCCAGTTACATTGATTAGAAGTGATCATGGTACTGAGTTTGAGTCTCTTCTTATGCAAGAGTTTTGTGAGAAGAAAGGTATCAGGAACTGCTTCTCTGCTCCTAGAACTCCTCAACAAAATGGGGTAGCTGAAAGGAAGAATAGATGATGTAGAGCGGGTCGAGACACGCGATTACTTACGCTAGCGGAACAACCATCATCATAGAATATGAAAATAAAGAGGAGGGCTCCGACCAAAAGCGAATGAAAAGGGGTCGGTTGGCTCCCAAAATCCAGGACTCGATACCACGTCCTTAGGACCTACCTCTCCAACAAGCACACAACTCGCCGTAAGCCGGACTCAATACAACGTCCTTAAGACCTACCTCTCCAACAATCACACAACTCACCGCACCTACATAAGCATCTATTCTTTTCAACATAATCCGTTTCAAATGCAACAATAATATATTTTTGGAGCGGCGATAAACGATAAAGAGAGGTCGAGATTCAGTTGAGATTAACTCCCTTGTTAGCACAAGTGTGCCAATCTTGGGGAGCAAGTCAAGGCTGGGCCTAGTTTGCTCCCACAATGGATCTTCCCAATCCGGATAACAAGAGATTCAATAACAACGCTTTCGATTAAGATTTTTTCTAGCGAAACTCTTAACAATCACGGAAAAGACGGTTGCATATCCTCCACAAAATCTCACAACAAGAAGAACAAGGAAAGGAAAGAGATTACCCAACCTAGAAGAAGAAACACACAAGATAAGTGGGATATTCACTCTCTCCACGGATCCACCAGCTTCACAACGAATGGGGCTGCAACCTTCTTCCACGGAGTCACACCGATAAAATCCATGTCGGAGTTGCACCGAACGGGGATGGAGGAGGCAAAGGATGGCTTCACACCAAGGGGGCGGCAGCTAGTGGAGTCCCTCCATGGCCGAAACTTTCAAGAGGAGTTGGGTTTTTTTTCTTGTTCCAAAAGTCCCTCATCTCATAAAAGGCCTCCTTTAAATAGGAGTTACAAATGAAATCCAACCATCCAAGATTGAGATGAAGATCTCATCAATCCGGATGGTTAATAGCACACTAAATGTCTAATAACACACCAACATAAAATATTACAAGTTATGTTTTAAAGCAAATAGATTTAAACTAATTAAAACTATTTAAAACTTCTTCAAGTAGGCTTTGCGCGCCGCGGACGGAGGTTGTAATGCAACTTTTCGTTCGCGCTCGTGGCATTGTCATGATGCCTAAAATCTTTATGTTGTTGCGCCGCGGCAACCGGGTCATCATCAAGAAGTGTTGGAGGAGCCACGCCATCAATAGAGCCCTTATTGAAGCTGCAGGAACATTACTTGCAGATGCTTACATGCCCCTCTCCTTTTGGTTAGAGGGTCTGAGCACAACAAACTATGTAATGAATTGAAGTTTAATACATAAACTTAAGAATAAGACTCCCTATTAATTGCTTAAGGGGAAGAAACCTAAAATCACTTATTTAAAGTATTTGGTTGTATATGATATATTCACAATAACAACAAGAAACATATTAGAAAGTTTGAAGCCAAAGCTACAGTGAGAATCTTTCTAGGATATTCCCAAGTCAGCAAGGCTTATAGGGTTTTTAATAAATCTACCTTTAAATTTGAGGAATCAGTCCATGTGACTTTTGATGAAGCTAACATGTATTACAAGGAGAAAGAAATTTCTACCAGTATCTCATTGAAGGTACCTTACTTGTCTGAGAGATTAGATGATATAAACCTCACCCAAGATGCTCCATCTAATCCCTCTCCAGAAGCTATTGAAGATGATAGTGAAGAAGATAACGTGGATGCTCCTAACACTCTCCAAACAGCTAACCCAATTCCATAAGAGGAATTAATCCCTCAAGTTATTGATCAACCAGCTCCTCCTACTGAGATAGTCACACTTAGAGATCACCCTATATCTCAAGTGATTGGAGACTTATCAGTGGGTGTGCCGATAAGGCATCAACTCCACCAGGACATGATGCATGCCTGCTTCATATCTCAAACTGAGCCCCAAACCATTAAAGATGCTGAGCAAGATCCACAATGGATCATTGCAATGCAAGAGGAGCTCAACCAGTTTGAGAGATGTAGAGTTTGGGTTTTGGTTCCTAAACCCAAAGACTACCCAGTCATTGGAACCAAAAGGGTGTTCAGAAATAAATTCGATGCTGATGGTAACATTATAAGGAATAAATCAAGGCTAGTGGCTCAAGGCTACTCACACGAGGAAGGAATTGATTATGATAAGACCTTTGCTCCAGTGGCAAGGCTTGAAGCCATATGAATTTTCTTAGCTTATGCTGCCTACAAAAGGTTCAAATTCAACCAGATGGATGTAAAGAGTGCTTTCCTCAATGGTGAACTTAAAGAGGAAGTATAAATTGAGCAACCACCTAGTTTTATCTCACCAACTCATCCCTCTAATGTCTTTAGATTGCATAAAGCTCTCTATGGTTTAAAGCAAGCTCCAAGAGCTTGGTATGAGACCTTAGCTAGCTTCCTGTTAGAGCATTAATTTTCTAGAGGCATTGTAGATAAGACTCTTTTTAATAGACATCATAAAGATAAAATCTTGTTAGTACAAATATATGTAGATGCCATTATATTTGGCTCTACAGATCCCAAACTATGCAAAAGGTTTTCTGACCTTATGCATTCCAAGTTTGAGATGAGTAGCTTGGGTGAGATCTCCTACTTCCTTGGTCTTCAAGTGAAGCAGACACCTGATGGCATCTTAAAATCCCAATCCAAGTTTGTTAAAGAGCCTATAAAAAGGTTTGGGATGGTTGATGCCTCAGCTAAGAAAACACCCATGACTACAAATGCTGTGGTTTATTCTGATGAATATGGGAAACCTGTTTATCAGAAATTGTCTAGGGCCATTGTTGGGTCCCTGTTATATCTCATAGCAAGTAGGCCAGATATTATGTTTGCTACCTATCTTTGTGTTAGATTCCAAGTGAACCCTAAAGAATCTCACTTTATTTTGCTAAAAAGGATTTTAAGATATAAAAAGAGTTGCCCTAATTTAGGACTCTGGTATCTAACAGAGTCAGAATTTGAGTAAACAGGATACTCTGATGCTGAATTTGCTGGATGTAGAGTGGACAGGAAAAGTACATCAGGAACATGCCAGTTCCTTGGTGCTAGACTTGTCTCCTGGTTTTGCAAAAAAACAAATATCTGTGTCTACATCAACAGCAGAAGCTGAGTATATAGTAGCTGGCAGTTGCTGTTCACATATGCTGTGGATTCAAAACCAACTCATGGATTATGGAAACAACTTAAATAATTCAACTCTACTTTGTGACAATACTGGTGCAATTTCTATTGCCCAAAATCCAGTTCATCAAAGTAGAACTAAGCATATAGAGATAAGGCATCATTTCATTAGAGAGTGTGTGGACAAAAAAAATTAATCATGTCTACATCTACACTTATTTGCAAAGAGAAGACATCTTCAACAAACCCTTGGATGAGAGGAACCATCTGTTCTTTCTAAATCAGCTTGGTATGATCAGTGGAGAAGCTTTAATTTAACTTTTTGTCTGTGGTCGAAGAACTTGCCACGGTTCGTCGAACGGAGATCGACGAACTGAGAAAAGTTCTTGAGAAAATTCGTTGACCTGAGATCGACGAACTCTCCGTGTAAGCCATTTTCGTCGACAAGAGATCGACGATCTGGCATCAGAAAATTTTTGTCGACCTGAGAACTATGAAAAGTTTTCTCTTTTTCAGACTTTGATCGACGAACTCATTTGTTAATAAAATATTTTTTCAACCTCAGATCGAAGAATTTTTCTAGATTTTGCAGGACGGAGTTTATCATTCCATATTCTGAAAAACCTTATATCTAGGTTTTCTTTGAGCTCCATCCCGTGCTTTCTGTTCCCCTTGCACTTGATCTCTCTATTTTCCTTTTGCAGGTAATAATGGCGATTCCAGCGAGCACTCTTGCGGTAATGAAGTTTGATATGGGTTTTGATATAGATTTCGAGTCATTCCAACACTCCGATCAAATTTTCCTTGACATTATGAAATTGTTTGAAGTTCTGCAGTTGAAGAATCTTATGACCACAAGAATGAAGATTGCTGCGACAGAAGTTCGAGAATGGGTTATCAGTTCCTCCTCTCCCGATGTTGATACTTTGATAGGAATAATATCGGGTAATACAGTTTCTCTTACCCTCGCCATTCTATCTGAAATTTTTGGATTACTAAATGGAGAAGAAGAGTTAGAAATAGACAGTTCTAAATTTGATGAGATATTGATTAAGATTGGTCATTCTGGAGAAAACCCCAATAAACTACTGAAGAAACACCTATCTGCTAATTATAAGTTTCTGGAAGATATTGTGGGTAAGGTGTTGCTTGGAAAGCAGACTGCCCATGACTATATCACCAGGTATTAGTTCCTGGTGATGTGTGCAGTGGTCAACAAAAAGCCCGTGAACTGTACTAGGATTATGTTTGAGATGATTAAGAAGAAGAATACCAAGAAAGAGGTGTGCTTTGTAAGAATTCTTGGAATCTTCCTTCAAGCCAAGGCTGCTGAATCCCTGGTCTCCCCAACCATATTCATCAATGCCTCCAAGAGGCTTACTTGCGCCTTATTTGGCAAGTGGGAGAGGAATATCTCCAAGCCATCCAAGGCTTCTTCCACCTCCAGGACTTCTGAGGATACCATAGCACTAACAAATGCTCCTCCACCCCAATAAGATGCCCCTTCCATCAGGATTCCATCCCCTCCATCTTCATCTCAACAACTGACACCTCCTCAAGTTCTACTACCCTCAACCCTACAACAAACATCCATATCTCAAGCCCATACACCAACTCCTCCAGCTTCCCACTCAACCATACTTCACCAGTTCATACTCCTGAACATCAACCATCTCCACCTCAATCTCAAGTGCATGCTACTCCACCTTACACCCCAGAGTATGTCACTCCTCCTCAGTCCCCTCTTCCTCCACATCTTATTGATATCCCCCTACACAACATATCATCCATACCATCATTTAATCTGCTATCTTCCCCCATCCATACTCCATCACCTCAAGATGAGCACATGTTATAGTCCACTCCGTTCCCTTCAACCTCATCCCTCAATCCTTCTGTATCAACTCAAACATCCTCTGAGTTCATTCAAATGGATCCCCCTTTCATTTCATCTTTTCTGCAAACCATTACTCCACTTCTACAACAACTCATAGCAAAGGAAATTAAACCTCTTGCTGACTCCATTTCCTCCCTCTCGGCTCTTCTGCCTACTGCCTTTTCTGTCCCTTCTTATGTGGGCCTTGCTACAGGACCCTATGCAGCCAGGTAGGGGGAGATATCTAGGGAAGAAGCTCCAGTTTCTCCTCCTCCAGCAATATCAGCAGAAGAAGCTCCAATTTTGAAGTTAGTTGAGTTCACAGCAACAGATGTACAAATGGTTACAGAGGCTGAAATAATTGATTCTGATATGTTTAGTGCAGATGAGCAAGCTGCTCCCTCAGAGTTTGTGTTGGTGATCATTTTATCAATCCCACAGTAGATTTGATTAATTTATTGAAACTTTTTGTTTATGGATATATAAATTATCTTCCAGCAGTTTGCCTAGAGCCATCCTTGGCTATAGTGTGTTACACTCCTCAAATAAGTCCTGAAGTTGTTAAACAACTGAAGGCATGTTTTGCTACTAACATGGTTGTAGAACCTTCAGGCCCAACCTATGTGATGGATGATCGCCCAATCCCAAATTTAGATGATTTGATTGCTCAGGATGTGGCACAAGAATTTGCACAGATTCAGAATGATCCTGAACTGAATGAATTTTTGTTGACTGACCAAGATATAGAAGATTGTCAGATGATCACTGAGAGTATTTCTATACCTAAAGTTGCTGAACATCAAGCACTTCTTCAGGCTGAAAGACAAATTTCAAAGGAAACTTTAAAAGAGATAGATGTATTGTATGATAATCCTCAAGGTTCTTCTGATGAGGATGTAGATGATGATGATTCTGATAAATCTGATGATCCTAGGTCTAAGAATAAAGCTACAAAGAAGAGAAAAGTGGTTCCAAAGGCTGCTCCAAAGCCTAACCCCACTCATTACACACCTTATTACATCCTGAACAATATTACTCCATACCCAGGGATGCTTAGTGGATGTGGCTATCAAAAAATAAGTAGAAAGAAAGGAAGAAGAGAAGGAGGTACAGGTCTCCTCCTAAGCAATTTAGGAAAGACCCTTCTCCTTCTCCTCCTCCATCTTCAGGAGCCTCTGGAAATGTTTCTCAAAGATCATCTCCAGTCACCAAGACCTATCAGAGATATTCCAGGTAAGGCAGTCAGTAGCAGTCTTCCCAAAGTCATCCTCCTCCAGCTTCAATCAAGGGAAATCCTACAAACTCAGTTGATGATTCATAGAAGGACTCAAGTCCAAAAAGGCCAAAATCTCCACCAATTCCCTTTGTAGATCCAGAGCAGGATACCTAAGATAGAATGGCCAGATTTCATGAGCTGATAGGACTCTCACAAATTAACAAAGCCAAAGCTGAAGGAAAGGATCGTTCATAATTCTCAACCATGTCTTCATTCAGAAAGGAAGAACTTAAAAGGTATACTAAGGCAAATAAATTATTTAATATTGATGATTATATGAATTTGCATCCAGAAGCTGTAGTTCCCAGAGCAACATCTCTCAACATCATTGGTGCATCAGACATGACAATGTCAAAGAGAGAAGCTGCCAATCAAAACAAAGAAATCATTTTCAAACAGTCTTTTGAGAAGCCAGAGAAAGCAAATCCAAAGCAGAACAAGTGATTTAGTTTATGTTTTATTCTTGTTTTTGAACTCTGTATGTTTAATCATAAAGAACCTTCTGTAAATATCTGCTGAATGTTTTATTTCTATCAGATATATGTGTTTATGCTTTATGATTATTTCTGTTATTTGTTTTTTAGTTCTCACCCAAATAGGGGGAGATTGTTGGATCCCTAGTTGGATTTAGGCTAGGTTCACTAAATTAGGTTGAGTCTGACCCATATTGTATAGCCAGGGTCAAGTCCAGTAGTCCTAGAGTTTAGGCCAATAATTAGGTTCAACCTTCATGGAACAGCCAGCAGAGGACATCAGTAGTCTCAAGACTTAAAAGATTCAGAAAATTGAATGATCGGTTCGAAGTTCTTCGAACTCAGCTCGATGATCATCGATCTCAGATTGACGAACTCAGAGTTATTTCTCTTAGCTTAGCTCGACGATATTCGAGCTCAGGCCGACGATCTTGTCATTCAGACAGATTCTAAGCTCAATGAACAAAGAGCGCAGAATTGGCAAGTTATTCTCTGAATGTAGTTCGCAGAGCTCAGGTCGAAGAACAGGAATTCTCTAGTCGAGGAACTTGGAACTCAGGTCGACGAATTCCGTTCAGAGGTCGACGAATTTTATCCCGTGCCAGAATGAGAAGTTTTCCATACTTCTGTCCCATACTTTCTATATTATTTAGCAATATTATTCCTGAGTAATTAATGCTAATATTCCCCTGAATATAGCAGTTATTGGCAGCATTATTTATGGCTTTCATTAGGATAATTAATTTCTTATTTTATTAGGGACAGTTGGGGAAACTCATTTATGACAGTCATTCCAGCTGTTTGTATTCTCCAGATCCTTCAGCAATTAATGCAGAAATTCAAATTCAAAGGAGAATTTCTGACTGCAGAATATAAACGTTTTTCTCTTTTTACTCGAGATACACTTAGCCAGAAATAAAAATATACTGAGCCAGAGATTATCAAAGAACATACATCACATTAGAATTCTGAGAGACACAGACTGAACATCAGAACTCTCTCCCAGTGCAGAAAATAATCTATTTTCTTCCTTGTCAATTCTGAAGACTGAAGAAGAACATTCATCACTATCAAGAGTCTTCTTCAACCTTCTCCTCCAGGAACATTCAAGGAAAACTCAACTTGATTCAGTCAGAAAGTTTCAGGATTGTTTTCAGACAAGGCTGAAGACCTACACCCTGAAGCAAAGCTTCCAGTCTTCCTGAACCACTCAACATCTCACGGGGAGCTTTGACAACATCAAGATCCACTAGCCTTCTCTATTGATTAGAGAAAGATAAGACACCATCACCTCCTCTCACCTCCTGTAAAAGGGTTGTAACTCCTTTCAAAAGTTAACCACTTGGTTGTCAAGTCTCCTGATCAAAAGACTTGGGTTGGTTTTTGGGAACCTGATACAAAGCCTAAAGGGTTGCTATATCTCCTTGCAATTAGATATTGTGGTGGCAGTCACCTGATCAAAAACTTGTTAGTGGATTCCTACCAGGGTGGTAGAAGAGTGGATCTACCCAGGTTGGGGAACCACTATAAAATATCTTGTGTTGTCTGGTTGTGTTCATTCTATTTCTGTTCTTGTTGTGCTGTGATAGATAGATAGATTAGCTTAACCTCATTTTATTTCATTCTATATTATTATTGGTATCACTTATTTTCAACTCTGACATAAATATTAAAAATAGCCAAAAGTTTTAAACTCTATTCACCCCCCCCCCTCTAGAGTTAATCAGGTCTAACCCCCACCTTTCAATATTTAAGCTACATTGCCCTTTTCGAGAGAGTTAGGTGGTGTAGAAAAATTGTGATGTGGGTTTCTATTAAGTTCATTAATATTTTTTTGAATTTTTAATCTTTAAGAAAGAGGGCGAGAAAGAGAAGTGATAAATGTAATATGTTCGTGTTTTCAAATTATCAACAAAAGTTGCTCCCCGGCAACGACGCCAAAAACATGGTTGATGAAATATTCGCAAAGAGAATAAAACTGAACTAGAAATCCAAATAGGCAAGTATACCTTATAACAACTCCACTCGTTAAATAACATATAATAGAAAGTCCGACCCGGGCCCCACACTATATGCCACAAACAGACGTCGAGGTCACAGGTTAATACCAAAATACCATCGCACCTAACCCAGAGCATTCTAGCGGAAGCTTATTACTTACAAGAACTCAACCATTGAATGTCCACTACTATATAAATATCACATTTATATAAATAACCAGGAATGTATGCAAGCACACCCCGCTTAAGGCCTTAAGGCCTTATAAGTTTCTCTTTAGAAAATATGATTTCATACATCGGCACGCAGGCTGGCCACACATGGAATCCAAAGCTTCACACTGCCTTCAAGGGCCTAGAAGAAGCAGCAACAGTAGAAAGGGCTTCAGCCCGCTCAGTACAAATCAGGCCGAAAAACCTGCATATGGATTTCCACCCCAAGGGTGATAAACAAAGCAATGGTCAGCATTCAGCTGACCAATTATAACGACCTCACCCCTTACCCGAGTCAGTGGTTCCTTCCTACATGCATTTTAATCACAACAGATATCTTTATATCACATCAAATGCGCACAAGCACAACAACATCAAAAACGCTGGCCGCAGCCCGACGCTCCGTGCACTCAGGGCACATTTACGGTGTACCGAACAACCCTTGGTAACACCACCGATCATAGGTTCCTCACGACAACACTTGAGCATATCAAACTGACCTACCACAGTAGTGTGATAAGCCGGGTATGGCCACAGCCCCCATTTGCATTGCTACTAATTGATCTCCCCTATAACCAGTGATAGGAAAACACTTTCCCGTTGCTCAATTCGCTAGTTGCGCACAACTTGACGCGGGTCGGCTATCCTCTCCCGGTCAGCCGCAGCTTTGTAGCTCATACAGAGTAACCAGTGCATGCATGCACTCATAACACAAGGATCTTATGCAAAGCTTACTAAATTAACATACAACTCACGCAGAGTCCACAATAAAAGGAGTTTTCATAACCCCTAGTTCACATACATCCTAACTAACTCTATTAACTACGTGTTTTATTCACGGAGTCTTCTCCGGTTCGCAATATACACATCACCAATCCAGACTAACCATCCAGATGGGCTTCACACATCATGCCTATTCCGTACTACTCATTTCTGGATCTAAATGCAGACTCAACTGCTGGAATCGCTTACGCTTTCCACCTATTGGTGGAGAATCCCATGCATATGCATAAAGTAGGACTTCACTTGTCCAAGAAGGGGATCGTTGTAACATCCCATTTCAATCTAGACCCCTAGGAGTGGTTTCATCATGACTAGGTCATGACAAAACCCTAAGAAGCCCAAGAAGACCAAGTGAGCTTAGGCATGAAGGTGGAGATCACCGTGGTCTACAAATAGTTGGATTCTAAACACTAGATTAGGATGACCATAGGGCTTCACCATGACTCCATGACCCCACCACAATATCCCTAAACCATTGGAAGGTCCATTAGAGACCTAATGGTCCATTGAAATCAACCCAGGGTGGCCAAGTTGACCTAGGATCATCCTAGGCCTAAAATGGGCAAGGTGCCCTAACTAAGGTCAATGTGCCCCTAATGTGCCCAACCAACCCTACCTAGGTCTTCCTAGACCTAGGGTGAAGTCAATGGGTCACCCAATACCCATTGGGGTGAACTTTAGAGGCTGAGTTGACCCAAGTCAACTCTAGCCCCAAAGTGGTCAAAGTGCCCATACTATGGGTCATGTGACCTCCATGGTGCCAAGTCAACCATACCCAACCCTACCTAGACCTTAGGGGAGGCCTATGGGTCACCAAGGGCACATTGGGGTCAACCCAAATGGTCAATTTGACCAAGGTCAACTCAATCCTTGAAATAGGTCGAATTAGCCCAAATGGGCTAACCCAAGCTCAAACCCATTTCCCCCACTTTTGCTAACCTCATTATTATTATTCATATGGATTATGGGCTGCCAATAGGCTAGGGATATGAACAAATTCGGCCTTGATGACTAGGGGAGAGAAAACTCCATTTAACCCTTAAATGGAGGAGAGAGAAAGTGGTTTAAAGGGGCCATTCATGGCCAAGGGAGACCAAGGGCCTCTCCAATTGATTCCAAGGGCTGAATATATTCTCCCTCATCACTTTTGAGGAGTTTAAAAACCATAACCAGCCATAAAAGTGGCTTAATTTAATTTCTCCCATAAGGAAGAGAGAGAAAGAGTGAAGAGAAAGTCATTAATGGCCATGGGAGAGCAAGAGTTCCTCTCCAATTGATTCCAAAGCCTTTATTCATCTTCCCCTCATTAGTTAGAGGGGACCAAGGGTTTTCCCCAGCCTCTAGGTGGCTGAATACAAGGGATATGCCAAGGCCAAATTTCACCTTTCATGGCCATAAATGGCTTTGAAGCCTAGGCCCTTCCCCTCCCCCATTTGATGACTTTAAGAGCTTCACTAGGCAGAGGTGAGGAGTTTCCACATTCTTCCTGAAGGAATTGAGCCCTCCCACTGCATGGTTGTAACATACCCAAAGCTCCAAAATCCGGCCATGGTGCACCACCACCAAACCCGTCGGCAAGCACGGCTAAAGGTCCTCCTCTACTCCTCTCTTCGTGGGCTAGATCCTTAGATATTTAAGGAGAGAAATTGGGCTCAATTGAGCCCAATTGGAGAAGAGATTTTCTGAAATTTTCATGGATTTTCAACCTTGTGGGATCACCGGAAACCCCCCCTCCGGCGGCCGTGCCGCCGCCCGGCGATAGCCCCCACCTCAACGAAGGTGGTGGAGATGGTGGCCCGCCGGGGAGGGGGATGGGTGGCCGGGAAACATTACTGGAAATAGCTCCAGGTTCAGCCAATCTCAGCCCTTGGCTGGAGGAAGAAGATGACCAGGATCCCTCTGATTTGCTTTAAGATTCGTGCTGCATCATTTTATATTTAGTTTTGATTTTTTGTATTTTCTGTCCTGTTTACTAGGCTGTATTAAATTAAATATTAAAACTACCTAGGGTCACTGAAAGAAAAAGTAGCCAACACAAAAATTATATCCCGTGAAGTCTAGTTTAATTTAAAATTAATTTCAACTAATTTGGTTAAGTGTTTTGACCACAACACTCATTTGTGTGAGGTCTATACCTTGGCTAGACCAGAGATTATTTTGAGTGCCCCCATCTATCCAGCCATCAAAATGACTTGAAATTTTGTATAGGGGTTACTATTATCTATAAATAGAACATATCCAAAAATGGGAATTTTTGGATAACATTGTTCAATATATTTTGTAATTATTTCATAAACCATGATTAAATTAATTAAGGAACCTAATTACCTCCAATTGCTCCCGCAATTTGGTGGGAGGTTCTTGGGGTCATTATGGGCCTCTGTATAAATTTTCATACCATTTGGTGATGGTTTGGTTTGGTTTTTTAACAAACCCAAGCCTTGCCTTAAGAAGGGTAATTAGGTCATAGTACTCCTTGTGGGTTTAAGTGGTCAAGTAACCTCAATAGAGGCTGGTACTTTGAGCATTGGTTTGATATGACTTTAGACACCCTCCCATGGATGATGGGGTGGGTTGGGGTAGATTTTCCCTAGGATCCAAACTCAAACCCTAGGGATGGGCTTTGGAGTTTTGTGAAGGGCATGGGGTCAAATGCCCTTGAATTATTTTGAAACTTGGTGGAGAGGACTCTAAGGTAGCTAAAGTCCTCTGGTATAAACCTTATTGGATTTAGTGAGGGTTAAACCCCTCAAAGCCCTAACCCTAGTTTAGGTCATAAATCTTAAAATGGGAAGTTGGATAGTCAATGTGTTGTGAAAAGTTCTAAAACTTGGGTGGTGTAGTCATAAGGTCAGTAAGAGCTTTTGGTAATTTTATTGGGAGATTTGGAAGCATATATTTAGTATCTCCTTTACAATACATGAATTAGGCTCTATTAATTATTTGTTTATTATAAACTCACTGTTCATTGGAATGTTATGAAATTGAGGCAGAAGAAGTTTTAGACTATTATACTCATACTTGAATTTTGTTATAATTTTTAGATGTATATTACCAGCACTTACTTCACAAGTATATAGATATGGGTATATGTTCAATAATAAATTCAGAGCTCCACACTTGTTGAATTTTTTTTGAAACTTTATCAATAGTGATTCTAGGTCAACATGCTCATTTGGAAATTTTATCACAATTTTTAGATGAATAAATTCTGTACTTAGTGCAATAATTTATCAATTTGGATTATTGTTCAAAATTATGTTTAGAGTTCTTTGTTTACTAGAAAATTATGAAACTTTACCTGGGGTGTTTATAGGTAATTATGTTCATTCTTGAATTTTCTCAGAATTTTTGGAAGTGTATTTGCAACACTTGTTTCTTTAAATTGATATAAATTGACTTTGTTCAAAATTATGATTAGAGGCCTAAATCTTGCTGAAAAATTAGGAGACTTGGAATTTACTGTTATATAGTCATCTTGTATTTATCATAAATTTGTGGAGCATTATTTATGCCTAAAAAAGGTACTTTATGTTCAAATTAGGAGATTTGGATTTCTTAGAAAATTAAATAAATTATCAAATAAATTAGGAAATTATGAATTTCTGGATTTAGCCTAATCATGTCATGATAGACTCCTAGTAAATAATTGAAGGCTTTTTGATGAATATTTGGAGTACCTCCTATCATGTACATCATATAATATAGGATGGTCTGCATATAACAAACTACTGAAATTGTGCTAGAATATGAATTGGTCTTTGGGTCAGAGTTAGTGGATTTGCTGGTTATGATAAGGTATAATGAGTTCATCATAAAGAGTTATAATGAGGAATAATAAGGGGTTGACTAGTGTAGGTGGTGCTCGGGATCGACGAAACATCATCTTCCCTATAGAGAGAGGAAGAGTCTTAATACGCTAGGGTTAGATCCAAAGTAGTATAAAAGGGATCGGGTAATGGGTAATAACCAATAAAAGTAAGTGCCTTGCGAAATGGAATGATGAGCTTCAGCTACCATCATAGTTCCTAGTGCCCTTTGAGAGCCCTTCACCGGGTATACCGGGGGCAGTCATGGGCTAACCTAAACTGTAGGCAAACTAACTTGCAAGTGTAACTAGCATAATTAGAGATTCACTTCCACTCACCTTGTTGTCTCGGGATGTTAGGTTGGTTCATACGGGCTGTAGGCCCGGGGGTTTTGGTGATGGGCAGGTTGTCCCAGTGAGCTTTGGCTCGGTTGTTGATTGTAATGGACGGGATGGTCCGAGGAGCTTTGGCTCGGTGGATAATACATTAATGTTCATGTGCATAAGGTATAAGGCAGTAGGTATTCGGTATTGGAGGGTCGTCGCACCGACACTAGTTGTTGACTCGGCGGGTGTGGTTTTATACTTAGATAAACTATGTCCGGCGGACCAACCGACAAAGAGTACGCAGGAGCTCCACTTAGTGAACTAGCGTTGAGGCATATGATAGGTCTGACTGGTAGTGCTGATACCGGTTTAGAGGTGGGTGAGACCCAACCCACCGCTTCCATTTTCCACTATGGAGGTATCCTAGGAGGTTAGGCTTCAGAAAGGGGGAACTAAAGGTCTGTGTGCACAGAGTCGGGTGGGTGAGTTTTACTTGCATGATCACATCATAACATATTTGCATGGCATATCATCATCATTGCATCAACCCCTAACACCTATTGTATAAAGTGGTATGGGACGCTTTATACATTAGGCCATGAAAAATGACCCCTTGATATATAAGTTCACGTGAGCGTGCATATAAGTTAAGGTTTATATTCTATATATAGATATTGCTTGCTTGTAAACCGATACCCCATTGTATAAATTGGTATGATACTTTTTATACGATGGGAGCTGATGGGTGAAAATCGTCTCACGGACTACAATCTGAATAGGCAAGTGTACCTATCGTTTTATAATATAGTGATATAAATAAATCAAGGTCGTATAAAAACTCGGGGCAGGCAGGTACTATTACTCACAACGACTCTATTATCCTACCGAACGATTGATGGGTTTTGAAAATAAAATAAACTAAACTTAGTTAAAAGAGAAATAAACTATTGCAAAAGAGTGCTCGATCGACGATTCACTTAGAAATAAAATAACGAAATAAATAAGTTTAACATTTGCAATTCTATTAACACCGTGACAGATCAGATATTAGGAAGTAATCTCGCTAGAGCATTAAAGCCCCTAACTTGTAGGCGTTTTGACCGAAATCCCTTTACAAGTCAAAATGGCCTAAAGTCGCATTACCGAAGTGACCCGCACTATTGGATTTGACTCCAATCCGGAGGATTTACGTCAACCTATATCTAGGGTTGCGTTCAACTCCTTCCTTCCTTGATTGATCTTTCATATTCACGAGCCTCTCGGCTACTCAAATATGAGATCGGAATCTACTACCGTATACTAGCAATGCGGACTCGATACAAAATAAATCAAGGAAGGATCAAAAATAGAAAAATACAAATGCAACATAAAATGAAAGATATTATTTTATCGCAAAGATCATCGCGATTAGGCACAAAACAAAGTTAGCTACGCATAGTATGAAAGGAAACCAAAATAAGATAAAGAGGGATCATTTTCATTGCTTGATAAAGTAAAAGAGTACACAATATTAAAAAGACAAGACTATATTAAGAAGGAAATTTACTACAATAAAAGAAAACTACGACAAGTAAAGAAAAGAAAAGAACTACTAACACTCTTGAACTAGCACTCTACTTTCTACCACCAAAAGCTTCACTAAAAAAACTACTTCAAGTAAAGAAAAGAAAAGAACTATTAACACTCTTGAACTAGCACTCTACTTTCTACCACCAAAAGCTTCACTAAAAATAACTACTCCCTAAAACAAGAGGCAAGGGGTCCTTTTATAAGAGAGGAGGAAGGATCTAGAATGAGGGGAGAAAAGGGGGTGGCCGGCCATGCTTGGTGGAGAGGGTTCATGCATGAGTTTAATGGGGGAAAGAGAAGGAAGAGATTCAATGCATGCAATTTATGGAAATGCAAATAGGAAAATTTCAAGGGGAATGAATGGAAGTATGTAGAAGGGAGAAAGAGAGGGGCCGACCACATGCATATATCTAATTAATGATGGGGAAGAGGAGGATGTGAGAAAGAGGGGGCCGGCCTTGTAAGGGGATAAATGGGCTGTTTTGGTGGGCTTTGTAGTTTTATTCTTCATGTGCTCGGGCTGCTTGTAGTTGAAGGGCTGCACTTGAAGCTCGGGTAGTGGGCTGCTCCATAAGGGTCGGGTTGCACATCTTGGAGGGCTGCAATCAAGGCTTGGGCTTCACTTGATCTTGAGGGCCGCTTGCATGACTTTGAACCTACAAATAAAACATAACATTAGTAAATTTTTATAACATGACATAGATAAATACTAAACATACCATTAAACATTACAAGCACAACATAACAAAATATTAGTTATTAAAAAAATAAAACTAAACATAACAAGACATTAAATAAGAAAAAATAACAAAACATAAAATAAAACATATAAAAAACTAGAGATTATTATATTATATTATGACGCAAAAGGCATTAGACAAGAAATTAAACAAAACAAGCATAAAATAAACAAAAATATAAATAAACTTAGGAATTTCTTAAACTAAACTATACCAAAAACGATGACTAAAACAAGTCATCAAACACCGCTTTTGCTATTCCAGAGCAAAAGTATGAAAAATATTTATAAGAAAATTATAATATTTTCAATTAAACTTAAAAATTTACTTACACCAAAATCTAGCCAAAAATAAAATTTAGGGATTTACGAATTAAGACCTAAATTATGAAATTAAAGTGAAAAGAGAGAAATATTTAGCCAAAAATTCTCTAATAAATTAACTAGCACTCAAAATTGAGTAAATTGCAAACAAGGTTAGATTGAGATTATAAAAACCATAACTTAAAAAAACTTAAGGAAAAAAAATGCAACCTACTACTTATGCTCTCCTAATATTTTAATTTTAAAACTAAGACAATAATATTGGCTAACAGGGAGGAAATTAACATGAACAGGTCTTTGATTGGAGGTGATCATCATTTTTAATTTTTTTTCACACCCCACCAAATTTTTTTAAATAATATATGTAATACCAAAAAATGATACACTAACATCCTATCACTTCCCCCGACATATATGAACTTTTAATTCCTCTCTTCATCAGGGTTGCATATGTGTACCAGAGAATAAAGAACTATCATCTCCTTATTCCCATGACATATGATCTAACAATAAAAGGAAAAAGGATGGGGTTAAACAAAATTTTAGAAAATAAACTAAAACACTAGAGAGCAACTACTATTAGATTGAGATTTTCTAAGAATCTAAAAGCATGAAGTAATAATCATTAGAATCCAAAATTGTTAAGCAAAATTACTTCAAAATTTAAACTATTTAAAATAAAAGAGACAAAGTGCTAAAGAAATTACTCTAAGCAAATTAAAATAATAAGATTATCCTCAAAACTAAATCACTAAATATTAAATTTAACTAAATATGATGAAATAAAAGATTAGCAAATAATAAAAAGAATGCTTATAAACAAACTCAAACTAAATTTCTGAAAATAACAAAAAGCTAAGCATGAGGTTCATTATTTTTTTGATTTTTATGACATTTTTCATTTTTTTTGGGTTTTGAAATATGATATTTTTTTTGGACTATTTGATTTTTCTAATTTTTTTGGGTTTTTAATAAGGCTAAATAAAAGCAGTACTAAAGAAATTTAATAAAACTATACTAATCTTTTTTTTTGTAGAATTTTAAAACATTTTTAGAAAAGAATGAAAAAAGAAATAAAATAACTAAACCCTCCCCCTTGCTTCAATTTTGCATTGTCCTCAATGAAAAATAAAAACAAGGAAGAAAAAGGATGAAGAAAAGGGAGGGGGGATGCAATAAAGTAAATAAAAAAGAAAACGACTTCCCCAGATTCGTAAGGCCGAATGCAGATGTCGTTTCCCCATGCTTGAGTTGGACACCGACTCTGGCCTAAGGAAGAGAGGAAAGGATGGAGCCAAACGAACCATCAGAGGTTTTATTCCTGCAAAACAAAACAAAAAGAAAAAAGAAAGAACAAAAAGGATAAGCAAGGGGTGCCTCCCAAGAGCACTCTTTGTTTAACGTCGTCTGAGCCCGACGTTATTGGTTAGCTAAATGGAAAATAAAAACTGAAATGAAGAGGTAACTCCCTAAGTATGCGCTTAGGGGAGTAAATCAAAAAAAAAGAAAAATTGAAGAATCGCACCGACATGCGGTGGAATCTTCAAGGGAATGACACTCAAAAGTGAACGGATGGAGTTATAGAAGAACTCCGCCGTATGTAAAATGGGAAAGAAGGGGTCGTCAAAAGAAGAAGAAAAAAAAGAAGAAGAAATAGAAAGAGAAATAAAAGAAGTAGAAGAAGAAATTTCATCAACGAAAATTTCACAAGGAGAAGGAGAGACTTGTGAAATTTCGGGAGAAGAAGGGGCAGAAAACTAAAGGAGAGTCATCTAAAATAAAAGAAGAAGTAGAAAAAAATTCGCTAAAATAGAAAAATTTGAAACAGTTGAAATTTGAAGCGAAATGGAATCACAAACGTCTTCAAAAAAATAATTAAGGGACGTCTCGTCATCCTCAACGGGTAAGAAGCACATCGGAATATCCATAGAGGTGTCTTCCATAGGAGGAAGGAAACAATCCGGGATATCCGAATAGTTATCCTCCTCGAGAGGAACAATACAAGCCAGGATATCCGGTGACTAATTACATGAAGAAATTGGAGGAGACGGAGAAGAAGACGAAGAAAATGAAGCGGCCTCACGAGAAAAATAATCCATAATGGTTTTGAAATGCGAATTAATATTATCAAGAGAAGTCTGCAATTCAAAATACCCATTATCGATTGAATTAAAATTTAGAGGCGCGGCGCTTTGCGGGGCAAAATCATAAGAAAAATAAGACGGGTTCCCCATCTCCCAAGCAGGATAAAAATTGGAGTAAGGGTCAAATTGGCCATTTTGACCTTCCCCAAAAAAATTAAAATCAAAAGAGGGAGGGGTTCTCGAAAGACATTCAGAATAAAAGTCGTCGGGTGACCCGCAAAAAGCGTAAAAATATGATGATTCCATAAAAAAACTGTTACCAAAGATTAAAATTTTTTTTTTGATATATTTTTTTAGAAAGTAGAAAAATTAAAATAAAAAAAATTAGTAGAAGTAATAAACTCGATGCTTTCGTAAAATTGCCAAAAATCTCCCCGGCAATGGAGCCAAAAACTTGATGGGTGAAAATCGTCTCACGGACTACAATCCGAATAGGCAAGTGTACCTATCGTTTTATAGTATAGTGATATAAATAAATCAAGGTCGTATAAAAACTCGAGGCAGGCAAGTACTATTACTCACAACGACTCTATTATCCTACTGAACGATTGATGGGTTTTGAAAATAAAATAAACTAAACTTAGTTAAAAGAGAAATAAACTATTGCAAAAGAGTGCTCGATCGACGATTCACTTTTAAATAAAATAATGAAATAAATTAGTTTAACATTTGCAATTCTATTAAGACCGTGACAGATCCGATATTAGGAAGTAATCTCGCTAGAGCATTAAATCCCCTAACTTGTAGATGTTTTGACCGAAATCTCTTTACAAGTCAAAATGGCCTAAAGTCGCATTACCGAAGTGACCCGCACTATTGGATTTGAATCCAATCCGGAGGATTTACGTCATCCTATCTCTAGGGTTGCGTTCATCTCCTTCCTTCCTTGAGTGATCTTTCATATTCACGAGCCTCTCGACTACTCAAATATGAGATCGGAATCTACTACCGTATACTAGCAAGATGGAGTCGATACAAAATAAATCAAGGAAGGATCAAAAATAGAAAAATACAAATGCAACATAAAATGAAAGATATTATTTTATCGCAAAGATCATCGCGATCGGGCACAAAACAAAGTTAGCTACGCATAGTATGAAAGGAAACCAAAATAAGATAAAGAGGGATCATTTTCATTGCTTGATAAAGTAAAAGAGTACACAATATTAAAAAGACAAGACTATATTAAGAAGTAAAATTACTACAATTAAAGAAAACTACAACAAGTAAAGAAAAGAAAAGAACTACTAACACTCTTGAACTAGCACTCTGCTTTCTACCACCAAAAGCTTCACTAAAAAAAAACTACTTCAAGTAAAGAAAAGAAAAGAACTACTAACACTCTTGAACTAGCACTCTACTTTCTACTACCAAAAGCATCACTAAAAAAAACTACTCCCTAAAACAAGAGGCAAGGGGTCCTTTTATAAGAGAGGAGGAAGGGTCTAGAATGAGGGGAGACAAGGGGGTGGCCAACCATGCTTGCTGGAGAGGGTTCATGCATGAGTTTAATGGGGGAAAGAGAAGGAAGAGATTCAATGCATGCAATTTATGGAAATGCAAAAAGGAAAATGTCAAGGGGAATGAATGGAAGTATGTAGAAGGGAGAAAGAGAGGGGTCGACCACATGCATGTATCTAATTAATGATGGGGAAAAGGAGGATGCGAGAAAGAGGGGGCCGGCCTTGTAAGTGGATAAATGGGCTGTTTTGGTGGGCTTTGTTGTTTTATTCTTCATGTGCTCGGGCTGCTTGTAGTTGAAGGGCTGCACTTGAAGCTCGAGTAGTGGGCTGCTCCATAAGGGTTGGGTTGCATATGTTGGAGGGCTAAAATCAAGGCTCGGGCTGTACTTGATCTTGAGGGCCGCTTGCATGACTTTGAACCTACAAATAAAACATAACATTAGTTAATTTTTGTAACATGACATTGATAAATACTAAACATACCATTAAACATTACAAGCACAACATAACAAAATATTAGTTATAAAAAAAATAAAACTCAACATAACAAGACATTAAATAAGAAAAAATAACAAAACATAAAATAAAATATATAATAAAACTAGAGATTATTATATTATATTATGACGCAAAAGACATTAGACAAGAAATAAAACAAAACAAGCATAAAATAAACAAAAATATAAATAAACTTATGAATTTCTTAAACTAAACTATACCAAAAACGATGACTAAAACAAGTCATCAGGAGCCTTGCAGATGATCCTTTAGCTTATGTGTTTTCATATAAGTTAAGGTTACATATTTCATGTTCTGTCTTTCATACATTTATTACTGTTGCTTATTCTCATAGAACTGCTAGATTAGTTCCATCTCCACCTGCTTATATTTATTACTCTCCACCTTCATAGCTTCCCTTTCCTTCTCCCCGCTCGGTGCCTAGGAGCCTAAGGGGAGGGGTGGGGGATGATAGGACTTAGTCTTTTAGACTAACGGTTTTCAGACTAAATCATTTTTGGGGATCGTGAAGCCGAACTTGGAGATGTAGCACCAAAGGTCAGTGTACGTGGAGACAGGACAGTCTAGCACCAGAGTTCAGACAGCTAGGACTGTGAGTCCCAACCGTTTATTGTTTATTAGTTTTGTTTCTGCTTGAGAGACTCTTGTAGTGAGGATTTGATGTATTGGGAATGAGCCCTGTTTTCAGTACGTTATTATTCTGTTGACTCTCCCTTCGTGGAGATTTATTTTATATACATGTGATTCTT
The DNA here is from genome assembly GCA_039513925.1 of Platanthera zijinensis. NCBI lineage: Eukaryota > Viridiplantae > Streptophyta > Magnoliopsida > Asparagales > Orchidaceae > Platanthera > Platanthera zijinensis. The sequence continues at coordinate 211,686,485 of CM077079.1, forward strand.
GTGGACTAGTTTTGAGTTCATTCTTACTCTTATACTTTATTATACACTTCTGCGATCGATATGGCCGGCAGAATCGGCATTTTGTAGTGACGACCTTCCCAAGCGTGTTGGTGTCACCGCAAAGCTGCGGTTCTGGGCCTAAGACCCCAGTGATTTTAAAAAGAAAAAAATGGGGTCTTACAAGTGGTATCAGAGGAAACCTCGATCAGAAAAGTAGCAGTCCACAACCCCTGGGCCACCCCCACACGAGTTTAGTTTGGGGACAAACTAAGCAGCGGAAGCAGTGGTGTGCCCATAAAGGAAATCACATGTGAAAGTCCACGTCTACATTAATTGTAATTCTTCTTTGTAGCCTACGGCAAACCCTGTCCCACAAGGGAACACCTCTAGCTGCGAAAATCTCATCTTAATTCTCCATTCAATGCGTTAGACTCAACCCACTAGGACTCATAACTAACAACGACAACTTATAGTATGCCCTAGTAAAAAATAGACCTTGGGAATGAACTTGGTTAAGGTAAGGAGATACCCAAAGAGAATAAAGGAGGAGTTTAGCACGAGAATGACTACCTAAGACATAAACTCAGGTGTCCCTACTATCCCAATCAAGGATTACTCAAACTGGTAGGCGACCTTAAGGATAATTGATGCAAATAATTTATTAGCAAAATGGCAGAAGACATTTTATCTCGACCCTCGCACCAATAAAAAAATTACCTGGAGGTAACCACCGAGACAAAAACTGAGGGTCGGATAGGAATTCTAGTTCGGAAGATACCCATTTGGAATTGGGAACATTTTGACCCCGATAAGGTCATCGTAAATGTGACTCATAGATTCTAAAGTATGGAGTATATTGACGAGTTTCAGGGTGGAACTCCAAGTTGAAGATTGATGCCCTTGGGATTGTTCACCCAGCTAGGACAGATATAATAGGGTAATATCAAAGATACTTAGCCAAAGGTAGGTATGGCTTATCTTTTGTTTATTGGGGGCTTATCTTTTGTTTATTGGGGGCTTACCTTTTGTTTATTTGGGACTTGTACTTTGATTATTGGGTAAATTAGTATTGACTTGGGTTTCCTTAGACCTAATTTAGAGAAATGAGGCATAAAGAACATAGTGAGATTGAAGTCGATATAATTTGACGCTATTCGGGAGAAGATAAGATTTTGTAAAAACATGTTTGGAATGATGACCTGCAGTATTACCAAGACAACGACTTGGTGATAAGACGTAATAATTACGAGGATTAACTATGATCGCGAAAAATTAGACGATGGGTAACAAGATTCAGGATATCTGAGAAGGTAAAAATTTAATCGCTATGATGTATTAACGAAAGTATGGTGTATCTCAGAACATGTATCTCCCCAGAGTGAAGAAAGAGGCACAATTATCATACACTTCCCGAGTTAGAGTCAAAGTTCGAGGGTATAATTAGGGATTTTCATACACAGGATTCCTCATCCCCACTCCGGGCATAATTATAAAGGGAATATCGAGGATTGACTAGACGAGGAAGCTAGGGTCACCCCGACCCAGAAGAAAACTCCCGTGGTTGTTTCATGAAGTTTGGGAGTAGAAGTCTGTTATCATGGTATGCTTAAGGTGATCATATCAAATCAGGATGGATAGTGTATGTCCAAGGAAAAAAGGTCAGTCCAAGCTTATCTGGACTCTCGGCCGACATTCAACACAACTCTCCACCCTCGTATGGAGGTACATGATTCCACTGTCATGGATCTAGGATGAGGATCCAAAGGCACTCGACTCGGAATTTATGAAGAACCCAGACACCTGGGTGTGACTAATTCAAGATAGGATGTTGGAGGCCCAGAGCAGACCAGCTAAATATTACGATGCGCAATATTGCCAAGTAGAGTCTGAGATGGAGGCCATGATTCCTGAAGATATGTCTAGTGCATGGAGTCTCGCGGGTACGCGGGAGGAAGAAGCTCAGTTTATGGAATATGGGGTGTTACAGGATCCGAGAGCAAGTCGGCCCATTGGCTTACAGGCTGGAGCTACCGCCGGAGTTAGCTGGTTTGCACGATGAATTTCATGTCTCCTTTCTAAGGAAGGCTCTACTATGATCGGGACAGTAGGTTCTTGGCATAGATGGCTCTACAGATTTTGATCAATCGGTAACAAGATGAGCCGGTCAGGATAGATGACACAACGGCGCGGGTCTTGCGACGCAAGAAGGTCCCACTGGTCAAGGTCTTGTAGACGAACCATGGGCAAGAGGAGCATACCTAGGAGCCACTGAATCTAATAAAGCGGAGGTACCCGGATCTCTCCGGGTAAAGTATATATTCAACTTCCTATTGGATGTTACAAGTAGTTACCCTCAATAGAAACCCCGCATGCCTAACTTGAATTTCGAGGACGAAATTTTTGTTTTTGTTTATTGGGAATTGTAACATCCCATTTCCAGCTAGACCCCTAGGAGTGGTTTTATTATGACTAGGTCATGACAAAACCATAAGAAGCCCAAGAAGTCCAAGTGAGCTTAGGCATAAAGGTGGAGATCACCATGGTCTACAAATAGTAGAATTCTAAACACTAGTTTTGGATGACCATAGGGCTTCACCATGATTCCATGACCCCACCACAATATCCCTACACAATTGGAAGGTCCATTAAGGACCTAAGGGTCCATTGAAATCAACCCAGGGTGGCCAAGATGACCTATGATCATCCTAGGCCTAAAATGGGCAAGGTGCCCTAACTAATGTCAATGTGCCCCTAATGTGCCTAACCAACCCTACGTAGGTCTTCCTAGACCTAGGTTGAAGTCAATGGGTCACCCAAGACCCATTGGGGTCAACTTTAGAGGCTGAGTGGACCCAAGTCAACTCTAGCCCCAAAGTGGAAAAAGTGCCCTTACTAAGGGTCAAGTGACCTCCAATGTGCCAAGTCAACCCTACCTGTAAGAACCGAATAAAAAACAAACTGGAGAGGTTTAATAGAAATTTTATTATCTTAAAAAGGTATCTATTATAAAGATATGACCTCTCTTTTATAAAATGGAAGAGAGAAGAGAGAATACAAATAAGAAAGGTGGGACTAAAAATTTACATGACAAGCAGACTATGCACAAACCAAACCGCACAAGCCACGCGGTTAGATGAGAAGGGCTAACCGCTCGGATACCACCAGAGAGAGGGAAGCCGCCAGGGAGACCGCTAGGCCGCTCGGTCTCAAAGCCGCCAAAGACAAATTGCTAGACCGCGCGGTCTTAAATCCGCCAAGACAAGCCGCCAGACCGCCCGGTCACTAACATCAACACTTCCCAACCCTACCTAGACCTTAGGAGAGGCCATTGGGTCACCAAGGACCCATTGGGGTCAACCCAAATGGTCAATTTGACCAAGGTCAACTCAATCCATGAAATAGGTCAAATTAGTCCAAATGGGCTAACCCAAGCTCAAACCCATTTCCCACACTTAGGCTAACCTCATTATTATTATTAATATGAGTTATGGGCTGCGAATAGGCAAGGGAGATGAAAAAATTCAGCCTTGATGACTAGGGGAGAGAAAACTCCATTTTACCCTTTAATGGAGGAGAGAGAAAGTGGTTTAAATGGGCCATGCATGGCCAAGGGAGACCAAGGGCCTCTCCAATTGATTCCAAGGGCTGAATATATTCTCCCTCATTAGCTTTGAGGAGTTTAATAACAATAACCAGCCATAAATGTGGCTGAATTTAATTTCTCCCATAAGGAAGAGAGAGAAAGAGGGGAAAACCATTAATGGCCATGTGAGAGCAAGAGTTCCTCTCTAATTGATTCCAAAGCCTTGATTCATCTTCCCTTCATTAGTTAGAGGACACCAAGGGTTTTACCCAGCCTCTAGGTGGCTGAATACAAGGGATATGCCATGGCCGAATTTCACCTTTCATGGCCATAAATGGCTTTGAAGCCTAGGCCCTTCCCCTCCCCCATTTGATGACTTTAAAAGATTCACTAGGCAGAGGGGAGGAGTTTCAACATTTTACTGAAGGAATCGAGCCCTCCCACTGTATGGTTATAACATACTCAGAGCTCCAAAATCTGGCCATGGCGCACTACCACCAAACCCGTCGGCAAGTACTGTTAAAGGTCCTCCTCTACTCTTCTCTTCGTGGGCTAGATCCTTAGATATTTTAGGAGAGAAATCGGGCTCAATTGAGCCCAATTGGAGAAGAGATTTTCTAAAATTTTCATGGTTTTTCAACCTTGCGGGATCGCCGAAAACCGCCACTCCGACGGCCGTGCCGCTGCCCGGCGATAGCCCCCACCTCAACGAATGTGGTGGCGGTGGTGGCCGGCTAGGGAGGGGGATGGGTGGCCGGGAAACATGGCTGGAAATAGCTCCATGTTTGGCCAATCCTAACCCTTGGCTGGAGGAAGAAGATGACAAGGATCCCTCTGATCTGCTTTAAGATTCGTGCTGCATCATTTTATATTTAGTTTTGATTTTTTGTATTTTTTGTCCTGTTTACTAGGCTATATTAAATTAAATATTAAAAATACCTAGGGTTACTGAAAGAAAAAGTTGTCAACATGAAAATTGTAGCCCATGAAGTCTAGTTTAATTTAAAATTTATGTCAACTAATTTGGTTATGTTGTTTGACCACAACACTCAATTTGTTGAGGTCTATACCTAGGCTAGACCAAATACTATTTTGAGTACATCCATCAATCCAGCCATCCAAATGACTTGAAATTTTTGATAGGGGTCACAATTATCTATACCTAGAACATATCCAAAAATGGGAATTTTTGGATAACATTGTTCTATAGTTTTTGTAATTACTTCATAAAACATGATTAAATTAATTAAGGAACCTAATGACCTCCAATTGCCCCCAAATTTTGGTGAGAGGTTCTTGGGGTCATTATGGGCCTTTGTATAAATTTTCATACCATTTAGTGATGGTTTGGTGTGGTTTTTTAACAAACCCTATCCCGTCCTTAAAAAGGGTAATTAGGTCATAGTACTCCTTGTGGGTTTAAGTGGTCAAGTCACCTCATCAGAGGTTGTGACTTTGACCAATGGTTTGATATGACTTTAGACACCCTCCCATGGATGATGGGGTGGGTTGGGGTAGATTTTCCCTAGGATCCAAACTCAAACCTTAGGGATGGGCTTTGGAGTTTTGTGAAGGGCATGGGGTCAAATGCCCTTGAATGATTTTTAAACTTGGTGGAAAGGACTCTAAGGTAGCTAAGGTCCTCTGGTATAAACCTTATTGGATTTAGAGAGGGTTAAACCCCTCAAAGCCCTAACCCTAGTTTAGGTCACAAACCTTAAAATGGTAAGTTGGATAGTCAATGTGTTGTGAAAAGTTGTAAAACTTGGGTGGTGTATTTATAAGGTCAGTAAGAGCTTTTGGTAATTTTATTGGGAGATTTGGAAGCATATTTTTAGTATCTCCTTTACAATACATGAATTAGACTCTATTAATTATTTATTTATTATAACCTCACTGTTCATTGGAATGTTATGAAATTTAGGAAGAGGAAGTTTTAGACTATTATACTCATATTTAAATTTTGTTATATTATTTAGATGTATATTACCAGCACTTACTTCACAAGTGTATATATATGGGTATATGTTCAATAATAAATTTAGAGCTCCACACTTGTAGAAAAAATTGTGAAACTTGGTCAGTAGTAATTCTAGGTCAACAGGCTCATTTGGAAATTTTATTACAATTTTCAGATGAATAATTTCTATACTTAGTGCAATAATTTATCAATTTGGATTATTGTTCAAAATTATGTTTAGAGTTCTTTGTTCACTGGAAAATTAGGAAATTTTACCTGGAGTGTTTATAGGTCATTATGTTCAAGTTTGAATTTTCTCAGAATTTTTGGAAGTGTATTTGCATCACTTTTTTCTTTAAATTGATATAAAGTGGCTATGTTCAAAATTATGATTAGAGGCTTAAATATATCTGAAAAATTAGAAGACTTGGAATTTACTGTTTTATAGTCATTTTGTATTTATCATAAATTTTTGGAGCATTATTTATGCCTAAAAAAGGTACTTCATGTTCAAATTTTGAGATTTAGATTTCTTAGAAAATTCAATAAATTATAAAATAAATTTGGAAATTATGATTTTCTGGATTTAGCCTAATCATGTCATGATAGACTCCCAGTAAATAAGTGAAGGCTTTTTGATGAATATTTGGAGTACCTCCTATCATGTACATCATATAGTATAGGATGGTCTACATATAACAAACTACTGAAATTGTGCTAGAATATGAATTAGTCTATGGGACGGAGTTAGTGGATTTGCTGGTTATGATAAGGTATAATGAGTTCATCATCAAGAGTTACAATGAGGAATAAAGAGGGGTTGACTAGTGTAGGTGGTGCTCGGGGTCGACGAAACATCGTCTTCCCTGTAGAGAGAGGAAGAGTCTTAATACGCTAGGGTTAGATCCAAAGTAGTATAAAAGGGATCGGGTAATGGGTAATAAACAATAAAAGTAAGTGCCTTGAGAAAGGGAACGATGGGCTTCAACTACCATCATAGTTCCTAGTGCCCTTTGAGAGCCCTTCACCGGGTATACCGGGGGCAGTCCTGGGCTAACCAAAACTGTAGGAAAACTAACTTGCAAGTGTAACTAGCATAATTAGGTATTCACTTCCACTCACCTTAATGTCTCGGGATGTTAGGTTGGTTCACACAGGCTGTAGGCCCGGGGGTTTTGGTGATGGGCAGGTTGGCCCGATAAGCTTTGGCTCGGTTGTTTGTAATGGAAGGGATGGTCCGGGGAGCTTTTGCTCGGTGGATAATAGATTAATGTGCATGTGCATAAGGTATAAGGTGGTGGGTCTTCGGTATTGGAGGGTCGTCGCACCGACACCAGTACGTTGACTCAGTGGGTGTGGTTTTACACTTAGTCAAACTAAGTCTAGTGTACCAGCCGGCAAAGAGTACGCAGGAGCTCTGCTTCGTGCACTAGCGTGGAGGCATACGATAGGTCTGACTGGTAGTACTGATACCAGTTTAGAGGTGGGAGAGGACCAACCCACCGCTTCCGTTTGCCACTACGGAGGTATCCTGGGAGGTTAGGCTCCAGAAAGGGGGAACTAAAGGTCTGTGTGCACAGAGTCGGGTGGGTGAGTTGCACTTGCTTGATCACATCATAGCATATTTACATGTCATAGAATCATCATTGCATCAACCCCTAACACCTATTTTATAAAGTGGTATGGGATGCTTTATACAATAGGCCCTACAAAATGACCCCTTGGCTTATAAGTTCGTGTGAGAGTGCTTATAAGTTAAGGTTTATATTCTGTATATAGATATTGCTTGCTTATAAACATACACCCCATCGTATAAATTTGTATGGGACTTTTTATACGATGGGAGCCTTGCAGAAGATCCTTTAGATTATGTGTTTTCATATAAGTTAAGGTTGCATATTTCATGTTCTGTCTTTCATACTTTTATTACTGCTGCTTATTCTCATAGAACTGCTAGATTAGTTCCATCACCACCTGCTTATATTTGTTACTCTCCACCTTCATAGCTTCCTTTTCCTTCTCCCCGCTCGGTGCTTAGGAGCCATGGGGAGGGGTGTAGGACTTAGTATTTTAGACTAACGGTTTTTAGACCAAATCATTTGAGGGGATTGTGAAGCCGAAGTTGGAGATGTAGCCCCAGAAGTCATTGTGCGTGGAGATGGGACATTGTAGCACCGGAGTTCAGATAGCTAGGATAGTGAGTTCCAATTGCTAGTAGTTTATTAGTTTTTCTTCCGCTTGAGAGACTCTTGTAGTGAGGATTTGATGTATTGGGCATGAGCCCTGTTTTCAGCACGTTATTATCCTGTGGACTCTCCCATCGTGGAGACTATTTAATCTGCTATGTGATTTTTGTGGACTTGTCTTTACTCTACTTTACTACTTTTCTGTAATCGAATTGGCCGGCAGGATCGACATTTTGTTGTGGCGACCTTTTCGGGTGTGAAGGTGGCACTACAAAGCGGCGGTTCTGAGCCTAAGACCCCGGGTTTGAAAAGAAAAAAAGGGTCTTACAATCGTTACCCTTGATAATCACTTCGGAGCCATAGAGAAATTAGCTGGATGGAAATCATCGCGATGACCTTTCCTCCATAATGCTGGCCTCGGATCTCGAGTCGGACCATTGACGCTCCTCCGACAGCCGGAACCCTTCTCCTTCTTCCTCCTCAAAGCTCTCCCTTCTCTCTTCTTAGAAAGAGATTGGCCAAGGAAATAGAATGAGAAATACTTCTCAATCCATGGTCTTATCACTGCAGGGAGAAGCTTGGACCACAGGATCCAAATAGAAGGAAATGAATGGCCTTGATCTGCCATCAAATATCAATTTTTGGCTGACACGGTCTGTGACACGCCTGTGTCCCAGGCCGTATTCCCTAAGCGGCTAAGGAACCGACTTAATCCAGACCAGAATATGGGCTAAGACACGCCTATATCAGGCCCTGACACGCCCGTGTCATAACGTACACGCCCGTGTTTAGGGGCGTGTTCCTCAATCAACATAGAACAAACTCCCCCGAGAAGGACACGACTAAGACACACGCCTGTGTCCTTAACCGTGTGCCAAATACGCCCCTGTGACACGCCCGTGTCACAGGCCGTATTCTACACTCAATGCCACTCAACGCCACTCAATGCCACTCAATGCCACCCAGTTTCCAACCCGAGCAGGACATACCCTGGGACCAGGCTGTGTCGCCTCACTCAACGATCGTCGACTGAAATTATGTCGACAATTTGACACGCATAGTGAAGTACATGCCCTGGGACATGCCCGTGTCCCAGGCCGCGTGCCTCACTCGAGACACACTCGACGCCCACTCGAGTCCTACTCGAGACCTACTCGAGTACCGAGAGCTTGACACGCCCTGGGACACGCCCGTGTCCCAGGCTGTGTCACCCAGCCTAAACTCTAAATCGGGATTTGTGGTGTTACAACCCTCCCCTCTTTATAGAAATTTAGTCCCTAAATTTAGCGCAACATATCCAACAACATGACCATGCCTTTGTTGCAAATATACACAAAATGATCTGGGGTTTAGAGCTCAGAGGCCGTAACTTGTCTCTCCCCAAGGCATCGCACAAACACATGAGTTTTCAACAAACACACATACATACAATATGTACATAGTACATCATGACAATAGTAAAGTACACTCTATACTTTCCTTCGACTCATTCACGTCCGTCATAATCCTCTTTACGGACAGGCTCTATCCATAATCACTCCTTTCACTACGGCTATGTCAATCACTCGTAGCGGTGATACCAAGATCAGTTCATAGGACAACAAAAAAATCTTAAGCCAATACCCAACAACCTCTTTATTCACGATCACACCATATTTATACACACAAAACAAAGATCACATACATTATTATAGATAGTCTTGCCCTTCTTGCTTCGTGTCGTCTAAGGGCCACTTTTGCAGTATGGGGATATATGAACCTTTCCTTTATCGAGTGCACCTGCCTTTTTCTCACCCTTCAGATGGCCACTCCAACAATCACGGGCTAGATGCCCCTGCTTCCCACCGTTAAAACACATACGTGTCTCCACGCATCCTTGCCCAACCGTTTCTCCCGAAGCAACATCCGAAGAAGTTTGTTCAGCAAGCCTAAACATCTTCTTATCTCGCTTCCTAAACTCTTATCGGTCCGACTGCGGAACTTTGAACTCCGACTTTTCCATCGCCAAGTTCTTCTTATCCCACACCCGCTTCAACTCCTTCTTTGCCCTAGGTATGGTACCATAATAGCATCTTCGAGCACGATGCCCCACCTTACCATAAGAAAAACAAACACGCCCTTCCTTTGTTCCCACGGTGGTGGAAGAGGTGGGCACATTATCACCGTGCCACACTCTGAACTACTTCAAGTCTCTTTCCAAAGATCTAGCTGCCATTACCAAGGCACAAAATCCAAGCAACTTTGGTCCCACCAATAACCATCGTAGTTCATCGTGTAGACTATCATAAAATCTGTTGATCTTAGTCTCCTCGCGTTCAAACACAAACTCTGCATGTTATCGTAACTCAACAAATGCATGAAAGTACTCCTCGACCGTATATGGTCCTTGGGTCAGACACATATTCAACGGCAGGATCGATGCTCCATCCCTTGCCACCTGCTCATGGTGGGCTTTAATCATCGCAAAAACTACCTCCGCGATAAACCAGACTGTCTCTACCGAAGGAGGTGGTGTGGGAACCTCAGCTGGTGCCGCACTCTCATCCAAACGCTAGGGTTCAGACTGCACAGCTCCACTCCTTATAACCTATACGTGAACAAGACATCAATAACCTCCAATCCAAAACGGCAAACATGCCCAATCACTCACATTCGTAGTGGACATTCTTGAGTTCATTTATGTTAACATGGTCCGCACGTACACGTGCTCGGCACCCCACAAAAGAATTTGACCACGAATTCAAAAGCGGAAGACCGAAACAAGCTGATACCAAAATGTAATGACTCCACCCGTTAAATAACATATAATAGAAGGTCCGGCCAGGGCCCCACACTATATGCAACAAACAGACGGCGAGGTCACAGGTTAATACCAAAATACCATCACACCAAACTAAGAGCATTCTAGCGGAAGCTTATTACTTATAAGAACTCAACCATTGAATGTCCACTACTATATAAATATCACATTTATATAAATAAACAAGAATGTATACAAGCACACCCCACTAACGGCCTTAAGGCCTTACAAGTTTCTCTTTACAAAATATGATTTCATACATCAGTACGCAGACCGGCCACCCATGAAATCCAAAGCTTCACACGGCCTTCAAGGGCCTACAAGCAACAGTAGCAACAATGGCTTCAGCCCGCTCAGTCCAGTTAGGCCCGCAACACCTGCATATGGACGTCCACCCCAAGGGTGATAAACAAAGCAACGGTCAACATTCAGCTGACCAATTATAACGACCCCACCCCTTACCCGGGGCAGTGGTTCCTTCCCTGCATGCATTTCAATCAAAACAAATATCTTTATATCAAATCAAATGCTCGCAAGCACAACAACATCACAAACGCTGGCCACAGCCCGACGCTCCGTGCACTCAGGGCACATTTACGGTATACCGAACAACCCTTGGCAACATCACCGATCAGAGGTTCCTCACGGCAACACTTTAGCATATCATACCGACCTACCGCAGTAGTGTGAAAAGCTGAGTATGTCCGCAGCCCCCATTTGCATTACCACTAATTGATCTCCCCTATAACCAGTGATAGGATAGAACTTTCCCGTTGCTCAATTCGTCAGTTGCGCACAACTTGACGCGGGTCGGCTATCCTCTCCCAGTCAGCCACAGCTTCGTAGCTCACGCAGAGAAACCAGTGCATGCATGCACTCACAACACAAGGTGCTTAGTCAAAGCTTCCCCAATTAACATACAACTCACACAGAGTCCACAACAGAAGGAGTTTACATAACCCCCAGTTCACATACATCCTAACAAACTCTATAAACTACGTGTTTTATACACGGAGTCTTCTCCGGTTCGCAATATAAACATCACCAATCAAGACTAACCATCCAGATGGGTTTCACACAATATGCTTATTCCGTATGATGACTAGTTTTAGTCACCATTTTTGGGGTAGTTTAGTATGAAAAATTCCTATTTTAATTATATATTTTAAGTATTTATATGCATGTTTTGTTTTATTTCGTCTTAAAGTCTTTTTGTGTTAAGATATTATAATTCCTAGTTTCTATTTGCTTGTTATGATGGCAATTTTATTTTGTTATGTCATGATATTAAAATCTATAGTATTATATATATTTTTATTATATTATGTTTTATGTGTTGTGTTAGTTAGTTAGTTTAGTTTTAACAACATATTTTATGTACTTATTTATGTTTGAAAATATTATCTAACTAATGTTTTGTTTTACTTGTAGGATCAAGCCCACATATTGATGCCTATGGTGCAGCCCGACCTTCCCATGGTGCAGCCCAACCTAGTCAAGCAGCTCCTACCCGATCCCCTCATTGCAGCTCACTCCAAGCAGCCCAATTCCTTCAAACAGAGCCTACAAGCAGCCTTTGGAGCAGCCCTCTTCAAGTTCAAACATGGTGCAGCCGGACCTTCATTTGGAGCAGCCCAAATAGCCATCTAACCTCCACCCAAGCCCTATTAAAGCCCATACATGTAGCCCATTTTACCTTACATGTCCGGCCACTTCAATTAATTCCATTCATGCATAAAATTATCTTTCCCTCCACATTAAATTCTCTATGCATGCACCTCCCCATTATACATGGCCGACCCCCTACATTCACCCCCTAATTTCTTTCTCTCATGTTCATTTAATTCCATGCATTCCCCCTTATTTATTTTATTTCTTTTTTTTTATTTTCCATAAATATCATGCATGAATCATTCCTCTCTCTCTCCCCTCATTAAATATCATGCATGAACATTCTTCCCCCCCCCCCCCCATGGCCAGCCACCCCTTAGTCTTCCCCTATTCTAGATGCTTCCCTCCTCTCCTATAAAAGGAACCCAAGTCTAAAGCTTAAGAGGTTGGATTAGAGCAAGAGAGCAAGTGAGCAAGAGAGTTCTAGTACAAGTTTTTCTTCATTGTTGTTTTCTTTTTATGGTTGTAATTTTCTTCTTAGTATAATATTGTCATCCTTTTAATATTATTGCGTACCTCTTTTTTATTAATCAATGGAATTCTTCTCTCTTTATTTTGTTGTTTCCTTTTCCAGTATGCATAGCTAATCTCTTATAGCATTCGATCGTGAGGATCCATGAAGTGAGATGAGAGTTTATTTTCTTTCTTAGTTTTATTTTTGTTATTTCATGCTCGATCCTTCTTTGATTTATTTTGCGTCGACTCCGTATTTCCGGTATACGGTAGTAGGCCTTGTTCTCATTTCATAGTAGTCGAGAGACTTATGATTTGAAAGATCGCTCAAAGAAGGAAGGAGTTGAACGCAATCCTTGAGATAGGACGACGTAAATCCTCCGGATTGGAGTCAAATCCAATAGTGCGGATCACCTCGATAATGCAACTTTAGGCTTCTTTGGTTTGTAAAGAGATTTCGATCGAAGAGTCTATAAGTTAGGAGACCTAATGCTCTAGCGAGATTTTGTCTTATTTTCGGATCCGTCACGGCCGAGTATGATTTGCAAAATTAAAAATATCTTTATTTTTTATCTCTCTCATCTAATTTCATGGTGAATCATTGATCGAATGCTAGCTTTTTATTATAAGTTTTTCGTCTCGCAAATTGTCTTTCATTTTACTTTACTTTAAAATTTCTAAAAATCCAACTATTTTCCGGTAGGATAATATTTCAAGCGTGAGTAGCAGTACTTGACAACCCCGTGTTTAAATACGACCTTGGTACTACAATTCGACAGGTACGCTTGCCTGTTCGGGTTTTGGCCCACCAAGTTTTTGGCACCGTTGCCGGGGACTTTTCTCGTCAATATTTTGAAAACGCTTGCGCTATTACTTCTACAAAAATAAAAAAAAATTATATTTTATATATTTTAATATTTATAATCAACCCACTTCACTTTATTTCTACCCCACCTAAAATCTCTCGAAAAGGGTAAGGGGCTTTAAGCGCCACCATTTTACCTAGTACCGGGCGAACCCTTCACCGGGTAGTCCTCGGGAAGTTCGAGAGCTAGGCCGTAAAAAATTCTATTTTCAAAAAAAAAAAATCCTGTCTTCTCTTTTCTCTTTCTTTTTCAAGTTTCCATTTTCGTTTTTTTTCTTCGTCTTCTTTGCTAGTGCATGACCCGAGCGAATCCGTCGCTACTTGTTGATTTGGACCCGAAAATCGAACGCTCCTTTTGAAGACAACTACGATTCGGTGCTTCCACTTCTCAAACAGCGGTTGAGGATTCCTTTGGGGATTGCAATTTTAATTCTGAGATGGGAGACCCTAACCCAGGAGTGGCTCAGCAAAGGACTATGTCCGATTATGCTCAACCCAACTTGGAAGGGACAGAGACAATTATTGTTCGACCTGCAATTGCGAACAATAACTTCGAGCTCAAGCCTAGCATCATACAAATGGTGCAGCAATATGTGCAGTTCGACGGATTACAAGATGAAGATCCGAACTTACATATTTCTAATTTTCTTGAAATCTGTGACACCTTTAAAATCAATGGTGTCTCAGACGATGTGATAAGGCTAAGACTCTTCCCCTTCTCCCTAAGAACCAAAGCCAAACAGTGGTTGAGTTCTCTTCCAAGAGGATCGATCACTACTTGGAACATTTTAACTGAAAAATTTCTTTCTCGTTATTTCCCCCCTGCTAAAATTGCTAAGCTGCGTAATGATATAACTTCATATTCTCAAATTGATTCTGAGACCCTCTATGACACTTGGGAGAGGTTCAAGGAACTTTTGAGAAGATGCCCACATCATGCTCTGCCTATACGGTTACAGGTTCAGACATTTTATAATGGGCTAAACCAAGAGACTAAGAAAATGATAGATGCCGCTTCCGCTGGTTCTTTAGACCGCAAAACTTCGGAAGCCGCTCTTGAGCTTATCGATGACATGGCGATGAACACTTATCAGTGGAATTCGTCCAGGTCTCGCCCATCTAAACTTGCAGGTATCTACGAAGTGGATTCGGTGATGCAACTGGCGATACAAGTGGAAATGCTCAACAAGAAGATCTCGGAGATGACTGCTCCCTCCGCTGCTAAGGTATATGAAAATGCTGCTGCCGCCGAGCAGGTGGATTATCTGGGGAATATACCTAGGCCTGCTCAAAATATTTCTGCGAATATTTTTTCTGCTTTTTCGAATTTTTCTTCTCCTCCTGGTTTTTCTGCTTCTTCGAACACTTATCATCCCGGATGGCATAACCATCCTAATTTTTCTTGGAGTAATAATGCTAACGTAGTACGCCCACCGCACGATTTTACACCACCACCACCACCGCAACAAAATTTTTAAAAACCTTCCCCTTTGGAAGAGATCCTCGCTAAATATATAAGCTCGAACGATGCCACTATTAGAAATTTAACAGGATCAATGAAAAACTTAGAAAATCAAGTTGGCCAACTCGCCATGGCCTTTTCCGAGAGACCACCTGGAACTCTTCCCTCGAACACTGAGCCTAACCTAAGGGAGCATGCAAATGCGATTTCCCTCGGAGCGGTAAAGTTGTTAACGAGCCCACCACAAGGGAAGAGCCAAGGGTGATTGTCCCTCCTGTTTGCACCCCCACGGAGAATGATAACATAGATCTTGAAAAAGAAAAATCTATTTTTGAAAAAGAAAAGGATAGCTCCATTATTTCTAATTCTACAAAAGAAAAAATGGTTTTCAAAATGATGCTCCGATTGTTCTAAAAGAATTCCCGCCACCTCCTTATCCGGCTAGACTTAGGAAAGACAAACTAGATTATCAGTACCAACGCTTTCTTGAAATGTTCAAACAAATTCACATTAATTTGCCATTTCATGAAGCGATTAGTCAAATGCCGAAGTACGCAAAATATCTTAAGGACTTATTAACTAACAAGACGAAATTGGAGAACTTATCACATGTAACATTGAATGAAGAATGCTCGGCAGTCGTTAAAAATTCTAATCTGCCTAAAAAGATAAACGATCCGGGTAGTTTTTCCATTCCTTGTGTCTTTGGTGATTTATTTGTTAAACATGCGTTAGCAGATCTTGGAGCGAGCATCAACTTGATGCCTTTTCACTATTTAAGAAGTTAGGATTGGGCACTCTGAGCCCTACAAGAATGAGTATCCAATTAGCTGATAGGTCTATTAAGTATCCACTAGGTATCGTTGAGGACGTGCTAGTAAATGTCGACAAATTCATCTTCCCGGTGGATTTTGTCATTCTTGATATTGAAGAGGATGTCGAGGTTCCTCTTATCCTTGGACGACCATTTCTGGCCACCTCTCGAGCAGTTATAGACGTTAGTAACGGAAAGTTGTTTTTGCGTGTGGGAGATGATGAGGTCACATTTTCAATCAATCAATCCATGAAAAATTCTTTAAAAAATGATGACTCATGTTTTTTCCTTGATGTTTTAAATGAAGACTCCTCTCTTTCTCTTTCAAATATTTCTTCCAATGATTTTTCTTCCTCTTTTTTTGATTTTTCTACAAATATTTTTGAGGACACGGTTATGTCCGCACAAGCCAATTTTGTAAATGAACCAGTGTTTAGACAAAAAATTATGAAAAACTTATTTTTGAAAATGAAAAAGTTTTAAAGAATTCCTACGAGGAACCACCCAACTTAGAACTCAAACCCCTTCCCGAACATCTCAAATATGCCTTTCTTGCAAAAGATTCAAAATTGCCCGTTATAATCTCGGCTTTTCTTTCCCAATCCGAAAACGATCAATTGATCGAACTACTACAAAAGCATCGCCGAGCTATAGCGTGGCAAATTTCCGATATTCCTGGAATAAGCCCTTCCTTTTGTACCCACAAAATATTTTTTGAAAATAATCCTAAGGGTGTAGTTCAACCGCAACGTCGTCTTAATCCAAATATGAAAGAGGTTGTGAAGGGAGAGGTGCTTAAGTTATTAGATGCGGGGATAATCTATCCTATTTCCGATAGTCAGTGGGTAAGTCCAGTTCAGGTTGTTCCTAAGAAGGGTGGGATCACGGTAGTGACAAACGAAAACAACGACTTAATTCCAACTAGGACGATAACAGGATGGAGGATGTACATCGATTACCGTAAACTAAACGATGCCACTCGAAAAGATCACTTCCCCCTCCCCTTTATCGATCAAATTTTAGAACGTTTGTCCGGGCACAATTTTTATTGCTTCCTCGACGGTCTCTCGGGATACTTTCAAATCCCTATCGCACCCGAGGATCAAGAGAAGACGACATTCACTTGCCCCTTCAGAACTTTTGCTTATCGTAGAATGCCTTTCGGATTATGCAACGCACCCGCCATCTTTCAGCGGTGTATGCTTGCCATTTTTGATAAATACGTAGAGAATATTATGGAAATATTTATGGACGGTTTTTCTGTTTTTGGCGACTCCTTTAATTTATGTTTAGAAAATTTGGAAAAAGTTTTACAACGCTGCGAAGAAACGAATCTAGTTTTAAATTGGGAGAAGTGCCACTTTATGGTACGTGAAGGCTTAGTCCTTGGCCACAACATTTCCGCTAGGGGAATTGAAGTGAACAAGGCAAAAATTGAAGTAATTGAAAAGTTACCGCCGCCTACAAATATTAAAGCGATTAGAAGTTTTTTAGGGCATGCAGGTTTTTATCGACGATTCATTAAAGACTTTTCAAAAATTACTAAGCCTCTCACCCACCTTCTCGAAAAAGACACTCCTTTCGTTTTTAATGAATCATGTCTCGCGGCATTTGAATTAATTAAATCAAAACTTATAAACGCTCCTATTTTGATCGCCCCAGTTTGGGATTTACCATTCGAAATCATGTGTGATGCGAGTAATCATGCGGTAGGTGCGGTTTTAGGTCAACGAATCGCTAAGAACTTTCATCCGATTTTCTACGCTAGTAAAACTCTCACTTCTGCGCAAGAGAATTACACCACGACGGAGAAAGAGCTCTTAGCAGTTATTTTTGCTTTTGATAAATTCCGACCGTATGTTACTCTTTCTAAGGTTATTGTTTTCACGGATCATTCCGCTTTGAAGTACCTCCTTTCTAAACCGGATGCCAAGCCGCGTCTTATCTGTTGGATCCACTTACTTCAAGAATTCGACTTAGAGATTCGGGATAAGAAAGGAGCGGAAAACTTAGCAGCTGATCATCTCTCTCGTCTTGAAAATCCCAATCTAGATATTTTAAATGAAACTTTTATTAATGACTCTTTTCCGGATGAGCGTCTTTTTAATATTTCTTCATCTCCTACCCCCTGGTTTGCCGATCTGACCAATTATCTTGTGGCCCGGGTCCTTCCAAAAGAATACTCCACTCACCAAAAGAAGAAATTCTTTTCGGAGTTGAAGTATTATTTTTGGGAAGACCCATTTCTATTTCGCATTTGTGCGGACCAGGTGGTAAGGAGATGCGTTTCGCAGGAAGAGGGTCACCAAATTTTAAAACATGTTCATGAAGGTCCGAGTGGCGGGCACTATCAGGCTAACCGCACCGCACACAAAGTACTTAGTGTTGGCTTCTATTGGCCAAGCATATTTAAAGATGCACAAATCTTTGTGGGCGGCTGCGATCGATGCCAGCGGACTGGAAATCTCTCAAATAAAAATGAAATGGAACAAAACTACTTTCTTGAGTGCGAAGTTTTTGATCTATGGGGCATAGACTTTGTCGGCCCACTTCCCTCCAGCTTAGGAAATAAATATATCCTAGTCGCAGTCGATTATGTTTCTAGGTGGGCAGAGGCCCAAGCTCTACCAAATAATAATGCTCGCGTTGTTGTCAATTTTCTAAAAAAATTATTTTCTCGCTTTGGTTTTCCTCGAGCGATCGTTAGTGAAAGGGGAAGCCATTTTTGCAACGCTCAACTCACTAAGGCTTTAGCCAAATATGGCGTTACGCATAAATTATCCACTGCTTATCACCCCCAAACTAACGGTCAGGTCGAGGTAGTCAATCGTGAACTTAAACGAATTTTGGAAAAAAAACGTTTCTACTTCTTGTAAGGATTGGTCTTTAAAATCAGACGATGCTTTGTGGGCCTATCGGACAGCGCACAAGACCACCATCGGTTGTACTCCTTTCCGATTAGTCTATGGAAAATCGTGTCATCTTCCGGTAGAAGTAGAACACCGTGCGTACTGGGCGTTAAAGTTTTTTAATTTCGATCCGCACTCGGTCGGCGAGCATAGAAAAAACCAACTAAATGAGCTTGACGAGCGGCGAGCGTACGCATATGAAAATAATAAACATTATAAAGAACGTACGAAATTATATCACGATAAGAACCTGCGCCACCCAAAAACGTTTAAACCTGGCGATCAGGTTCTTCTTTTTAATTCGCGTTTACGTCTCTTCCCGGGAAAGCTTAAATCTAGATGGTCTGGACCGTTCGCGATCAAGGAGGTTTTTCCTTACGGCACTGTGCTACTTTCACACCCCGATAAGGGGGACTTTAAAGTTAATGGCCATAGACTTAAACTCTATTTCTCTATTGATTCTGTGACTCCTGCAAAGGAGAATCTTCTTTTTGATTCTTAGTTTATTATTTTTTGATGGACAAATTTTTTTTTTGGACTACTATATTTTTATGAAACTCTTTTATTTGAACTGTTGTAATAAAAAACATTATCGAGCATCTGCCCATGGACTCTATCTTTTTGCTTTTATTTTTTTCT
The DNA here is from genome assembly GCA_039513925.1 of Platanthera zijinensis. Classification (NCBI taxonomy): domain Eukaryota; kingdom Viridiplantae; phylum Streptophyta; class Magnoliopsida; order Asparagales; family Orchidaceae; genus Platanthera; species Platanthera zijinensis. The sequence goes on from CM077079.1 coordinate 211,705,827, forward strand.
TTCTACCGGAGGCCAATCAAGTCCATGATCGTGGTCGCCGCTCCGCCGTTGCTGATATCAGATGGATCAAGTCATACCTGCTGACGATCAAGTACTCTAAAAAGCAAGCATGGAGGAGCGACATCCGCCTTCATCTCACGAACCTGGGGAAGTCCTGTTCTTTTTAGTTATTTATTTTTCCTGCATTTTTCTTTTTCTCTTCTTCTCAGTCCCCTTCTCTTTTTCTTTATGTTTTCTTCATTGAGGGCAATAAAGAATTTAAGCATGGGGGGTCTAGTTTCTTTTGGTCTTTCTTTCTGTCTTTCTTCTTCCAAAAAGAAAAGAAAAAAAAATTATGTTTTAAATTAGTATAGTATTTTATGTCATCAAAATCTAAAATACAAAAAATTATAAAATATAAAACCCAAAACAAAATTAGAAAAACAAAAAATTCAAAAAAATTGTGCTAAAATCTATTTGAAAAACAAAACCTAAAATTATTTTCTATCTTGATTTTCATGTTGTTTCTAGTGAAGTGTAGGCCCATGCGGTTTCTTAGTTCTATATAGATTACTTTGAAAATGTTTTTCTAAACCTATCATTTTAACATAGTCTAGTTCTACTAGTTTCTTTTTCTTAAATATAGGCATCCGGTTTTTAAGTTATAAGCTAGCAATGCGTAGTTATGTCTTTTTATTCGGTTAGTTGCTTACGAATGGTTGCTAGGTATCATTAGTCCTTTTTCATTTGCGGGGTAGTCTTTCTTGGTGTCTAGAACTTGTACCAAGCTACTCTCGAAGCATTTGCGCCGTTTTTTACGTTCTTTAGAAATGATTTAGGCCACCATTTGAATAGTTTGAGCTTTTCTTGCCCACCAAAAACAAAACCCTTGCAAAACAATTTTGGGCCTTTTCCTTATTTTCCTTGTTTTTAGCTCCACCTTTCATTTCATTATGTTCACCAAAGCCAAATGCCCTTCCTATATTTTGCACTATAACTTTGAGCTTAAAATTATTTTTGTGGGAGGGGTATTGTATTATTTTGGAAATGAAAAGGACATTATAAAGCTTATTTTTGGACCTTCCTTATCAATTGTTATTCAAAAAGGAAAAAAATTGAGAAAGAAAAATGAAAAATCAAACTAATGTGAGAATGCAAAAAGTTTATGTTTGGCCAACTTTATAAAAGAAAAATACATGGCCTTATGTTTGTTTTAGTTTGAATTAAAGTACTTATCATGTCTTATCGTTGTATTTTAAGCTCACCCTTGGTTTAGTGTTTAAGCAATTATGTTTATCTTTGTTTCCATTTCCTAATCATTCACCTAAACCAAGTTTTAATGCCTAGTAGAAGTCCTAATGATCTTAGAACTTAATTTCGCGTAGTGGAGAAAGTGTGAACGTACAAGCTTATGGCCACCATCATTGATGGATTTCTTTGGAGGTTATCTTGGAGTGTTTTAGGGTTAATGTTTATCTAGCAACCTAGTAGTTTGTTAATGCGCCGTTTATTTAGAACCTCTACTTTTGTTACCCTTATTTTCATTTATTTTGGATGCCTTGTTTTTAAGATTTAGAAATTAGTAGACTTTTCTTATGTTTTAATGAGATTTTTAGGGTTTCACTTTCAAATTTTCTATTGTGCACTTCTCACTCCACTAGTTGATAATATGAATATTAGGATAGTTTAATTTTTCATGTTTTGTTTTTCTTAACTATGGAACTTAAAAATATATATATTTCTTTTGCTTTCTTTTTGTTTCTCCCTATTTTCATTTCTATTTGCTTGAGGGCAAGCAAATGTCTAAGCATGGGGGAGTTTGATGACTAGTTTTAGTCACCATTTTTAGGGTAGTTTAGTATGAAAAATTCCTATTTTAATTATATATTTTAAGTATTTATATGCATGTTTTGTTTTATTTCATCTTAAAGTCTTTTTGTGTTAAGATATTATAAATCCTAGTTTCTATTTGCTTGTTATGATGGCAATTTTATTTTGTTATGTCATGATATTAAAATCTATAGTATTATATATATTTTTATTATATTATGTTTTATGTGTTGTGTTTGTTAGTTAGTTTAGTTTTAACAACATATTTTATGTACTTATTTATGTTTGAAAATATTATCTAACTAATGTTTTGTTTTACTTGTAGGATCAAGCCCACATGTTGATGCCTATGGTGCAGCCCGGCCTTCCCATGGTGCAGCCCATCCTAGTCAAGCAGCCCCTACCCGAGTCCCTCATTGCAGCTCACTCCAAGCAACCCAATTCCTTCAAACCGAGCCTACAAGCAGCCTTTGGAGCAGCCCTCTTCAAGTTCAAACATGGTACAGCCGGCCCTTCATTTGGAGCAGACCAAATAGCCATCTAACCTCTACCCGAGCCCTATTAAAGCCCATACATGTAGCCCATTTTACCTTACATGGCCGACCACTTCAATTAATTCCATTCATGCATAAAATTCTCTTTCCCTCCACATTAAATTCTCTATGCATGCACCTCCCCATTATACATGGCCGGCCCACTACATTCACCCCCTCATTTCTTTCTCTCATGTTCATTTAATCCCATGCATTCCCCCTTATTTATTTTATTTTAATTTTTTTTTATTTCCATAAATATCATGCATGAATCATTCCTCTCTCTCTCCCCTCATTAAATATCATGCATGAACATTCTTCCCCCCCCCCCCCATGGCCGGCCACCCCTTAGTCTTCCCCTATTGTAGATGCTTCCCTCCTCTCCTATAAAAGGAACCCAAGTCTAAAGCTTAAGAGGTTGGATTGGAGCAAGAGAGCAAGTGAGCAAGAGAGTTCTAGTACAAGTTTTTCTTCATTGTTGTTTTCTTTTTATGGTTGTAATTTTCTTCTTAGTATAATATTATCATCCTTTTAATATTATTGCGTACCTCTTTTTTTATTAATCAATGGAATTCTTCTCTCTTTATTTTGTTGTTTCCTTTTCTAGTATGCATAGCTAATCTCTTATAGCCTTCGATCGTGAGGATCCATGAAGTGAGATGAGAGTTTATTTTCTTTCTTAGTTTTATTTTTGTTATTTAATGCTCGATCCTTCTTTGATTTATTTTGCGTCGACTCCGTATTTCCGGTATACGGTAGTAGGCCTTGTTCTCATTTCATAGTAGTCGAGAGAATCATGATTTGAAAGATCGCTCAAAGAAGGAAGGAGTTGAATGCAATCCTATAGATAGGACGACGTAAATCCTCCGGATTGGAGTCAAATCCAATAGTGTGGATCACCTCGATAATACAACTTTAGGCTTCTTTGGTTTGTAAAGAGATTTCGATCGAAGAGTCTATAAGTTAGGAGACCTAATGCTCTAGCGAGATTTTGTCTTATTTTCGGATCCGTCACGGCCGAGTATGATTTGCAAAATTAAAACTATCTTTATTTTTTATCTCTCTCATCTAATTTCATGGTGAATCATTGATCGAATGCTAGCTTTTTATTATAAGTTTTTTGTCTCGCAAATTGTCTTTCATTTTACTTTACATTAAAATTTCTAAAAATCCAACTATTTTCCGGTAGGATAATATTTCAAGCGTGAGTAGCAGTACTTGACAACCCCGTGTTTAAATATGACCTTGGTACTACAATTCGACAGGTACGCTTGCCTGTTCGGTTTTTGGCCCACCACCGTACTACTCATTTTTGGATCTAAATGCAGACTCAATCGCTGGAATCTCTTATGCTTTCCACCTCTTGGTGGAGGATCCCATGCACATGCATAAAGTAGGACTTCACTTGTCCAAGAAGGAGATCGTTACCCTCGACGATCACTTCGGAGCCATGGAGAAATTAGCTGGATGGAAATCACCGCGACGGCCTTGCCTCCACAACGCTGGCCTCAGATCTCGAGTCGGACCGTTGACGCTCCTCCAGTAGCCGGAACCCTTCTCCTTCTTCCTCCTCCAAGCTCTCCCTTCTCCCTTCTTAAAAAGAGAATGGCTAAGGCGATAGAATGAAAAATACTTCTCAATCCATGGTCTTATCAATGTAGAGAGAAGCCTTGAGCACGGGATCCAAATAAAAGGAAACGAACGGCCTTGATCTGCCCCCAAATATCTATTTTTGGGCTGACACGGGCTGTGACACGCCCGTGTCCCAGGCTGTGTTCCCTAAGCGGCTAAGGAACTGAATCAATCCGGACTAGAACATGGGCTAAGACACGCCCGTGTCAAGCCCTGACACTCCTGTGTCACAAGTTACATGCCCATGTCGAGGGGCGTGTTCCTCAATCGACATAGGAAAAACCCACGCGAGAAGGACACGGCTAAGGCACATTCCCGTGTCCTTAGCTATGTGCCAAACACGCCCCTGTGACATGCCCGTTTCACAGTCCGTGTTCTACACTCAATGCCACTCAACGCCACTCAATGCCAATCAACGCCGCCCGGTTTCAAACCCGAGCAGGACACGCCATGGGACACACCCGTGTCCCAGGCCGTGTCGCCTCACTCAATGATTGTCGACTGAAATTGTGTCGACAATTCGACATGCATAGTGAAGGACACACCCTGGGACACGCCTGTGTCCCAGGCCGTGTGCCTCACTCGAGACACACTCGATGCCCACTCAAGTCCTACTCGAGACCCACTTGAGTACCGAGAGCTTGACATGCCCTGGGACACGCCCATTTCCCAGGCCGTGTCACCCAGCCTAAACTCCAAATTGGGATTTGGGGTGTTGATGCTTAAGCTTACGGCAGTGAACCTATTGTACAAGTAATATAAAATGGGCGAGTTTTCCCAAGTATCGATTTCTCAAGGAACACAGTAAGGTGGAGTTAATTTCAAGGAGGACTTGAGATTGAAGTCCTTAGGGTCGGAGTTACGAAGGAGGGCTTGGATTTTGTTTGCATAAAAAGAAAGTAAAACACTAACAACTACTCCTATGCAATGCCGCTATGCACTGCTTCGTCAGGCGGGATGGAAGACTTCACGGGCCTCTATGCACAGGATCGCTGAGAGGATGGAAGAGTAGGCTAGCTGATGAGGTGAAGAGAATGGCAAAAATGCTACTATGCAGACCACTATGCACTTCTTAACGAAGCACGCCACTAGAAATTGCTAGTGCGACACAAAACACATCCACACCACAAAACCACACCTCAAGTAGATAAGCATGAATACTAAATCACATAGACATGATTAACTAAACATGCTAATAGTCAAAATACACTTCATCAATACAAATAAATCTACTATGCTATCAATACAAGAGGAGGTGAGTGTGCGAAATCGACCGGCTCTGAAGTCTTCTTGAGGATTCACGGAAGGAATCACCGGGTTATCAATCCGCGTCCAAGCTCGGTCCTCAACTGCGTCCGACGTAGAGAAGGCTGTCACTACCTCCCAATAGACCCGTCTTATTCATGTCATAACCTGGTGGAGAATGGCACAAACTGCTCCAAGCTTGGTGAAAGCTAGGTCGAGATCTTCTTGAAGCTCGTGGATGAAGGAGGAGGCCGAGAGGATTCTATGGCATTGATTTGGCATTGTAAGCTTGCCTGGAGACCCTCCCTATAGTGGGCGGTGGAGAAGGAGGCGAGCCCTGCTGAAAATCGCGGAAGACGGCGCTCCAAAAAATAGTACTTTTTGACCTAAATTCGCTAGCGGTATTTATAGGCGCGAAACAGAATTGAGCGCGCACGATCAGTGGCACACGACCGCTGTTCATGCGCGCTGTTCGGTCGATGATCATGCACATCACTCCTGGAAACCTGCAGATTGTCGAAGAAGTCTGAGAAAAATGCGCACGAGCAAGGGCGCACGATCGGTGACCGTGCGCGAAGGAAGCGAAGCTCGTGCTATAGCAGAGACAAGGATGAAAGAAAAGGGTCGTGAACGCGCACGATCGGCAGCGCACGATCGGTTATTGTGCGGGGTATAGCCGGTGACAGTTCGATAGCTCGGGACAGGGCTGATGCAAACCTGGCATGAACACGCACGATCAATGATCGTGCGACAAAGGGGTCTCTTGTCATGCGTGGGTTAAAACGCACGACCATTGACTCTTTGGCTGAAAATGGCCAAGTTCGGTGCCGGACGCCCACGTGATCTCGGTACCTACAGGAAAACATATCGGGTTGCCGAGAGTGGCGTTCGATGATAATAGATACAATTACTAAAAGAAATAAAGCTGCACAACCATGGGAGTAAAAGTTCACTTCGAATGGAAATAAAGGATAATAAGAAATATATATGATAAAGAACTAAAAGTGAAGTGCAAACAAATGAAAACTAGCCTAGATGAGTCCGAAAATAGGTATATAAAATTGACTCATCGGGTGTTATATCCATATCGAATTGTAGCAAGGGGACAAAAGTGTCGTATTAAAATCCGGGAACTGTTGAGTAATCTTACTCACATGAACACTATTATCTTATCGAAGGATTATTTTAGGGTTTGTTAACTAAATTAAAAGGGAAGACTACTTGCATAAAGAAAAGCACTTGCACTTAATCAGAATGACCACAACTAGCGATTTAAAATGAGGGGCTGAAATGATGATAAAGAAAAGAACTCGATCGAGAATCACCCCGACAAAAGTTTATTAAAAAGGCGATACTAAACTCTAACTTATTAAGGCAAAGGACCTTGACCGTATAGGTTCCTAAAGCATGAACACGCTCCTCTCAAAGTCATGCCCACCTGAGTTTAGGAAGGTCTGACCAAACTCTCGTCAAAATTGGAGGCATAAAGCTCGCTTTACGCTATGAACCCCGCTATTGGATTTCACTCCAATCCGGGAGATTTAACATCTGCCTCTCTCGAGGGGTGAGTACAACTCTCTTTACTATTGAGTGTTGACTCCAAACAACGAGCCTCCCAGCTAGCTAAGAGTGGAGACAAAGATGGAAAATATACATCGATGATATACCTCCAAACATGATTAATCAAGAGTAATTCAAGGTCTAAACTATACAATAAAAAAACAAACTATAGCATCATAACATAATCAACTCGAAATTCGAATCATCAAGATAGAGTACAAGGAGGATTAGTTACTCATGGTGAAGTGGAGGAGGAGAGATAAGTAGGAGTGCATGTAAACAAAAACAGAGACAAGAAAAAAATAAATAGGCTTTATATTAAATTCAAACAAAGAGCTACACTTGGAATACAAAAATATTACACTGCAGGAAAATGAAAAACTTGCTAACACTAACACTGAAATTGAAACTAAACTAAACTAAACTATTACAGAAAACTGAAATAAAAACTAAACAAAAAAACTGAAATAAAAAAAGGAGAAAGGAAGAACACTAAGGGAGAAATGAAATTGGCAGCACTTCCCCTTTCCCAGAATTTCTATCTTTTTTCTCAAGGGTCGGGGTTCTATTTATAGATTTTCAAGGAGCAGGAAATGCCTTAAGGCATGCACAGGAGTTGACCTTGGTACGGGTTCTGGCGGGAAATGATTATTGATTTGGTACGGGTGACGTGCATTAATGGCGGCACCAGGCTTTTGTTAAAAAGCTAGACTTGTCCTCTGCCAGCAGGTAAGCTCGATGAAAGAAGGAGAGAGGGCTTGACAAAATTAGAAAAGAGAAGGTGGAGGTGAGGTTGACGATCGTCGAATGCAGAAAGATGAGGTCGACGAAATGGTGAAAAAAACCGTTCGTCGAACGCAAAAAATGAGTTCGACGAACGTCAAACTAAGAAGGGGGAAGAGTATGACGAAAAGGCTGAGCTCGATGAATTTTGGCGAAAAGAACCGTTTGTCGAATGAAGAAAATGTGTTCGACGAATGTCGAAGAGAGAAGGTGAGGTCGATGAAATTTGCTGAAGGAGAGGTTGACAAATTCTGGACTACAGGCGAGTTTGACGAACTGAGATCGACGAAAATCTGAGGTCAATGAAATTGGCGGGGCTTGACGAATGCTGAGCTCGACGAACTGGGGCTGAAGGCGAAGCTTGACGAATGCTGAGGACGTTCGCCGACCGCAAAACTGAAGGCTGAGCTCAACGAACAGCTGAGCTCGACGAAATGAGCTCGACGAAATGAGCTCGACGAAATGAGCTCGACGAACTTTTCTGAGTTCGACGAATTTGCTGAAAATCTGCAAAACGAAAATAAAACATTAGTGGTATTAAAATATATACAAAACGAGGTCAAAATAAAACTTCGAAAACACGATTTCTATAATAAAAACTTGTAATTTCCCTTTTATACTACAAAATGTATTATCAGTTAACATAAACCCGACAATTTTTTAAGTTTGCAGGAAACATCGAAAAAGTAGAGGTAACCTCTAAAATTGCAATCTGGCCCATGTTAGACAACGAAAGACAGAGGGAGAGATATAGAACCTGATGTATCTCCTCAGAAAAGTCTGTAAACTTATTCTCCTACCAAGGAAGATATTGTTAGTGAAAAAATACACATCTTGTGTGTACCTGAATTGTTCTTGCAAAGTGAAGAAGACTTGTGAATGCCTTCTACTGAGCTCTATAAAACAAAGGTGAGAGGAGGTATAGAAGAACAATAGCTTGCAGGTACCTGAAGGGAGCTTGCAAGAAGCTGCTAATCTCTACAATTAAAAAGAGTATGAAGCAAATATGAAAGAAAAAATGATTTGAAAGTACCGGAGGGGAACTTGCAAATATCTGCTAATCTCTACAAAAAGAAGAGTAAGAAGCAGATATGAAAGAAAAAATGATTTGCAAGTACCTGAGGGGAACTTAAAAATATTTGTTAATCTATGCAAGGAGACGAGTAAGAAGCAGATATGAAAGAAAAAATGACTTGCAAGTACCTGAGGGGAACTTGCAAATATCTACTAATCTATGCAAAAAGAAGAGTAGGAAGAAGATATGAAAGAAAAAATGATTTGCAAGTACCTGAGGAGAGATTGCAAGCATTTGATAATCTCTACAAAAAGAAGAGTAGGAAGCAGATATGAAATAAAAAAATGATTTGCAAGTACCTGAGGGGAACTTGCAAGCATTTGCTAATATCTGCAAAAAGATGAGTAAGAAGCAGATATGAAGGAGATGCAAATCATAGGTACCTGCTAAATGTTGAGGTGGTAAGGAAGATGTAATTGGATAGCAGGAAGAATACCCAACAAACTTAGATATCACTGAGTAAAAGAATGGGCTGAATCGAGTAGAGATCAAGTCATAACAATAATCTTCTTGCACAGTCAGATATGATATCTATAATATGAAACAGGTCAAACCACTTTGATTAGATTTGAATAACATGGCTTGTCAACCAAAAGCACCAGATTGTTTGATTGAATAATCGATGCCAAGAATATTAATAAGCATAACGGATGTATATCCAGCAGATAGAGATTTGTGTGAGCTGAGTATATAAGATGAGTATACACAAGAAGTATAATGCCATAAATCCTTTGGAGAGATTGAATTTAACCTGTTAACCTTAAGAAAAGCAGTTTGAAAGATATCTACACCTGAAGATGATCAATTAGGCTAGGTGCGCCAAAAGGTCTATAACATTGCTCGCCCTAAAGGATCATCAAAAGTGTAGATTGCCAAGAGCGGATCAACCGCGCTCCCTCGAAAGGGCACAAAAGAGAAAATGCAAAACTCCTAAGATGTAACATGGACACACTGCTCTCATGCCTAAGGGCTACAAGCTACGCTGATCTGTTAGGCCAGGTGTGCCAAATGGTCTATAACATTGCTCGCCCTAAAAGATCAGCGATGTTGTGGGTCCCTTGAAGGAACGGCTTGAGAGTACCATATAGTATTCGACTATCACAACTTAAGGTGATCAATAAGGGCGGGTACGCCTCAGGTGTTCCCCGAGGGCTATATTGCCTACTCAAGAATGATCACCAAAGCTATAATAGAATCCCTAACGGAGCACATTAGAGCTAACACATGGGACCTCCCTTGATGCGCGATGTGTGTTAGATATCGGCTAGGATACGAAGCCCTGAAGTCCACCTGCATATATTTGATGTCTCCCACTACACATATGCAAACACTCCCCACTATATGTTGTCATGGTGGTATTACGCCAGGGACAAATCTATGGGGGGCCAAGTAAGAATCGACGATATCTCCCTAGTTCAGCGATCCCTTTGGCAAAGAGAAAATAGAGGAGGAAGCACTCCAAAAAGGAAATGTGACAGTACGAAATCTCTGACGTAAACATTTATTGAAATGAATGAAGGAGAACTTAGAAAATTTTCAAAACATATGCAAGAGAAATGTTCAGTATGAAGAACAAAACTGATCAGGCATGATCACAAAGAGCTTTTGGAACTTTGTCATGTCCATCTTCACCTTAGAATAGATTTCCAAGGGTGCCTACATTATTCGCATCAATGGTCTCAACGTCAATGAGATTAATATTATTGTTGATTTGGCTCACTCCCTTTTAGCCGAAAGGAATGTCTGCTACTTCTGTCTTTTGAATTAGACGGATCAGAGTGGTCATTATTCTGGAATAAGTCACATAATTTTCCCTTCCTCAGCATCTTCTCCACCAGCTGATGAAGCACTCGATAGTTTTCAGTTGGATTCCCTTTCTCTTTATGGAATTCACAACAGAGATCTGAGTCCTTGAATCTTTGATTAGTGGGTTGTTAAGGTCTCTTATAACCGATCTTTCCTTTCATAACTTGGACTACTTCCTAAAATAACTTGGTCTAGTTCAAGTTCTGTCAAGTTGCCACCCTACTGCTGGTAAGTTGAAGCTGCTAGCGGAGCTAGTGCCAGATTCGCGGGAGGAATTGACGACTGTGATCTTTGACTTTGGAAGTGATCTTGGCCTGGGAAGAGGCATTGATGACATCGAAAATATCTTCCCTTCCTTGTGAGGAGACTTTGGAGGTTGCCCGTATGAAGAAGAAGGATCTTTCCCTATTACAAGCCTGGAGATGTAGTTGGGATTACTCTTTTCAACTTGTATGTATAAGTTGGCAAGTCTGATCATCTCTTGATATGTCCTCGACACTCGGACATTAGCTTCAAACTTAAGTGGTCCTTCTCTTAAACCACTTATCAGAGCGACTCGGTACATCTCTGGATCGACATTTTCAATGTTAAGAATCTCTCTTTGAAAATGATCGACAAAACGAGCCCAATTCTCATTTTCTCACTGCTTGATATCAAACAGAGCTTCTTGCCCACTCTTCCTCTTGGTATAGGTAGAAAACCTGAGTAGAAGCTCTCTTCGCAGATCAACAAAGGAAGCGACGGACTGAGGACACAGTCCGTAGAACCACTCTCTTGCTTGTCCATCAAAGGACGTTACGAAGAGCTTGCACCTGGTAGCATCGGTAAGAGTCTTGAGGGCGATGACTGACTCAAAAGTTTTTAAATCGGCAACTAGGTCAGACTCCCAAGTGTAAGTTGGTAATAACGGCTCTTTGAATTGAGCTGGAGTTGGTTCGTGCCGGATACTAATTGTAAACGGTGATGGATCTCCCTGTTCTCCTAGAACATAAGGAAAAAGAAAAAAAATGGAGAATAAGCTGCAGTTGAAAAATGAGCATGAGGATAGAAAGGAAAAGCTGATGCGAGAGGAGCAACTGCAGGAGCTGAAGAGTTTGGATGACTTCCCTGAAAATTCAAAAATCTTGCTATACTTCCTCGGGCAGCTTCCCAAAAGAAGTTTTGACGAGCTATGAACTCGTCATTTTGAGATCGCAAAGGAGCTGCTGGCTGCCCTGGCGAATAGGTTGGTGGATAAATAGGAGGATAGATCGGAGGATAGGCCGAAGGATAAGTTTGCGGATTCTCCAATGCTAGAGTTAGATTAACTGGAGGAACTGGTGTTGCTACAGATTTCACCTCTAATCACTGTGTGATAGCAGCTAGAGTACGGTTGATTGCTTGGAACTGCTGGGCAGTTTCATAATGCGATTGATCCAAGGCTTCCCAGAGAAGATCTTCACACGGACTTGAAGGATCAAGGTTCTCGACAGGTTGATGGTCTGACATAGCTAACCGTTGGTTTTCACCATCTGTTCGAAATCTGAAGGTCGCGTGTTAACTGTTGATGCGAAAAATGGCACCACCAGATAACGGTTTGATCACGGGGGAAAGAGAAGGGAAGAAATGAGGCTGTAGAAAATTCCTCTACACGCTCGAGAGTGGAGCACGTTCGATCGGGGTTGTGGGGATAAAAGGAGGTTGATGAGGAACTATTAAGCATCCGGTTACTTTAACGGTTAGGGATTAGTGGATGCCGAGAGAAGGGAAAAGAGAGAAAGAGGGGGCCGCTTATAGTGACAACAACTGTGTTCGCCCACCGCAGATAAAATGCCACTCCTGTGACGGGCTTTCCTTTGATAATGAATCAATATTACAGCTTGAGTTGCTCCTTTACATGGAAAAATATAAAGGGTACAAGGGGAAGCTGGCGGCTAGAAGAGAAGAAATTGCCAGAGGCCGCACAGACTGATCAGATAGGTCGGCAGACTGAGCAAACTGCTGATCCCGCAACTCGCTACCTTAGGCCGCGCGGACTGCGTGATCAGGCAGGGAATACCACTGAGGTCGCTTGGATAGGCTGCTTGAGCCAAGCTCAGGGACTAAACTGCAAGGCTTAGCCACTGAGGCTGCGCAGACAGGTGGTCAGTCCGCGAGAAGGGTTGGTGGTCATAAATTCATATCCGCAGGGTTTGATGCTAATGTTACTCCTCGATGCTTATCCTTCGTGGTCCTCCCACAAAATGAGAGGTATGGGGGGCTATTTATAGGCTCTAGGAGAAATCTTCCAGAACTTGGCTTGATGAATTCACTCTGATGATACGAGCGAGCTGTGATCAAGTCTGCGATATGCTGCGGACTGAAGAGGAGTTCACTTACTGCTAGAAGAAGTCGATGCTGGAAAGCCGAAGTACTTCTGGTAGACTGCGTAAAGAGTTCGCCTGGTACATGTGATAATACATTTTGTAGCCTAAACTATTATCGTATTTTCTTATTTTGTAGGAGCTAATTTTGTCTTATTAGTTTTTTTAATCTTTTTATGTAAATATTATTGCCACTAACATTTTCTTGTCTGTTTGTAAGTTTCACGAAGTTTGGCCAAAATGACCTGACACGCCCCCTATCACGCCCTCCTTGGGCATGTCACAGGGCATGTCAGCCGATCCCAATGAAGCTTGCTGCCAGAGGGAAAATACAAGGAAAATGGCTATCACACCCCCTAACACGCCCTCCCCCGGCGTGTCCCCGGGCGTGACACGGGGCGTGTCGCCCTCTGCCCGAAGCTTACTGCCGCATTAAATGCCATTTCGCCTCAGCACACTTATAGTACTGTCATGCCCCCCATCACGGGCATGACACAGGGTGTTACCCCTCCTATTCCGATGACTGACGTATTTCTGACCAATGATTTCGACACGACATGCGTGTCACGCCCCCCTACACGGGCGTGACCCAGGGCGTGTCCACCGACGTACAGAAGCAATCATCCTTCCTGCCAGAATTTAGAGCCCGAGGTCAACCCCGTACGTGTCACCCCCCCTGAAACGCCCCCATAGGGCGTGTCATACGGCGTGACCAACCCGTGAACTTTCCTATAAATTTAGTTCCCCCCTTCAATTTCAGCAAACTTGGATTGAGAGGGGGAGGTGCTGCCCCTTTGGTTTCTTATCTTTTTCATGTTCTTCCCTCTCTCTCTCTTCCTTATTTTGTAATTTTTCTAATCCTAGCTTAGTTCTTATTTTGTTTTAGCTTTTGTAATAGATCTTTTAATTGCTTTTAGCTTAAAGTTTTGCTATCCTAGTTTTCATTTCCATGCAAGTATAGCTCTTTCATTTCTAAGTTGTAAGCTCTCCTTTTTCATTAATATAAATGTGGTGTGTTCTCTCCTATATTACTTATGTTCTTATATTGCTTTACTACTCATCCCCCTTCCTCCACTCCATTATGATAAACTAATCCTCCTTATACTCGATCTTGATGATCCGAGGTTCGAGTGATTAAGTTAGTATGCTTTGAATTTACCTTTTCTTTTTAGGGTTTGACCTTGAATTACTCTTGAATTATTTTGGGTTGGAGATATATCATCGATATATATTCTCCACCTTTGCTTTCATTCTTTGCTAGCCGAGAGGCCGATAGTTTGAAGTGAGCGCTCAAGAGTAAAGGGAGTTGAATTCACCCCTCGAGAGAGGCAGACATCCAAATCTTCCGGATTGGAGAAAAATCCAATAGTGGGGTTCATCGCATAAAGCGAGTTTTAGGCCTCCAATTTAGACGAGAGTCGATCGGACCTTCCTAAACTCAGTTGGGCACGACTTCGAGAGAAACGTGTTTAAGCTTTAGGAACCTCCACGGTCAAGGATCTTTACCCTATTAAGTTTAGGTTTTTATCGCATTTCTTAGTCGACTTTAGCCGAGGTGATTCTTGGTCGAGTGCATTTCCATTTCATCGTTTCAGCCCTTCGTTGTAATCGCTTCTAATAGCTCTTTAATTAACTACAATAGTTCTCTTTCTAGCATAGCTTTATTTCCTTTATTGCAATTAGTTTCTCTAAACCCTAGATTTTCCGTCGATAAAATAATAGTCTTCGTGTGAGTAAGTGTACTCAACAGTTCCCGGATTTCAATACGACACTTGTGTCCCCTAGCTACAGTTCGATATGTATACTTGACTCATTGGATTGCTAGTTCAGTTGCTTTTATTTTCTTTAAAGCTTAGCAACCAACAAGTTTTTGGTTCCGTTGTCGGGGAGCAACTTTCGTTGATATATTGAAAACACGAACCTATTAATTTTATCTCTTCTCTTTCTCATCCTCTTTCTTAAAAATTTTAAAAACAAAATTTTTTTATTACCGCTCTTAATAGTAACCCAGTTCACGATTTTTTTACGCCACCTAATTCTCTCGAAAAGGGCAAAATAACTTTAAGTGCCGCTATTTTGTCTAGTACCTTGCGAACCCTTCACCGGGTAGTCCTTGGGAAGTTCGGGAGTTAATCTAATAAAAAAATCTACTTAAAAAAAACAAAATCTAGCTTTTCTTTCTACTTAATTTTCTCTCTTTCTTCTCTTCTTTTCTTTTAGTGCATGACTCACGGGAGTCCGTCGATTATTTTGGACTTGGACCACGAAATTGAGCGTACTATTCGGAGAAGATCGCGATTTCAAGGTCCTACTATACAAGTGTCGGTTGAGGACTCCGAGTCATTCTCTACTCTAAGAATGGAAGAACCCAACGTAGATGAAGCCTTCCAAAGGACTATGTCCTATTATGCACGACTGAATCTCGAGGGAACAGAATCAAGCATAGTCCGCCCTACTATAGCAAATAATAACTTCGAATTAAAGCCTAACATAATTCAAACGGTGTAGCAGTATGTGCAATTTGACGGACTTCAAGATGAAGATCCGAACGAACATATAGCAAGCTTTCTTGAAATTTGTGACACCTTCAAGCTAAGAAGTGGCTGAACACTCTACCTAAAAATAGCATAACCACCTGGAATGAATTAACTGAAAAATTTTTGGCGAAGTATTTTCCGCCAGCTAAAACTGCAAAACTTAGGAATTACCTTTCCTCTTTTGGACAAATAGACTCTGAAACCTTATACAAAACCTGGGAAAGATTTAAAGAATTATTAAGACGATTCCCACATCATGCGATGTCTGTATGGTTACAAGTGCAGACCTTATATAACGGGCTAAATCAAAATACAAAGCAAATGATAGACGCAGCTTCTGGCGATACTTCAAATCATAAGACCTCGGAAGCAGCTCTTGATCTTTTCGAGGACATGGCCATGAACACTTATCAGTGAAATGTGCCTAGGTCACGCCCAAAAAAACCTGCAGGTATCTTTGAAGTGGACAACGTCTCCCAGCTCGCTCTACAAGTTGAAATATTAAGCAAAAAGATAACGGAGATGACTGCTGCCTCCGCCCCTCAGGTATGGGAATCTGAAACTCCTGCCCCAGAATAATTAGATTTTGTTAACAATATGCCTAGAAATGCTTTTAATAATTTTTCTACTGCAAATTTTCATCCTCCTAGTTTTAATTTTCCGAATAGTTATAATCCTGCTTTAAGAAATCACCCAAATTTTTCTTGGACTAATCCTTCAAACGCGATGCTTCCGCCACCACAAAACAATTTTTTTGCACCACCACCACCTCTTCAAAACATTCCAAAACCTCCAAGCTTGGAGGAGTTAATTTCAAAATATATCGCCACAAATGACGCTACGATAAGAACCTTAATTGGAAGCGTTAAAAGTCTTGAAAATCACGTATGAAAGCTCGCTAAAATTATTTCTGAGCGACCCGTAGGGTCTCTTCCTTCCAATACCGAGCCCAACCTGAGAGAGCAAGCGACAGGTATAACTCTTCGGAGTGGGGAACAAGTTTCCGGTAGGGTTAGTGAAGAGCATGAGGAAAGATCCACCCCTGTTTTTTAAAATCAAAGCTCCGCCCCTATTTTAAAAATTCCACCCTCTGCTGAAGAAGTTATCACCCCCATTTTAGAAAAAGATCTCACTACACCGCCCATCTTTAAAAATAATCCAACCCCGCCATACCCTTCTGAACTTAATAAACAACGTCAGGACGATCAGTACTCCCGCTTCTTAGAAATGTTCAAGCAAATCCACATTAATCTGCCCTTCCACGAAGCGATCTCCCAGATGCCGAAGTACGCTAAGAACCTTAAGGACTTCCTGACCAACAAGAAGAAGTTATAAAACCTTTTGTATGTCACGTTAAATGCTGAATGCTCTGCGGTTTTGACAAACGGCTTACCAAAGAAAATCAGTGACCCAGGTAGTTTTTCTATTCCGTGTGTCTTTGGTGATCTTTTTGTCAAGAACGCATTAGCTGACTTAGGTGCGAGTATTAACTTGATGCCCCTCTTGTTGTTTAAAAATTTAGGAATTGGTAGCCTCAATCCCACACACATGAGTATCCAGCTCACCGACAGATCTGTTAAGTACCTGTTAGGAATAGTAGAGGATGTCTTAGTAAAAGTCGACAAGTTCATCTTCCCGGTGGACTTTGTCATTTTGGACATCAAAGAAGACGTCGAGGTTCCCCTGATCCTTGTCCGACCCTTCCTTTCCACCTACCGAGATATCATTGACGTAAGCAATGGTAAGCTCTTCCTTCGATTAGGCGACGACAAAGTCACTTTCCATATCACACCTTCGATGAAAAACACCTTAGCAAATGATGACTCCTGCTTTTTCGTAGATGCCGTGAGTGATGAATCCTCCTATTTCCTCTCTAATTTTGAAAAAGAATTTTCTGCTTTTTGTTCCTCCTCTTTTCATCCAATTGAATCGCTACACTTAAGTGAAGAAAGTGTAGAATCCTCTTATCTTTTATCTGATTTTTAATTTTTCTTCTTCTGATTTTTGTTCCTCTTCTACTCTTCCAATTGAATCGCTGCAAGAAGCCTCCTTGGCGACCAACTCCACCCCTTTTAATTTTTTGTCTAAAAAGATCTAGGAAGATATAGCATTTGAAAAAGAAAGAATTTCTCAAAAATCTTATGAAGAACCCACTACCCTAGAACTTAAGGAACTTCCTGAACATCTCAAGTACGCCTTCTTAGAAAAAACTCCAAGCTGCCAATTATAGTTTCGGCCTACCTCACGAATGTCCAAAATGAAAAACTTCTTTTAGTTCTACATAAGCATCGCCGAGCTATTGCCTGGCAAATTTCTGATATCAAGGGCATAAGCCCATCCTTCTGCACTCATAAAATTTTAATGGAAGATAATTCGCGTAACTTCATACAACCTCAGCGCCGCAAAAACCCGAATATGAAAGAAGTAGTTAAGGGCGAGGTTATGAATCTCTTAGACGCAGGAATTATCTACCCTATATTAGAAGGTAAGTTGGTTATCCTAGTCCAGGTAGTGCCGAAGAAGGGAGGGATAACGGTAGTTAGTAATGAGAATAATGAATTATTCCCGACACGAACGGTGACCGGGTGGCGAATGTGTATAGATTATCGTAAGTTAAATAACACCACCCACAAGGAACACTTTCCCTTGCCGTTCATCGATCAGATTTTAGAACGATTATCCGGCCATAGCTTTTATTGTTTTCTCGATGGCCACTCGGGGTATTTTCAAATCCCCATCTCTCCCGAGGACCAAGAGAAAACTACGTTTACTTGTCTCTTCGGCACCTTCGCCTACAAAAGAATGTTGTTTGGATTGTGCAATGCGCCAGCTATATTCCAGCGATGTATGCTCGTTATCTTTACAAGTACGTAGAAAGCATTATGGTGGTATTTATGGAAGATTTCTCTGTGTTCGGCGATTCCTTTAATAGTTGTTTGGAAAATTTAGAAAAATTCTTAGAATGATGCAAAGAGACTAACCTTGCCCTAAATTGGGAAAAATGCCATTTTAGGGTGAGGGAAGGGTTCGTTTTGGGTCATAAAATTTCTGTGAGAGGTATTGAAGTAGACGTTGCTAAGATAGAAGTTATCGAGAGGCTGCCGCCGCCTACGAACATAAAAGCTATAAGAAGTTTCCTAGGGCATGCTCGCTTTTACCGTCGTTTCATAAAGGACTTCTCCAAGATAACCAAGCCTCTTACTTCACTCTTAGAAAAAGACGCCCCATTCATTTTTGATGACTCTTGTCTTTCTACCTTCGAATTAATTAAAGAAAAGTTAATTAATGCACCCATTATGATAGCTCCGGTGTGGGACCTTCCATTGAGATAATGTGCGATGCGAGTAGTTTCTCGGTAGGAGCCGTATTAGGTCAACGCATATCTAAAAACTTCCACCCCATCTATTATGCAAGTAAGACACTCACATCTGCACAGGAAAATTACACCACGACCGAGAAGGAGCTCCTAGCTGTAGTATTCGCTTTTGATAAATTCTGCTCTTATATTACTCTTTCAAAAATTATTATTTTTACAGACCACTCGGCCCTTAAATATCTTATTTCCAAAATGGATGCCAAGCCGTACTTGATTCGCTGGGTCTTACTCCTCCAGGAGTTTGACTTAGAGATCCATGATAAGTGAGGAGGCGAGAATTTGGCCGCCGACCACCTTTCACGCCTAGATAACCCTTATATTGAAAATTTAGACGAAAAATCTTTTAATGATTATTTTCCTAATGAGAAGCTGCTTTTAATTACCACTTCTCCTGCTCCTTGGTTTGCACAAATTGCTAACTATTTAGTGGCTCGTGTGCTCCCAAAAGAGTTCTCCTCTCAGCAAAAGAAGAAATTCTTTTCTTAGTTGAAGAACTACTTGTGGGAGGACCCGCATCTTTTCAGAGTCTGTGCGGACCAAGTGATCCGGAGATGTGTTTCTTATGAAGAAGTTGATATCTTAAAACACTTACATGAAGGTCCGACTGGTGGGCACTATCAAGTTGCTCGCACCGCTCACAAGGTGCTTTGCACGGGTTTTTACTGGCCTAGCCTGTTTAAATACGCGCAAGCCTTTGTGAGTAGGTGTGATAGTTACCAACGGTCGGGCAACATTTCCAATAAAAATGAAATGCAGTAAAATTATTTCCTCGAGTGTGAAATTTTCGACCTCTGGGAAATCGATTTTGTTGGCCCTCTTCCTTCTAGCTTCGGGAATAAGTATATTTTTGTTGTCGTTGATTATGTTTCACATTGGGCCGAAGCCCAAGCTCTTCCTAAGAATGACTCCCGAGTTGTAGTTACCTTTTTGAAAAAATTATTTTCTCGATTCGGTATGCCGCGCGCTATCATTAGTGACAGGGGTTCCCATTTTTGTAACGCATAGTTTTCAAAAATCCTTACTAAATACGGCGTTACACATAAGCTTTCAACGTCCTACCACACCCAAACTAACGGACAAGTCGAAGTAGTGAATAGAGAAATAAAAAGAATATTAGAAAAGACTGTTTCAACTTCTAGGAAAGACTGGTCAGCCAAATTAGACGATACTCTATGGGCCTACCAATCAACGTACAAAACCGCCCTCGGATGTACGCCGTATCGATTATTTTATGGAAAATCGTGCCATTTACCCGTATAACTAGAACACCGCCCTTTTTGGGCCTTAAGATTTTTAAACTTCGATCCCCATTAAGTGGGCGACCTTAGAAAATTTCAACTCAATGAACTCGATGAGTGGCGCTCTTACGCATATGAAAATAACAAACTTTATAAAGAGCGGACGAAGCGTTTGCACGATAAAAACTTAAGGCATCCGAAAACATTTAAGCCGGGCGGCCAGGTTCTTCTTTATAATTCTCGTTTACGTTTATTTCCTAGCAAGTTAAAATGGCGTTGGTTTGGCCCCTTTACTATTTTAGAAGTTTTTCCATTTGGAACTGTTTTGATTTCACACCCTCATAAGGGCAATTTCAAAGTGAATGTTCAGCGTCTTAAATTGTATTTATGTTGTGATGTCAGTCCTAACTATGTTAACTCTATCCTACATGATCTAACTTTTGATTAGTTTGGAACTTTGTTTTATTATTATTAAAACTTTGAACAATATCTTTGAACTTTGTTTTAAACAATATTTTTGGACAATATTATTTTGATGCATCGAGCTCAAAAGACGCTTTAAACAAAGGGCGCTCTTGGGAGGCAACCCAAGTTATCTTATTCTGTTTTCTATATTTTACAATTTTTGCCCCGGACGGCTCCGACAAGCTGAAGCTTCTGCGATCTCCTGCTCCAACATTGCTGAATCCATCACGAAGTCCAAATAAGACATTTCATGAAGATCTAAAAGCGCAAGCATGGGGGAGTGGCATCACTCAGCTTTTGCAGCAAATAAATTCGGGGAAGTACCTGTTTTTCAATTCTGTTTTTAATTCTGTAATTTCATTTTCTCTCATTCTCCAATCCCCTTCTTTTGCCATTAAGGACAATGTCCATTTTAAGCTTGGGGTAGGACTTCCTCCTTCTTTTTGCTTCGTGTAAATATTTTGCTTTTTGTGAATATTTTTCAAAATAAAAAAATCCAAAAAAATTAATATCTTAAAAAAATAAAAAAAAATAAAAAATATTTCAAAATTAATATATATTTATATATGCTTTTTGTTACTATTTTAATTGTTTAGACATTTTGGTATTTCAATAGTACCCCTTGTTTTTATCTCGTATAAACAACTTAATTAATTATAATATTTCTAATCGCCTTTTTAAATTATGTTTCACAAGTAAAATGTTGGTCATGCTGTGTTTCTAATTCGTGGTAGCATGTTAACGTAAAATGTTTTTTCTAAAACTCGCATTTTCATTATGGTTTTCGTTCTTTATTTTCTTTACTTTCTCAAAAATTCATCATCCACTATATTCTTTTTCGTTTTTGGATAATTTTTGTAAGGTCAACTTTTGAATAGCGTAGTAGATGTGAATGATCTAAGTCACCTATTATTTCTATTTTCAAGTTAATTTCATCAATCTTCTTTTATTATCTAGGACTTAGTTTTTGAAATTTTCAAATTTATGTTTTAAATAAATTTAAAAGCATTAATATGATTTAGGCCATTTATGTTTTCGTTTGAGCTTTCCTGCAAACCTAAATATTTTCACCACTAGTTAGCCATTTTTGAGCATTTTTTCCAATTTCATTTGATAGCTCCTCTTTTCATATCATTTTCACCAAAGCCAAAATTTCCAACCTATCTAATCACACTAGTCTTTTTGAGTTTCATAAAATATTTTCAAGATTATGATAGGATATTTTGTGATATTTTTGGGAAAAGTTTTTGAAAAAATTAGTGCTCAAAACAAATGTGTACTTTTGTTTGGCCAATTCAAAATGAAAATAAAAATATTTATGGCCTTTGTTTTGAAAAAGAAAAAGAAAAAGAAATGAAAAGAAAAAAGAAAGAAAAATATTTTGTTTAAAATGAAATTTTTGAAACTCTTTGTTTCGATTTAGTGTGATTTTAAGCCTCCCTGTTTATCTTTGAATTCCACTCCTAATCATAATCCTAAACCAAACGCTTCGGTCCTATTAAGTCTTTTTGATTCATGCTTTTGAATTCTATTTAATAACTAAGAAAAGAAGAAAAGTAAATCAGTATTAGTTTTGGATTTAAACTTACATTTTTGTTATTGAATCGATATAATTATAATGTGTTGCTTGGATCTAGTAACAACTCAATGTGTTTTTTCCTTTTTGTTACTTTGCTTAAATCTATTTAAAGAATTTCGTCAAAATTTTGGATGATTTATTTTCGTTAAGTAAAGTTTATAAAAGCTATACCATACCTAAATAATTGTTTTAGGTTTACGTTTCACCTTTTCCCTACTTTGAATTTCGCATAGTACTTGTGTGGGCATAAATAGAACTTTTTGATTAGTCCTTTTTATGATTATCTAGTTTTTATATTTATGCTTGGGGACAAGCAAAGCTTAAGCGTGGGGGAATTTGATAATACATTTTGTAGCCTAAACTATTACCATATTTTCTAGTTTTTTAAGCGCTAATTTTGTCCTATTAGTTTATTTTTTTATCTTTTTATGTAAATATTATTGCCACTAACATTTTCTTATCTGTTTGCAGGTTTCCAGAAATTTGGCCAAAATGAACTAGCACGCCCCCTGTCACGCCCTCCATGGGCGTGTCACAGGGCGTGTCAGCCGATCCAAATAAAGCTTGCTTCCAGAGGGAAAATACCATGAAAACTGTTGTCACAGCGAGTCAAAAACATATATTAGTTTATTTTATTTTATTTTCATGTATTTTGTGGCCGACCCCACCGGCCAATCATAGCCATTGATGGCGATGCCCTAGTTGCTCTTTTCTTATAGATAAATGTGTAGTGCCTGAAAAGAGGCTATTGTAGAATTTAGAGACTTCTATTCCCGGATTCCAGCGATCACTCTCGGCTGCTGATGCCATGGAACCCTAGGTGATGACTCCTAGGTGCTTGTTCTTCCCCCCAAGGTACTCCCTACCCTTGCATTCATTTTCCACCCCTCAAACCTCAATTTCCACCGCTACAGCCCCCCAAAAGAGCACCCTAAATAGCCCGATCGGCTTTTTCCTGCAAGCAGTCAGCCGCCCTCCCGCTGTGCAGCCGCCAGCCCACCGCCGACCTACTCCCCTTCAGCGCCTCCCCCACCCAGCCTGCCGACCACCATCCCCTCCTCCCTTCTCCAGCCCGACCGCCAGCTGGCCCTCCTCAAAACCTAACCACCATTTAGCCATAAGCCCGGCCGACCCCTCAATCTTCACCCCCTTCGTGAAACAACCGCCAAATCATTCTAATTCTCTAGATCCATTAAGATCTGATAATTTCAACCCCGATCCATTATTTCCATCACTCGCACTTTCCATTTTTGCTCGAATCCAACCAAAAATAGCGGATCCATCCCTACCTGGCCCGGATCTACTCGTACGTGGCCGGATCTACCCTTTTCTTACCGGACCCCATCATTTACTGCCGAGGGCATCTACCACCTTCATTTCTTTGTCCAATTCCAAAATTTTTGACGGATTCACGCGGATAATATACTAGAAAAAGAAAGAAAGGAGAGAGGGAAAAATATGATAGAAAAAATTTGAAAATAGATTTTTTTAGTGGTCCCGAACTTCCCGAGGACTACCCAGTTAAGGGTTTGCACGGTACTAGACAAAATAGTGGTATTTAAGCCACGTTGCCCTTTTCGAGAGAATTGGGTGATGTAGAAAGAAGGTGATGTGGGTTTCTAAAGATAGTGTTTAATTTTTTTTGTTTGTTTAAATTTTTGAAGAAATAGAGGTGATAAAAGTAATAGATTCGTGTTTTCTAAATATCAACGAAAAGTTTCTTCCCCGACAACGGCGCAAAAAACTTGATGTTTAAAATTCGTTTCGAAAATAATTCCAAACAAGCAATCCAATGAAGGAAAGTATACCTATCGAATTGTTGCAAGGGGACACAAGTGTCGTATTGAAATCCGGGAACCGTTGAATTATTATACTCACACGAATTACTATTATATTATCAAAATATATTTTATGGTTTGCTTAGAAAATTAGAAAAGGAAAATTACTTCCAAATAAAGAGAAGGGTTTAAATGATGATAAAGAAATAGTACTCGATTGTGAATCACATCGGCATAAGTTAATAAAAAATGAAATAATAACCTAAGTCTTAATAAGGTAACGGGCCTTGACCATGGGTGTTCCCAAAGCTTGAAAATGCTTCTCTCGAAGACATGCCCAACTGAGTTTAAGAAGAACTGACCAAACTCTCGTCCCATATTCTGATACCTAAGGCTTGCCTTAAGTAATTTACCCCGCTATTGGATTTCACTCCAATCTAGAAGATTTACGTCATCCTCTCTCCAGGGGTGCATGCAACTCTCTTTACTCTTGATTGTTCACTTCAAACTATGAGCCTCTCGGCTAGCTAAGAGTGAAAACCTAAACAGAGACTATATATCGATAATATAGTTCCTTTCAAAATAAGTCAAGAGTAAATCGAAGGCCTAAGCCCTAAAAAGAAGAAGAAAACTAATGCATCATAACTGATTAACTCATCCTCGGATCATCAATATCGAGTACTATGAGGATTTAGTTACTCATGCTGTAGAGAATGAAAAGCATTTTAAAAATATGCATAACAAGAAGGAGGGTGAGGGAGAGGGAATAACAAAGTATTTTATTTCTTCTTGAATAGCAGTTATAAAGAGGGCATAAAGACATTACGAGGAGAGTTTGCAAGAAGATTACTAGTACGATAAAAGAAAATTGCAAAAGCATTAAGATATGAAAACTTTAAGCCTAAATACTCTAAAAACAAAATTAAAAGCATAACATCCTAAAAATGCTTAGAAAACTAAGTAATAGCAGCTCCCTTCCCTCACAAGATCTAGCTTGAGAACCGTTGGAGATGCTCTCAATTTTAGAATATTTTCTGGCTGGGTCATGTCTCCTTACACGCCCGGGTCGGGCATGTATTAAGGGCGTGTAAGCTCCGTTGACCATTGCTAACTGAAATTCGACAGAGTATGGCTTGGCTCGGGACTTGGGGTACACGTCTTAGATACACGCCCGTGTAGGGGGGCGTGTCATGTGCGGTATGACACTGGTTAGCAACTTTTGGGCCGTGCCTACTGCTTCATTAAATGCACGAAACACGCCACAGGTACACGCCCGAGCCGGGCATGACCTGCGGGCATGTACAATGCTTTTTCGAGAACTGTACTTTTGACTATGTCTTCATCTTGGTTTGGTTACACTCACTAAGTACACTCCCTGGGAGGGCGTGACCTGGGGGAGTGTAACAGGAGAAAACTAAAAAAAACACCAAAAACCTTAAAAACAAAAAATAAACTAAGGTAGAACAATGATTATAAAAAACAAAATATGGGCTAACTGCATACGTTTACGGTAATAAAAATCAAACTTTCACCCTAGAAAATTAAACTAAAAAAGATATTATCAATAGTTTTGATTTTAAGGACCCCGAATCAATTGAAATCTACCTACATAGATAGATACACTTTAACTTGTATACACAAGACATGACCACTAGGGATTTGGCCCAAAGTTCTATCCTTTACCTAACTACATATATGTCATGATATTGATTATTCAAGTTATTTCTAACATATTAGACACAATATCATGAGCTATAACATGTAAGCATATAATTTCTACGAGAGTGCTCCATCTAGGGATGTGTGAATAGTGTAAAGTTATTCCGCTACCTAAATCCTCACACATACCTAGAGACATATTCAACAAAAAGTAACATGTCTAGTTGCACTTAGTAGCTAAGCACCGATAGATTCGACACATCATGACATAAGTAGACAATCTTCACTGGGATTTAACAATCCTAAATAGAACATTGTACATAATCGTTATGCTCCATGGTCTAGCCAGATGTATCCTAAGAGTTATCAATCCTTTGTTTTTTTTGGGGGTTTTATATTTCTTATGTATTTTTCTAATTTAACAAAAAACAAATAAGGAGAACACCATAATCAAGACAAAAAACATTTATTTTGTTTTTGGATTTTTCATATATTTTTTTTGTTTCAAAGACAACTAATGAAAGAAAAAACAAAAAAAATATACGCGGAAGAAACAAAGACAGAACTCTGAACAAACAAAAAAATCGCCCCTAGACAATTGATGATGCAGCATGACTAGGTAGAGAGATCAAAAATGCCCAGCTCGAGTCGAAGAAACGAGAAACGAGCATCTGGGAGGGATTTTGTGAAGATATCGGCTAGTTAGTCATTAGTTCCAATGAAGCTTACTCTCACATTCTCTTTCATAATGTGATCCCGAATGAAATGATGACAAACATAAATATGTTTGGAATGAGAGTGATGTACTAGATATTTTGTCAAATCTATGGCACTCTTGTTGTCGCACCTAAGAGTAACGTTCCTACAAATTAAGCCAAAGTCTTCTAACAATTGTGACATCCAAAGTGCTTGTGTGCAACAACTTCCTAAGGCAATATACTCGGCTTCATAATTATAGAGGTCAACCGAGTTTTGTTTCCTATTTTACCACGAGACTAGTGCCGGACCTAGGAAGTGACAGGTATCCCTTGTGCTCATGCGATCAAGTGAACATCGAGCGTAATCAGAGTCAGAGTACTAGTGGAGTGTCAAGTCAGTGGTGTGGGGGTACAAAAGACAAAGATATTGGGTGCCTATGACATACCTAAAGATATATTTAACTTCTTTGAAGTGAGATATTTTAGGATTGTCTTAATACCTATCAGAAAGACACACCACGAATATAATATCGGGACTAGACACACTCAAATAGAGTAGTGTTTCGATCATTCCTTTAAATACAGTTTGGTCCACCGAAATGCCACTTTCAACCTTTCTTAATTTTAGAGAGGCACTCATTAGAGTTTTGACTTGTTTTAGATTTTCAAAGCCAAATCACACAAGCATATCCTTTATGTATTTCGATTGACTTATAAAAATTCCATCATTATGTTGAGAAATATGAAATCCCTAAAAATATGTTAACTCTCCAACTAGACACATTTCAAATTCGGACTACATTAAAGTGACAAATTATTTGCAAAATTTATCATTTATGGCCCCAAAAATAATATCATCCACTTAAATTTATAAATGAATTAAATCAAGATTCTTGTACTTCACAAACAGAGTGGTGTCTGCCCTCCCATCCTAAAGACATGTCCTAGGAGAAAAGTCGTGAGCCTATCATACCAAGCACAGGGTGCCCGCTTCTGTCCATAGAAGGCTTTCACCAACTTGTATTCGTGATATGGGTAGTCAGCATTCTTGAATCCGGGTGGTTGCTCGACGTACACCTCTTCCTTAATATATCCGTTCAAGAATGAACTCTTAACATCCATTTAATATAATTTAATTTATTTGTAACTCACAAATGCCAAAAACATACGAATGGATTCAAGACATTCAACCATTGCAAATGATTCCTCAAAATCCACACTCTCTATCCGTGAGTAACCTTGTTCCACCAACCTTTCTTTGTTTCTAGTTACCTAGAGTCACAATCAAGTTGATTTTTGTAAACCCATTTAAAACCTATAACTAGATGGCTATCAGGACGCTCTACTAATACCTAGACCTTACTTCTCCCGAATTGATTTAGCTCTTCATTCCTAGCCAAGAACCACGATTCTTCCTTTAAAGCTTATGAGATGTTCTTACGTTCAATTTCAGATAAAAAGAATAGGTTTGAGAAGGATTCATGTAAGGCCCATCGAGTCCTAACTCCTTGTGAGGGCTCTCCTATTACTAGTTCTCGTGGATGTTGCTTTAAGAATTTTAGAGTGCTTGGAGGCCTATATTCGTATACGTGAGTTGGCTAATCAACCACCACTTCTCTCTCCTCACTCTTATCTTCTAACTACGAATCATCATCAATTTCTTCTTCGTTTAGACTAAGTTCTTTGGTTGGTGTTTTTTTATTAAAATGTACGTGAGCCGATTCTTCAACAGCTATGGTTCACTTGTTATAGACCCTATAGGCATGACTCGTACTAGAGTATCCTAATAGGAGGCCATGGTCTGATTTTTCGTCGAGTTTTCCTAAGTTATCCTTTGTGTTTAAAATGAATCACGGGCAACCAAAGACTCTAAAATATAACTCTAATGGCTTCTTATTAAAGTAGAGATCATATAGAGTTAGCTTAAGAATGGGGCGAAGCATGACCCGGTTCATCACATAACATACTGTGTTAACCGCTTTTGCCAAAAAATATGAGGCAAGCCGAACTCGGAGAGCATCATGCGTGCTAATTCTTAAAGAGTACGGTTCTTTCTCTTTACTACCCCATTCTGTTGAGGAGTGCGTGGGGCTAAGAATTCGTGCTTAATTCCTAGTTTACTACAATTGTTTGTGAAGTTTTCATTCTCAAATTCTCCCCCATGTTCTGACCTTATGCATTTTATTTTTAGTTCCTTATCATTTTGAAGTCTAGTGCATAGATTAGTGAATTCAAGGAACTTGTCAGATTTATTCGTAAGGAAGATCGTCCAACAATAACGGGAGTAGTCATATATAAGAAAAAACATGTATCATTTTCCACATAGACTACATGTACTAAGAGGACCAAACAGATCCATTTGAATGAGTTCAAGTGGTCTAGTCATGGAAATGCCATTTTTGCTTTTGAATGAGGTTTTAACAAATTTCCCTTTATGGCACGGAGAGCATAAGGAGTTTAAACTACCGCTTAACTTTGGAAGTCCACGAACATGTTTATTTTTCGATAGTTTGACAATTAGTTTACTTCCTGAGTGTCCTAGTCTCCTATGCCAAAGATCTAATTCCTCATTCTTGGTAATTAAGCATTTCAAATCAAACGAAGATATATTTTCGAAGCTAACAGTGTAAACATTATGAGTTCTTTTAGCGGTAAGTAAAACACTTTTAGTTTTAACATCTATAATCTTGCAAGTGTTCGTAGAGGATTCAAATATAACATTCTTGCCTTTATCACGTAGTTGACTAATTTAGATTAAATTATGCCCAAGTCCATCTATGAATAATACATTTGCAATTGAAAATGCTTTTTTACATATGGTGCCAATTCCAAGAATGCGTCCTTTGTTGTTGTCCCCGAACATCACCATGCCCTCCTTTTTCTTCTCTAGGCAAAGCAACTTGTCTTTATCTCTTATCATGTGCTTGAAACACCCATAGTCCAAGTACCACACGTTCTCCTTGTCCTTAGCCTGCCAACACACCTAAAAGGAAGATAGGGTACAGATCTGGTTACTCAAGTTGTCGCACCCATGCAATAAGTAGAAGACTTTGGTATCTAGACTTGCATAGTTTTCTTCGTACCTTTCCTCAAACATGAGCTGGAAGTGTGACCAAACCTTTGACAGTTTGCACATAAGGTGTAAGCAGTGGATGCTGCCTTAATCATTTTCTTAGCGCTCATATTTTAGGATGGGGATAACCTTTCAGAATTATTGACTTTTTTTTGTGATTAGTTATAATTCATTTTAGGCTTAGCTTTAGAGTGATTACCCCTCAGTGGTAGAATTGGACTCACGTATCCTAGTCCAAACTTCCCAACTCCATGACACTGTGCTCCCAACAACTTATGCAGAGATTTTTGCCCTATTCCAAATTTCTAGATAGCACAGTTAAGATCATGGATCCTTGCCTTTAGGGTGGTGTTTTCAGTGACTAGCATTACACACTGATTGATGAAATGTTGTTTACCTTCTTCTATCTTAACAAGATACATTTAAAGTCTTTTCTCCAAGACATTCCTTTCATTGGTGAGATTTTTGGTTTTCAATGATGCTTTGGAGAGACTTTGTAACACCCCCATCCGTCACATAGGATATAACTGAAGGTCCGGCCGGGGCCCCACACCATATTCTACGGACAGTCAGTGGAGTTTTATATTAATACCAAATTACTATGATAGCAACCCGAAACCTAACATAGAGCATTCTAGCGGAAGCGTTTAATTAAGTTAGAAGAACCCAACAGAAAACATGAATGTCCACTATAACCCAAAGTAAGAATGAAAGAACAAACACAAAGAGTCTTGGCCCTATGGCCTTACAACATTCAACTTGAAATAGAGTGTTTTACATACTTCGGCACACATGCTGGCCATACATGAAAATAGTAAAAGTAAACATTTTGCTTTGGCCTTCAAGGGCCAGCACAGCGTCAAGGGCTTTAGCCCGCTACTTGACACTTGGCTCACCTATTCCTGCATAGACAAATCCACCGATTGGTGGCAAAATAAGGCAACGGTCAGCTAAAGCTGACCAAATTATAATGACCCTGCCCCTCACTCGGGGCGGCGGAGCTCCTTCCCTGCAATTTATTAGCAATTCCAAACATAGTAATGAATATGCAATTTAAGCACACTTCACAACAGGTATAGGCACGGACGACCATACACCCCGTGCACATAGGGCACATTCTCGATGTCCGGATAAAAGTTAGGGACCACCACCGTTCATAAGAAAGTATCAAACATGTGCATTTTGGTAGTTGTTATTGCCTGCGCAAGGAAAAAGACTCGTAACTATGGCAGCGACAGGTAACACAACCCACGAACACTCGACATAACTACTGGGTAGGTTCATCCCTTTCCCGTTGCTCATATTGCCGGGCAAAGACTACCGTGACGCGGGTCAGCCACACCATTCCCATTTCTCCATCAATACATAACCGCGTTATGCTATCCGAGTGGCTCGCATGCCACCTGGCTGGGCTCCCAGAGCTCTCAGGCCCACAATTCAAGCCCCAGGTCTCAATGAAACATGCCACAAACAAATCAAGGATCTATCGCCTGCGGTAGCTATTTGGTCCATTGATCCCAATATCAAAGATTTGTTGTTGAAAATTTTCTCAAGAAGCTCAACAAGATTGTCTAAACACAAAATTTATATCTTCAGAACTATCCAGATCACAACTTGACTAAGCGGAAACCAGGAAGTAACTCAATCAACCAGATGCAAAGACAGAGACAAGATGATCATGTATATATCAATCTTCTTTACAAAGAGGGGTATACATGGCGAGACATGATTTCGCTAGTACACTAGGGAAAGCAGAAAAAAAAACAAGTATCAGTTCGGGCTGACAGAACACTGGAGACCGCCGAGACCGCATGTCCGTAGAAGTCACAAAGATCGACCGAACTGCTACTAAAGCCGAACTGAACAACGGAGTCCGTCGAGACCGCAAGGTCGCACAGACACACAGTTATTCGTTGAACTACTGCTGCTTCCGAACTAGAGAACAGACCGCCTAACCACCGAGTCCGGCGGACAGGTTATTTATCTTGGAAAATTGAAGCAGAGAGAATACTGGAAAACCGCTGAACGCAGTCCGCCAACTTCACTGAGTCTGACTGAAGTCAAAACAAAACTCTTGGCTCCATAGTGCTAGCTGCGCCACTGTTCACCCTATTACAATTGAAGTGCCAGGGGGTCCTATTTATAGGCAGGGTATGGAATATGGTCACCGCCCTATGAGATAGGCTAGCCGCCCCTTGATCGCAGCTAGCACAACCAATCTGCTGAGTCCGCATTACCAATGTCGGACTCGCGAACAGTCCACTAACCGCCAAGTGCAAGATCGCCGCCATAGTAGACCTGCTAGACAGAGGACAGTCCACACAAGGCAGTCCGCCTAGTCCGTAAGGACAAGGCCGGACACCAGCTGAAACTGTCAAGTACCAAGGCGAGATGACAGTCCGTACAGAGTATAGGACACTACATCAATCCGCAAGCACAAGTCCACGACCAACAGGAAAATCGCCTGGTCATAGCGGACATCGCGGACTCTGTGAACACTAACGCAGCCCGCAACCTGTCTACGACCAACAGGCAAGCCGCCCGGTCACAGCGGATAATACAGACACCCTAGACTTGTCACTGTGAGTGACCAAGTCCAGCAACCCGCCAAACATATGGCGCAAGCTCAGCGACACCAAGTCAGATCGCCAGATCCAAGGCCAGTACACCACAAATAATGTGGCTCACCACCACAACTTGAGAAAAGACCATTGCCGATCGCAAACTCCACAACAACAGTCTGCGCAGTCCGCGAAGACCGCAGACTCCAACCTGCAAACCGCCGTCAACACCAACTGCCAGACTCACAAACAGTTCGCGCAGTCTGCGGATTTCAACCCGCACAGCAGCCACCAGAACTCCATAGGTCGGCAACACCAGACTGCTAGACTGCACCATCAGGCCGCGCGGTAAGTCCGCTCAGGCCGCGCGGTATGCTTGATCAACCTTCACTTTCACTTCATAATTTTCAATACTCCCCCTTGATGTGAGAAGTGGTGATCAAGCCCAGCAGCCCCCGTAGCCGAGTAAATGGCACCTTCAACAATGGCTTTGTGAAGATTTCTGCGATTATGTCCGCACTCTGCACATGCTCCACCACCAGAGATCCCTCCAACACCTTCCAAATGAAGTGGTGCTCAATCTCGATGTGCTTGGTCCATATATGACAAATTGGATTATTTACCAGTTTTAGGGCACTCTCATTGTCACCGCATAGCAGAGTTGGTCTGAGCACTTCTTCATAGACATCCTCCATTAATCTCCTGAGCCAGATGGCTTCTCGAGTTGCCAAGGCCGAAGCCTTGTATTCCGCTTCCGTAGTAGAGATGGACACTGAGTCTTGCATCTTGCTGCACCAAAAAATAGTCCCAGATCCACAAGATAAGACGTAACCAGATGTTGACTTTCGGTCGTCTGAATCTCCCCCGTAATCAACATCCGAGTATCCTTGAAGAACAAACTCTGTGCCTCTCCTATAAAGAAGACCCATGTCAGAAGTATCCCTCACATAATTCAGGATATTCCTTGCTGCCATTAACTGAGGCTTCCTGGGTTCCGCCATATACTGACTTACTCAGCCAACTGCATAAGCAATGTATGGCCTTGTAATCGTCAAGTAGATAAGACTCCCAACCAGAGCCCGAAACACTAGAGTATCTAGTAAAATCCTTCCCCCATCTCACTGAAGTTTGATGCCCGAATCAAATGGAGTAGAGCTACTCTTCCCCTCCTACATGCCGAATAGCTGAATGATCCGTTCCACATAGCCCTTCTTGGACACGAGTATGTCGCTCTTCCTCCTTTCCACCTCAAGTCCAAGGAAATGGTGGAGTTCGCGCAGATCCTTCATCTAAAATCTGATAGCTAGCTCTGCCCTGAGCCTAGCTACTTCCTCCTTGGAATTTCCCGTGATGATCATATCATCCACGTACAATAGCACAAGGACTAGAAGCTCGTACTTCTTCTTGACAAACAGGCTCGAGTCTAAATTTGAATCAAAATATCAGCAGAACGGGAGGTATTCTGCAATCTTCCCATACCAGGCTCGAGGAGCCTGCTTCAAGCCATGAAGAGCCTTCCTGAGCTTGTAGACCTAGTCCGGATGTTAACCGAGTGGTTGATCCATGAAGATGTCCTTGTCGATCTCCCCGTAAAGAAAGGTGTTCTTTACGTCCAGCTACCACATCTTCCAACCTTGGCAAGCAACCAAGGCAATCACCACCCAAACCGAAGTCATCTTCACAACTGGACTAAACGTCTCCTCATAGTCCTCTCCATACTGCTATGAGAAACCTCAAGCAACAAGGCGAGCCTTTTACCTTTCAATGCTCCCATCAGTCTTCCTCTTCAACTTGTACACCCACTTGCAAGTCACTGGAGTAATGCCATCAACCCTGGGCACAAGTTCCCAGGTTTCATTCTTCTTGAGAGCAGCCATCACCTCTCCCATGGCATCCTCCAACTCCTTGACTCCAGTGGCCTCATTGAATCTTAAAGGTTCTCGCTCTTCAAGAGGACCTGCAAAGATACATGAGACATAGCTCACTACATTCCCTTCACAGTAGTGAGCTAGAGGCTTGATAATCCTCTTTGATCTCTGAAGAGTCTGCTCCTTGCTCACCACCTCCGCTTCTTCTTCAGGCTCAGCTTCATTCTCAGGCAGAACTTGAGCAATGCACACCATGTTTCCTGACCCAGAAGCTTCTACCGCAGAGCTTGAAGCAACAGGAGCTGCTAGTGAAACAATAAGCTCCTCTTGAAGAACTTCAACAACCACCTGCTCTTCATCAACCTTGCTCTCTTGTAGATCAACCGAGCTTCCTCCATATGACATCAGTTAATCAAAGACCACGTCTCTTAATGCAACAAACTTCTTCGTCGCTTGATCCATGCACTTCCATCCCTTCTTCTGCTCATCATAACATACAAAGACAAGCTTCCTTGCCTTTGCATCAAGCTTTGTCCTTAAGGCATCAGGGATATGCACATAACAAGTTGAACCAAACACATGAAGGTGTTCCACACCTTCGTATCTCCTTGAACATCATTTCGACAAGATAATTCATGTTGATCGGACTGAGAGGCATCCGATTTATGACATAAGATGCACAAGACATTCCCTCCGCCCAAAAGGACCTTGGGATACACTTGGCATGAAGCCAGCATTTGCAGGTCTCCGTCAGATGATGGATCTTTCTCTCCGCTACTCCATTTTATTGTGGAGTGTGATCACAAGTAAGCTCTCTCTGGATCCCATGCTTCTTGCAAAAAATAGAAAACTAGGAGGAGAGAAATTCTCCGTCGTTATCACCTCTAAACTTCTTGATTTGCAGGTTAAGCCGGCCCTCTACCAGCTCCTTGAACTCCACAAACAACTGGAAAGAAGCAGACTTCTCCTTCATAAATACACCCAAGTGTACCTTGAGTAGTCATCAATCAAAACAAGCATGTATCTGCTCCTACCAAGGCTAGCAGTAGTGGTTGGTCCCATTAAGTCACCATGGATACACTCTAGTGGTTTCTTGCTACTTGTTTGAGATTTATCAAATGGAAAATGATGAGCCTTGCCGAACTGATAACCTGCACAAACGTGACCATCTCCAAAGGATGACAGCTTAGGCAAGCCTTTCACAAGGCTCCTGCTTATCCATCCATGCCCCAACCTCTCATGTCAAATAGAAGCGCTATCGTTAGCCCACATCCGATCAACATAGGAGCTTGTTGCAAGAACAAACAAGTCCTTTACTCTCCTTCCAACGCGAGCAACATCAGCTTGAATCGCTGATATGTTGCGGAGAAACTTCACTTATGTTTTATCAAGCAGAACCTGATATCCTGCATTTACTGCGTTGGTTACTGAGAAGAGATTCTTCTTCATGCCAGGTACGTGATAAACACTCCTTAATGTGAGTGGACCCTGATCACTACCCACAGACACTACACCCTCGTTCTCTACAGTATGAACCGTTTTATCAACAGTAATGATGGCTTCGTTACCTGAGTAAGTTTGTAGCGAGGACAACTTCGACTTGTCTCCGGTGAGGTGATGACCACTCCGGGAGTCCACGATCCAGTCATCTTCAAAGTCGATGGATGATATGGCACAGAAAAAAGTGCCCATCATGAAGGCTCCACCCCAGCTAGCTTCCTTAGTACTAGAGAAAGCTTCCTGCTTGCTTGCAGCATGCCAAAGCTGCAGCTTGACCTTACAGTCACGCTTGAAGTGACCCGGCTGATGACACCTGTAGCACTTCAAATTCTTCTTCCAATTCTTCTAAGGAGCAGAGCTCCTCTTTTGCTGATTAGAGGTTGAAGGTACATCTTCAGCTGCGGTATTCTTCTTCCCTTCCCATCTCTTCTTCTTCTTCCCAGTAAATAGAGCTTCACTGCCACCATCAGAAATAGTAACTCCAGCCATCTACCTGGCCAAACTTTCCTGTGAAGTAAGCATGTTCTCAAGTTCTAGCAAAGATGGCTGAGTTGCCCAGCCTTGACTGAAGTAACAATGGCCACATACTCCTTCCACAAGCCGCAGATGATGTTCCTTTTCAGCTGAGCCTCAAAGATACGCTCATCAGGATCAAGCACTGATTGCTCAACACACAAGCTCTTCATTTTCAAGAAGTACTTTGAGATGGAGAGGTCTCCTTGAGTTTCTTTAGCCAATTCATTCTCTAGGAACTGTAGCCTAGCTACATTCTTCCTGTTGAACAACCCATTAAGGGAAGTCCAAATTTCAGCAGCAGATTCACATCCAATGTTGTGATCAAATAGCTCCGGTGAGACAGCCCGTTTGAGAGTAAACTTTTCCTTTGCATTAGTCTTCCTCCACACTCTCACCTGCTCAGCAGTTCCAAACTCAGCTGTAATTTACACCTTGTAATCACCACCGACAACCTCCCACAGCTCCTCGCCCAAAAGATAGATTTTCATGCACGACTGCCACTTCTTGAAGTTATTCGACGTCAAAAGCTCAATTCCCAGACCCCTTGCATAACCTCCGTCCATTGCAGTAAATCTGATTAAGTTCCCAAAAGCATAGAGCAAAATCAAATGTCGATTACCACTAAAGCAACTGAACCTTCCTCTGATACCATGTTGAAAATTTTCTCAAGAAGCTCTGCAAAATAGTCTAAATACCAAATTAATATCTTCAGAACTATGTAGATCACAACTTGACCAAGTAGAAACTAGGAAGTAACTCAATCAACCAGATGCAAAGACAGAGACAAGCAAATCATGTATATATCAATCTTATTTACAAAGCGATGTATACATGGCGAGACATGATTTCGCCAGTACACTAGGGAAAGCAGAAAAAAACAAGTATCAGTTCGGGAGGACAGAACACTCGAGACTGCCGAGACAACCTGTCTGCAGAAGTCGCAGAGATCGCTCGAACTACTGCTGAAGCCGAACTAAACTACGGAGTCCACCAAGACTGCAAGGTCACGCGGACACACCGTTATTTGGTGAACTACTGCTGCTTCTAAACTGGAGAACAGACCGCCTAATAGCTGAGTCCACCGGACAGGTTATTGAACTTGGAAAATTGAAGCAAAGATAAAATTTGTAAACTGCTGAATGCAGTTTGCAAACTTCACTGAACCTGACTGAAGTCAAAACTAAACTCCTGGATCCACAGTGCTAGCCGCGCCACTGTTCACCCTATTACAACTGAAGTGCCAGGGGGTCCTATTTATAGGCGGGGTGAGGAGTGTGGTCACCGCACTATGAGATAGGCTAACCGCCCCTTGATCGCAGCTAGTACAGCCAGTCCGCCGAGTCTACATTGTCCGCATTACCAATGCCGGACTAGTGAACAGTTCGCTAACCGCCAAGTGCAAGATCGCCGCCATTGCAGACCTGCTAGCCAGAGGCAAGTCCGCATAAGGCAGTCCGCCCAGTCCGCAAGGACAAGGCCGGACACCTGCCGAAACCGTCAAGTACCAAGGCGAGATGACAGACCGCACAGAGTAGCGGACACTGCATCAATCCGCAAGCACAAGTACACGACCAACAGGCAAAGCGCCTGGCCACAAAAAACTTCACAGACTCTGTGAACACCAAAGCAGCCCGCAACCTATCCACGACCAACAGGTAGACCTCCCGATCACAGTGGACTATGCGGATACCCTGGACTTTTCACAGTGAGTGACCAAGTCCAACAACCCGCCAAACATATGACGTGAGCTCAGAGAACACCAAGTAAGATCGCCAGCTCCAAGTCCAGTCCGCCACAAAGAATGTGGCTCACCACCGCAACTTGAGACAAGACCATCACCGATCTCGCGGACTCCACAACAACAGTCCGCGCAGTCCGCGAAGACTGCGGGCTCCAACCTGCAAGCCACCGCTAGCACCAACTGCTATACTCATAAATAGTCCACGCAGTCTGCGGATTTCAACCCGCAGAGCAGCCACCAGAACTCCACATGTCGCCAACACCAGACTGCCGGACTACACCATCAATTCATGCGGTCAGTCCGCTGAGGCCGCGCTTTCTGCTTGATCAACCTCCACTTTCACTTCAAAATTTTCAACATTTGTAAGAAGTGAAACTGGTCAATGACATACACATATAATGTATTTAATATGTGTTTGAGTTCATACATGCAGGTAGTCCATGATTGGACAGGTCAACAAGAAGAATATGCTGGAGAATTCAAATTTTTTTAAGCTCAGTTCAAAGTGTGGGTCTCAGATTTCGTTGAGCTCAGCTCGCAATTCGTCGAGCTCAGCTCACAGATCGTCGAGCTCAGCTCACCATTCCTTGAGCTAAAACTCAGAAGCTTGAGGTTCAGCATTCGTCGAGCTCATCTCACAGTTCGTCGAGCATAGCTCACCATTTCTTAAGCTAAAACTCAGAAGCTTGAGGTTCAGAATTCATTGAGCTTAGCTCGAAGTTCGTCGAGCTCAACACACAGATCGTCGAGCTCAACACACAAATCGTCGAGCTCAGCACTCCACTCATTGAGCTAAATTCATAAGCTTGAGGTTTAGAATTCGTCGAGCTCAGCCCACCGATCACCAAACGCAGATCAACATTCGATGACCTAAAGTCAGACAAATTGATAAAGGCAAAACCACTGAGACATCTGATACCGATGAGAAGAAACCACTGAGACAGAAGACTGTCACAGTTGAGAATAAGAAAGCGTTCAGACCTCTGAGAAGAAAGCACTAAGACTGAAGCTTGTCTCAGCTATTAAGAAGAAACCGTTGAGACTGCTGAGAAAGAACCGCTGAGAAAAAGCCAGTGAAAATTCACAAGTCAAGAAGCGTTGAGAGACAAGATAGATGGAATTGAGTGACTTAATATCACTCAATGCTTAATGAAGTTCTTTAATATTTTCTAAGTCCAGATGGTGATGACCACTATTGATGTCATCAAAGTCAAATTACATGAAGCCATTGCAGGGAAGCTGCAGCAGTGTCGAAAAGTACTATTTGTCTTCTTCTGAGGGAGTTGGCGCTCACCATACATGACTGGGCCCACATTCTAATTGTTCCGTTGATTCAAATCAACAAATGTATATGGAAGAGAAGAAAATAAGATTAGGGTTTACGAGAATGAAAGCAGAAAATGAAAGAGAGGCGGCTGGACTTCATCTTCTTCGACAAGCTTGAAAGCAAAGTCTAGTAGTGAAAGCCAAAAGGAAAAGATAGCGGAAGCATCTTCCAGTTCAGTAAGAGTGTTCCTTAAAGAACAAGTTGGCTGATTCAATCTATCAGCAAGAGAAGATAGTTGTGTGAATGAATGTAAGCTTTCAACAGCAGTTGCTGACTTCAGTACAACAGAGAAATTGGTAGGTGCAGAAGAAGACTAATTCCTTCTATAGCAAGTGGGTTGGACTGATATCTGCTCAGTCCAGCAAGTTAGACTCAGGGATTTTACTCTGAGTCAGTATTTCAATTTTATTGATTAATTGCATGTAGGATTCAGGTTGCCTGAATCTGAGTTGTAGGGCACTTTGTGCCTGAGCTGTAGGTGACTAATTAGTCACTAAGGTAGGTGCCCTGCTAGGGTACTGAGATAGGGTCCATGTATGGATCTGAGTTAGGGCTGTCCTCAGTAGCAGGACTTTATGTTAAGGCTGAGGTAGGTGACTGTTGAGTCACTAATCTGTAGGTGACAAGTGTGTCTCTGAGTGTAGGTCTTCAAGGAGACTGAGTGTAGGGACTTTGGCCTGAAGTAGGTGACAAATTTATCACTGAGCTGTAGGTGCCTGGAAGGGCACTAAGGTAGGTACCTGGAAGGGTACTGAGCTATAGGAGTGCTGCAACACTATGAGACTAGGGCCTTGTGCCTGAAGTTATAGATAACTTTGTGTCTGAGCTGTAGGCCTTAGAGATAAGGTTGAGGAAGTTGGTTTAAGGACCCCTGAGCTGTAGGAGCACTGCAGGGCTCTAAGGTAGGAACCCTTGTAGTTTTGTGGTAGGGTTCTGAGGAGAACCTTTGTATAAGTCTGAGGGCCTGAGGTGTAAGCTTTGAGGAGCATTTTGGAGGAGTTTGTGCCTTGTCTAACATAAGTTATAAAGGTGGGAGGGAAAGTGGATGTACCCAATTGGGGAACTATTATAAATACTTGTGTGTTGTACTGTGTTGCTTGCTCTTATTTTTTTATTGCAGGTAATTAGGACAAGCTCTAGATCACTAAATTTATAAACAACAAAAAGTCTTAAGTAATTTCAAAGAGCTATTCACCCCCCTCTAGGTGACTAGCTAACCTTGAAGTAATAACTTTCAAGTGGTATCAGAGGGAGGTTACTCAAAAAAGGATCTAACAATCTGAGTATACCTCCAAGGTTAGCTATAAGATATATTTATGGGGTCTGATGTAAACTATAAGAAGAGGAAAGAAGAAGGAGAGAAGAAGCACCACAAGGGGAAGAAGAATGAGAAGCCCCTTGTGGCCAAGAAGGAAAAGACCTGGTTTGACTCCTCCTCTGGGTCAGGCAGTGAAGAAGAAGAAGCCTACATTAGGCTAATGGCTATTGCTAAAGAAGAACCTAAACAATATCCTGCTGCTAGGATAGGAATCAGAGCCCCTTTATCACATTCAGAAAGTGACTCAGAGGTGGATGAAGATGAAGAAGAAGAGGTTCAATGCCATTGATTAATGACAATGACATATGAGGAGAGCAGCCAGGATCAGCCTGGCAGTCTTAAGTAAATTCTAAATCTCTGCCTTTTATTTCAAGTCATGAGTCTAGCTCAGATTCTAAAGCTCAGTCATCAAGAGATGAAGGGGATTCATAGTCTGAGGATGATGTCAATTCAATAACTGACAAGTATGGATAACTTCTTGAAGCATTCAAGAAGTGCAAGCTCCTAGACAAGAGACAGACAAAAGAGCTTCTCAGTCTTAGGAGCAAGGGTGAGGGCCAAGAAAAGAATCTCAATGATATGGCTGTGCAATCAGCCAAGCTCAAGGGGATCATTGATATGGAGTCTATGGTAAGAGTCTCAAATGAGAAACTTATCCAAAAACTTAAAGATGACCTCCTAAATGTGAAATTGCTGGTGGCCAAGTTTTCTATGCCAAGCATTGTGCTTCCCTTAATTGACACCCTCTTTAACCAAAATGGTAAGAAAGGGTAAGGATTTAAGGGACCTTGAAGGATGGTAAAAGATTTACCACTTGAGGGGATAGATCTATTTAACTCTAGAGGGGGGGGTGAAAATTGTGAAATTATCTTCTCTTTCTCAAACAGCTGAGAAGACTTTAGTGGATTGCTTGATGTTGTCAAAGCTTCCCCTGAGATGATTATTGTTCAGGAAGTTACTAGAAGCTTTGCAGGATGTAGGTCTTCTTTGATGATCTCCAAAAGCTTTTAGACTAATTGTGTTTTGATGTCTCTTGAAATCTTGGAGAAGAGTTGCAGATGATGAAGACTGTATGAGTATGCAGACTGAATATCTTTATTTATCTGCATGCGTCCCTTTGTCAATTCTACAACTTCTTGTATTCAATATTTTTAAAACTCTTTTATATTTCCTGCAGAAATTTCTTCTCTGAATTTGAATTCTACTCCTTGATTGACTGCTGAAATCTTGGAACTCAGACAAATGGCTAGAAGGGCAATAAATTGATTCCTTAACTGTCCCAATTATTAAGCTGAATATTGACTCTGTGAAATACAGTAATTAATGCTGCCAATGAATGTCTATATTCATAAGAATATATGCATTTAATTACTCAGTGCAATATAAGCAATAATATATTATATAAGCCTTGGTCAATCAAAAAATTAACTGCAGAGAATAAAGATAATGAACTGACAGATTTCGTTTATCAGAGATCCAAGATCCTCGAACTCAAATCTCTCTTTCGTCGAGCTGAGCCCCAAGAACTTTAAACTGAGTTAATGCTGTCAATTCTGTGCTCCAAGTTTGTTGAACTGAGATAGTTGTTTTTTGAACTCAACAACTGATAGGAGATCAGAGTTCATCGAGCTCAGTTAAACTTTCGTCGATCTCAACTTCAGAGAAGAACTTTGAGATCGTCGAATTGAGAATGAAGATCATCGAACTCCATTCAGATTTCATCGAACCACTTCTTCAACATAGAAAAATCTATCTTTGTCTGATATCTTCAGTCTTTTAAGTCTTCTGAGGGATTGGTCTAATCAAATTGACTTGTTGACCTACCCTAAGATCTAATAAAGACCTATGACCCTAGACTATACATTGTGGTCAATCTATGCAATCCTAATTGTGAACCTAGCCTAAATCAACCCTAAAGTAGGTGGGGTTCCAATAATCTCCCCCTATTTTGGTGAGGTCACTATGTACAATGCATTAAAACAATAAAATACAATCACAAAGCATAACAACAAATATCTGACAGAAAGTAAAAGTCTAGCAGATATATATACATCAAGTGCTTTGTGACAAATTAACCAAAACAAATAGTTCAGAGGGAAAATAAGCTAATCAAAAAGCTATTTAGATTTCTTAGACTTGTCTCTCTCTGATGGCTGCCTGAAAATGATTTCCTTGTTGGCATTTGCTGCTTCTCTATTAGACATAGTCATATCAGCTGCACCAATGATATTTCCTGAGGTTGCTCTTGGAACAACTTCCTTTAGACGTAAGCTTATATAAGTATCAACATTGAAAATGTGTTTAGCTTTGTCATAACTTTTCAATTCTTCTCTTCTGTAAGAATACGTTGTAGTATATTGAGAAGCATCTTTTCCTTCTTCTTTAGCTTTAATTTCTAAGAAAGTCTAACCAGCTCTTGAAATCTAGACATTTTAGAAATGTTTTCTTGTTCTGGATCAACAAATGGAAATGGTGGAGAGTAAGGTCTTTCCTTATATTCAGATTTAGAAGAGTGCCGCCTTCCACTGCTTCTGTGGCTGCTTCTATAGTCACTCTTGGCAGATTTGTCATATTTCTAATAAGAAGATTTCCTTGAGTGCTGAGAAGAAGTGGTTCTTGAGGCTAGATTGCCTGAAGCACCTGTAGCTGGTGGAGGAGGAGGAGGTGGATCCTTTCTGAATTTCTTAGTGGGAGCAGATCCAACTTCTTCTTCTTTTGTGTTTTCATCTGATTCTTTCAGAGCTTCATCCAGTAAGGAGTAGTTGGAGTTAGAGGAATATTATAAAAGATATAATATGGAATGTCATTCTTTGGATTAGGTGGTTGCTTTGTTGTTGCCTGAGAAACTGCCTTCTTTTTCTGAAACTTTCTCTTCTTAGACTTAGTATCCTCTAAATCATTTGAATCATCTAATTCATCTTCACTGGATTCACTTATAGGATTATCATACAAAGGATCAATCTACTTCAGTTGATCTGTAAATAAGATCTCTTTGAAAGATACACTCTGGACTGGAACTTCCTCTAAAACTTGAACTTTAGCTTCTGCCTCTGTAATCATATCTTACTCAAAAAGATGATCTATATTTGGAAGAGGAGATTTTGCCCAACCAAAAGTTAGAGGAGAGAAAGCCTTTGGCTCATCCTTTAGTTCTGAAGGGGAAACTGAAGGTTCTGCAAAACTGCATCTAATTTGATCTATAATCTCTGAGCTGATAGGGGCAGTATAACATACTATAGCCCTAGAAAAGATTTGCTCAGAAATAGGAAGAGAATGATAAAGAATATCAAAATCTCTTA
Organism: Platanthera zijinensis; assembly: GCA_039513925.1. Classification (NCBI taxonomy): domain Eukaryota; kingdom Viridiplantae; phylum Streptophyta; class Magnoliopsida; order Asparagales; family Orchidaceae; genus Platanthera; species Platanthera zijinensis. The sequence continues at coordinate 211,749,145 of CM077079.1, forward strand.
ACAAATTAGCTGAGTCCACAAAAGGGACTAGGAAAAAGAATTGTGCAGCCTGAGGCTTTACAATATCAATATCAAACTCTGAAAAATCAGTCTCAAGAAAAGCTGACAACTCTGTATCTATATTTACAAGCTCTGCAAGTGTTATATCCATATTTACAACTATTGCTGCTTCTGCTTCACAAACTGCTACTGCTGCTGAAGAGGGGACCTCATCATAGAACATCTCCCCCTACCTGGTATCAGGAATCCCTGAGGCAAGACCCCTGAATTAGGAGGGACCAATATAGGTATCAAGTTGAGAAGAGAGAGCATTGATGGAAGAAATTTGAGGTGCAATGGAAGCCTCAATTAAAGATTTGATGGTGGGAGTTAGTAGAGAAATGATGGTGGATGTGGGATCAGATGATGATGAGGAAAAAGAGGTGGTTGTGTGACCATAAGAAGTGCATATGTTGAAGGTGGTAGATGGAGTTGGAGGTATAAATGGTGGTAAGAAAAGTGTGGTGATGAACGGAGGGGTGACAGTTTCAGGGATGTCAATTGGAAGGTCATCATGATGTGGAGAAGGTGGTGGAGTGTGGATTGGAGATGGAGATTGTAAGATCCATCCCCCCCTCTCCAGGGCTAACCCGAATCTTATGCCAAGAACTGCCGCCTTACGGTGACACTAACACACGGGTTATTCGACACCGCAAGTCACCGATTCTGCCGGCTAGTACGATCATAAACTTGTCGGCCAATATGAGAAATAGAAGTATAAAACAGAGTAAATATCACAGTCAACAGCCACTGTACTAATCATATATATATCAAAAGAAAAGTACATGAATATATTCCAAAATGAGTACAAAAATGAAAGTGAATAAGGGCTTATGCCCAGTACATCAATATCAAATCACTCCCTCTCTCAATCTAACAGAAGCGGAGTCTATCATCTCATCTCATCTCACCTGAACATGTGCTCCAGTAGTGGTAGTAGGTGGTATCGGCATCTACTCCTCAAACACTCTCACCAACACAACAACTGGAGCATCCTTTCTGACCGGAATGAATCGCGCTACCTTAGTCAGTCTGTCTACAATAACCCAGATGGAATCGTGCCCAGAGTGGGAGCGAGGAAATTCGTGAACAAATTCCATGCTAATGTCCTCGAACTTCCACTCTGGGACTGGCAGTGGCTGTAATAAACTACCCGGGCTCTTGTACTCGGCCTTCACTCGCTGGCAGGTCTCGCAGTGTGTCACAAAATAGATGATCTCCCTCTTAATCCCTGGCCAGTACATGGTCCGTCGTAAGTCAGCCCAAATCTTGGTGATGCCGGGATGCACTGAGTATCTGGAGCAGTGTGCCTCTCTGAGGATGTCATCCCAGATACCATCTCCTGCTGGAATGTACACTCGACCACGAAATTGAAGAAGATCATCCTGCAGCGTGTATTCCTCATACTTGCCCCCTTCCAGGGCGCCGAAAATAGGCTCAAAATCAGCATACAATCTCTGATGTGTAACTATGCGCTCCCGGATGTCATCGTCACTGATCAAAGAACTCAAGTACTCTCTGTATACAACTGGCGCGACCTACGAAACCATGATAATGTTCATATCCTCCATCATGCGAAGCAGCTCTATAGACATCACCCGAGGCTCCAGTCCAGAGGTGCCGACTCTCTTGCTCTAGGCATCCGCAACAGTGTTCGCCTTCCCCGGGTGATAGTGCATCTCATAGTCATAATCATAGAGGAACTCAAGCCATCTCCTCTGGCGCAGGTTTAGATCCTTCTGTGTGTCAATGTACTTGAGATTCTTGTGATCTGAATAGATATCACAATGGATCCCATATAAGTAGTGTCTCCATGTCTTGAGGGAAAATACCACAGCCCCGAGCTCGAGATCATGTACTGGATTGCTATGCTCATGCTTCTTCAACTATCGCGAAGCATAAGCGATAACGTGTCCATGTTGCATCAGGACAGCACCCATCCCCTGATAGGAGGCATCTGTATAAATCTAGAATCCTTCACTCCCAGATGAGAGTGCGGATGGGGGATTAAGTGAGTCGGTCCTTCAGCTCCCTAAAAGCCTCCTCGCACTGCTCTGTCCAAACAAACACCGTATCCTTCTTCGTCAAGGACGTGAGGGGGAGGGCTATCCTCGAGAACCCCTCCACGAACTTGTGATAATAACCCGCTAAACCCAAGAAACTGCGGATGTCTTGCGCTGTGCTTGGTCGTGGCCAATCCCGCATTGCCTCTACTTTGGCTGGATCTACTACCAATCTAGCCCCGCTGATAGAATGCCCCAAGAAACCGACCTCCAGCATCCAAAACTGGCACTTCGAGAACTTGGCATACATCTGAAACTCCCTCAGTCCCTGTAAAACCTGTGCCAAGTGACCGGTATGCTCCTCCTGAGTCCGGGAGTAAATCAGGATGTCGTCAATGAATACTATGACAAATCGATCCAAATAAGGTTCGAACACACGGTTCATGAGCGTCATAAAAGCTGAGGGGGCATTTGTGAACCCAAAAGGCATGACCGTGAATTCGTATAATCCATAACGTGAGCTGAATGCTGTCTTCAGTATATCTTCCTCCCGGATGTGTAATTGATAATAGCCGGATCATAAATCTAGCTTAGAGAACCAAAAGGCTCCCTGAAGCTTATCAAACAACTCATCTATCTGGGGCAACGGGTAGGTGTTCCAAACCGTCAACCTGTTTAATTCCCTGTAATCTATACACAGTCGGAGGGATACATCCTTCTTCTTCACAAATAAAACTGGTGCTCCCCACGGCAACGAACTCGGCCGCACAAATCCCGAATCCACTAACTCCTGAAGCTGCGTCCTGAACTCTCCCAGCTCCCTGGGAGCCATCCTATAAGGTGCCCGGGACACTGGTCTCACCCCCGGTACTAGCTGAATTCTGAAGTCTAGATCTCGAGCCGGTGGTAGTCCGGGCAATTTCTCCGGGAATACGTCGGAGAAATCCCGGACCACCGGGATATCGGCTATGGAACTCTCGATTGTCGCCATCTCGATGCATATGAGGTACACCTCCTCACCCTACTCGTAGGCCTTGACATCCTTAACAGAAGATAAAGATAGATGGGGGATGAGACGGATACCTTCGATGGTGACATAAGAATCTCCATGTCTGAGTGTAATCTTCTTTGCGAGGCAGTCAATCTGGGCATGGTTCTAATGGAGCCAGGTCATGCCCAAAATTAGATCGAAATCCGGCAATCTCAAGATCGCCGCCGGAGCCTCAAATGCCTTGCCCGCAATCTCGGCCTCCATATTACAGCTATCTGTGGTCCGAAGCTCCGAGCCGTCAGGGAGGCGCACCCTCATTTTTAGGCAATGGAACCTCTCCACACCCTCAAGTCCTTCGATAAATGTGTCTGACACGAATGAGTGGGACACACCCATGTCAAAGAGGGTGTGGGCGGGCATGCCGCTGATCATGACTATCCCTGGGTTTTGTTTGAGTTCAAAGATAAAGATTACTTCTAATGTTTTCAAGGTACTATAAAGTTAAAGTTCTAATTTACAATAATTAAAGTACCTGTGATCACCTCCTCAGGGTTCTAAGTCTCTGCAAGATCCACGACGTACCTCTATTCCTGCCACATCCTCGACCATGATGTCCACGACCTCGGATCTTGCAGAGCCTAGGAACCCTGAGGAGGTGATCACAGGTACTTTAATTATTGTAAATTAGAACTTTAACTTTATAGTACCTTGAAAACATTAGAAGTAATCTTTATCTTTGAACTCAAACAAAACCCAGGGATAGTCATGATCAGCGGCAAGCCAGCCCACACCCTCTTCGACACGGGTGCGTCCCACTCATTCGTATTAGACACATTTATCGAAGGACTTGAGGGTGTGGAGAGGTTCCCTGGACTAGAAATGAGGGTGCGCCTCCCTGACGGCTCAGAGCTTCGGACCATAGATAGCTGTAATATGGAGGCTGAGATCGGGGGCAAGGAATTTGAGGCTCCGGCGACGATCTTGAGATTGCCGGATTTCGATCTGATTTTGGGCATGACCTGGCTCCATTGGAACCATGCCCAGATCGACTGCCCCTCGAAGAAGATTACACTCAGACATGGAGATTCTTCTGTCACCATCGAAGGTATCCATCCCATCCCCCATCTATCTTTATCTTCTTTACAGGCTGTCAAGGCCTACGAGCAGGGGGAGGACGTGTACCTCATATGCTTCGAGATGGCGACAGTCGAGAGTTCCATAGCCGATATCCCGATGGTCCGGGATTTCTCCGACGTATTGCCGGAGAAATTTCCCGGACTACCACCGGCTCGAGATCAAGACTTCAGAATTCAGCTAGTTTCGGGGGCGAGACCAGTGTCCCGGGAACCTTATAGGATGGCTCCAAGGGAGCTGGCAGAGTTCAGGATGCAGTTTCAGGAGTTAGTGGATTAGGGATTTGTGGGGCCGAGTTCGTCGCCGTGGGGAGCACCGATTTTATTTGTGAAGAAAAAGGATGGATCCCTCCAACTGTGTCTAGTTTACAGGGAATTGAATAGGTTGACGGTTCGGAACACCTACCCGTTGTCCCAGATAGATGAGTTATTTGATCAGCTTCAGGGAGCCTTCTGGTTCTCTAAGCTAGATTTACGATCCGGCTATTATCAGTTGCGCATCAGGGAGGAAGATATACCGAAGACAGTATTCAGCTCACGTTATGGATTATACGAATTCACGGTCATGCCATTTGGGCTCACAAATGCCCCCTCAGCATTTATGACGCTCATGAACCGTATGTTCGAACCTTATTTGGATCGCTTTGTCATTGTATTCATCGACGACATCCTGATTTACTCCCGGACTCAGGAGGAGAATACCGGGCACTTGGCACAGGTTTTACAGAGACTGAGGGAGTTTCAGATGTATGCCAAGTTCTCGAAGTGCCAGTTTTGGATGTAGGAGGTCGGTTTCTTGGGGCATACTATCAGCGGGGCTGGATTGGCAGTAGATCCAGCAAAAGTAGAGGCAGTGCGGGATTAGCCACGACCAAAGACAACGCCAGACATCCGCAGTTTCTTTTGTTTAGCAGGTTATTATAGCAAGTTCGTGGAGGGGTTCTCGAGGATAGCCCTCCCCCTCACATCCTTGACGAAGAAGGATGCGGTGTTTGTTTGGACAGAGCAGTGCGAGGCGGCTTTTCAGGAGCTGAAGGACAGACTCACTTCATCCCCCATCCTTGCACTCCCATCTGAGAGTGAAGGATTCCATATTAATACATATGCCTCCTATCAGGGGATGGGTTCTGTCCTGATGCAGCATGGACATGTTATCACTTATGCTTCACGACAGTTGAAGAAGCAAGAGCATAACTATCTAGTACATGATCTCGAGCTCGGGGCTGTGGTATTTGCCCTCAAGACATGGAGACACTACTTATATGGGATCCATTATGATATCTATTCTGATCACAAGAATCTCAAGAACATTGACATGTAGAAGGATCTAAACCTGCGCCAGAGGAGATGGCTTGAGTTCCTCTGCAATTATGACTATGAGATGCACTATCACCCGGGGAAGGCGAACACTGTTGAGGATGCCTTGAGCAGGAGAGTCAGCACCTCTGGACCGGAGCCTCGGGTGATGTCTATAGAGCTGCTTCGCATGATGGAGGATATACACATTACCATGGTTTCGGAGTCCGAGTCAGTGGTATACAGAGAGTACTTGAGTTCTTTGATCAGTGACGATGACATCCAGGAGCACATAGTTACACATCAGAGATTGGATGCTGATTTATAGCCTATTTTCGGCGCAATAGAGGGGGGCAAGTATGAGGACTACACGCTGCAAGACGATCTTCTTCGATTTCGTGGTCGAGTGTACATTCCAGCAGGAGATGGTATCCGGGATGATATCCTCAGAGAGGCACACTGCTCTAGATACTCAGTGCATCCCAGCATCACCAAGATATGGGCTGACTTACGACGGACCATGTACTGGCCTGGGATGAAGAGGGAGATCATCTATTTTGTGACACACTGCGAGACATGCTAGCGAGTGAAGGCCGAGTGCAAGAGCCCGGGTGGTTTATTACAGCCACTGCCAGTCCTAGAGTGGAAGTTCGAGGACATTAGCATGGATTTTGTTCACGGATTTCCTCGCTCCCACTCTGGGCACGATTCCATCTGTGTTATTGTAGACAGACTGACCAAGGTAGCGCGATTCATTCCGGTCAGAAAGGATGCTCCAGTTGCTGTGTTGGTGAGAGTGTTTGAGGAGTAGATGCTGATACCACCTACTACCACTACTGGAGCACATGTTCAGGTGAGATGAGATGAGATGATAGACTCTGCTTCTGTTAGATTGAGAGAGGGAGTGATTTGATATTGATGTACGGGGCATAAGCCCTTATTCACTTTCATTTTTGTACTCCGCTTCTGTTAGTTGCTCCGGCGATCTCCTTCCCGTTTTCTGGATTCTCCAGCAAAAGCACTGATCTAGCACTCGAATTCCACTCCTCTCGATGTTCTAAAACTGTTGGTGGGCTTGGATTTGGCATGGAGTGATTGTATAGGGAGATATGGCCGAGGTGAGCTCAGTTGGAGCATAGGTTGTATCACCATTGCTGCCATGTGGCCATCCCAGCCTCCTAAACTCTCTGTAATTTCTCTGGGAAGGCAGCCAACAGGTTTTGGAGCAGAGGAAGGAGGGCCACATGGCCTATTTCTCTTCTCTTCCACTCTCTCTCTCCTCCCATTCACAAAAATTCCATTTTCACCCACTTGCATGTACTCTCTCTCCTGATTATTAGGGGTAGGGGCTGTCAAGGTTCTTTGGCTGCTGGTGGGCTTCACTTGGTGGGCTTGGCCCAAAGAGAAAAGGGGTTGGGCTAATTTTCTTCTTTTAGGTCAAATTGTTGACTTTGTTGACTTTGAGTTGACTTGGTCAACATGGTTAGTGGGCTGACCCCACTTGATGGCCATTAACCTTATGGCACCACCCAACTTGGGTTGGTCAAGGGGGGGGGGGTGCCCTACTTAGGCTAATTTGGCTTATGAGTGTGGGTTTGACCAAATTAGGCCGAAGGTTGACTTTGGTCAACTAGGTCAAAGTGTTGACCTAGTGACATGCCCTAGGGTCCACTTAGATTGTTTTTAGGGTTAGGGAAATGTGGTGGGGTCATGGTGTGGCTAGGGTCCTTATTTAGGCTAGTTTGACCAAATTTGACTTGGTCCTATAGTGGGCCCCACATGGCTACAACCCACTACCAAGGGTCAAACCTAGCTAATTTCTCTAAAACCCACCCAATGCCTAACCCAATCTAAGTTAAGGGGTCTAGAAGTAACATGGAATGTTACAGAGATGGTGTAGATGTTGTGATGAGAGTGAAAGAAGTTGATATCTGGGTGGAAACAGATGTTATGGATGGAATTTCAGGAGGAGAAGGTAGTCTAGAAGAGGGAGGAGGGGGGACTGGAGCCTCTATATCAGGTTGGGGAGTGATTGTTTTAGTTCTTGTGTCCTCAGAGGTCCTGGAGGAAGAGGAGGCCCTAGAAGGCTTGACACTTGTCCTCTCCCATTTGCAAAAGAGGGATGGTGTTAAACTCTTTGAAGCATTAATAAAAATGGTCTGGGAGACCAGCAACTTAGGGCACTTTTCCTGAAGGAAAAGCCCTAGTACATGTCCAATGCTAAGTTCTCTTTTATTATTCTTATTCTTTATCAGATCAAACAACAAAATACTCCAGTTGATTGATTTTTTATTCACAAAGGCACTCATCACAAGAAACTTATGCCTTGTGATATAGTCATGTGCAGTGTGCTCTCCCAGCAAGACTTTAACAACAATATCAGCAAAGAACATATATTCAACAGATAAGTCCTTTAATAGCTTGATAGGGTTTCCAGCGGAGTGACCTATTGTAGCCAGCATATTGGAAAATTCATCACTGTTCATCTCTAGATCATCTTCTCCATTAATAAAACCAAAAATTTCGAACAAAATTATAGGAGTAAGAGTGACCTGTTGTCCTGCAATGGTGCCGATAAGGGTTTGGGAGTCAGGAGACGAGGATGAATAAACCCATTCCTTTATCTCGAGCACTTGAAGTTTGATTCTTGTTGACATAAACTTGTGTAAATGCGGCTCCTCAAACAATTTTTCTATATCCTGGAAGACATGATCAGTGTGATTGAATGATTCCAAATCGATGTCAAAGCCTGCATCAAATTTCATTGTGGAGAGAATGGCCGCCGGATTCGCCATGGAGGTTTTCCTGCATAGAAAGAAACAACGACAAAGTGCAAAGAGAACTGAAAGCACGAGATAGATTTCGTCAAAAACCTAGTAATAAGGTTTTTAGAAGATGAAAAGACAATCTCAGTCCAACGAAAAGAAAAAAAATCTTCGATCCGAGTTTAACAAAATATTCTATTAATAAATGAGTTCATCGATCACAGTCTGAAGAACAAGAATAGATCGTCGATCGCCGTTCGATGAAGTACTCACTGAAGCAGGGATCGTCGATCTTTATTCGACGAAATCTGTTTCACTAAGAAGTGTTCGTGGATCTCCATTCGACGAACTCTTCACGAAGAGTTCACAGATCGTCGATCTCCATTCGACGAACTTTGCCAATTCGTCGATCATAGACAATTCTTCCCCATTTATCATTCCCAGCTGATTTAAGGAGAACAAATGTTTCTTCTCATCCAATGGCTTGGTGAATATATCTACTCTTTGTAAATCAGTAGAGATAAAGACAAGATTAATTTTCTTTTTGTCTACACAATCTCTAATGAAAAGATGTCTAAATTCTATATGCTTCGTCCTACTATGATGCACTAGATGTTGTGCAATAGATATTGCACTGGTACTATCACAAAATATAGTTGAATTATTTAAGTTGAGACCATAATCCAGCAATTAATTTTGTATCCAAAAAATCTGTGAATAGCAGCTGCCTGCAGCTATGTATTCAGCTTCAACAGTTGATGTGGACACAGGTTTGCTTCTTACAAAACCAGGACACAAGCCTATCATGAAGGAACTGGCAAGTTCCTGATGTGCTCTTCCTATCCACTCTACATCCAACATAGTCAACATCAGAAAATCCAGTTAAATCAAATTCTAACTCTGATGGATATAGGAGTCCTAGATTTGGGCAACCCTTTGTATATCTAAAAATCTTTTTTTATAAAATATAGTGAGATTCTTTAGGGTTCACTTGGAACCTAGCACAAATACATGTGACAAACATTATGTCAGGCCTACTTGCTATGAGATATAATAGAGACCCAATAATAGCCCTATAAGTTTTCTAATCAACAGGCTTTCCATGTTAATCAGAATCAAACACAGCATTTGTAGCCATAGGTGTTTTCATTGCTGAGGCATCACACATCCCAAACCTTTTAATAAGCTCCTTCGCATACTTGGATTGGGACATAAAGATACCATCAGGATATTGCTTCACTTGGAGACCAAGGAAGTATGAAAGTTCAGCCATGCTACTCATCTCAAACTTTGAATGCATCAGATCAGAAAATCTTTTGAATAGTTTGGGATTAGTATAGCCAAAAATAATATCATCTACATATATTTGAGCTAACAAAATTTTATTTTTATGATGCCTGATAAAAAGAGTCCTATCTACTATGCCCCTAGAAAACTTATGCTCTATAAAAAAAGCTAGCTAAGGTCTCATACCAAGCTCTTGGAGCTTGCTTTAACCATAGAGAGCTTTATGTAATCTAAAGACATAAGAGGGATGAGTTGGAGAGATATAATATGGTGGTCGCTCCACATAAACTTCCTCTTTTAATTCTCCATTTAGGAAAGCACTCTTTACATCCTTCTGGTAGACTTTGAATCTTTTATAGGCTGCATAGGCTAAGAAAATCCTTATAGCCTCAAACCTTGCCACTTGAGCAAAGGTCTGATCATAATCGATTCCTTTATCCCGTGAATAGCCTTGAGCTACTAGCCTTGCTTTATTCCTTATAATATTTCCTTCAGCATCCAGTTTGTTTCTGAAGACCCATTTGGTTACAATGACTGGATAGTCTTTGGGTCTAGGAACCAAATCCCAAACTCTGCACCTCTCAAATTTATTGAGCTCCTCTTACATTGCAATGTCCGGTGGGGATCTTGCTTTGTATCTTTGATGGAGTGGGGCTCAAGTTGAGAAGTGAAACAAGTATGCATCACATCATTATTGAGTTGAAGCCTTATTTGCACACCAACTGAAATGTCTCCAATCACTTGAGATATAAGGTGATCTCTAAGTGTGACAAGATCAGTTGGAGGAGTTGGTTGAGCAACAGCTTGTGGAATTAATTCCTCTTGTGGAATTATATTAGCTGTTGGAGAAAGTTCATCCACTTCCAAACTTTCTTCTTCACTTTCTTCAACTTGTGGAGAAGGATGTGATGGAATCTCCTGGGTGAGGTTTAGATCTGTGTGGTACCTGCAAAATGTTATTGGTAGAAAATATGCAAATTTACTGAAGGTGACTGCTCGAACTTTAACAACTCCATAGCCTTTAGTTTGGCCACAGTTGGAGTAATCAAAGATCACCTTTGGACCTAGCTTAGACTTGTAGTTTGTTAGATTGTCCTTACAGATAGTCATGCTTTGAGCATCCACTGTCCAGATACCATTGTTGATTAAAGACTGGACATTCCTTCACCTGCATAGAAAGAAATTAGGTGTTCTTGACTCAGGTTACCTTGGGTCCTGGTTTCTTTTGATAAGAGAAACTGGGAATAACAGAAAATTCTTGTTGATTTTTATATCCTAAGGGATGATATCTTCTAGGTGGTATTTCCCATTGAGTAAAAGGATTAGTAGATTCTCTGAATTTATAGAAGTTTCTAACAGAGTTATAGTTTTTATTAAACCTGACTGGGTTCGATGAATTATTATAAGTTCGTCGATCTGCGTTCGACGAATAGGGATGAGTTTGTCGAACTCTACTCAGAGAATGAACATAGTAATTTTCTGTGCCCCAAGTTCGTCGATCGCTACTCGAACAACTATATACAGTTCGTCGATCGCAGGCGACTTGTTATAGTTATAATTGGCGTTCATGAATCGTCGATCTGGGTTCGACGAACAATACACATTTCGTCGATCTGAGTTCGACGAAATCTGTTGAACATAGTTTTTATTCAGATTCTTATTCATTTTCTTCTTATTTATAGATTTCTGAGAGACATTTGGTTGAGTAGTTTCTCCTATTTTCTCTTTGCCTTTTTCAGAGATAAATTTAATTGGTGTTGAATGAATATTTTTCTTTAATATGGGTGGTAAGCTTGATGAAGCCTATAAGTCCATCTTGCCATTTAATCTGACATTGACTGTGCTTGTGATGTCCATCAGCTTAAGGCTTCTCCCATTGAGAGATTCCTCAAGTTACATTGCCTCACATAATTCTGTTTTTAGTGAAATGATTTGTTCATTAGCTAAGTCTAAATCATTTTTCAATTTGATATTTTCAGCAAATAGGTTATCAAATTCAAGCTGTCTATCTCTTAGAATTTTTATTTCCTTCTCTGACTTGATTAAATCATTATACAAGGATTTAAATTCAATTTTAAAATCTTCTGAATTGAAATCAAATGAAGAGATTACCTGATCTTCTTCAGATTCAAATTCCTCTTTGATTCTTCAGCTTGTTCCTTAACATCAGATTTGCTGCTGGAGGCATTAATATCCATAAGGAAAACTTCCCTTGCCTTTGCCTCCTCTTCATCTTCACTAGAGCGTGAAGATGAGGATTCTTCATCTGTGTCACTCCAGGTCTCAGCAATGAAGCCATTCTCCTTTCTCTTGTGTTTGCTGGAGGAGTGCTTGCTAAAGTGCTTGCTTGATTGCCTTTTATTATCCTTTTCTTTTCTTCTATCTTTCTTTTGTGCCTCTGGGCATTTAGGTAGAATGTGCCCAGGTTTTCTGCATCCAAAACAAATAATCTCCTTGGTAGGAGTCTTGTCATATCTTAGCTTTTCATCATTCTTGGATGACCTTCTTCTAGAGTTTTTCTTGGGCATTTTATAGAATCTTTTTGCAAACAAGCTTAGTAGTTCTTCATTAGCTGGAAGAGTTTCTGATTCTTCTGTTGCTTCGAAAGCAATGTTATTCTCCTTCCTTGAAGATATAGAAGCCTTCTCTTCAGCAACCTCCCATGTCTTGATCAATAACTCATAAGACTTGAGCTTACGAGGAGGAGATTCTGTAGAAATCTCATTTAAACTTCTGGCCTCCTTAATTGGCTATATCCTGGAATCCCAAGTGTTGGGGAAGCACATTAGGATTTTGTCATTTATCTTAGTTAATGAGATGACCTTATCTAGGGCTCTCAGTTTATTTATGATGACACTGAGTCTGTTATACATCTCAACAACCATCTTTGATTCCTCCTTCTTGAAGTTCTCATACTGTGATATGAGGAGGGATCTCCTATCTTTTCTTTCATCTGCTGAGCTAGCAACTATTTGGTTTAGTGAATCCCAAATGGACTTTGTAGAGGTGCACTCAGCCACCTCTTGAAAGATGTCATCAGACATTGTCTATGCCAAAATATTCATTGCTTTAGCATCAACCAACTTAGCTTTCTTTTGTGCATCAGTCCACTCAAGTGGTGGAACTCATGTGTATTGGTAGTTGTAGTAGAAACTGTAGGTTGAGGACCCGCCAAAATAGAGTTGAAAATGTCCTCATCAATAGAGTTCATGTAGAGTTTGATTCTTGCCTTCTAGAGTGCAAATTTATTCAAGTTGCACACTGGAGGTCTGGTGCTAGAATATTCCTTATTCTGTGCCATGTTGTAAACAAGAGGCTAGAGAGAAAAAGATCTATCAAAGGATCTTGGTTCAGATATAAGTCTGTGAAATCAATGAAACAGCCCTATGATACTAATTGAAGGATGGTAAAAGCTTTACCACCTGAAGGGATAGATCTATTTAACTCTAGAGGGGGGGTGTGTGAAAAATGTGATATTGTCTTCTCTTTCTCAAATAGCTCAGAAGACTTTAGTGGACTGCTTGATATTGTCAAAGATCCCCTGAGATGATTATTGTTCAGGAAGTTGTGGGAAGCTTTGCAGGGTGTAGGTCTTCTTTGATGATCTCTAGAAGCTTTTAGACTGATTGTGTTTTGATGTCTCTTGAAATCTTGGGGAAGAGTTGCAGATGATGAAGACTGTATGAGTATGCAGACTTAATATCTTTCTCTGTCTGCCTGTGTCCCTTTGTAAATTCTACAACTTCTTGTATTCAATCTTTTAAAAACTCTTTTATATTTCCTGCAGAAATTCTGTCTTTGAATTTGAATTCTACTCCTTGATTGACTGCTGAAATCTTTGAACTCGGACAAACGGCTAGAGGGTAATAAATTGATTCCTTAACTGTCCCAGTTATTAAGCTGAATATTGACTCTATGAAATCCAGTAATTAATGTTGCCAATGAACGACTATATTCATAAGAATATATGCATTTAATTACACAGAGCAATATAGGCAAAAATATATTATATAATCCTTGGTTAATCCGGAATTAAACTGCAGAGAATAGAGATAATAAACTGACAGATTACGTCAATCAAAGATCCAAGATCCACGAACTCAATCCTCTCTTTCGTCGAGTTGAGACCCAAGAACTTTGAATTGAGTTAATGCTGTCCATTCTAGGCTCCATGTTCGTCGAATTGAGATAGTTGTTCGCCGAACACAACAACTGATAGGAGATTAGAGTTCGTCAAACTCAGTTAAATTTTCGTCGATCTCAACTTCAGAGAAGAAACTTTGAGATCGTCGAACTGAGACCGAAGATCGTCGAACTCCATTTAGATTTCGTTGAAGTAATTCTTCAACATAGAAAAATCTATCTTGCTCTGAAATCTTCAGTCTTCTAAGTCTTCTGAGAGATTGGTCTAATCAAACTGACTTGTTGACCTACCCTAAGATCTAATAAAGACCGATGACCCTAGACTATACATTGTGGGAAAAATCTATGCAATCATAATAGTGAACCTAGCCCAAATCAACCCTAAAATAGGTGGGGTTCCAACAGACCTGCTAGACCTCCCAATCCAAATGGAAAGGGGAAGGCACTAGTTGTACCTCTAGCCTCATTGCCTCCAATCTCTTTTCAGAAAGTCCTGTTTCATTCTAACAGGTATGACCATGAAAGCTGTTATGGTCACTGGGAGATTTGCAGATCCACTAGTATGGACAAATGTTCTTATAGCCAAGGTGGAAAATATAGCCATGTGAAGGCTTTTAAGGCTGTCCATGAGGAAATTAAAATGGCCAATCCTGGACAATTTATTTTTGGTGCCCCAGCCCCAAAACTCAAGGATATTGCTACTGCAGGAAATCTGAGTCATCCAGCAAAAGTAATGACTCAAGGTGAGTCTTCTGGTAAGGCTGAAATGGTAGTTTCTGATGCAATCAGATGCATGTTAGCTGAAAAGAGACATACATCTGGTGGCTCTCAGAAAAGACCAGGAAAATGCTGGCCCTAAAAAGAAAAGGAGATATAATGTCCATGAGTGCTGGTATTGTGGCAAAGTGGGCCACTATGTTGTAGATTGCTGGCACAATCCTTTAGTGTCCAGGGGTAGCCAACATGTCAGGAATATTACAGGAAGACAAGCTTATTTTTATACTAATGTTAACCTAGGACCCAATAGAGATTGGGGTGCTAAGGTGAGATAAATTGTGCTTTTAGGTGAGTTCAAGTACTAATTCCCCTAAATGTTACTTGGACAGTGGATGTTCCAAGCACATGACTGGAACAAAGGAACTATTGAAAGAGTTCACTCTAGTAAAGAATGGAGCTATGGTCATCTTTGGAGGCTCTAACAAGGGAATAACCAGAGGTTATGGTAAGATATAAAATGGCTTAGTCACCATCACAAAGGTAGCTTATGTAGAGGGCTTGTAGCACAACCTCATAAGCATAAGCCAACTATGTGACCTTGGTTATGACATTTCCTTCCACAAGGATAAGCGCCACATCAAGAGGTTAAGTGATCAGTGTGTCATCTTAACAGGCACTAGGAGTGGGAATGTTTATTGCTTAAAATTTTCTTGCTTAGATAGTAGTTCCCTTATATGCCTAGTTGCAAATGACAAAGTCTAATATTTTGTCCAATGGCATAAGAGACTGGTTCATTTGAATTATAAGACAATTGGTCAACTCTTTAGCGATGGGCTAGTTAGGAATGGTCCCAAAATAAAATGCTCCAAGGAGGGTATCTGTGCTACTTTCCAAAAGGGTAAGCAGACTAAGACCTCCTTCAAGAACATTGGGACAAAGGACTCAGTGAGATGCTTGTATCTCCTACATATGGATTTGTTTGGTCCTATGCTTGTTAAGAGTCTAGGTAGGAAGATTTACACCCTTGTGGTGGTTGATGACTATTCCAGGTTTATTTGGGTGTTCTTCCTTAGAAGAAAGGATGAAACCCTTGAAGTCTTCATAAATTTTGTCAGGCAGATTCAGATTGAACTTGCATGCTTTTTGGTCAAAATAAGAATTGACCATGGAACTGAATTTCAGTCTGCTGCCATGAATACTTTCTGTGAAGAGCAAGGGATTCATCAAGAATTCTCCTCTCCAAGAACACCCCAGCAAAATGGGTTAGTTGAGAGGAAAAACAGGACTCTCATAGCAGCCAGGAGAACATTATTGAGTGACACTTCTCTCCCTGAATATTTTTGGGCTGAGGTAGTTAACACTATATATCATGTTCTCAATAAGGCTTCTATCACCATAGGCCACAAGAAGACTCCCTATGAGATCTTAAAGGAAATAAAACCAAACATATCCTATTTAAGGATCTTTGGTTGCAAGTGTTTCAACTTGAATAATGGCAAGTCAAAAGTGACTAAGTTTGCTGCCAAATCCTATGAGGGGATCTTTGTTGGGTACAATAATAGTAGTAAGGAATATAAAGTCTATAACTTGACTAATCAAGTTTTAGAAGAATTTGTCCATGTAATGTTTCATGAGTCAAGCATGATTGACAGTGAGTTATCAAGCTCTTTTCCTAGTCTTGCAGGTACAGAAATTATGATGGAGAAGATCTCCATCAAAAAGAAAGACCCTGTTGTGCAAGAAGAATATAGAGAGGCATGCTATCCATAGGATGCACAGGATAGTCAAGCTGGAGATGAAGTCCAACCAACTGAAGAAAATGGTGCTCAGCAAGAAGCAGTCAGGCTGCCCCCAGTAGTTAGATATCTGAGAGATCATCCTTCAGATTAGATAATAGGTGAGACTAGCCAAGGTGTACAGACCAGAAGCAGGAGTTTCAGCATAGCTCTTTACTCCAGCTTTCTGTCACAAGAAGAGCCCAAGAAATTTGAAGAGGCAAATCAAGACCAATTCTGGATTGGAGCAATGCAAGAAGAACTGAACTAGTTCAAAAGATGCAAGGTATGGAAGCTGGTTCCCAGACCAGATGGACATAATGTCATTGGAGTCAAGTGGATTTTCTGAAATAAACTTGATGAAAATGGCATTATAATAAAGAATAAGGATAAACTCGTGGCCAAGGGGTACAGATAGGAAGAGGGGATTGATTATGATAAAAATTTTGCACCAATTGCAAGGTTGGAAGCCATCAGACTGTTCCTTGCATTTGCAGCCTTCTATGGTTTCAAAGTCTTCTAGATGGATGTGAAGTCAGCCTTACTTAATGGAGACTTGAAAGAAGAGGTCTATATAAAGCAGGCTCCAGGTTTTGTAGATTCTAACTCTCCTACTTCTATGTATAGACTTAAGAAAGCTCTATATGGTCTCAAGCAAGCCTCTAGAGTATGGTATGAGACATTGTCTACCTTCCTTATTGAGAACAAATTTTCAAGGGGGAAAATAGATAAGACCCTATGAAAGGAGGGGTTAGATCTGATTACTCTAGAGGGGGGGGTGAATTAAGTATTAAAAACTTTGGTTCTTTTTAAAGTTTGTATAAGAGTAAAATAGTGATACCATATAACAGTTAAGAATAAGAAACTAGGCTAACTATTCCAGCAATCACAAACACAGCAAAAAGTAAAACAAATAGAAAAGGAGCAACCAGACGACACAAGAAGTTTATAGTGGTTCCCCTAAACTCGGGTACATCCACTCTTCTACCACCCTTGGTAGGAATCCACTAGCAGGTTTTGATCAGGTTACTGCCGCCCCAAGATCTGATTAAGGTAGATCAGGAAACCCTTTAGGCTTTTGATCAAGTGCCAAAAAACCAACTTCAAGTCTTTTGGGGGGAGAATTGTCAACCAGACTAACTTTTGAAGGGAGTTAAAACCCTGTATAATGGGGTGAAAAGAGTTTGATGGAAGTCTTCTCTTTTCTCAATACAACTTGAGAAGACTATGTGGATTCTTGTGTTGTCAAAGCTCCTTCAGAGAAGTTGAATGCTTCAGGGAGAATGAGCTTTGCTTAATGGTGAGTAGGTCTTCAGCTTGATCTGCCAAGGTCCAGGAAATCAAATGAATGATGTTGAAAAAGATGTCTATAGATTTCTGGAATAGAAGTTGAAGAAGACTCTTGATTTTTATTTTATGTTCTTCTTCAGTCTTGAGTATTGGCAGAGTAACAAAAGGCGTTGAGAGAGAATGAAAGATTCGACTACTTGATGAAAGTTCTCTATCGGTGCTTCTGATTTCTTCTCTCTCTCTTTGTCACTCTGTGTGTCTCGAAAAAGTGTGAATCTCTTTTATTCTACTGCTAATTAAAAATTCTCTTTGAATTTTGAATTCTTTCCAAAAATTCTGGCTGACCTGGAGAATTGAAAACGGATGGAATAAAAGCATTAAGGAGTTTCCCCAACTGTCCTTTATTGAATAAGCAAATAATTATTCTGAAGAATGCCATATTTAATGCAGCCAATAATAGCTATATTAAGAAGAATATTTGCACTAAATACTCAGAATAATACTGCTAATAAATAGAGAAAATAAGGAACAAAAGAAGGAAAAGCTCATTCTGGAAAAGAACAAAAAACGTCAAACGCTGAACGGAATTCGTCGACCAAAGAATTCTAGTTCGTCGACCTGAGCTCTGCGAACTGCTAACTGAGAAATACTTTCCAATTCTGCACTCTAAGTTCGTCGAGCTGAGAATTTGTCTGAAGAAAACTAAACGTCGACCTGAGCTTGAATATCGTCGAGCTCACCACAGAGAATTAACTCTGAGTTCGTCGAGCTGAGTTTGAAGAATTTTGAACTGGTCACTGTCTTCTGAAAACTTGTAAGTCTGAGTCTCGGAGGTCCTTTGCTGGCTGGTCTAAGATGGTATAGCTAAAGGGACTTAGCTTGCAACACTAGGACTACTAGACATGACCCTGGCTATACAATGGGGTCAGACTCAGCCTAACTTAGTGAACCTAGCCTTAATCCAAATAAGGATGCAACATTCTCCCCCTATTTGGGTGAGGTCACTAATACAAAACAAAAACAAACAATGATAAAGCAGAAGAAAAATATATCTGACAGGACAAAATATTCTGTAGATATTTACAAGATTGTGCTTCATGACATAAACAAAAATTTGACTTCAAAAGTCAATTAGAAAATCACAGAAAATAGACTCATTTTCTCTGCTTGGCTTTATCTTTGTCTGATCCTTCAGCAGGTTGTTTGAATTTGATTATCCTATTAGGATTAACAGCTTCTTTCTTTTACATGTACTAATCAGATGCTCCAATCACAGTTTGGGATGAAGTTCTGGGTACAACAACTTCTGGGTTCAGTTTCATATAATCATCAACATTGAAAAACTTGTTAGCCTTAGCATACCTTTTTAATTCTTCTTTTCTGTAAGATGACATAGTTGAATATTGAGATATGTCTTTGCCTTCATCTTTAGCTTTGTTGATTTTAGAAAGTCCTATAAGTTCATGGAATCTGTCCATTTTGGCCGAAGTCTAATGTTCAGGATTAATAAAAGGAATAGGTGGATACTCTGGCCTTTTTGGACGGGAATCCTGCATTGGTTCTTCAGTAGGAACTTTCTTAGAAGAATCTGGAGGTGGATTGCTTGTAGAATACTGTTGTTGTCTGCTTTTCCTGGTTTGTCATTGATAGGTCCTGGTAACAGAAGCAGAATTGTAAGAGATGTTGCCTGAGGGGCCTGAAGAAGGAGGAGGAGGAGGGTCTTTCCTGAAATGTCTAGGAGGAGACCTGTACCTTCTCCTCTTCTTCCTTTCTTTCTGATCATTCTTTGACAGCCACATCCATTGTGGCATTCTAGGATAGGGAGTGATGTTCTACAAATTGTAATATGGAGTGTCATTATGAGGATTAGGCCTTGGAACAGCCTTAGGTGGGGCTTTCCTTTTCTTAGACACTTTCTTTTTACTATCATCAGAATCTGAGTCATCATCTTGAACATCATCAGAAGATCCTTGAGGATTATCATACATAACATCAATCTCAGCAATAACATCTTTTGGAATTTCCTTTTCAACTAGAGGAGGGATAACTGGAGGAAGAATATCTTTAGTAGGGACTTCTGTTTCCTGATCCATGTCCTCAACAAATATTTTATCAAAGTCAGGCAAAGGTGATGTAGAGAAGACAAAAGTGGGAGGAGAAAGAGCCTTGGGCTCAGAGAGATCATCCTCAGTCACTTTGATAAGCTCAGCCTCTGGAACTAAATTGAGTTCAGGCTCATGAGCTTCAAAACTCTTTTGAATCTACTGTAAGGTCTCTGAAGTGATGGGGGCAGAATAACAAACAATATCTGTACATAATTGAAAAGAAAAAAAGGAAGACAGTCTATGAAAAAAAGATCAAAATGATTTAGAACTGATGTCAGGTCAAAGTATGGAGCAATAAAGTAATCTCCATAAAGAATTTCCAAGGGTTCTTTAGGAGTTTCAATATCAGTTTCCAATAATTCAACAAGATCTGTATCTATAATTTCTGAATCAAGAATATCAATATCGATATCTGAAACTGCTACTGCAAAATCTTCAACTGCTGCTACTACTGGAGCTTCTACTGCTTGAGCTGATGGGGCAACATCTTCATTTAGTATCTCCCCCTGCCTGGTTTCAGTGGCTACTAGAGCAAGGCCCGTGAAAGAAGAAGATGAGAAAGGGAAGAAAGCAAGTTGAGCAGCAAGGGTTGAGATAGAGGAAGCAAGAGGTAAGATGGCCTCTGCTATCAGCTGTTTTAGAAGTGGTGTGATGGATTTTAAGATGGAAGAGATGGAGGGTGAATGGAGTTCTAAGAATTCCTGTGGGGTTTTGGTAGAGACAGACGGATTGATGATGGAAGATGATGAGGGATGACAATCTGTCATTAGTTCATCTGAAGGTGATAAAGAATTGCTTGGAGTGGAAATAAGATTGAAAGAAGGTAGTGAAGTGAGATTTTTGAGTGGAGATATGTCAGCAAGATGAGATGGAAGGGGGTTAAGAGGTGGAGTAGCAGAATCTGGAGATAGAGGTTATTCTAGAAGTTGTTGTTGATGTTGTTGTTGAACTAGGGATGAAATGGGGGACTGAGGAGGTGTAGGATGATGTATTGGTGAAGAATTTTGGATGGGGATAGCAGGAGGTGTAGGTGAAGGTGTGGGTTGATGTTCTAGAGCTGGAGAAGGTTGTTGGATGGATGTGGAAGGAGTTTGAACGAGGTGAGGAGGATGAGGAATTGAACTATCCTCCGTAGGGTGGGGAGTGGATGTAACTGTCCTAGTACTCTCAGAAGTGTTTGAGGAGGAAGCCTTGGAATGCTTTGGGATGCTCCTCTCCCACCTGTCAAATAAGGCGCTGGTCAGGCTCTTAGAGGCATTGATGAATATGGTCGGGGCGACAGGGGATTCAGTTGTCTTGGCATGAAGGAATATTCAAAGAATCCTTCCAAAACAAACTTACTTCTTGTTTTTCTTCTTCCTAATCAGATTGAACAAAATCTTAGCCCAATTAACGGCTTTCTTATTCACCACAACACAAATCACTAAAAATTGCTGTCTGGAAATGTGATCATGGGCTGTATGCTTGCCCAGCATCACCTTACCGACGACATCTGCGAGAAACTTATACTCGGCAGATAGGTGCTTCTTCAGAAATTTATTTGGGTTGTCTCCACAATAACCCATCAACGTCAACATTTCATCATATTCAGAAGATTCAAGTTCAATATCTTCTTCCCCATTTACTAGTCCAAAAAATTCAGTAAGAATGGCTGGGATTAAAAGAATGGTGTTACCCAATATAGTTCCAACAATAGTGTCAGCATCTGGAGTAGATGAAGTATAAACCCATTCTCTTATTTCAGTAGCATCAATACTCATTCTGGTAGTCATTAGGTTCTTCAAATTTATGTCTTCAAATAGCTGTAGAATATCTATGAAGATCTGGTCTGATTGTTGAAAAGAATCGAAATCGATGTCAAATCTCATGTCGAATTTCATTGCAGAAAGAGCGCCTGCTGGAATCGCCATTAGTCGTCAATAACAAGAAAGCAGAAAGATCAAGTGCAAGGGAACAGATAGCGCGGGATGGAGGTCGAAGAAAACCTAGATATAAGGTTTTATCAGAATATGAAACGACAAACTCCGTCCTGCGAAATAAGAGAAATCTTCGATCTTAGGTCGACAAAATATTTTATTGTCAAAAGAGTTCGTTGATCTTAGTAAGAAGAAGGGGAAAAAATTTCGTCATTCTTAGGTCGACGAAATTTTTTTTGAAGCCAGATCGTCGATCTCAGGTTGACGAAAAATGACTTCCACAGAGAGATCGTCGATCTCAGGTCAACAAAAAATCTCAAGAACTTTCCTTAGTTCGTCAAGCTCCGTTTGACGAAATTTGGAAAATTCTTCAACCACAGACAGAGAATTAAATTAAGGTATCACCATTCATCATGCTTAGCTAATTCATAAAGGACAGATGTTTCTTCTTATCCAAGGGTTTGGTGAAGATATCTACCCTTTACAAATCAGTGGGGACTAAGGTAATATTAATTTTTTTCTTGTCCACACACTCTCTAATGAAATGGTGTCGAACATCTATATGCTTGGTCCTAGAATGATGTACATGATTCTGTGCTAAGATATATCATTGGTACTATAAAAAAATAGAGTTGAATTATTTTAGTTGTAACCATAATCCAGGAGTTGATTTTGTATCCATAGCATCTATGAACAATAACTACCAACTACTATATATTTAGCTTCTACTGTTGATGTAGACACAGATGTCTACTTTTTACAAAACCAGGAGATAAGTCTAGCACCAAAGAACTGGCATGTTCCTGATGTGCTTTTCCTGTCCACTCTATATCCAGCAAAATAAACATCTTAGTATTTAGTTAACTCAAATTCTGACTCAGTTGGATACCAGAGTCCTAGATTTGGGCAACTCTTTATATATCTCAAAATTCTTTTTAATAAAACTAGATGAGATTCTTTAGGGTTCAGTTGGAACCTAGCACAAAGACAAGTTGCAAATATTATATCAGGCCTACTTGCTATGAGATATAAAAGGGACCCAACAATAGCCCTATACAATTTCTAATCAACAGGTTTCCCTTGTTCATCAGAATCAGCCACAACATTTGTAGCCATAGGTATTTTCTTAGCTGAGGCATCAGCCATCCCACACCTTTTAATCAGCTCTTTAGCATATTTGGATTGGGATAAGAAAATGCCATCAGGTGTCTTCTTTACTTGGAGACCAAGGAAGTAGGAGAGCTCACCCATGCTACTCATCTCAAACATGGAATGCATAAGGTTGGAGATCCTTTTGCATAGTTTGGGATCTGTAGAGCCAAATATATTGTCATCTACATATATTTGTACTAAAAGAATTTTATCACTATGATGCTTGAAAAATAAAGTCCTATCTACCATGTCTCTAGAAAACTTATGCTCTAAAAGAAAGCTTGCTAAGGTTTCATACCAAGCTCT
The DNA here is from genome assembly GCA_039513925.1 of Platanthera zijinensis. Lineage (NCBI taxonomy): Eukaryota > Viridiplantae > Streptophyta > Magnoliopsida > Asparagales > Orchidaceae > Platanthera > Platanthera zijinensis. The sequence continues at coordinate 211,772,063 of CM077079.1, forward strand.
TGGAGCTTGCTTTAGACCATAGAGAGCTTTATGCAATCTAAAAACATAAGAGGGATGAGATGAAGAGATAAAATCTAGAGGTTGTTCAACATAAACCTCTTCTTTTAGTTCTCCATTCAGAAAAGCACTCTTAACATCCATCTGGTAGACTTTGAATTTCTTGAAAGCAGCATAAGCAATGAAGATTTTTATTGCTTCTAGCCTTGCAACAGGAGAAAAGGTTTGATCATAATCAATTCCTTCCTCTTGCCTATAGCCTTGAGCAACAAGCCTTGCTTTATTCCTTATGATTGATCTATGGGCATCAAGCTTATTCCTAAAAACCCACTTAGTTCCAATGACTGGGTAGTCTTTGGGTCTTGGAACTAAGTCCCAACTCTTCATCTCTCAAACTGATTGAGCTTCTCTTACATGACGATAATCCAGTGTGGATCTTTCTCTGTATCTTTGAAGGATTGGGGCTCAATTTGAGATATGATGCAGGCATGCATCATATACTGGTGGAGTTGATGCCTTGTATGCACACCAGCTGATATGTCTCCAATCACTTGAGATGAGGGGGGATCTCTAAGTGTGACAAGTTCAGTTGGTGGATTTGGTTGAGCAACAGCCTCAGGAGTTAATCCCACTAGTGGAATTGGGTTAGCCGTTGTTGGTTCAACATAAATGTCAGCTTCTTCATCATCACTTTCTTCAGCATCATGTGGAGGAAAGTGAGTAACAGCCTCATCTGTGAGGGTCAACTCATTCAGCTTTTCACATATGTTAGGTACTTGCAAAGAATTACTGGTAGAAGGTTGCTTCTCCATGTTAAGCCTGTTATTCTCATCAAAAGAAACATTAATGGATTCTTCTATTTTTAAGGTTGATTTATTATAAACCTAATAAGCCTTGCTTAATTGGGAGTATCCATGAAAAATTCCCATTTCAGACTTGGCTTCAAATTTTCTTATATATTTCTTATTGTTGTTGTGAATGTAACATAAGCAACAAAAATTTTAAAGTAATCTACTTTAGGTTTCTTCCCTTTAAGTAGCTCATAAGGAGTCTTATTCTAAAGCTTGTGTATTAGACTTTGTTGGAACACCCTAGTACTAATTTGGGCAAGGATCACTATGTTTTTAGGAATTTGGTTTGACCTAGTTGTATAGTTGAAAAGGTCAAATTAGAATGAGTCTAAGGGTTAGAACTTAGGTTTGAAGCTGCCCTCAAGACCATTCAAAGATCAGGATTCAGTGCTGAGACAAAGACAATTCTTGTCGAGCTCAGGTCGACGAAACGTCAAACTCAGGTCGACGATCTCTGAGCTCAGTTCCATAAGGCGTCGAACTCAGGTCGACGATCTTTGAGCTCAGATCGACGCTTTTTCTCTAGTTGTTTTCTAGTCGCCGAGCTCAGGTCGACGATCGTAGAGCTCAGGTCGACTTTTTTGTCTATAGTATAAATCCAATCTCTGAGCTCAGGTCGATGATAGCTGAGCTCAGGTCGACGATTTATATGAGAGATCGACGCTTTCAGAATTCAAATTCAAGAACAGTTAAGGAATTCATTCAGATTTATTTCCTGCATTTATTGCAAAGGATTATGTAGCTGTTTCAAGCAATCTGGAGAAAGTTTTAAGGAAGGCTAAAAGGAATGTTACTTAAGACTTTCCCCAGAGATAGTTGTCAATTATGGAAGTCATTTATGACTGAGTAACAACCATCTAAGTCAGAATCTGATATACTCCTACAGAATATGTTTTTGAATAAGAGATAACAGATCAATAAGATAGACAAGAGAATACAGGATTATCAGATTGAGAAAAAGAGTTATAGAAGAGAGATCAAAATATACTCTGATCAAGAGCTCATCTTCGTGAATATACAGATTCACTGAGTCAAAATCTTCAAGAACACAAGGAACTTTTCTGTGGAGGAGATCATCTGCTTTTCTACTCCTCCAAATCCTCAAGTGTTCAAAAGCTTCAACATCAAGGACTCCAGACATCACACATTTCAGCATCTTCTGAAATCATCTTTTGCTGGAGATCTGAAGCAACTGAAGACCTATCACCCTAGCAAAGCATACCTTCCTGAACACTTACAGATCTCAGGGGGAGCTTTAGCAACATCTTCTACTTGTCTTCTCTCAGATTATTGACAGAGAAGAACAACTCAACTTGTTTTCTTTTTTCCTTTCTCTCCTGTAAAAGGGTTTATCAAAACTCCCTTCAAAAGTTCTGAAACTGGTTTCTGAGACCTTGTCAAAACTCAGTGGTGGCAAGACACCTTATCAAAAAAATCAAGTTTTGGTTTTTGAGCACCTTATCAAAAGCTCATTGGTGCCCAGGACACCTGATCAACTCTTCCTGCAGTGGATTCCTACCTAGGGTGGTAGAAGAGTGGATGTACCCAGGTTGTTGGAGAACCACTATATATCCTTGTGTCATCTGGTTGCTGTGTGTTTGACTTTGCTGTGTGCTGTGTGATTTCTTATTTCTTGCTTTAGTTTTTATTTCACTGCACGCACCTTATATATACACACATAAATTTAGTCTTCTACTACTTTACAGTTTTTAATTGTAAATTATTTTCAAATACTCTATTCACCCCCCCCCCCTCTAGAGTGAAGATAAATCTTACCCTCACTTTCAATTGGTATCAGAGCGAGGTTGGTTACTCAACAACTGAATCTTCAATAGATTGGGTTGAACAGGCAAACACCTGAACCAAAAGATCCTTGATAAGATAAATCTTCTATAGAGGGTTATTACTTTTTATATTATATTTATTTTCATACAAAACCATGGCACAGAACAAAGACTATGCTAGCACCAGACCTCCAGTGTACAACCTGTCCAAGTTTGCACTTTGTAAGGCAAGGATTAGACTTTACATGAATTCTATTGATGAGGACATTTTTAATTCTGTTTTGACAGTTTGTCCAAGACCTCCAGAGACCACAAGCACAAGTGCTGTTCAACCTCCCTTAGGAACAGATGCAGAAATAAAGAAGTGGAAAGTTGTAGATGCAAAGGCTATGAATATTCTTGCTTAGACTCTGTCTGATGAGATATTCCAAAAGGTAGCTGAATGCTACTCAGCTAAAGACTTATGGGATAAGCTCTCTGAAATTGTATCTGGATCTGCTAATGAAAGGAAGGACAGGAGATCCCATCTCATATCCCAGTATGAGAATTTCAAGAAAGGAGAAGCTGAGTCAGTTGCAGATATGTACAACAGGCTCAGTCTGATAGTCAGTGAGTTGAAGACATAGGATAAGGAGATCACACTCACTGAACTAAATGACAAAATCCTAATGTGCTTCCCCAGCACTTGGGATTCAAGAATCTGGCCAATTAAAGATGCCATAAGTCTAAGTGAAATAACCACAGAGGCTCTTTTGGGCAAGCTCAAATCTTATGAGCTTCTCATCAAGAACAAAGAGGAAGAACAAAAGGTTTCTTCTCCAGTCATCAGAAAGGAGAAGAACATAGCTTTCAAAGCCATAGAAGAGAAGCTTGAAGACAAGGTCACAGGCAATGAAGAATTGATGAGCTTGCTGGCCAAAAGATTCTAAAAGATGGCCAGGAAAGATTTCAGAAAGAGGTCATCCAGAGGGCATGATAAGCCAAGGTATGACAAGTCAAATAATAAAGAAATAATCTGTTTTGGATGCAGGAAACCAGACCATATTGTGCCTGATTGTCCAAAAAATCAGAATAAGGACAAGAAGGACAGGAAAGATATGAGAAAAGACAAGGACTCCAGGGGAAACAATAGCAACAAATCCTCCTCCAACAAAAATAAACATACAAGGAAGGGATTTGTAGCAGAAAGCTGGAGTGAAACTGAAGAAGAATCAGAGGCTTCATCAAGCTCAAGTGATGATGAAGATGATGCTGAAGAAAAGGAATTATGTATGATGGCTATCAATGCCTCTCATTAAAATTCTGATCCAGAACAAGGATCAGATTCAGAATCTGAAACTCAAACTGAAGAAGACCAGGTAATAGACTCCTTTGACTTTGATTCAGAGGACTTTAGATCTGAATTTAAGGCACTCCTTTTAGACCTGTTAAAGTCTAAGAAGGAGATTATCTCTCTCAGAAATCAATTGTATGAACATAGCACCTTAAAATCAGACAACCTCAAACTATCTGAGGAGTTAGAATGTTGTAGGGAGGAGATAGCTTCACTTAAAAGTGAGCTATCCCAGGCAAAGAAGTTTGAAGAATCCCTTAAAGGGAGAAGCATCAGACTGATGGACATCACAAGCACAGTGAACTCAAGATTCAACAGTACACTGGGCTTGGGTACTTCATCCAGCCAACCTATAGTATTAATAACCCCAATTAAATTTATTTCTGATAAAGGAAAGGGTGTTGTAGAGGTAGCTAGGAAGAAACCTGATTTACCTAAGAAAAACAAAGTTCAACAGAAAACATCGAACAAAGGTCGACGATCGTCGAACAGAGCTCGGCGATCTCAGGCTGGATCGTCGAACTCAGATTGACGACTTCTGAACTCTGAACTCTGGTATAGTCGATCTTCGAACGGAGCTCGACGATCTGACCCAAGATCGTCGAACTCAGCTCAACGATCGTCGAACGGAGCTCAGAGCTTTGAACATTCTTTCAGAGGTAAATCTAAAATCAATCCTAGAAGTCCCTCATCCCAAAGCTTCAACCCTTATACTTAATGGATAGTGCCTCCTAGGAGATACCATCCTGAAGGATATAAGAGTCAGCCAGGGATGTCTTTTATTTCTGAGTTTAAAGGTTATAAACCTAGACCCAAGGTAAACTAGGTCAAAAACATATAAACTGTTTATGTGTAGGTGAAGACCTATCCAGTAATGGACCAACAATGGTATCTGGATAGTGGGTGCTCAAAGCACATGACAGGGAACAAGGAGAACCTAACATCCTTCAGAACCAAAATTGGACCCAAAGTGATTTTTGGTGATTCAAACTTTGGTCAAACAAAAGGATATGGTGCTGTTCAGATTGGTTCAGTCACATTCAAGAAGGTGGCTTATGTAGAAGGACTGAAGCACAACCTAATTAGCATCAGTCAACTCTGTGATGAAGGATATCAAGTGACTTTCAACAAATCCTTATGCAAGATCAAGTCAGAGGACAACACAATAGTGTTAACATGTAAAAGGAAAGGTAACATTTATCTTGTAGATTTCCTTTCAACCAACATAGATATCTTCTTATTTAATTAAGTCTGCAAACCAAATGATTTATGGCATAAGAGACTAGGACACTTAAACCTTAGAACCATTGCTAGGCTGTCAAAGGACAACCTTGTTAGAGGACTACCTTCTAGCCCCTACAAGAAGGAAGGACTCTGCAGGGCTTGTCAATTAGGCAAGCAAACTAAAAACAGTTTTATGTCACTTAATAAGAGTGATTCACCTAGGATTTTGTATCTGTTACCCAAGGATCTTTTTGGACCCATTACAGTACAAAGCTTAGGAGGGAAATCTTATACCTTAGTGATTGTAGATGACTTCTCTAGATTCACTTGGGTATTCTTTTTGAGGAAGAAGTCTGATAACTTTAAGTGTTTGACAGAGTTTCTCAAATGTATACAGATTGAGTTCAATACTCACATTGCCCTGATCTGAAGTGATCATAGGACAGAGTTTGATTCTCTTCTTATGCAAGAGTTCTGTCAAAGTGAAGGGATCAGGCATACTTTCTCAGCTCCTAGAACTCCTCAACAAAATGGGGTAACTGAAAGAAAGAATAGAACCCTAATTGAATCTGCTACTATATTGTTGACAGATGCTCACTTACCTCTATCATTTTGGGCTGAGGTAGTGAACACCTCCAACTATGTGTTGAACAGGAGTCTAATACATAAACTGAAGGGCAAGACTCCCTATGAATTGCTCAAAGGGAAGAAACCTAAAGTAGACTATTTCAAAATTTTTGGTTGCATTTGTTATATTCACAATAATGACAAGAAATATTTAGAAAAATTCCAAGCTAAAGCTGATGAAGGAGTGTTTCTGGGATACTCCATGATCAGTAAAGCTTATAGGGTGTATATCAAATCTACTATGAAAATTGAAGAATCTGTTCATGTATCTTTTGATGAGACTAATATGTTTTATAAGGAGAAGTCTACTTCTACCATAGAACTATTGCAGGTACACTCTCTTTTAGAAAATTTGGACAGGTTATATATTGTAAAAAAGGATTCAACACATTAAACTATCCAGCAGAGAGAAGAAATCAGTGAAGATGAAGAGGATACTCAACATCTTGGTGTTCAACATCTTGGAGAAAACCATCTTGAAGAGCCAGTTGTTGTTCCACAAGAGGAAATAATAACACAGGTTGGTGAACAATCAACACCCCCTGTTGATTTAGTAACAACAAGAGATCACCCAATCTCCCAAGTGATTGGAGACATCTCAGCTGGTGTTCAAACCAGAAATCAGGTCAACTAGAACCTGATGCATACTTGCTTTCTATCTCAAGTTGAACCTCAATCCATTCAAGATGCAGAACAAGATCCACACTGGATCATTGCTATGCAAGAGGAACTACATCAATTTGAGAGGAATCAAGTTTGGGAACTAGTGCCAAAGCCTAAGGATCACTCAATTGTTGGAACAAAGTGGGTGTTTAGAAACAAGTTGGATGATCAAGGAGTTATTGTAAGGAACAAGGCAAGGCTAGTTGCTCAAGGTTATTCTCAAGAAGAAGGAATAGACTATGACCAGACCTTTGCACCAGTTGCAAGGTTAGAGGCCATAAGAATATTCCTAGCTTATGCAGCTCACAAAGGTTTCAAGGTCTACCAAATGGATGTGAAGAGTGCATTTCTCAATGGATACATCAAAGAGGAAGTCTATGTTTGACAACCTCCATGTTTTATCTCTTCAACTTATCCTGACCATGTTTTCAAATTACATAAAGCATTATATGGCCTCAAGCAAGCTCTTAGAGCATGGTATGAGACCTTAGCATGCTTTCTTCTGAAAAATGATTTTATAAGGGGTTGAGTAGACCAAACTCTTTTTATTAGAACCCATAAGTCCCATACCCTACTAGTACAAATATATGTAGATGATATTATCTTTGGTTCTACTAATTCAAATTTGTGCAAAAAGTTTTCCAACCTGATGCACTCTAAATTTGAAATGAGTAGCATGGGTGATATTTCCTTCTTTCTAGGATTGCAAGTCAAACAACATGTTGAAGGCATATTCATTTCTCAAACCAAGTATGCAAAAGAACTGGTTAAGAAATTTGGTATGTCTGAAGCATCTTGTATGAAAACCCCTATGCCTACCAATGTTGTATTAGATGATGATGAACATGGAAAACATGTTGATCAGATAACATATAGAGCAATGATTGGCTCTCTATTGTACCTTAAAGCTAGTAGACCTGATATAATGTTTGCTACATGTATATGTGCTAGATTCCAAGTAAGCGCTAGAGAGTCACACCTAACATTAGTTAAGAGGATTCTTAGGTATGTGAAAAGTTGTCCAAATCTAGGCCTCTGGTATCCAAAAGACTCAGGATTTGAATTAACTGGATTTTCAGATGCTGATTATGCTGGATGTAGAGTAGACAGGAAAAGCACCAGTGGAACTTGTCAGTTCCTTGGTGACAGACTTGTCTCCTGGTTCTGTAAGAAACAGACATATGTGTCCACTTCAACTGCTGAAGTTGAATACATGGCAGCAGGCAGTTGTTGCTCACAGATTCTGCGGATTCAAAACCAGCTCCTAGACTATGGCTATAACTTAGAAGGGTCAAAAATATTTTGTGATAACACCAGTGCTATTTCTATAGCACAAAATCCAGTCCTCCATAGTAGGACAAAATACATAGAGATTAGGCATTACTTCTTAAGAGATAATGTTGAGAAAAATAAAATTGAAATTCAATTTATCCCAACTGATTTGCAAAGGGGAGATATTTTCACCAAACCTTTGGATGAAACGAAACAAACCTTCTTCCTAAATCAGTTAGGAATGTTAGATGGAGGAAGTTTAAAAAAAATCCCAAGATATTAAAACTCTAAAAACAGACCAAGACTAGGCTAAAAACTTGTATTTTATAGTGTCTGTAGGTTTTTTTTGTCTCTGAACTGCACTCGACGTTTTTCCCAAAAATCGTCGAATGGAGATCGACGCTTTCCAATAACGTCGACCAGAGTTTAGCATTTTCCAGATAGCGCTAGACAATCTTCTTGTACTCGATTGGAGATCGACGTTCTCCAGTATCGTCGAACGGAGATCGACGTTATTGAAGACTCTTCAGATTCCATTAGAAGCCCAGATCGTCGAACGGAGTTCAACGGTCTTTCCTTTCCGGCGTCGAACCCTAATATAAAATCATTCTTTCGCCGTCGTTCTTCTCTTGCGTTTTCATACTCTCTCCAAACTTTTTATTTCCCTCCAAACTTTACTGCACTTGGTTGTGTTTGTTACTTTTTGCAGGTATACAATGGCCGTGAATGTTGCCGCTCTCGCCAAGATGAAATTTGATACAGGATTTGATATAGATATGGGTTCGTTTGATGGCAGTGATCAGGTTTTCAAAGACATTCTGGAACTTTTCCGAGAACAACATTTAGTGTATATAATGTCCACCAGGATGAAGATCGCCGCAGATGAAATTAAGGAATGGGTATTTAGAGCACATAATTTGGATCAGAATACCCTTGTTGGTACTATCAGCGGGACTCAGGTATCATTATCACCTACTCTCCTGACTGAAGTATTTCATTTGAGTACTGGAGATGATTCTGTTGAACTTTCGGGAGAGGAATTTGCTTCAATGTTAGACAGAATGGGTCACACTGCAGAAAACCCTAACAAATTATTGAAAAAGAACTTATCTATTGAATTTAGATTTCTTGCTGATGTTGTGGGGAAAATGCTACTGTAAAAACACTCAGCTCATAATACCATATCCAGGTATCAGTTCTGTTTAATGGGAGCCCTAGTGGATAAGAAACACTTGAACTGGGGAGAAATTTTCTTTGATTTAATAAAGAAGAAAATAAACAAAAGTTTTGTGAACTTTGTGAGGATCTTAGGGGTATTCCTGCATTCCAGGTGCCCTGAACTGCTTGTATCAAATGGGATGCACATCAATGCATCAAAAAGGCTAACCTGTGCCCTGTTTGGGAAATGGGACAGGCAGATTATCAAGCCAACAAGGACTACCACTACTTCAGGCACAAGGACTAATACAGTCTCTTCCCCTCAGGCCCCTGCCCTCATTGAGGAATTGCCTGCCTCCACCATTTCTCCTCCTTATCCACCTCCTGCTGTTTCTACCTCCACCTCCACATCAACCATCTCCAAATCCATCTCCTCCCCCATTAACATTTCATCACCAATTTCACCTCCAGCCACCTCAGAACAATTCCATCCACTCCACTACTATCCACCTCTTGACATTCCATCCTTCAACATTTTGGAAGATTCCTTCATGGATGCTTCCCCTTCCTCTCCTGCTGAGCTTCCCACTACCTCTTCATATCAACAACTCCTGCATGATATTATTACCTAACCATCCTTCACACCATCCATCTCCACACCCATACCATCTATCTCCACCATCCCAATCTCTCAACCAACAATCCTACCATCCACAATACCATCTCCCGCAGTCCATCCATCACCAGCCCAAATCATTCCATCCTCCACCTCTACTCAAGTCACACTTGAGCAAGTGGATCTATCAGCTTTGGCAGATAAGCTATATAGGATACTGGCCCCCAAGCTAGTAAACCTGCTGGAGACCTCCGTGGCTCCACTCCTGAAATCAATAAAGGAGTTTTCTGACAGGCTATCCTCTCTCTATTCTCCTCAGGTAATCCCTTCTATGGGATGCCTTGATCCAGTTATCACTGAATCAAGGCAGGGGGAGATGCCCTATGAAGCTGAGGTAGTGTCTGCTGCTCCTGAGGAATTACTGCTGCTAGAGATTTCTACTCCAGTACCAGTACTCACAGTTGACCTTAGGTCACTGTTGTCTGAATTTGATTTTCTTCACAGAAGCTGCTTACCAACTCAGGGAGTTGAAGACCTTACTAAGACCATTGTGCCTATTACTGTCTGTGATCCCAGCCTGATTATCTCTTATATCAGTTCTCTTAAGGCTGAGGAAGTTTCTGCTTCTGTTGTTGTTGCTGCTGCTGAAGTTGCTGAATCTACTGATATTGATATGTTATCTGCTGATGTTGCTGCTGCTTTTGACAAGTCCAAATAACTAGAGGAGTACATCAAAAGGATTGATGATCTCTATGACAGACCCCAGAGCTCAGATAGTGACAAATTCAACACTGACTCTGATGATTCTTCTGGCACCATTGCCAAGAAAAGGAAAGCAAGAAGCAAACAATGATCAGAGTCCCTCCTTCTAAAGCCAAAGATGTTAATGATATACCATACTACATTTTGCATGACTGTCAGATAACAGAGCCTTGGAAGCAATACTCTAAGAATCAGCTAAAGGCTATGAAGAAAAGAAGAAATCTTAACAAATATGAGAAAGGATCTTCTCAGTTTCCTCCTCCTCCTCCTCCAGACTCAGGATCTGGTGGAGGCTCAGCTTTTCATTCATCTGCTTCAAAGCACAGTTCATCTCAATCTTCACAAAGTTATCAACCTAGAGGAAAATATCAAAGAGGCTATCATTCTAGAAGAGGTCAGTACAGAGGAAATCAGAGAGAGCACAGAACTTACTCCAGAAAACAAAGGGAAGGGCAAAGTCCTATTGATTCTACTCAAGGTCCTTTCCCTTACAAGCTTAGAGATACAGTTGTCACCAGGACTCCTACTGATTTAGAATCAATCAATAGATATGAACCTCTAGTCCCATTTGAAGATCCTGAAAACAATCCATTGTCATGGACTGCCAGAATGAAAGAGCTTGTTGCACTAGATCAAATGAAAAAGGCCAAAGAGCAAGGCAAAGACATTTCCAACATTACAACCCTTTCAGATCAAAGAAAGACAGAATTAGAGAGATATTCTTCAAGAAAATTCTTTGATCCAGAAGATTATATGAAGCTGCATCCTGAGGCTGTAGTTCCAAGGCCTAGATCCCAAACCTTCTTAGGTGAAGATGATGACAGAAGATCAAAGAGAGAAGCCCTCAATCCTAACAGGGAAATTCTGTTTAAAAAGGGAAATGAGAAGAAGTGATTTCTGTAAGCTGAACAAACTTCTATCTCTTGCTGATATTCTATCTGTGATCTTCATGCTGCTATGTCATTGTTGGTTTAGCTTTTGCTTTGTCTGTATGCTTATTTATTTCCTATTTTGTCCTGTAAATAGTAATCCTAACCCAAATAAGGGGAGATTGTTGGAACACCCTATAACTAATTTGGGAAAGGATCACTATGTTTTTAGGAATTTGGTTTGACCTAGTTGTATAGTTGAAAAGGTCAAATTAGAATGAGTCTAAGGGTTAGAACTTAGGTTTGAAGCTGCCCCCAAGACCATTCAAAGATCAGGATTCAGTGCTGAGACAAAGACAATTCTCGTCGAGCTCAGGTCGACGAAACGTCGAACTCAGGTCGACGATCTCTGAGCTCAGTTCCATAAGGCGTCGAACTCAGGTCGACGATCTTCGAGCTCAGATCGACGCTTTGTATCTAGTTCTTTTCTAGTCGCCGAGCTCAGGTCGACGATCGTAGAGCTCAGGTCGACGTTTTTTGTCTCTAGTATAAATCCAGTCTCTGAGCTCAGGTCGACAATAGTTGAGCTCAGGTCGATGATTTCTGTGAGAGATCGACGCTTTCAGAATTCAAATTCAAGAACAGTTATGGAATTCATTCAGATGTATTTCCTGCATATATTGCAAAGGATTATGTAACTGTTTCAAGCAATCTGGAGCAAGTTTCAAGGAAGGCTAAAAGGAATGTTACTTAGGACTTACCCCAGAGATAGTTGTCAATTATGGAAGTCATTTATGACTGAGTAACGGTCATCTAAGTCAGAATCTGATATACTCCTATAGAATATGTTTTTGAATAAGAGATAACAGATCAATAAGATAGACAAGGGATATACAGGATTATCAGATTGAGAAAAAGAGTTACAGAAGAGAGATCAAAATATACTCTGATCAAGAACTCATCTTATTGAATATACAGATTCACTGAGTCAAAATCTTCAAGAACACAAGGAACTTTTCTGTGGAGAAGATCATCCGTTTTTCTACTCCTCCAAATCCTCAAGTGTTAAAAAGCTTCAACATCAAGGACTCCAGACATCACACATTTCAGCATCTGCTGAAATCATCTTTTGCTGGAGATCTAAAGCAACTGAAGACCTATCACCCTTGCAAAGCTCACCTTCCTGAACCCTTACAGATCTCAGGGGGAGCTTTAGCAACATCTTCCACTTGTCTTCTCTCAGATTGTTGTCAAATAATAACAACTCAACTTGTTTTCTTTTTTCCTTTCTCTCCTATAAAAGGGTTTATCAAAACTCCCTTCAAAAGTTCTTAAACTGGTTTTTGAGACCTTGTCAAAACTCAGTGGTGGCAAGACACCTTATCAAAAAATCTTATTTTGGTTTTCTAGCACCTTATCAAAAGCTCATTGGTGCCCAAGACACCTGATCAACTATTCCTGCAGTGGATTCCTACCTAGGGTGGTAGAAGAGTGGATTTACCCAGTTTGTTGGGGAACCACTATAGATCCTTGTGTCATCTGGTTGCTGTGTGTTTGACTTTACTGTGTGCTGTGTGATTTCTTATTTCTTCCTTTAGTTTTTATTTCACTCCAAGCACCTTACATATATACATAAATTAAGTCTTCTACTGCTTTACAGTTTTTAATTGTAAATTATTTTAAAATACTCTATTCACCCCCCCCCCCCACTCTAGAGTGAAGATAGATCTTACCCTCACTTTCAGACTTCTATTCAGTACATAATTTGCTGAGCTTACAGTCTCTGCCGAATAGGATAGGGGCAAATAAGCATCTGAAAAGTAATGTGCCTGCTGATTCAATCAGTGTTCTATTCTTCCTTTCAGCAACCCCATTTTTGTAAGGTGTTCTAGGAGCTGAGAAGCATTGTCTGATGCCTTCCTTCCTACAGAACTCTTGCATAATAAGAGACTCAAAATAAGTACCATGATCACATTTGATCAATGCAATTGGAGTAGAGTACTCAATCTGTATGTTCTTGAGAAAGTCTGTAAGAATCTTAAAGTTATCAAACTTTGATCTCAGAAAGAAAACCCAAGTGAATCTAGAGAAGTCATCTACAATTACTAAAGTATAAGATTTCCCTTCTATACTTTGTACTGTTATAGGGCCAAAAAGGTCCATATGTAGTAAGTACAGAATTCTAGGTGAGTCACTTTTAGTTAATGATTTAAAGCTACTTTTAGTTTTCTAGCCTAGCTGATAAGCCATGCAAAGGCTTTCCTTCTTATAGAGGTAAGAAGGCAATCCTCTAATAAGGTTGTCTTTGGATAACCTAGCAATATTTTTTAGGTTTACATCCCCTAATCTCCAATGCCAAAGGTCATTATTATTACTAGTTGAGTTAAATAGACAGATTTCTGATTTAGCTGATTTGAAATTTACTAGGTAAATGTTTCCTACCCTAGTATCAGTCAATACTACACTATTGTCTAAAGAAGTGATAAAACAGGAGTTTTAGTAAATGATACCTGAAACCTTTCATCATATAACTGACTTATGGAGATGAGGTTGTGCTTCAGTCCACTTACATAAGCTACATTCCTGAAGGTGACAGCTCCAACTTTAACTTTTCCATAGCCCTCAGTCTGGCCACAATTGGAGTCACAAAATATCACTTTTGGTCCTAGATTTGCCTTGAAGTGAGTTAGGTTGGCCTTACTTCCTGTCATATGCTTAGAACAACCACTTTCCAAATACCATTGTTGTTCTATGGTAGAACAATCTTTTTCCTGCAAAACAGATTAGTCCTTTTTTACCCAAGTTACCTTGGGTCCTTCTCTCTTGACATAATTAAAACATCGATCTCTGGTCGACGAACCATACTTGTTTCGTCGATCGTAGTTCAGAGAATAGTAATAATACATGTTTGCGTTTGGAGTTCGTTGACTTGAGTTCGACGAACTGTACACATTTCATCGATCTGAGTTCGACGAAATATGCTGAACATAGTTTTTATTATTATTCTTATTACTTCTTTTCTTTCTCATAGTTTTGTGTTTTAGGTCAGTTTGTTTAGGACTATTATTTCCCACTTTTTCTTTTCCCTTTTCAGAAACAAATTTAACTCATTTGGTTAATATATTTTTCTTAATTAGGGGGGGGGGTAGGCTTGCTGAAGCACCCAAGCCTAACTTGCCATTCAATCTGGCATTGACTGTGCTCGTAATGTCCATCAGCTTAAGGCTTCTCCCATTGAGAGATTCCTCAAGTTGCCTGGCCTCACATAATTCTATCTTTAGTTTTATGATTTCTTCATTAGCTAGTGTTATTTCATTCTTTAACTTATCATTTTCTAGCATTAAGTTATTCTGTTAAGTTAATTTTTCTCTAAGTTGTTTAATAACCTTTTCAGAATTAATTAAATATAAGCACATTGTTTTAAATTCAGTTTTGAAATCTTAAGAACTATAATCAAAAGATGAAAATACCTGATCAGCTTCTGATTCTTATACTTCTTCGTTTTCAGATTCATTTTCAGCATCTAAAGGGCTGCAAGAGGCATTGATAACCATGAGGCATATTTCCTTTGCCTTTGCCTTTTCTTCCTCTTCTTCTTTACTAGAGCTGGAAGATGTGGATTCATCTTCTGTATCACTCCATGTTTCAGCCTCAAATCCCTTTTCCTTCTTTTTGTGCTTGCTGGAAGAGGGCTTGTTGTAATGCTTGCTTCTGGATTCCTTTTCTCTTCTCCTCTCCCTTTTTTGATTCTCAGGACATTCATACATGAAGTGTCCTGGTTTCCTGCATCCAAAATACACTACTTCTTTAGTAGGAGTTTTGTCATACCTGGGCTTGCTGTCATTTCTGGATGACTTTTTCCTGAAGTCCTTCCTTGCCATTTTATAGAATCTCTTTGCAAGGAGACTCATCAGCTCTTAATTTGGAGCTTCAGTCTCTTCAGCAGCTTTGAATGCAATGTTTTGTTCTTTTCTTGCTAGAGGAGGAGTTCTTTGCTCACCAGCTTCTCCGAATTTTATCAACTGCTCATAAGATTTTAGCTTTCTTAGGAGAGATTCAGTTGAAATCTCATTCAAGCTTCTGGCATCTTTGATTAGCCAGATCGTGGTGTCCCATGAGCTTAGGAAGCACATTAGGATCTTGTCATTCACCTCTGTGAGAGAGATGTCTTTGTCCAGTGTCTTCAGCTCACTGATGATAGAGCTTAGTCTGTTGTACATATCACTAACAGATTCAGCTTCATCTTTCTTGATTTTCTCATACTGTGAGATGAGAGTTGATCTTCTGTCCTTTCTCTCATCTATTGAGCCAGCAACCATCTGGTTTAGAGAATCCCAGATTACTTTTGTAGAGGTGCATTCAGCCACCTTTTGAAAAATGTCATCTGATATAGTTTGAGCCAATATGTTCATGGCTTTAGCATCTGCAATCTTAGCTTTCTTTTGGGCATCTATCCACTCAGGTGGTGGAACATCAAGAGTGTTTGAGGTTGAAGTTGAAGCAGTTGCTACAGTACGAGGTCCTGTCAAGATAGAATTAAATATATCCTCATCAATAGAGTTCATATATAACTTAATTCTTGCCTTTGAGAAGGAAAAACTATTTAGGTTGCATACTAGAGGTCTGGTGCTTGCATAATCCTTGTTTTGTGCCATTGTGATTGAGAATAGTTGGGAAGTGGAAAATCTGATCTAACTGGATCTTTGTTCAAGTATTAACTTGTACAACCAAACAAACACACCCATCGATACCAATTGAAAGGAGGGTCATTCTTAGTGAATCCAGTTGATTCTGTGGCTTCACTACCATCCAAAAATCCTAGTGAAAGTACAACCAAGCACAGTTCACCACAGGTGGAGGATCGCACGGCCGCCCACCCCGTGAACTTAGGGCACATTGACAGTGTACCGTACTTCCCGGATACCACCTCCGTTCAGAGGTCCTTGACTTGACGGATTACTTTGAGCATTTCAGTCTTTACGGACCCTGGCCTGAGACTCTCATTATGCCACCGACGAGAGCCAATTTCCGCTACTATCATATCATAGTCCACATAATGCAAGTGCAGCTCCACCATTTCCCATTGCTCAAGTCGCCCTACCGTCTCCGAATACCGTAGTACTCATGGCCAAACCTGCAGGGCGCGGGTCGGTTTTGCCTTTCCTGTTCGGCTCCCTGGCCTAATAATTCTGAACCCCATGGGCTCACCGTTTTCCAAAGAAAGTCCCAACATGTCTCCTGGAGACAGGCCTCGCACATAAAATCCCAATTATACAAGGTTGGCCCAATGCCACCTAGTTGGCAGGAATGCGTTTCCGCCCAGTTTTCTGGGTGCACCTTAGAGTTAATCCCCAAGGCTCACTGTTGCAATCTACCATGTAGAAAGCCCGAAGAACAACATAATACAAAGTCTTCTCCGACAATCAATTTACAATGCAACATCACCGATCCAGACAAACACATCCGGGTAGGCTTCACACAAAATGCCTATGCCCGTACTTCGATTCCGGACTCCAAATAAGGGGGACTTCACATATCTACCCCAAGAAACACCGCACACTCGCGGGAGCGTGTTTACCATGTAGAAAGGAAGAAGACTTCACATATCCAAGTTGAGAATTGTTACCCTTGAAGTCAATTTTGGCTCCATGAGAAACTAGCCGGATGGAAAGCTTTGTAACGAGAATTCCTCCGCGGATCCAGTTTTGGTTTTCGATTCGGTTCTTCGATGCTCCGCCGGTGGCTGGGATCCTCCTCCTTATTCTTCATTGCTTTCTCCTCTCTCTAAGACTTAAGAAATAGAAAGGCCAAAAGAAAGTGAGGATTTTAACCCCCACTCCCGGCCTTAAGGAAGGAGGATTAATCCTAAGCCGTCAGATCTGATTTAAAGAAAACGAACGACTCGGTTCCAGCCAAAAAGTCACTAAAATAAGCCGAACACAGCTTTGCACACGGCCGTGTGCCTGGCCGTATGCCCTACTTGCACACGAAGTTATCGATCCAGAGAAGGACACGTGTCAAGACACGCCCGTGTCTCAACCAGACACGCCCGTGTTGGGTCATCGACACGCCTGTGACCAGGGCGTGTCACGCATAACCGCCATGCCAACCGACACGTCCCTTGGTAGACATGGGTGGCCACACGCCCGTGCCGAATTTGACACGCCTGTGTCATACAGTACACGCCTGTATACCACGGCCGTGTACTCCTGACAACACACCCAGGGTTTCAACCCGAGAAGAACACGAGTGGTGACACGGGTGAGGACACGCTCGTGTCACCCCTGACACGCCCGTGTCACTACTGTTCAAAATCGTGTTTCTTGCTATGTCCTTTCTAGGACATAACCCAGCCAACACTGAAGAACATGGCCATTAACACGCCCGTGTCCCAGGCCGTGTAGCCCTATAAAGGCACAAAAAATTCCTTAGGACGCGACCGACTCATTTACAATTTTCGGGGCGTTACAAATCTCCCCCCCTTAAAGAATTTCGTCCACGAAATTATGTAAATATACACAACCTAAGACTTACCCAAACGAAACAACTCGGGGTATTCCTCCAACATAATCTGCTCCCGATCCCATGAAAGATCTTAACGACCGCAATTATTTCAACAGACTTTAACCATACAGAAACTTCCTATTGCAGCGTTGATAAGTAAATTTTGTTTTAAAGAAGATAGATTTGGTTTTATATAATCTTTTACGTATATAAGTCTATCTCTTTTTTACTTACTTATATCCTGTGGATTAAGGCAAGAGTACCTATCGCATAGGAGTATAGTATTTTGTAAAAAATATCAAGGTCATATTTTTCCTGGGATCGGTGTTAATTATTCTACTTTTTAGAACAGACTATTATTTTATCGAATGAACGGAGTGGAGTTTATATTTAAAAACAAAAGATAGAAGAATATATATTCGTGATTTTATTAAGATAGGGACTTAGAAGGTAGTCCTCGATTTCAGAATTACTTTGAGAGAATATTAATTCAGCTATTAAAGAACAACTTTATTTCTTTATTACCTAACTTAACGAGAGGGTCCCTTTGGTAGCATCTCTGACTCGAAAGTACAACCGGGGAGGCTTGCGTTTAAAACGGGTTAACGTAAACGTAGTGTCTCTTCACCTGATATATGATCAATTAACAGAAAACCCTAGTTAGGATAACTAGAAAATAGAGTTGAAATAGTTGAAAATAATATCCAGCCCAGAGCTCATCTTGACCAAGTGCTAAGGGTTCTTAGCCTCTTCTCAGGATGGGGGCGGTATAAAGTACAGAAAATAATATCTAACTATCTATCTTTATCCAGGACTTAAGCTTTCGCTTCACCTTTCAATTGGGATAGGGTAGTAAAAGCTAAAATTTCACAGAGCTTTCACACTATCTTAATCCAGGTCATAGGCTTTCGCCTTGCCCTTCATTCGAGATAGTATGAAATAATAAGGTTTTTGAAAATAGTTTTGAAAGTAGTTTCACACTATCTTAATCCAGTACATAAGCAGAGCTTCGCCTTTCATTCGGGATAGTATGAAAAAAGGGAAAGTAAAACTGAAAAAAAGCAGTAAAGTACTCAGAATTGAAATTGAAAGTGTCTATTTTATAAAGTCCGAAAAATTATTACAACTTTCTAAAAAGCTGAAAAGAAAGCTAAAATATTACAACTTATAGAACTTTAGAACACTTGAAAGTTACTACCAGTTCCTTGTCAGAGAGCTGGGGAGTCCTAACAGTTCTTAAGGAAACTGCTAGTGTTCGAATAATTCTACTCAGCCCTGCCCCCCTATTTATAGGAAAAAATTTCAAGTGACACGCCCCCTGACACGGGCGTGTCGGGTAGGGCGTGACAGGGTCACGGGCGTGACTTCCAGCATGTTGGGACGGGTGTCGAGCTGGTTGGAACTTCGGATAGAATTTGAGCAGGTCACGGGCGTGACAGACGATGTCACGGGCGTGTCAGGAAGCTGATTCATCAGGTGGCACGGGGCATGGCGACAGTGCGGCAGCTTGCTAGTATATTAGATAGAACTTCAGGACACGGGCGTGTCGATTTTGTCACGGGCATGTCTATCGATTTTTTCGGTTTTCCTGTGTAAAAAATAGCAAACAAAATGGAATTAAAAAGGGCTGTCACGCCCTAGGTCACGGGCATGACCTAGGGGCGTGACCTAAGTAAAAAATACAAAAAATTCAGAAAAACTTAGAAAATAAATCTAAAACAAAAAAATACAATATAATAAAAATAGTTAGTTTTATATATCAAAACTAAGGGTTTATTTATCAATATTTAAGATTAATACTATATAAAATTGTATATTTTTATACTCATCAAGCATCGTGTGACTTCAAAGTCTTCAATACATACGGGCTTGACCTTCGTCGTCATCCCACAATCAAACGGCACCTGACCGACCGCAACCACATGCAAAGGCTCTAGCACCGCCTTCTGCAACCCCGATATATGGAACACATCATGTCGCCCACTCAAGTTCACTGACAACTTCAGTCAATACCCTGCTTCACCACTCCGCTCCAGGAGCTCAAACGGTCCATGGTACCTCGGACTCAGCTTCTTAAGGCGTCGAGCTCGCGAGACACCATTGAACGGCTTGATTTTTAACTATGCTCAATCGGCAACAGCGAACTCCACGTTCCTATGCTTTGGCATTATAGTATTACACCTGTCTGTCGTGATTGATCTGCAACCATTCCTGAACTGTTTGTACTGTCGAAGTGGCGTCTTCCAATGTCTGTTATTTGTACAACATTAAATCACCTGTCTCCAACCAAGACAATGACGTGCGACCTTTTTATCCCATACAAGGTCTCGACAGGCGCCATTTGTTAACTCTCCTGGTAGCGATTATTATACGCAAACTCCACTATGTACATGTGATCTTTCCACGGTCTTCAAAAATCCAAGACGCACATGTGAAGTATATCCTCCATCGTTTACTGGCCCATTCGGTCTGAACAACCGTCTGCAAATGGAAGATCGTACTGAAGCTTAGCTTAGTTCCCAAAAATTCATGCACCAGCCTGGTATCGTTAGATGTGAAATGTTCATCTCAGTAACTTACAATACTACGGGGTGCACCATACAACCGAATAATGTTATCCATATAGAATTTGGCTATCTTTTCCACCGGATAATCTTTTTTCAGTCCTGGGCACCAGAACAACTTCTTCAAACCTCTAAACATTTTGTGCACTCACGGTGAATTGAGTACTTGGTATGTTGAGCCTCGTACATAACCTCCTGCCGCAAAATCTCCACACTTGGGGTGCATAGACGGTTGTTCTTCCATAACAGTCCGTTTTCAAATACCATATTGGGGATTTGACCTATCAAAAGCATCATCCGGGATCTGCTTGTCCACGCAAGAGATTTCCAATATCTCCAAAACTTGCGCCAAAATGTATTTCTAAGATGTTATCCCCCAATAAATCCATCCACCTCCACTCCCACAAGTTTAAATCCTTTTTATCCAATAAGCACTTCAGGCTCCTTAGATCGATTTAGATACCGACCATCACGCCGTTTAGGTAGCGCCTTTAAAGCTTCAAGGCGAATATCACGGTCGCTAACTCGAAGTCATGGACCGGATAAATCCTCTTGCGAACTACCAACTAACGCGAGCTATATATTATTAAACTCCCTGAAAGTGAGGGGATAAGATACTTACTACTCTAGAGGGGGGGGGGGGGGGTGAATAGAGTATTCAAAAATTAAGGAGACTCTAAACATTTCTCTTAGAGCTATTGCGAAATAGAAATATGAAAGCTTAAAACCTAAAGCTTATCAGAGTGTAGAGAATAAAATATCAAGCTAACTGAAGTTTCAGTTGAGCTTTAATCCTAGCACAGCACTTAGCAACCTAGTTAAATCTATCACCGCCACAGTTCATCAATTAAAGTAAGCAACCAGACAACACAAGAGATTTATAGTGGTTCCTCAATTGGGTACATCCACTCTTCTACCACCCTAGTAGGAATCAACTATAGATTTTTGTTCAGGTGCCCTGCCACCACAAGATCTGCTGTAGGTAGATCTAGAGACCCTTTGAGCTTTTGATCAGGAGCCCAAAATCCAATAGGTTTTTGATTAGGTGCCCTATCACCAAAAATTCACTTTTGAAGGGAGTAATAACCCTTTTACAAGGAGGTTAAAAGAAAGATAAAAAGGTGTCTTCTCTGTGTTCAGAGAAGCTAGTGGATTTCTCTGAGAAAATAAAAGCTCCCTTGGCTTAGAGAATGTCTAGGAAGAAGCTTTGCTTTAGGGTGCAGGAACTTCAAAATTCTTTGAAACTCTTTTTGATGCAGCTATGAAGAAGACTCAAGATGATGATGGATGTTCTTTTTCAGCAGCTTTTGCAATCTGGAAGGAAAGTTCTTCTTGAGAGCTTGAACACTGAGTGTTGATTTTCCTGAAGACAGGGTGAACTCAGGAAGAAGCAGAGGAACAAATCCTTTTTCTTTAGAGCTCTTGTTCTATCACACTGGTTGCTATCTTCTGAGTTTCTGTATATCTCTTATTTGTATTCAGCCAACTATTTTATAAAATAGAAACTTTTTCTCTTTCTAACAATGCCTCGAGCCTTGCACAAAAAGATCTTTCCAAAGTAATATAATAAGTCAAATAAAGAAGCTGCGAATATAGTCTTATCTGTCATTCCCAAAACGGATTTAAGGATATTAAAATATCCTATCAATTTGACTTTGCACAAGAGACAAATTCTAACGGCTATATTACAGCTGTACGAAATCCACTCTTTCCAAACGACTTTATTCTGTCAAAATCTTTTAATCAATGCATAAGAAATATTGCAAATAAGCAACAGAGTATAAGCATTGTAATAAGCAGAATATTTGAATATAATTTATTTTAAACAAGAGTAAATAAAACAGGGAATCAAATGAAATGAATATTGATAAAAGCAGACAGAAAACGTCGACCAGAGATCGAAGATCGTCGATATGAACAAGCAGATCGTCGACCTGAAGAAAAGCTGTCTACACAGAAAATGTCGACCAAGGCTACACGATCGTCGATCTGAATAAGAATATCTTTGACCTACTTCAGAGTTCATATAACTCTGAGATCGTCGATCATCAATCGAAGATCGTCGAGAGACAGTCGACTATCGTCGAGCACAAAACTACTAAACAAAATTTCCATTTCAATTCAATCTCAACTATCCTATCTGGGTCTATCCTAACTAAACCTAGGGTAGACTAACATTTAGTCTAACCATTGACCATAGATAATTCTTGGGTCAATTAAGCCTAATTGAGATGACATGGCCCAAATCAAAACTAGGGAACCAACAATCTCACCCTATTTGGGTGATGTCACTCAAACACTAGCAAATCTAAGATAAGCAGATAAACTAAACAGCAATAGATAAATCATTAAACAGATTTAGATTAAACAGATAACCAACACAAATATCATAATTTATTATCAGCAGAATCTGAAGGGAGAATAGAAGTAGCAGAGGAGAAGGTGATTTTTCTGTTAGGATCATATGCATCTTTCTTTGATAATTTCAAGTCCTTCTCTCCAATGATCTTTAGCTCTCCAGCTTTGGGTAGAACAGCTTCAGGATGTTTCTCCATATATTTTGAAGCATCAAAAACTTCTGAGCTTACTTGGAATCTGTCTAATTATTTCTTTCTGTATGTTGACATGTTGATATCTTTTCCTTTTGCTTTAGCTTTCTTGATCTGAGCAGTTCCCACCAATTCTAAAAGTCTAGCCATTTTTAAGTTTGGATCAAGCTCTTGACTTTCATAAGTGTTTTCATCATCAGGATTCAAGGGATTTACATCCTTAAACTTTACTAATTGAGTTAGAAAACTCTCAGTTTGCTTGATATTTGAATCTTTTGGCTCTTGAATCATAAGACTGGTTGGAGGAGCAAACTCAGCATATCTCTTGCTAGATTTGTCAGAATATATAACACTTTTTTCTTTTGACATCTGCTATCTTGACTTGAGCAAGTTTTTATTTTGAAGGAGACTTAGGAGCTGAAGGAGGAGAGAGAGTTGGTTGTTGAAATATAACTTCTTTTATTTTCTCTCTTTGACTATCTGAATGCCTGGTCTGCCTCTGATCATGAGACCTGCTTGAAGGAGGCTGCCTGCCCTTCCTATGATATGTGTAAGGTTGATCTGGTTTGGTAGAAGGAGCAGAAGATCTGGGAGCAATGTTTCCTAATGCACCAGCAAAGGGAGGAGGAGGAGGAGGACCTCTCTGAATTCCTTTGGGAGGAGGAGAGTTCTTCCTGCTCTTCTTCCTTGCTTTCTGGGAATTTTTAGAAAGCCACATCCAGGGCTCAAAGCTTTTGGACTTGGGATCAATTCCTTTAAAAATATAATATGGAATGTCATGATCTGGATTTGGAGGAGGTGGAGCAACAGTCTTCCTTTTCTTTTTAGCAATCCTTTTCCTTTCCTTATTATCCTCTGAATCATCAGAATCTTCATCCCCATCCTCTGAGTGTGAGGACTGAGGTCTTGCATACAGATCATCAATTTCTTTAAGCATAGCTTCGTCTTGTTCTTTAGATTTCAATATAGCCTTTTCTCTTTCTTCTTCTAGTATATCTTTTTCCAAAAGAGAGTCCAAATCAGGACCTGGGGTATCAACCCAAAGAGTAGAAGGGGCAGAAGATACAGCAGACTCAACATCTGGAACAGAAACTGGCACACTATTATCTGAAAGCTCTACTGAATTCCACTTATCTTCTAAGAAGGATGTAATAATCCCTTCTAGATGTCTGGCAACTATAGGAGTGGAAATATCCTCAAGACAGAATTTGAAGGCAAAGGCTGCTTCAGTTATTGCTTTAGAAATAATAAAACTATCCAAAAACTGAAGGCACATTGGTCTCTGAAAGCACACAATGGCCTGAAGAGGATCAAACGAGCAAGGGGAGGACTGATAATGGCCTCCAAGAGAAGAGAGAGAGGACTCATCATATGAATCAAGAAATGCCTCCAGTTCATCTGGAACTACTAGAGCATCTAGATCTTCTACTATCCTCTGGATTCCATTTGAAAGAGCATCTAAACATACTTCTAGCTCCACTGCTGCTGAAGATTACATAACTTGATGAGCCAGAGCAGAGCTTGAGTCATCATCATTGAACATCTCCCCCTGCCTTGGTTTAGTGGGAACTAAACCCAGGCCCTTAGATGAAGAAAGGGCTGAGAGGGCAGTATAGGAAGCAGCAAGAGAAGAGATGGAGTTAGCAAGGGGGCTATGGCTTCAGCTATCATTTTTTTGATGGATGGGGTAATGAGGTCTAGAATACTTGGAATGAATTCTTGTGTGATATGGAAAGATGGAGTAATGATAGATGGAGAATCATCAGAATTGATGTTCTGCTGAGCTGGGGCTTCATCAAGCGGAGAATTGTGATGAGATGGATGATCATGAGTGGGTTATTGATGATAAGAAGAAGGAGCTGGGGAATGATGAGGAGATGGAGTTAGCAGATTGAACATGGATTCTATATTGAAGTTGGGTATCTCAGCTAGATGAGCTGGAGTTAGAGAAGCAGATTGAGATGGATGGTTTACGGGAGAAGAATGAGTTGTGATGGAGGTGGATGGCAAGGAGGGTAAGGCAGGGATTTCTTCACTAAGGTGGGGAGTGGCTTCAGAAGCCCTTGTGCCCTCAGATGTGATAGGGGCAGACTTATCCTTTGAAGGTTTATGAATAACCCTTTTCCACTTAGCAAACAGGGAAGAATCGATTCTTTTGCTGGCATTGATGGCTGTAGGAATAGAGCCTAATAGCTGGGAAGCTTTCTTAGATAGAAAGAGCCTAATCAGTCGACCTTTGGTCACCTCTTTCTTGTTGTTCTTTCTCATGATCAACTCAAACAGCAGTCCAGCCCAATTGATTGACTTCTTATTCACAATAACTGACATCAAGGCAAATTGTTGCCTGTTAATGTTGTCATGAGCGGAATGCTTTCCAAGCAGCACTTTTCCGACTAGGTCAGCCAAGAACTTGAAACAAACAGATAGATTTACTTTTAACAACTTAGAGGGAATTCCTTCTGCATGTCCCATCTCTATCTACATCCTACCATATTCTACAGAATCTTGCTCATACTCTTCTGTTCCATTCTTTAACTCAAAAGTTTCAGTCAGAATTTAAGGAGTAAGAGTTACCTCCACTCCGTTGATTGTTTCGGTCATCACTTTGTCATTTGAAGAAGATGTATACACCCATTCTTTTATCTCTGAAAAATGGAGTTTGGTCTTTGCAGACATGAGCTTTTTGAGTCCTTGTTCATCGCATAACTACAACATTTCCTTGAAAACTTGATCACTGTCACTGAAGGAATCGATGTCAACAGAGAAACCGGCATCGAACTTCATAACGGACAGGGTTGCAGAGGAAATTGCCATGACGAGAAGAATTGCAAGAGAAGAGAGAGAGAAAGCGCGGGACGAGAGCTCGAAACAGTTCTGGAAGCATAATATGAAATGGCGAGCTCCGTCAATAATCTTCAGACCTAAATAGACGATCGTTTAGAAATAAACTAGAATCGTCGATCTATGAATTAAGATCAGGAGAATCGTTCGTCGACCGTCGATCGACGATCGATTTCCGAAGTAGAGTCGTCGATCATCGATCGATGATTTCTGTCTCTCAAGGCAAAGAGCTGTCGTAGACCAAGGGTCAACGATTTAGCTCAACCTGTTCGACTATCTTCAAACACCGTTCGATGATTTCAGAACAGATTTCAACTTAGTAGATTTTTACACTTAGTCTAATCCATTCATCATGCCTAGTTGATTCAAAAATAATAGATGTTTCTGTTCATCTAAAGGCTTTGTGAAAATGTCACTTCTCAAAAGATCTGTGGGTATAAACTCGAGATTTATTTTATTCTTGTCAACACAGTCTCTAAGAAAATGGTTTATAATGTAAATGTGCTTGGTTCTAGAATGGTGCACAGGATTTTTTGCTATAGAGATAGCACTGGTACTGTCACACATAATTTTGGTGTTTCTGTGTGTGTACCCATAATCCAAGAGTTGATTGTGAATCCACAGAATCTGTGAACAGCAACTAGCAGCTGCTATATATTAGGCCTCTGCAATTGAAGTTGAAACAGAAGTCTGCTTTTTGCAAAACCATGAGACTAATCTCTCACCTAGGAACTGACAAGTCCCTGAGGTGCTCTTCCCGTCAACTCTACAGCCAGCATAGTCAGCATCTGAGTATCCAATCAACTCAAATTCTGATTCAGCTGGGTACAAAAGTCCTAAATTTGGGCATCCCTTCAAGTATCTTAAGATTCTCTTGACAAGAGTTAAATGAGATTCCTTGGGGTTTACCTGAAATCTAGCACAGAGGCATGTGACAAACAATATATCAGGCCTACTTGCAGTTAGATATAATAGGGAACCAACAATGGCCCTATAATATTTCTGATCAACAGGCTTTCCCTTTTCATCAGAATCAATAACTACATTAGTAGCCATAGGAGTGTGCATTGCTGAAGCATCTGCCATCCCACACTTCTTTACCAATTCCTTGGTATACTTAGATTGGGAGATGAAGATGCCATCAGCATCTTATTTCACTTGGAGACCAAGGAAATAAGACAGCTAACCCATACTACTCATCTCAAACTTAGAATGCATTAGGTCTGAGAACCTTTTGCATAGTTTGGAATCAGTGAAACCAAATATAATGTCATCCACATAGATTTGAACTAACAGGATTTTGTCCTTGTGGTGCTTAATAAAAAGGGTTCTATCAACTATGCCTCTAACAAACTTATGTTCTAATAGGAAACTAGCTAGAGTCTCATACCATGCTCTAGGAGCATGCTTAAGTCCATACAGAGCTTTTTACAGCTTAAAAACATGTGAGGGATAAGTTGAAGAAATGAAACCAGGGGGTTGTTCAAGAAATACCTCTTCCTTTAGCTCTCCATTCAGGAATGCACTCTTTAAATCCATTTGGAACACCTTAAACTTCATGTAGGCTGTATAGGTTAGAAAGATCCTTATAGCCTCTAGCCTTGCAACAGGAGAAAAAGTCTGATCATAATCTATGCCTTCTTCCTGTCTGTAGCCTTGTGCTACAAGCCTTGCTTTATTCCTTATGAAAATTCCTTGTGCATCCAATTTATTTCTAAACACCCATTTGGTGCCTATAACCAGCTTACCTTTTGGTTTAGGGACCAAATTCAAGACTTTGCATCTTTCAAACTGGTTTAGCTCTTCTTGCATAGCAATGATCCAGTGGGGATCTTGCTCAACATCTTTTATGGTTAAGGGCTTAACCTGAGAAAGAAAAAAGCAAGCATCACATCTTTACTTAGTTGATGTCTAGTTTGCACACTAGTTGAAATGTCTCCAATCACTTGAGATATAGGATGATCTCTAAGTGTGACATAATCAGTTGGTGGTATGTGATCTTCAACAACAGTTGGAATCAATTCCTCAGGTGGAATTAGATTGGCTGTTGGCAAAGTTGCAATCACTTCTACTTGATCTTCATCACTACCTGAATCAGCTAACTGAGGAATTGATTGAGGTTGAATCTCCTGAGTGAGTTTTAGTTCATCCAAATTCTTGCACAAGTCAGGTACCTGCAAATAGTTACTGAAGGAAGTTTCCTTCTCTCTGTAAAACATTTTTGTTTCATCAAAAGATACATGAACTGACTCTTCAATTTTTAATGTGGATTTATTAAATACCCTATAAGCTTTGCTTACTTGGGAATATCCTAGAATGATTCCCATTGAAGCCTTTGCTTCAAACTTTCTAATGTAGTCTTTGTTATTATTGTGAATGTAAACTACACAACAAAAATTCTAAAATAATCTATTTTAGGTTTCTTTTCTTTAAGCAATTCATAAGGAGTCTTCCCCTTTAGTTTATGTATCAGACTCCTATTCAGTATATAGTTAGCTGTGCTAACTGCTTCTGCCCAAAAGGATAGAGGCATACTGGCATCTGCTAATAATGTTCCTGCAACTTCAATCAGGGTTCTATTTTTCCTTTCCACTACCCCATTTTGTTGAGGAGTTCTAGGAGCAGAGAAGCTTTGCCCGATACCTTCTTTCTCACAGAATTCTTGCATAAGAAGAGATTCAAACTCAGTACCATGATCACTTCTGATCAAGGAAACTTGAGTAGAGTACTCAGTCTGTATACAAAGTAGAAAATCTGTTAGAACTTTAAAGTTATCAGATTTAGTTCTCAAGAAGAACACCCAAGTGAACCTAGAGTAATCTTCTACAATAACTAGGGTATAGAATTTCCCTCCTAGACTCTGTACAGCTATTGGACCAAAGAGATCCAAGTGCAATAGGTACAGGATTCTAGGTGAATCACTTTTGTTTACAGCTTTGAAACTATTTTTGGTTTGCTTGTCTAGCTGACAAGCCTTGCATATGCCTTGCTTCTTGTAGGGCAAAGAGGGCAAACCTCTAACAAGGTTTTATTTAGATAACCTAGATATATTTTTAAGGTTAACATGACTTAGCCTCTTATTCCACAAAGTATTATTACTACTCACCTCATTAAATAAACCGATTTCAGAAGAGGTGGAATTAAAATCTACAAGATAAATATTTCCTTGTCTAATGCCTACTAACACAATTTTATTATTTAAAGTAATATTACACAGAGTATTAGAAAACAAAACCTGATAGCCAGCATCACAAAGCTGTATTATAGAAATGAGATTGTGCTTTAGTCTTGTGACATAGGCTACCTTCTTGAAAGTCACTGACCCTATGGTGAATTTACCATATCCTTCTGTCTAACCACAGCTGGAATAACCAAAGACTACCTTTGGTCCCAACTTGGCTTTGAAGCTTGACAAGTTTTCTTTGTTTCTAGTCATATGGTTGGAGCATCCACTATCCAAATACCACTTGTCCTGAGTGATAGGATAGGCCTTCACCTGCAATAAGATAGATTAAACATTGTGGACCCAGGTAACCTTGGGTCTATTGTTCTTCACATAGGAAAAGCTAGAAATAAAAGAATATGCAGGTTGAGGGTGATATCCTAAGGGATGAGATCTCCTAGGTGGGATAATCCAATTAGCAGACCTAGGGTTGCTATTAAACTTATTCTTTATATTAGTATTGTTGTAATTCTGAAAATTTAGTTCTGATCGTCGATCGGTGTTCGACGATCGGTACCCAGATCGTCGATCTTGGTCCACAGATGAGAGTTCTGGGTTCCACGATCGTCGATCTCTGTTCGACGAATCAGGCTGAGATCGTCGATCCCTCATTGCCAAGTAGTTATACCCAGTAGGTGAGTTCAGTGATCGTCGATTGTCGTTCGATGATGGGTTCAGCGATCGTCGATGGGCATTCGACGATTTTTGTATTTCTATGAATTTTTCTTTCCTTTTTTTCTCTCTTAATCTTATTTAAGGTTTTCTTAGCCTTTTGAATAACCTCAGTTTTGTGTATTCCCTTTTCAGAAACAAACTTTATTGGAGTAGACAGATTTTATTCAAGGAGCAAAGGGGGTTTACTAGGTGAGGCACCTAAGCCTAACTTATTGTTGCCTGTCCTAGTGTTCGCAGTTCTTGTGATTTCTAGCAACTTAAGGCTTCTGCCATTAAGTGAATCTTCTAACCTTTTAGCTTTAGCTAGTTCTAATTTAAGAAATTTAATTTCTTCAGTTGATCTAGTGAGTTCAGCTTCCAACTTAATGTTTTCATTAGATATAGATTCTGATTCAGCCAGTTTATCTCTAAGCAATTTAATTTCCTTTTCTGAGCTAAGCAAGTCTAGGTAAAGAATTTTAAATTCATGCTTAAACTCATCAGAGGTAAAATCATAAGATGCAATTACCTGATCTTAATCAGACAATTCATCCTCCTCATCTTCAGTCATCTCTACAGCTGAGTTACTGCTGCAGGCATTGATTGCCATAAGGCAAGTCCCCTTAGCTTTCTTTTCTTCTTCATCATCTTCAATGGAGCTAGAAGAAGAAGAATCTTCCTCTGAATCACTCTAGGTCTTTGCAATAAGACCTTTCTCTTTCTTCTTATATTTGTGAGAAGATGTCAAGGAGTAGTGCTTCTCATGTTCCTTTTCTTTTCTACTTTCCTTATGCTTTGTCTCTAGACGCTCAGGGAGGATGTGTCCAGGCTTCCTACATCCATAACAAATAATTTCTTTAGAAGGGGTTTTATCATACCTTGGCTTGTCATCATATTTTGATGACTTTATTCTGTTGTCCTTTCTTCCCATCTTGTAAAACCTCTTGGCAAAGAGTGCCAACAGTTCTTCATTTGATTGAGTCACTTTGGACTCATCATCAGCCTTAAGAGCAAGGGTTTTCTCTTTTCTTGTTGGAGTAGGTGCTTTAGCTTCAGCTTCAGCTTCCCTGGTCTTCAGTACTTGCTCAAATGACTTGAGCTTACCAAGGAGAGCTTCAGTTGAGATCTCTGTTGTACTTCTGGACTCCTTGATTGGCCAGATTCTAAGATCCCATGTGCTGGGAAAGCACATCAGTATTTTATCATTGACTTCTGTCAATGTAATCTCCTTATCAAGTGTCCTTAGCTCATTGATAATGGAGCTGAGCCTTGTGTACATGGCTTCTACAGTCTCAGCCTCTTCTTTCTTAAAGTTCTCATACTGGGATATGAGATTGGACCTTCTGTCCTTCCTCACATCAGCTGAACCAGCTACAATCTGATTCTGTTAGTCCCACATAGCTTTTGCTGAGGTGCAATCAGCCACTTTCTGGAATGTCTCATCAGAAATAGTCTGAGCTAGAATATTCATAGCTTTGGCATCAGCTATCTTGGTCTTCTTGTAGGTTTCATTATAGTCAGGAGGTGGCACAACACTGAGATTTTAAGATGTTGTAGCAATAGTTGAAGCAGGTGGTGTTGGTGGACCTGTTAAGATAGAAAAAAAAAATCTTCATCAATTGAGTTCATATAAAGTCTGATTCTTGCCTTCCAGATGCCAAACGTGGCTAAGTTGCATATTGGAGGTCTGGCGCTAGAGTAATCTTTGTACTGGGCCATGAATCTAATGTGAGTGTATATGGTATCAAAGTATCTTATCACAAGATCTTATGGTTCAGGTGTTAGCCTGTTCAACCAATCAACCTAGGAATTGTTAAGCTGTTAAATAACCAACCTCCCTCTGATACCAATTGAAAGTGAGGGGATAAGATACTTACTACTCTAGGGGGGGTGAATAGAGTATTCAAAAATTAAGGAGACTCTAAACACTTCTCTTAGAGCTATTGCGGAATAGAAATATGAAAGCTTAAAACCTAAATCTTATCAGAGTGTAGTGAATAAAATATCAAGCAAACCGAAGTTTCAGTTGAGCTTTAAACCAAGCACAGCACTTAGCAACCTAGTTAAATCTATCACAGCTATAGTTCATCAATTAAAGTAAGCAACCAGACAACACAAGAGATTTATAGTGGTTCCCCAAATGGGTACATCCACTCTTCTACCACCCTGTTAGGAATCCACTACAGGTTTTTGTTCAGGTGCCCTGCCACCACAAGATCTGCTGCAGGTAGATCTATAGACCCTTTGAGCTTTTGATCAGGACCCCAAAATCCAATAGGTTTTTGATCAGGTGCCATATCACCAACAATTCACTTTTGAAGGGATTAATAACCCTTTTACAAGGAGGTTAAAAGAAAGATAAAAAGGTGTCTTCTCTTTGTTCAGAGAAGCTAGTGGATTTCTCTGAAAAATCAAAGCTCCCCCTGGCTTAGAGAATGTACTGGAAGAAGCTTTGCTTCAGGGTGTAGGAACTTCAGATTGCTTTGAAACTCTTTCTGATGCAGCTTTGAAGAAGACTCAAGATGTTGATGGATGTTCTTCTTCAGCAGCTTTTGTAATCTGGAAGGAAAGTTCTTATTGAGAGCTTGAACACCGAGTGTTGATTTTCCTGAAGACAGGATGAACTCAGGAAGAAGCAGAGGAACAAATCCTTTTTCTTGAGAGCTTTTGTTCTATCACACTGGTTGCTATCTTCTGAGTTCTTGTATTTCTCTTATTTGTATTCAGCCAACAATTTTATAAAATAGAAACTTTTCTCTTTCTAACAATGCCCCGAGCCCTGCACAAAAAGATCTTTCCAAAGTAATATAATAAGTCAAATAAAGAAGCTGCAGATATAGTCTTATCTGTCATTCCCAAAACGGATTTAAGGATATTAAAATATCCTATCAATTTGACTTTGCACAAGAGACAAATTCTAACGGCTATATTATAGCTGTACGAAATCCACTCTTTCCAAACGGCTTTATTCTGTCAAAATCTTTTAATCAATGCATAAGAAATATTGCAAATAAGCAACAGAGTATAAGCATTGTAATAAGCAGAATATTTGAATAGAATATGTTTTAAACAAGAGTAAATAAAACAGGGAATCAAATGAAATGAATATTGATAATAGCAGACAGAAAACGTCGACCAGCGATCGAAGATCGTTGATCTGAACAAGCAGATCGTCGACTTGAAGAAAAGCTATCTTCACAGAAAACGTCGACCAAGGCTACACGATCGTCGATCTGAATAAGCAGATCGTCAACCTACTTCAGAGTTCATATAACTCTGAGATCGTCGATCATTAATCGAAGATCGTCGAGCGACAGTCGACTATCGTCGAGCACAAAACTACTAAACAAAATTTCCATTTCAATTCAATCTCAACTATCCTATCTGGTTCTATCCTAACTAAACTTAGGGTAGACTAACATTTAGTCTAACCATTGACCATAGATAATTCTTGGGTCAATTAATCCTAATTGAGATGACATGGCCCAAATCAAAACTAGGGGAAACAATACTCCCATGCTGGAGCAGAACTTAATACGAGTCACTGCCCCATGCAACGCGGTAAACCTCAACTCCTTTGGTTTACTCAGTGAACATGGAATAGTTACCGAGGTCAACCGACTTTTCAGCTCTTCAAAAGCTTGCGCGCACTCCAGCGACCACACAAAACTTTTGATCCTTCTTCGCCAAAGTCGTGAGGGGTAATGTTATCCGCTAGAGGTTCTCTATGAAGCGTCTGCACTAGCCGGAAAGTCTTATAAACTTCAGACTTTTCACAAGCGCAGATAACACAAGCAACTCACGTGTTGCAAATATCTTTGACGGGTTCACCACGACACTTTCTCCACTCAAGACGACCAAGAAACGCTACTGAGGGTAACCAAAGCTCGCACTTAGAGAATTTGACATACAATTGACTTCTCCTTAACCTCTCCAATACCGAATCCAGATGCTTGGAATGATCACCCTCATACCGAATGTATACCAGTACGTCGTCGATAAAGGTTATCACGAACTAGTTCTGGTACTCACTGAACACCCTATACCTCAGATTCATAACACAGACGACACATTTGTCAGCACTAGCGGCTTAACGATGAACTCATAATGCCCATATCGTGTGTTGGATGCCGTTTTGGGAATATCACTTTCCCTTAGCGACAAATAATAGTATCCAGACTTCCGATTCAACTTGAGTACACACTTGACCCATTGAGTTGATCAAACAGATAATCACTTCTTGGGTTGGATACTTAAACTTTTTCTCGTTAAGTTAATCAACTTCTAGCAACCATTACATAGTTGTAAGCTTCCCTCCTCTTTTAACAAGAGGACCGATGCGCTCCAAGGAAATAAACTTGGACGCACGAAACCCTGTTCTACCAGCAATTGAAGTAATACTTCAGTTCTGACATCTCACAACCATAGCTAGTACCAAACTTACCACCTTACGTTTGAAATTGATGTACGCACGCTGCTCCGAGAGCCAGTCATTCCAAAGATTAGATCGAACTCTACAGACAGCAGTAGCGACGCTTGCAAGTCAAAACTCTTGACTCCCTAACCGTAACTTCAAACAACTGGCTCTATTCGGGTGAAAAGGGTACCCGTTAGGCAGCAGTACTCTCGATTTGACTCTTGCCATCGAAGAAGAAACTCCGATGCACGATACATGTCCTTCAGTCAAAAGGAATGGGAAGTTACCGTATCGAATAGTTTTTTCGTCGGATACTCAGAACATTAATACAAATCCTATCATAACCAAACATAGGCTAATATGCGTAAGGCAACAAGTATCTAAAACTTACATACCAAAAATTAAACCATACCTATCACCATGTCAGCTTAATCCATAACCTCCTGATGGCCAAAGTTGTATCCTCTAGGTTGGGATAGAGCATACTGATATGTAGCTGCCTCCAACCCCTTGCCTTTCTCTTTGTAGGTCGCTCTAGGCTTCTTCTCAGACTCCAGACGTCCGCTTCGACACTCTCAGGCAATGTGTCCCAGCTTTCCACAGCAAAAGCATGCGTCCGGGTTTCGGCTAATAGTTGTTCCAGACGCACCAAAAGAAGGAACTAGACCCGACCTCCCTGCCTTCTTACACCATCTACGGAAACCGGACTTCGAGGTGGGTAGATCCTTTTACTCTATCTTCTCAACACTGGAGTCTTTCTTCTCTTAAGCTCCCTTCATAGCTTTCTATGTCCCCTGATCGTCTTTATGATAATCTCGGGCAAAGTGACCAAACCTTCCACATTTATACCAGTATTATGGAGTTTGACTAGTAGATACATCAGGCCTCACTTTACTCCTCTTTTGGTGTACAGACTTTGCGGGACCTGGGGAGTTTAGTAACCTGCACCCTGATGTCTAGTTGATTCTGGCCAGATCTGCTTCCAAAGTTCTAGCCGCCTCCACTAACGCTCGGAATCCAAGTAGCTTTGGTCCTACGAGTAGCAGTCATAATTCATCACGCATACCGTCGTAGAATCTATTAACTATAGTCTGCTCGTTCTCCAAATCAAACCCCGGGTAGCGCCTTATAATAAGAAATGCCTGCAAATACTCCTCAACTGAGTTCGTACCTTGCATTAAAACCATGTTCAACTGCTGATCCAAAGGTTTTATACATGCTAGTTGTTCCATCACACCACTCGGTTTTGAAGTCACCAAGGGATAGGGGGCTGCACTTGCCCTCCAAGTTGTGCTTTAGTCACTGCGAACACCACTTAAACTATTCTTCTTATGGTTTCAACAGAAATTAGGGTCTCAGGCACGTTGTTAAGTGCATTACTCTGCATGGAGTGCTAACCTTGTGACTGCCCCGCACCACTCATAGTCCCTTATAAAGCATAAATATCGATTAAGAGATATACAACTTCTAAAAGCAATCATTGGAACACTCAGGTTCCTCAAAAACAAGTGTATTTTCATTCCTAAGTGGACATTCGTGGGTTCTTTTTAAGTTATAACGATGGCGCACATACAAGTGCTCACCACCCCTTAAAAGAATTCGCCCACGAATTCTAATAAGCAAGACCGGAACCGATAGTCTGATACCAAATTGCAACACCCCTATCATTCCCATGGTATATTGTAGTAGGTCCGGTCGGGGCTCTACGCCATATACTACAGACAGACCGAAGGGTTACAAAATGAAACCATTCTCCCAAACATAAACGTCCTACACAGAGCAACTAGCGGAAGCTTTTAAGTAGTTGAAAGAACCCAATAACATATAACATTTATCATGAATGTCCACCAACCACAATAGGAATGAAATACCAAAATACAGAAAAGTACTTGGCCTTATGGACTTACAAATATTCACTTAACAACATAGTGTTTTACAGACATCGGCTCGCAGGCCGGCCACACATGACAGAAATAAAACAACAGTTAACTATGGCCTTCGAGGGCCAGCAAAGTAGCTTGGGCTTCAGCCCACTATTTGGTACTTGGTTCCGCCGCGCCAGCAAGCAACATTCCACCGTATGGTGGCAAACAAAGAAACGGTCAACTAAAGCTGAC
Organism: Platanthera zijinensis; assembly: GCA_039513925.1. NCBI lineage: Eukaryota > Viridiplantae > Streptophyta > Magnoliopsida > Asparagales > Orchidaceae > Platanthera > Platanthera zijinensis. The sequence continues at coordinate 211,808,088 of CM077079.1, forward strand.
CAAATTATAACGATCCCTCCCCTTATTCGGGACGGCGGTGCTCCTTCCCTGCAATACATTAGCCCAGCTAAACAATTAAGTGTATAAGTATATTTTGCCACAGGTGTAGGCTCGCTCTGCCCAACACCCCGTGCACTCAGGGCACATTCTTAGTGAATCCGGTCGATTCCATGGATTCACTACCATCCAAAAATCCTAGTGAAAGTACAACCTAGAACAGTTCACCACAGGTGGAGGCTCGCACGGCCGCCCACCTCGTGCACTCAGGGCACATTGACAGTGTACTGAACTTCCCGGATACCACCTCCGTTCAGAGGTCCTTGACTTGACGGATTACTTTGAGCATTTTAGTCTTTACGGCCCCTGGCCATAGACTCTCATTATGCTACCGACGAGAGCCAATTTCCGCTACTCTCATGTCATAGTACACATAACGCAAGTGCATCTCCACCATTTCCCATTGCTCAAGTCGCCCTACCATCTCCAAATACTGTAGTACTCATGGCCAAACCTGCAGGGTGCGGGTCGGTTTTGCCTTTCCTGTTCGACTCCCTGGCCTAATAATTCTGAACCCCATGGACTCACCATTTTCCAAAGAAAGATCCTACATGTCTCCCGGAGACAGGCCTCGCACATACAATCACAATTATACAAGGTTGGCCCCAGGCCACCTAGTTGGCAGGAATGCGTTTCTGCCAGTTTTCCGGGTGCACCTTAGAGTTAATCCCCAAGGCTCCCTGTTGCAATCTACCGTGTAGAAAACCCGAAGAACAACACAATACAGAGTCTTCTCCGACAAATAATGCACAATTCAACATCACCGATCCAGACAAACACGTCCGGGTAGGCTTCACACACAATTCCTATGCCCATACTTTGATTCCGGACTCCAAACAAGGGGGACTTCACATATCTAGCCTAAGGAACACCACGCACTCACCGCACACTCGCGGGAGCGTGTTTCCAATGCATAAAGGAAGAGGACTTCACATATCCATGTTGAGAATCGTTACTCTTGAAGTCCGTTTTGGCGCCATGAGAAACTAGCCAGATGGAAAGCTTCGTAACGAGAATACCTCCGCGAATCTGGTTTCGGTTTTCGATTCGGTGCTCCGATGCTCCGCCGACACCTGGGATTCTCCTCCTCCTCCTTCTTCCTTCCTTTATCATCTCTCTAGGACTTAATAAAGAGAAAGGCAAAAAGAAAATGAGGAGTTTAACCCCCACTCTCGGCCTTAAGGAAGGAGGTTTAATCCTAAGCCGTCAGATCTGATTTAAAGAAAACGAACGTCTCGGATCCAGCCAAAAAGTGACTAAAATAAGCCGAACACGGCTTTGCACATGGCCGTGTGCCTGGCCGTGTGCACTGCTTGCACATAAAGTCGTCGATCCAGAGCAGGACATGGGTCAAGACACGCCCGTTTCTATGCCAGACACGCCCGTGTCGGGTCATCGACACGCCCATGACCAGGGGCATGTCACGCATAACTGCCACGCCAACCGACACATCCCTTGGTGGACACGGGTGGCCACACGCCCGTGCCGAATCCGACATGCCCGTGTCATACAGTACATGCCCGTGTACCACAGCCATGTACTCCTGACAACACACCCAGGGTTTCAACCCGAGAAGAACACGAGTGGTGACACGGGTGAGGACACTCCCGTATCACCCCTGACACGCCCGTGTCACTACTGTTCAAAACCGTGTTTCCTGCCGTGTCCTTTCCTGGACATAGCCCAACCAACAATAAAGGACACGGCCATATACACGCCTGTGCCCCAGGCCGTGTAGCCCTATAAAGGCACCAAAATTCCTAAGGACGCGACCGACTCGTTTACAATTTTCGGGGCGTTACACATGGCATACCACCGTCTCAACCTCGACCCCCAGGTCCGCCCCATTCAACAAAATAATAGGGCCATCGCTTCCAAGATGGACGAGCGTATCATAGAAGAGGTAGAGAAGCTACTTCTGGCAGGATTCATATCTGCGAATAGGTATCCGGGGTGGGTGAGCAATGTCGTAATTATGAAGAAAGGGGAGGGGAAATGGAGGATGTGTATCGACTTCTCTCTTTTAAATAAAGCGTGCCCGAAGGATTGATACCCTCTGCCTCAAATCGACGCGCTAGTTGATTCAGCCGTCAGTTTTCCACTAATGAGTTTTTTAGATGCCTTTTCAGGGTACCACCAGATACGCATGCATCCCCCGGACATCAAAGACGTCACCTTAGTCAATGAGGACGGGTGTTTCAGTTATAACATGATGCCCTTCGGATTGAAGAACGCAGGGGTGACCTACCAAAGGATGATGTACCGGATATTTCGGGAGCAGAAGGGGCGGAACCTCGTGGTCTACGTAGATGACGTGATGATTAAGAGTCGAGACCTCGAGTCCCACCTCTTGGACCTGCGGGAAACTTTTAAAACTATAAGAAAATATAAAATGAGACTCAACCCTCTAAAATGTGTATTTGGGGCCAGCAGGGGGAAGTTTCTAAGGCACCTCCTCACCCCTTCAGGAGTGGAGCCTAATCCAGATAAGATAAAAGCAATCCTGGAGTTCGAATCTCCGAAGGATGCTAAGGAGGTCCAACGTCTTACCGATAAATTGGCAGGGTTGAGCAGGTTCCTCTCCAGGATAGGAGAGAGCTGTTCCTCCTTCTTTCGAACTCTGAGGGGTGGGAAGGAATTTGAGTGGATCACCGAATGCGAGAGGGCCTTTCTAGCTTTGAAGCAACAGCTCACCCAGACGCCGCTACTTCAAGGGCCGCGAGAGGGGGAGAGTTTGTTCCTCTACTTAGGAGTAGGGACAGGGGCAGTTAGCTCAGTCCTCGTGCGAGAAGAGGGTAAGAAACAGTTGCCCATATATTATTTGAGCAGAGTTCTCAAAAAGGCATAGCTAAAGTACCCCCATCCTTGAAAAGCTAGCCTTCGCCCTCATCGTTTCAGTCCGGAATCTCAGGCCGTACTTCCAAGCCCATGCTATTCAGGTCGTGACGGACCACCCTCTCCACCGTATTCTAGAGGGGGTGGAGCATTCGGGGAGGTAAGCCAAGTGGTCGATAGAGCTTAGTGAGTTTTACATTGCCTACACCCCTCGGGTAGCTATCATGGCACAGGTGGTGGCAGATTTCTTAGCAGATTATGTAGTTGTGGTCAAAGAGGCAGAGGCATCTCTCGTGGTGGCTTGGGAAATGCTCGTGGATGGGGCCTCAGGCAGAAGTTCTTTTGGAGGAGGGGTGGTCTTAACAAATCCCGAAGGGACCAGAATTGAGTAGGCTTTGAAGATCCATTTCGCCCTCACAAATAACCAGGCCGAGTATGATGCCATCATCGCCGGGCTCAGGCTGGCGCATTAGCTTGGCATACAAGACATCAGAGTCTCCACGGATTCCCTGGTGGTCGCGGGGCATATCAACCGAGAGTTTGAAGTAAGGGAACAAACTCTCAAGTTGTACCTGGTAAAGATAAAAGGCATCATCGGGCAGTTCCATAGCTTCTCAATCCAACAACTTCCAAGGGAGGAGAATACTAGGGCAGACCTGCTCGCTAAGCATGGCTCTCAGGCCGGAGGGACCATGACAGAGCTCTTTAGACCTTCTATAGAGGAAGGGGAGTTAATTGAAGTGGACCAGGAGGGGTCATGGATGGACCCATTTATTACTTTCATGACGTCGTGATGTAGACCGGCGGGGGACCTTGAGAAGAAGCGGTTCAGGTACAAGTCAGCCTATTACCTGCTGAAGGAGGGGATCCTTTATCGAAAAACGTTGTCTAGCTTACTATATCGGTGTGTGTTTGAGAAGGAGGCGTCAAGGATACTGGAAGAAGTCCACTCAGGGGAATGCGGAAGCCATTCAGGGAGTCAGAACCTAGAAGGGAGGGTGCTGAGGCAGGGCTACTTCTGGCCTACCCTTAGGAAAGATGCTGAAGAATTTGCAAGGAGATGCAGAAAGTGTCAGGAGTTCGCCCCACTTCAGCTCCTCCCGGCTCAGAGATTGCGCACGATCATAGCTCCATGGCCCTTTGCCATATAGGGGCTGGATATAGTAGGCCCGTTTCCCCAAGCTAGTGGTTAGAGGAAGTTCCTACTGGTCATGGTGGATTACTTTTCAAAGTGGTTGGAGGTGAAGGCCTTGGCAAAGGTGACGTCGTAGGTGGTCAAAAACTTTGTATGGGGGGAAATTATCTGCCGACACAGGCTACCTTTGGCCATTGTTACGGATAACGGGCCACAGTTTGCTAGTAGATAATTTGTTGACTTTTGTGTCTAGCTTGGCATAGATCTTCGGTTCGCCTCGGTTCATCACCCCTGAAGAAATGGACAGGTAGAGGCCGCGAACAAGATCATCGTGAACCTCTTGAAAAAAAAGGTAGAAAGCCTGAGGGGAAGTTGGGTTGAGCAGCTCCCCTCTGTTCTATGGGCTCTGAGGACTACAACAAATACCACCACGGGAGTGTCGCCCTTCAAACTATCCCTTGTCACGGAGGCCATCATACCCGTAGAGTTCGAGGTTGAATCCCCCAGGGTGATAGCAGCAAGGAGGGGAGATGAAGGGTGGCAAGAGGATAATGGGGATGAGCAGAGGCTCTCTCTCGACAAGGTGGAGGATCTCAGGGAGCTAGCATCAATCCGGCAGGAGGAAGTCAAGCGCCGAATGTCCAAGTACTTTGATAAGTACATCAGAGTAAAACAGTTCCAAAAGGGGGACTTGGTCCTCAAAAAGGTAGATGCCACATACAGGGGGGCCTCTGTGGGGAAGCTCAACCCCAATTGGGAGGGCCCCTTTATTGTGAGGAAGGTCATGAAGTCAGGAGGGTACCACCTCCATGATGTGGACGGGATACCCTTGGATCGCGCCCAAAGCGGCAACGATCTGAAACAATTCTACCCTTAATGTTATACCTTTTTTATGTTTATAAGGATTTTCCTACTTGTATGCATGACATGATTCCTTAGTATAATGCACTTCGAGGTAACCATCTTTGAGAGATGAGATTATTATGGTTATGGAGAGGAGACCCCGAGAAGACCCGCTGACCAGGCTCTCATCAAGCTGGCAGGGCTGTAGGCTCACATGGTGGTTGGGGAGGATTTTGGAGGGTATCCGGGAAGTGCACGTTGACCGGGACCGCCAAGCTGGCATGGTCGTTAAGTGCTTATGAAACAATAGAAAAAGATGGGAAGTCTCACGGGAAAAACCATACTATTAGTCCGCGAAGGAAGGAATCTAATCGTAAAAGAGTAAGGAAGACCCTTGCCCGAGAAAAAAGGGGTGGGACTGACCCTTTGAGGCCACTCGCCCCGAGAGGGATCAAGGGGCAAGACAAGAAGGGGGAAAAGGAATTTTCATGCGCGAGAACGACGGGGGCGGAGTGACTGGCCCCATAGGCCAGGTTCGCTCTTACCGGGATGCAAGACGAGGGGCGACCTCTTCTCACAAATGAACGGATTATAAGATCTCGCAAAGCAATCGAAACAAAAAGAAGGAAGAGAACTAACTCTAGAGCAATGCATGGGTAATATATATATATCTATACGCAACACAATCCAGTGAATGGTCCAATACAAAATTACACCAGTTACAAAAAGAAGCATCAGAGATAAAAGAAAAGCCGTGCTCTAGAAGCTCTAATCCTTCTCGCTGGCCGACGAGCCTTCTCCCTCACCGTAGATCTCCGGCACAAGGTCGCGAGCCGTAACATACTCACAATCATCTTTGACGACGCCCATCTCGTGCATCATCTTCAGGATAAGCTCGGCGAATCTAATGTTCACGTCTCGGCATAACTCCTCGACCTCCTCATGGGTGTACAGAGAAGGGGGAAGTGGAGGAATCGCCGAGCGAGAGGTCGAAGGGACGACGTCCTTGAGCCGGACGACCTGGGCCCTTAGCTCTTTCACCTCTACTTCCAGCTCCGCTACACGCGAGTGTAACCTCTCCGCCGTCTCGGCATCCTGCAGAAAGTTTTGTTAGATTGGGGTCAGGTATATAGAAAACGAGCTAAGGGAGAACTCACCACTCCGCCGCGAGCCTTGGCGAGAAGGTTCTCGGTTACTTCTAGTCTCTTCGCGAGATCTCCTGACTTCTCTCGCTCGGCGGCAAAGTTGGCCTCAGGCTCTTTCCAGTTTTGGTTATTGAAAATTAGGTGGCGCGAGAGCCTGTGCGAAAGCTCCAAGGTGCGCAGTTGGGAGTGTGTCGCCCTCAGGACCAGGTATCGCGAGGAGGCCATGTCAAGGGGATCTAGGCCATGAACTCCGTAAAGACCAAAGCCCAAGGAGAGGCCGTGGCCTGTGGGCTTGTCCTTATCCCTCCTGGAGGGGAGAAGGGTGGAGATTGAGACTTGGTGCGCCCCCTGGTACCAAATTAGTGATGGGTCGTTGGCGGCTTCAGGGACAACAGGGCCCATGTTGAAGTTGAAGTGGGCCGACGGTGCGGGGTAGCGAGAAGGAGCCCCCTCACAAGAGGGGGACATGGATGGTTGTTGAGAAGAGCTAGCATGTTGCGCGAGAGGTGCCGTCTTGTAACACCTCTACCCGTCAAGAAGAATATAATAGAGGGTCCGGCCGGGGCCCCACACCATATTCCACAAACAGGCGGAGACGCTACTAAATAATATCAAAAGCAACGCATCCTAATACAGAGCATTCTAGCGAAAGCTTCACGGTTGAAAACTTGAACTCAAGAGTTACAAGAACTGTCCACTATAACAAAATTGGAATGTTTACACACAAAGTAAATGGCCTTATGGCTTTACAGGTTTCTCTTAGCAAAAGTGTGGTTTCAAAACATCGGCGCGCAGGCCGGACACACATGAACAAGAAGAAACAAAACAAAGACTTCGAGGGCAGCAACGAAGCTTGGGCTTCAGCCCGCTAAGTCCCTCTCGGACCAACACCACCTGCACCTGCAAGAACCAATCCACCGAGCGGTGGAAAATAGGGCAACAGTCAGCATTCAGCTGACCAATTATAACGACCCTGCCCCTGGCACGGGGCAACAAAATTTCTTCCCTACACAACATTTTACATCTCATACATATATATCCAGCCACCAAGGCAATACATATCACAAATGCTGGCACGACGACCCGACATTCTGTGCACTCAGGGCACATTCTGATGTACCGGAAACACCGGGTCCCACCACCGTTCAGAGGTCCCAAACATGACGGTCCAATTTGAGCATTTCTAGTCTAATCAGCGCGCAAGACATTGACTCTCGCTATGTGATCCTAACAGGGCCTTAAGCACCCAAGGTTAGACAACCATAATGCGGGTACAAATCCACCTTTCCCGTTGCTCAAAATCGTCAAACTCAACACTGGACTGACGCGAGTACAGCTTCACCTTGCCCGTCCGCAACCAAGGCATTCCTCCAGTTGCAGCCTAACGGCTCAACATCATAACATATGGCACTCATGACCACAAGAGTTGAACCCAACTCTCACCATTTCCTGGACTTCCTCCAGTACTTCCTATGACACCAAGCCACAGGCATCCACCACGGATTTCATGCATACAAGCAATACTCACGGAGTCTTCTCCGATGTGCAAACAAGCATCACCAATCTAGACCAACATGTTTAGATGGGCTTCACACAGCATGCCTAACCGTACTCACACTTCCGGTTCTAATGTAATACAACAAGGGACGTACTGCCGACCCAAGGGAATCACTTCGCCATCCACCTTTTGGTGGAGGATTCCTATGCAAATGCAGGAAAGAAGGACTTCACTTGTCCAAGAAGGAAATCGTTACACTTAAAGGACGTTTTGGCACCATGGCGAAAAGTACACGGTCGAAAAGCTTCGCAGCGATCAAGCATCCGCAGAGCTGAACTCGGCTCGTGATTTGGACCACCGTAGCACCACCGGCAACCATCTTTCCCTTCTTCTTCCTCCCCTTGCTCTCCTCTCTCTCTTCACTTAGGAAAGAGAATGGCATAACTCAAATGAGTTTTCTCCATCTCAAATCCGGCATTATAAACCCAGGGAATAGCCTAGGCCATTAGATCTTGGTCAAAGAAAATGGAAGGCTAATATTATCCCTAAAATTGAATTTCCTGGGCCGAACATGGGTTGTGACATGCCCGTGTCACAGGCCGTGTTCCTGAAGCGGTGCAGAACCGACTTAAAATAAACCAAAACACGAGCATCGACACGCCCGTGTCACGCCTGACACGCCCGTGTCACGCCTGACACGCCCGTGTCACCCAGTACAAGGCCGTGTATCTGGCCGTGTCACCCCTGTAACACGATCTCCAAAATCACCCGAGCAGGACACGGCTAAGGCACACGCCCGTGTCTATGGCCGTGTGCCCAACACGCCCTTATGACACGCCCGTATCACAGGCCGTGTCGCCTCTCGATGATCAGCTCTCAAGAACTTGAGTCGACGTCCCGAGAAAAGGGGACACGCCCTGGGACACGCCCGTGTCCCAGGCCGTGTACACCTGACACGCCCTGAGACACGCCCATGTGTCAGGCCGTGTCAGCCAATCTGAATCCCAATTTTGGCTTTTGAGATTTCTAGGGTGTTATAATCCTCCCCTCCTTAATAAAATTTCTTCCTTAAATTTGGACATAGTAAGGAAGTACAAGCATTACACCATATGTGACACTTTACATATAAGGTTTAACAATATACAGACAAGCTAACAGCTTTACATAAACAACTCGGGAAACTAAACTCTCATGGTCTGCTCCCGCTCCCATGTTAGCTCTTCTCGGCCACAATTGTCCCACCGGACTTTGACCATCCCGATCGCTTTGTTTCCTAGCTGTTTCTCGGCTCGATCCTCGATCCGAATGGGTCTAACCTTCAACGTTAGCCCATACTCAACTGTTACTCGGCCACTCTCAATTACTTGAGCTGAATCCTTGACCACTTTCCGCAACACTAAGACATGAAATACATCATGTAAACCACTCAGCTCTTGCGAAAGTGCTAACCGATAGGCGGCTTCACCAATACGTTCGACCACTTTAAACGGTCCCAGATACCTCGGGCTCAACTTTTTCTGACGTCGTATCCTGGACACACCTTTGAATGGTTTGATTTTCAAGTACATCCAATCGCCCACCGCAAACTCCATGTTTCGGTGCTTGGCATTGTAATACTTAGCTTGCCTGTCTTGAGCCACTATCAGCCTTTCACGTATCAACCGTATGATTGAGTTGGCATCATCTAACTCTTTTCGCCGGTACAACTTTGTTTCACCAGTCTCCGCCCAAGCCAACGGTGTATGTCATTTCCTACAATATGAAGCTTCAAAGGGTGCCACTTGGATGCTAGCTTGGTAGCTGTGGTTGTAAGCGAATTCAATCACACCGAGATGATCTTCCCAATTCTTTCCGAAATCTGGCGCACACATTCGGAGCATATCCTTCAATGTCCTGTTGGTTCTCTCGGTCTGACCATCTGTTTGAGGATGGAAGGCCGTGCTGAAATGCAATTTCGTACCCAATAGTTAATGGACTAACCTCCAACCGCCCGAAGTGAAACGCCCATCTAGATCACTAACGATGCTACGGGGCACACCGTGCAATCGTACAATAGTATCTACATACATCTTTGCCAATTTCTTCACTGGATCTTTGATTCGGGATGAAGTGCGACACCTTGGTTAACCGTTCCACAATCACCCATACTGCATCATTTCCCCGCTGAGACCTGTGCAATCCATGCACAAAGTCCATGAAAATATCATCAAACTTCCACACAGGGATAGACAACGACTTCAGCAAACCACCCAGTTTTTGGCATTCTGCCTTTACTAAGGCACAAGTTTGACATTTAGCAATATAGTGTGCTATGTCCTTCTTCATTCCAAGCCACCAGAACAACTTCTTCATAACCTTATACATTTTTGTGCTCCCGGGGTAAACCGAATACTTGGTGAAGTGGCCTTCATAAATTACCTCTTCACAAAGTTTACCCCTATCTGGGACACACAAACGACCGTCTTTCCAAAACATACCGTCAATAAACGAAAACCTAGAGTCGGCACTTTCCGCTGCATAGCGTTGCAGGCTTTCATCAAGTTTTGTTGCTTGCCGAACTCTGTCCGCCACGTCACACTGTACCTCCGTCAAGTTTAAGCACGCCTTTGCAGTGGTATTCCTTTCAACACAAGAAATATTTAAGGCCTCCAGTTCTCGAATTAGGCCTTCAGTATGTCTTAGAAGCAAATTTTCCCTTGCCGGAGTCCGACGACTCAAGGCATCCGCAACCACATTTCCCTTCCCGGGTGTATAGTGAATATTGAAGGTGTAGTCCCCAAGGAAATACTTTAGACACTTAGGATCTGTATAGATATCGAATTTAATGCCATACAGATAGTGCCGCCACAACTTTAGCGCAAAGATCACCGCCGCCAACTCCAAGTCGTGGAAGGGAAAGTTACGCTCATGCACTTTCAATTAGCATGAGCCATAAGCAATCACCTTGCCAAACTGCAGGAGAATGCGGCCTAAGCAACTCCCTGACGCATCGCTGTATATCTCATAGACGTCTGTACCACATGGCGACGTCAACACAGGCGCCGTGGTCAAACGACTCTTCAGCTCATCAAAAGCTCTCGCGCACTCCGGCATCCAGACGAACTTCCGATCTTTTCTCATCAACGTTATCAGAGGCAAAGCAATCCGGGAGAAGTTCGCCACAAACCGTATATTATAGCCCTCCAGTCCAAGGAAACTCCTGACTTCGGCCACTGAAGACAACACCGACAAAACTTGTATTGCACTTATCTTTAACGGATCTACTGCGATGCCCTCTCCACTAACTACATGGCCCAAAAAAGCCACCGACGAGAGCCAGAACTCACACTTCGAGAACTTGGCATACAGCTTATTTCTCCGTAAGGTGTGCAGTACCAACCGCAAATGGTTTGCATGATCTTCTTCCGAATGCGAGTACACTATGATGTCGTCAATGAATACGATTAAAAACAAATCCAAGTACTCTCAGAACGTTCAGTGCATTAAATCCATGAATACCGAAGGCGCATTACAAAGCCCAAACGGCATCACCGTGAATTCATAATGACTGTAGCGTGTTCCAAATGCTGTCTTTGGAATGTCACCTTCCCTAATCCGCAATTGGTAATACCAGGATTTCAAATTTAACTTCGAGTAGATGGTTGAGCCTGCTAGCTGATCGAACAAGTCATCGATCCGTGGAATCAGATACTTGTTTTTCTCCGTCAGCTTATTCAATTCGCGGTAATCAATATATAGCCGCAAACTACCGTCTTTCTTTTTCACAAAAAGAACATGCGCGCTCTAAGGTGACATACTTAGGCGTATGTATCCCTTCTCCAGCAATTCTTGCAATTGAACTTTCAGTTCGGCCATTTCTTTTGGCGCTACACGATAAGGCGAGCGGGCCATAGGTTTTGCACCTAGCACCAGCTCGATAGCGAAGTCGATTTCCCTTCGAGGAGGTAACCCTGGAAGGTCTTTTGGAAACACATCAGCGTATTCTGATACAATCCACACCTCATTCACACTAGCCTTTGACTCCACCGCCTTAATGAGTGTGAAGAATAACTCCGCACCCTTCCGAACTGCCTTAGCGACTTGGAGAGCAGATAACAACATCCCACTCATCCCTCGCATACCAGTGAACTTTGTCTCTTGTTCGGTATTTTGCCCCAGTGTGACCTCTTTTGAAGTACAATCTATACAGGCATGCTTCTCTAAAAGCCAGTCCATAACAAAGATTATATCAAACTCTGTAATCGGCAATACGTATGTTTCCACCTTGAATTCCCGACTCCCTATCTTTACCTCAAGACCGCAAGATTTATCCGCGCATAACAAACATCTATTAGGTAAGAGCACCTTTATACTGTCTGTCATGGTCCATATAGGCACCCCGATTCGTAAAACAAAATCTTCAGACAAAAATGAATGGGAAGCACCTGTATCAAACAGTGCTCGCGAAGGATACTCACATATAAGGACAAAACCTATAACACCAAAATTAAACAAGAACAACACACAATATAAAATAACATTAAAAAATGCGCGCACCTGTGATGACATCGGCCTGTTTAATGGCCTCCTGTTGTCCAAGGTTGAAGACACGGGGCTGCGCGCGCGATGCAGAAGACTCCATCAAAGTCTTCCCTTTCTCCGCATAGGACGCTCCCGTCTTCTTTTCACCATTTGGAGGGCCAACTCGGCAATCACGTGCGAAGTGTCCCACCTTCCCACACGTAAAAAAGGCGCGAGATCCATACCCCGACGATGCCTCTGTCACTGTCGCTGAAGTAGCTTGTCCAGTAGATTTGGACTTCTTAAACCATCTCCTTCGGTACCCAGATTTCTCCGGATGCGGCAACTTGAACTCCGGTTTTGCCATAGCCAAGGTCCCCTTTACTTTCCCCCTTTTCATGTCTGTCTCCAACGACCGAGCCGTACAGACTAAGGCTTGAAAACCCCGACTTATAGAACTCGAGAGCAGATATCAGAACTCGTCTCACAGTCCCGCATAGAACCGACTAGTCTTACTCTCCTCTTCGGCGATGATAGAGCCCGCATATCTTCCCAACCGCGTGAACTCATGAAGATAATCATCCACACTACAATCTCCTGGAGTCATACACTGAAATTCCATTTCCATTAATATTCTCTGCTACAATGGCAGATGCTTTGCCAAGAATAATCGAGAGAACTCTTCCATCGAGACCTCTGCCAACTGTCTACCGGCCAAGTTATGCAGTTCAATCTCATCCCACCACAACCGAGTCTCTCCCTCAAGAAGGAAAGTGGCCAACATTACCTTCTGCTCCTCATCAACTCTGATCGCTCTCATGAATCTCTTGATCCTTGCAAGCCAATCCTCCTCTTGGGCCGGGGATGCCGCCCCAGTAAATTGAGGAGGATTGAAGCTCATGAATTTCTCCAATTGTTGATCTACTGCCCACGGATCAACTATAGCTTCTGTCAGTTCTTGCTACACCCCAGCATGCGTTGGAACCACAGCAGGACGTGGGTTCCTAGCCTGCTGAGCAGTCACCACAGCAACTACCATCTCCTGTTGGGTATTGTATCCACAATTACATGGATTTGAGGAAGCCACCTGTTAAGCTAAGATGAATTCACAATGTACTTGATGATATATCTTTAAGTTGTGCTTGTAGTTACTCCACTCTAAGTACACACCAATGTCAGTGTGCAGTAGGTTAATATACACGGGTCTGCGCAACGTAATCCCTCGTTGAGCAGATCAGTGTGTTGGCTTACGTGTACTCTCTCTATTGGTGTGTACTTATTTTCAAGTACATGGCTGAGACAGATCAACAGCAGACAAGGAGCAAGGATGGGTCAAAGCAACTCACGGGAAGAAAGACGAGAAATTGTCTAAGTTAGATTCGACGAGAATTACTTAGTGATTCTGGTCGATTCGACGAGAATCACTAGTGATTCTCGCCGATTCGTCGAGAATCACTCACCGATTCTCGCCAACTGCATCCGGCTGACTCAACGCTTTCAGCGCCGTCTAGAATTTTGCTAAGGCGGAATCGGCAAGAATCACTAAGTGATTCTCGCCGAATCGTCGAGAATGAATTTGCATTCTCACCGATTCGTCGAGAATGAATTGTGATTCTTGCCGATTCTCTCTGGATGGCTTGCTTTTTCAGCTAGAAATCTTCTAAGTAGAATTCAATGGGAATCATAAGTTATTCTCGACAAATCGTCGAGAATCTCTAATGATTCCTGCCGAATTTGCCTTAGGCGATTTTTGTTAGCTCGTTGGACTTGACCAAATGTTCAGGCGCTATTTTGAATAAGACTTAGGGTTTCTACTGGTGGGGCCCACAACGGTCATAATGGATTATTCTACTGTATAAATACTCTTCTATTTTGAACGAAGGTAGTAGCGAACACCAAGAAAAGGATCGGCCGCCTCGCGTTACCTAATCAATCGCGGTATTTCTTCCGCCTCCATCGCCGCTCGTGAAGGTGGTCGCCGCCGCTGATCGTGGATTCTTCCTGATCTCCCGACGATAGAAGCTTAGCCAAGCAATGCGTCTCACGTGTCTATCTTGAGATCCTTTGTCTCTTGATTTGTTGAACGGGAATTCCTTCCCCTTCCGAATCGATTGAGACGATCGATCCAAGTAAGACCGTTGGTAGACCTTGCTAGCTTTGCTACGAAGGTTGGATCTCGAAAGAATCGCTGCCGCAATCTTTGCCGCCGCCGATCTCGAGGAGATCCTTTCCAAGTGAGAGCTAAGGTCGTGGACTCTTCGTCTTCTTCAAGAACGCGTCATCGAACAAAGTGGGACACCTAGCGCTCCAAAAGTAGTTTGTATTTTATACAATCCATATTGACTTTTGTTGTAAAGGAATGTTGGTTCCTCATTGTAAGGGTTTGGTGCAACCCGTGGTGGAGGAGTGGTGACTCCTTCGGTTGGAAGGGTTCCTTCCATTAGTGTGAGGATTGGATTTCAATCCGGTTGGTGAAGTTACCGAGTCGTCCCTGGTTGGGATATAGGTCGAAGGGGGAAAGTGGACGTACCCAAGTCGGGGAATCACTATAACTGCCTGTGTCTTTCTGTGCTTTGTTTGTTTTCTTTTATTGTGCGGGTAAAATTTTAATTCCGTAAAAAGACTGCGCATCACCTATCCCTCCCCTAGGTGAAGTTAGTTGGAACTAGTGTGACTTTCAAGTGGTATCAGAGGGAGGTTACTCAGCAATAAGGTTTACACCTTGAGTAAGATACCGGTTCTAGTGTCAAGAAGAAGACGAGACTCAAGCATGGAGCTTGAATTTGATGTCCCTCCTCTGAGACTCCCTGCTTGCACAACGGAGTATTACCCCATCTGGAAGATGAGAGTTATGTTTCATCTGGAGTCCATTGACCCTCGCGCATCACTCATTTTGGAAGAGGGTCCCTTCATTCCAATGAAGGCTTCTACCCCAGGAAATAATCTCCAAATCCCCAAGAGTCTCGAAGAGATGTCTGAGACTGAGCTCTCACTTTTCAACCAGGACAAGCTGATTCGTCAGATCATCTCTGACGTCTGGTCTGGATTTCCTCGTTCAAGATTGGACAAGTGCAGGACTGCCAAGTCTATGTGGCAAACCATCTCAGACCTCATGGAGGGATCTGAGAAAGCAGGGACTTGTAGTCAGCAAGAGGATGAAGCCTATGTGGGGCTCATCACTTCTGAAGATGAAAGACATGATCAATCTGTCAGTATCAGGTCGTCTGTGTCCTTGTCAGAGACTGAAGAAGAAGTTTAGGAAAGCAGTTCTGATGAAGCTGACTCAACAGTCTCTACCGATCTTGATGGTAACCCTGAACAGCAAAGCCTGGAAAAGGTAACTTCTTCATCATGCCCCTCTCCTCTTGATATTCCTGAAGACAGGAATAGTTCAGAGGGTTGTCCCTTTAGTGATGCAGGGGATATGGATAGCTTCAATCAAAAGATTGAAAATCTTGATTCCCTTGAGAGTTCCCTTCAGACGAGCAACTTACTTGTTGAGGAACAAGCTAAGGAGATTGCTCAGCTGAAGATCTTGATGAATCTCCAACTGGAATCCATCAAGGTAAAGGACTCAAAGATCTCGGATCTAGAGAGTCGTCTAGATACCGAGAAGAGGATAGTTTCTAACTTTTCCAAGATAGATGCTATCAAGAGAAAAGCAGAAAATGGGTAGATCTCCCAAATTATTAATTCATGGAGAAATGGGGAAACTGTGTTCAGACCCCCCCCCCCCCCACCCCGAGGAGGAAGGGCACTCATCATGCTTTCAGGTATGACCACAGGAACAACCATGGTCACTGTAAGAATGATCAGCCCTCGGGTGGAAATACCCACAGTGCAAGAGCTGACATGGCTACCCATGAGAGAATACCCAAGGCTCGTCCTGAACCCTTCGTATTCTCGGCCTCAGCCCCAACTCATCATGAATCTGCAGGAACCAGCTCTCATTGCATCTCTTTCCACCCTAGGACATAGGAAAGGGGGGTCATGAAACATGTGGTAAGTACCCATGGGGCCTCTGGAAGTGTGTTGACTGAAAGGATGGCACCACCTCCAAGGCCTCAAGACACTCACCTAATGCATTCTTTCCACTCTCCCACGTGTCACGGTGGAAAAGGCAAATTTGTGAGCAGAGCCGGGTCTATCCCGTTTATACCTAAGATCATGACTACCTCAGTCAGTAGATCAGGTCAGAAATAGCGATACAACATTCACGAGTGTTGGTGCTGTGGCAAGGTGGGTCACTTTGACATAGATTTTTGGCACAATCCCTCTGTGCCAAGGGCTAGGGTATGTCCACTTCCTCTGGGCAGAACTAGACTTCCTGACAGGATTCTTGTAGGAAGGCATTAGATACTTTATGCTTACAAGAACCTAGGACCCAATACATATTGGGTTCCGAAGATAGGGTAATTCTTTTTCGCAGGATAGTCTAGGTTCCCGTAAATATGATGGGAACTAGACATGTGATGTTCCAAGAATGACTTGGAACAAGTATTTGGAATAAGAGTAGTGCTAACTACAATGGCATACTCAAATAGAGGATCTGCATGATCTATCTTATGATCCCAGGTACACGCATCAGTTTCAATACTTGAGTTATATTATATTGATGCTTATATATGTTTATATACGTATATCCACACGAATATGTCATTTCATACTCTAAAAGCAAATGTTCATATAGACATATAAACACATACACATATATGTTTACACGCCTGATGAACGAATGCAACTGTTAAATGACACTTAAGTATAATTTGAAGAATTCCTTATAATTACATATTTTTGTAATTGATAATGAACCTCAATGGGTGTAAATTAGTCCATTTAAAATCAAGAAATGTATGCCCGAGGGTGTAACAAAATACTCCAATTCTTCACCTAGTGTTACACTGTAATTATGTATAGGGCTGGTATACCGCTCAACTCGATCGAGGGTTCGTGATCAAGAATCAAAATGGGGGAAAAGGCGTGAAATTAACGTGCCTAGGTTAGCTTGCATAGAAACGTCGTATTCTCATTAGCAAACAATAGTTGGCTAAGGAAAATAGCATAAAATCCCTCATGACTCTTCATATTCAGGAAAATAGCCGTCTGATTTCTCCTTAGCCGCGCAAAAGAAGCAATTGGAAAATCCCGCCTAATCCCACCGACTTTCCCCCCCGGTTCGTAATGATATAAATAGCTTAAATCCCGCCGACCCTTCACATCCCGATGATTCGCATCCCTGCTTCTCGCATAGTTCTGTCAACTTCCCGGAATCACAAGCATCCTGACAATCTAGGCGACAAATCCCAGCGACGATTCGCATCCCGACTTCTTCCCGAGCTCTTCCAGGTTTCCCGTCGATCGCGACTTCGACTTCTGTGTTTCCTTCGACAAATTCCTAAGGATGCAAGAGCTTCAGACTCCTTCTCAGTCGACTTCTTCCCGTAAGGCGATCCCGTCGATCCCGTCGATCCCATCGCCGTCGTCCCGCCAACCATTCAGTGTTAGGGTAACGTTTCCTCCTCCTTGAAATGGCTTGTCTGAAGTGTAGCTTCTATACTAGAATGACTAATAAGGTTTAGACACTTGGGTACTTCCTACTTAGGTTTGAAATGGCTCCAAGAACCACAGTAGGCCTTGTCACTGGATGCAAAATGGTTCGAACAGGCTTCTCTCATGCCTCGGATGAATTCAGGAATATAATCTTCATGCTTGAAGAGGACGGACTCACTTTCATCCTGGAGCATCCTTGCAAAATTCTGGACAAAGAGGTGTTGGAATTCTTTGCTACTGCAAAGCTACGTCATGAGGACACAGTAATCAAGAGTAAGATTGCCGGAGATCGGATCAAGATGACAGCAGGAAAACTGTCAAGATATCTGCATCTCTCCAGCTCTGATCAAGAGGATTATCTAGAAGAACAGGATCGAGCTAGGACCCTTCTGTTCTGTGGACTAGCTAGAGGAACCAAATCTATCAAGAGGAAGGAAATGAATGAGGAAGGGAAGCTTCTGTCAGATATCATCGGGAAAGTCCTGATCTGTATACTAGGCTCCCACGATCATATCTTGGGAGAGATGTTCAAGATCCTAGTAGTCATAGTCTGTCGGAAGAGATTAAACTAGGTGGCCATGTTGTTTGAGAGAATAAAAGATACTCTACAAACCCCCAGTTTTGGATGGATTATTAGTCTTTATCTCAACCAACTGGATGGAGACAAGTTCGATATGAGTAAAGGAGTTCCCCTACATTATCTGAAGAAAATGGATTCGAGTGTCTTTGATAGATAGGAAAGAAGAATTGGTCAAGCAGCCGTTGCTGAAGAACATGATGAATCCCCGGCTGAGTCCCATGGGGATGAGGACAACAGAACTCTGGCAGATTCCGTGGCTGAACTAAGTGAAGTTCCTGATCTGCTAGCTGCAGTAAACGAGGGGGAGTCTCTACCCCCTACTTCTGGAACTCACAGGATAGATCTCTCAGTACCTACTGATGTTATTTCTAATATCTCACATATAGCCAAAGATGCAGTTGACACCCTAGCCACTGATCTAGGTAATGAGGAGGAAGACTAGGAGGATTTAGACGATGCTGCAGTTGAGAATAAGGATATGGAAGATGAGTCTGATGAAGAAGAGAATGACGAAGTTGAAGATGATGCTGAAGTTTCATATGAGAAACAAGCTCCAGTGATATATCATGAGAAATCTAGTGCACCAATGGAGGGGGAGTCCTCTCAGCAGAGACTGATGAGCATTCCTGAGAAATCTACAGAGGCTGGCCCTATCCCCCTAGTGGAGACAGTGCATGTATCAAGCTCCCCTAGTGAATCTGCTGAAGAGCCAGAACAAGGCTTGCCTCAGGGACATCCACTTCGATCTAATCTAGCAAATCACACAGTGAACGTCATTCAAGGCATAGTGAATGAGCTAAAACTGTCTTTTGAGAAAGAACAGAACAAAGTGTTGAAAAGGATTAAGAAATCTGAGGATCTAATGCTCAAGAACGTCGTGGAAATTAATCACAAGCTGGATGTGATGGTAAAGAAGTTTGAGGCCAAGTATACAGAGGCTGGCACTGTTGTTACTCTTCTCATGCAAGGACTCAAAAAGAACACGGATGACCTGGCAGTGGTTAATCGGAATGCGCATGTTGTGGCTAATACCATCCAGAAATTCGATGCCAGCATGGTGACTCTGAACGCAAATGAACAAACCCTGCTGAATGAGTTTCCAAATACTGTAATTCGCATCGATGAGTCACTGCACACTTATGCAAAATCAATTGCCCTCGAAGCCAAAAAGGGGGAGGAAGATTATAAAGCTAAGATGGCAGGGATTCAACAGATAATCATTGACAACTTTGATCGATCCAATAAGTATGTTTTTGAGAGTTGTCATTGGTTAGTACAGCAGGCTTCAGGCATTCACGTTCCAGTTGCCCCTCCGGAGGAGGTTTATACTACTGCTGATAAAGAAGTAAGTGTTGAAGAAGTTCCACTTAGTGAGGCTGAGACTAAAAAGCTGCTAAGGCTGCTGCCAAAGCTACACTCAGTACCATGTTTGACCAAGTAGCCTTAGCAAAAGCAAAAGTAAAGAGGAAACTCCAAGAAGGGACATCCAAAGAAACTCCAACCGAAAAGAAAGTAAGATTGAAGGAGGATGAAGTGAGAAATGAAAGATGGAGTCCTGTTTCAAGGAGTATTATTTTGGATACTTTTATGCTACAGCAAAAGGGGGAAATCAATCGGAATGATGTATACAGTTAGTATAAGTGGGAGCTGCACAAGACATATGAAGCTAAAAGGAACATCTTTTTCAGGTCCCACATCGTGGCAAATAGAACTCCTCCTCCCAGATACTATCCAAAGCCCAAAGAATACTTTGAGAGACAGAGCAGGAAGCACTTGGCGCAGCAATTGAAGGATGAAATTGCTAAGGAAAAATAGACTTAGGACTTGGGCTTATCTACTTTTTGTTGCTTATTTGTCTGCTCATGTTAATCTTTTGAACAATTCTTGTGGATATATATATATATGATTTTATGATTGACTCAAGTATTGTTCTGATTGCCTTTATTTCTTTATTTCTTATCTCTGTTAATATGCTGTGTATATTCTCTGGAGTGTGGTATTCATCTTAGCTAGTAGGATTTTGGCTTCATCAAATAGGGGGAGATTGTTGGGTATTGTATCCACAATTACCTGGATTTGAGGAAGCCACCTGTCAAGCTAAGATAAATTCACAATGTATTTGATGATATATCTTTAAGTTGTGCTTGCAGTTACTCCACTCTAAGTACACACCAATGTCAGGGTGCAGTAGGTCAATATACACGAGTCTGCGCAACGTAATCCCTAGTTGAGCAGATCAGTGTGTTGGCTTACGTGTACTCTCTCTATTGGAGTGTACTTATTTTCATGTACAGGGCTGAGACAGATCAAGAGCAGACAAGGATCAAGGATGGGTCAAAGCAACTCACGGGAAGAAAGACGAGAAATCGTCTAAGTTAGATTCGACGAGAATCACTAAGTAATTCTCGCCGATTCGACGAGAATCACAAGTGATTCTCGCCGAATAGTCGAGAATCACTCACCGATTCTCGCCGACTACATCCGGCTGACTCAACAATTTCAGCGCCGTCTAGAATTCTACTAAGGCGGAATCGACAAGAATCACTAAGTGATTCTCGCCGAATCGTCGAGAATGAATTTGCATTCTCACCGATTCGTCGAGAATGAATTGTGATTCTCGCCGATTCTCTCTGGATGGCTTGCTTTTTCAGCTATAAATCTTCTAAGTAGAATTCGACGGGAATCATTAGTGATTCTCGACGAATCGTCCAGAATCACAAATTATTACCGCCGAATTTGCCTTAGGCGATTGGACCGAATTTTCTGGCGCTGTTTTGAACCGGACTTAGGGTTTCTACTGATGGGTCCCACAACGGTCATAATGGATTATTCTAGTGTATAAATACTCTTCTATTTCGAACGAAGGTAGCAGCGAACACCAAGAAAAGGATCGGCCGCCTCGCGTGACCTAATCAATCGCGGTATTTCTTCCGCCGCCGTCACCGCTCGTGAAGGTGGTCGCCGCCGCTGATCGTGGATTCTTCCTGATCTCCCGGCGACAGAAGCTTAGCCAAGCAACGCGTCTCACGTGTCTATCTTGAGATCCTTTATCTCTTGATTTTTTGAACGGGAATACCTTCCCCTTCCGAATCGATTGAGACGATCGATCCAAGTAAGACCGTTGGTAGACCTTGCTAGCTTTGCTACGAAGGTTGGATCTCGAAAGAATCGCCGCCACAATCTTTGCCGCCGCCGATCTCGAGGAGATCCTTTCAAAGTGAGATCTAAGGTCGTGGACTCTTCGTCTTCTTCAAGAACGCGCCATCGAACGAAGAGGGACACCTAGCGCTCCAAAAGTAGTTTGTATTTTATACATTCTATATTTACTTTTGTTGTAAAGGAACGTTGGTTCCTCATTATAAGGGTTGGGTGCAACCCGTGGTGGAGGAGTGGTGACTCCTTCGGTTGGAAGGGTTCCTTCCATTAGTGTGAGGATTGGATTTTAATCCGGTTGGTGAAGTGACCGAGTCGTCCCTGGTTGGGAGATAGGTCAAGAGGGAAAGTGGATGTACCCAAGTCGGGGAACCACTATAACTACCTGTGTCTTTTTGTGCTTTGTTTGTTTTCTTTTATTGTGCAGGTAAAATTTTAATTCTGCAAAAAGACTGTGCATCACCTATCCCCCCCTAGGTGAAGTTAGTTGGCACTAGTGTGACTTTCATCTCCGTAATGAAACGCACAGTTTCAGCAGATAGAGGAGGTGTGGGCACCTCGGTTGGTGCCGCACTTTCAACAGAATGTTGAGGTTCCGATTGACCCGCAACACTTCTTGTCACCTATATGTGTAAAACCAAAATTTAGCGACTAAACAAACGGCAAACATACAAAAATGAACACACCAAACAAGTGTATTTATATTCCTAAGTGGACATTCTTGAGTTCAATTTATGTGTTATAACGACAACACTGACACGTGCCCGCCACCCCTCAAAAGAATTCATCCGCGAATTCGGAAGAGAGCGATCAACAAGTTGATACCAAATTGTAACACCTCTACCCGTCAAGAAGACTATAATAGAGGGTCCGGCCGGGGCCCCACATTATATTCCACAAACAGGCGGAGACGCTACTAAATAATATCAAAACCAACGCATCCTAACACAGAGCATTCTAGAGGAAGCTTCACAGTTGAAAACTTTAACTCAAGAGTTACAAGAACTGTCCACTATAACAAAATAGGAATGTTTATACCCAAAGTAAATGGCCTTATGGCCTTACACGTTTCTCTTAGCAAAAGTGTGGTTTCCAAACATCGGCGCGCAGGCCGGCCACACATGAACAAGAAGAAACAAAACAAAGCCTTCGAGGGCAGCAACGCAGCTTGGGCTTCAGCCCGCTAAGTCCCGCTCGGACTAGCACCACCTGCACCTACAAGAACCAATCCACCGAGCGGTGGCAAATAGGGCAATGGTCAACATTCAGCTGACCAATTATAACGACCCTGCCTCTGGCACGAGGCAGCAGAATTCCTTCCCTGCACAACATTTTACATCTCATACATATATATCCAGCCACCAAGGCAATACATATCACAAATACTAGTACGACGGCCGACATTCCGTGCACTCAGGGCACATTCTGGTGTACCGGAAACACCGGGTCCCACCACCGCTCAGAGGTCCCAGACATGACGGTCCAATTTGAGCATTTCTAGTCTGATCGGCGTGCAAGCCATCGACTCTCGCTATGTGATCCTAACAGGGCCTTAAGCACCGAAGGTTAGACAACCATAACGCGGGTACAGATCCACCTTTACCGTTGCTAAAAATCGTCAGATTCAAGACTGGACTGACGCGGGTACAACTTCACCTTGCCCGTCCGCCACCAAGGCATTCCTCAAGTTGCAGCCTAACGCCTCAACGTCATAACATATGGCACTCACGGCCACAAGAGTTGAACCCAACTCTCACCATTTCCTGGACTTCCTCCAGTACTTCCTACGACACCAAGCCACAGGCATCCACCACGAATTTCATGCATACAAGCAATACTCATGGAGTCTTCTCCGATATGCAAACAAGCATCACCAATCCAGAACAACATGTCCAGATGGGCTTCAAATAGCATGCCTAACCGTACTCACACTTCCGGTTCTAATATAATACAACAAGGGACGTACCGACGACCCAAGGGAATCACTTCGCCATCCACCTTTTGGTGGAGGATTCCTATGCAAATGCAGGAAAGAAGGACTTCACTTATCCAAGAAGGAAATCATTACCCTTGAAGGACGTTTTAGCGCCATGGCTAAAAGTACATGGTTGGAAAGCTTCGCAGCGATCAAGCCTCCGCAGAGCTGAACTCGGCTCGTGATTTGGACCACCGGCAGCTGGCTTGACCTTCTTCTTCCTCCCTTTGCTCTCCTCTCTCTCTTCACTTAGAAAAGAGAATGGCACAACTCAAATGAGTTTTCTACATCTCAAATCCGGCCTTATAAACCGAGGGAACAGCCTAGGCCATTGGATCTTGGTCAAAGAAAATGGAAGGCTCAGATTAGCCCTGAAATTGAATTTCCTGGGCCGAACACGGGTTGTGACACGCCCGTGTCACATGCCGTGTTCCTGAAGCGGTGCACAACAGACTTAAAATAAACCAGAACACGGGCATCGACACTCCCGTGTCACGCCTGACATGCTCGTGTCACCGAGTACACAGTCGTGTATCTAGCCGTGTCACCCCTATAACACGATCTCCAAAATCACCTGATCAGGACATGGATAAGGCACACGCCTGTGTCCATGGCCGTGTGCCATACATGCCCATGTGACACGCCCTTATCAAAGGCCGTGTCGCCTCTCGACGATCAGCTCTCGAGAACTCGAGTTGACATCTCGAGAAAAGGGGACATGCCCTGGGACACGCCCTGGGACACGCCCGTGTCCCAGGCCGTATACACCTGACATGCCCTGAGACACGCCCATGCTAAGGCTATGTCAGCCAACCTGAATCCCAAATTTGGCTTTTGAGATTTCTGGGGTGTTACACGTCTCTCCAGATAGCCAGACGGCCATGCGAGGAGAAACCCGAGGAGTGGACCGGGGGGATTGGGACCCTAGGGAAATAGGGCTCGGGGACCCCGACGTCACCACCGTCTCCTGAGGAGTATTATTATCGGGTGGGAGAGAGACCACCTTATTCACCTTCATTTTCATCTTTTTCGAGGGGCTTAGGCGAGATGGAGCGGGACAATCGGTCGGACTCTTCTTAAGGGAGGGGGTCAGCGATTCTTTAGCCGCCTCGGCCGCCATATTGGTGAGAGCGATGCCTTTGGACTGCTTGATGTTACTTCTGTAAGGGGGGTTAACTGGCACATTCCTCTCTCCTGGTAAAGGTGATACGGGGTGTTAAAGGGAGAAATCGGCGAAAGGGAAGCAATAAAGGCGAGACCAGGAAAGAAGGACAAGCGTACCTTCGCCAGGAAGTACGGGGAGGAGTGATGCAAGGTCGCACCTCACGTACTGGACCTCAAAGTTCTTTCCGACGAGGTACTCGCAGAGGAGCTGGTCCGTACCGCCGACTTGGGTGGTTGCGTAGAAGGCCTTGGCGGGCGAAACTGGCGCAAGTGGGACGCTGCCCGAGTTACCGCGGATGAAGACGAACCACGTGAGCCAATGATGGTTCTTGTTGGGCGTCTCGCAGACTTTGAGGCCTAGACCTGTGAAGTAGGACACCCCATCCTGATTGGCGTGGTAGATGAAGAGCTTGCAGAAGACAGTTTGGCTGAACTCTATTCACTATTGCCGCATGTAGCTCGCAAAGGCGACCAGGATGGAGATGGCGTTAGGGTTCAACTGGGCTGGCATGCCGCCGAAATACTTCAAGACCTACCTCACCTTTGGCCAGAGAGGTGGTCTAAACCCCGCCTCGAAGTACGAGATGGGGAAAGCGAGCTCTCCAGGGTAAAATGTGTTTATTCTCTCGCCAACTTTTGGGGGGCGTGATTCGAAGCCTTCTAGCAGGTATTTGCGAACGAAGGCGTAGTACTCGTCCGCAGAAATGCGCCCGGGTGGAAAGTCGTGATCCGCGAATCGCCTCCCGCAGCGGCTGCGTCCCTCGCCTTCTTCAGGTTTTTTCTTCCCCATAATCGTGCGAGATGGCCGGGATTTGAGGACAAAGAGGCTTGCGAGGTGACCAGGGGGGAGAAGGAGAGGTGACGGGATGGTAGACGCGTGGTTGGTATGTGAGAAGGATGAATAAAATGAAGGGACGAAGCGTAACAGTTTGTGAAAGCGTGGGTACGACCCCGGTGAAGGGGATATTTATAACAATCATAGGGTGTGAAAAAAAGGTGTACGGACGAAGAATTTGTGCAGGGGAAGGTAAAGAGGCGGTCGACCTTTCCTCTCTCCCAGCCTCTATTTGCGCAGTCCCAGGTGGGCCCTCAGCACACCCAAGAGGCGGGAACAAATTAAATTTAAAGAGATCTGTAGATCCAGAGAAATTATCATAAAAGCAGAGTTTAAATACTATTACAAAAATGAAATAAATACGGAGAAGTGGACAAATATTAATTAATAAAGTTCATCCCGCATGAGGTGGGCGTCAAAGTTAACAAAGCGCATAATTTGCGCGAGACGGAGGCATAAATAATTTAGTACAAGCCAACAGATGAAGGGGAGAGACGCGAGACGAGACGAAAAATCATCAATTCTTGTGCCACCTCCAGCGCCCTCCGCCGCGAGATCTCGCACATGGAGGGCAGTTGGGAAGGTGAAAAGCATGAGCCGCATCAACACCACAGCGAGCGAGACGGAGTTGTTGGTCGACCTCGCTCAGGATCACCTGGGGGTCGGTCTCGTCCACTTCAATATTAGCATCAATCTCCGAAGACATGCGGGCGCATTCAACCTCCAGCCAATCGATCCGTTTGTCCGCAGATTGCTTCCCCTTCTCCAGATCCTGGATGATGCGTGCATGCTTCCGTAACATCTCCTCTACCCTATGCTTCATTTCCAACGGATCCATGAGATCACCTTGGTAATCTTCGATTTCGTCCATAGGAGGAGGGGGCGAGACGACCATCTGTCTGGAATAATATTCAACGGGCGAGTCCTCAGCACGCGAGTCGTGCATACCTGCATAAAAAATTTGGAAGGTAAAATAGAGAAATAGTAGCGAAGAGAGGGCCGAAAGAAAAAATGTCTTACCGAAGCGGCGAGAGGAACCCGCGACATTAAGTGGATCATCCCTCCTCATCGTGGGAGTGGATGGAGGAGTAGAGGGTTGAGGGGAGATGAACTGATGGCGGTGTTCGGAGATATTGATCAGTATGGTCTCTGGATGGCGAGAAGGTGCAGAGACATTCTAAATACGGGCAGTAGGTAAGAAGACAAGCGGGATGGAGATGAAGGCATGACTGTCGATGGGCTTACCTCCTTTTCTCTGAGATTGGCTGGAGGAGGCGAGACATGCCCCCCAGGGAAGGTGTGAGAAGGCTCTCCTACCGAGAGGGGCGTATCAACGTCTTTCACCTTCTTGGGGGGGGGAGAAGATGACGGTAAGGAAGGAGGAGCACGGACCGAGAACTTGTTCAAAGCTGCCGCGGTCTCCTTGTTTCTCCGGCGCACCGCCGCGATGCGGTCACAGAAACTTTGGCTGAGAGACATAGGGATAGGCTAGCAGAGGATAAAGCGAAGGAAGTGGCCCCCTATAGGGAGATGAGTCATATATTTATAGGTTAGGCAAGGGGCCCACCAAAAGATTCCCTCATAAATTCACTTTAATGACACGAGCCTTGGTTGGACTATCTTTCCGAGTTTGTAACAACCTCGAAAAGAGCAGGGATTGTGTATAACCTCGGGCTCGCAGGAGCCAAAGGCTTGAGGAAGGGAGCTAGGCGAGACGGCCAAGGGCTGTCGTCAATTCGCAAAGCGAGTGGATCCTGGTAAGAAGGACTTAGGCGAGAGGGCCCAGGCGAGAAGGTATAAGCGAGAGTTGCGCTATGAGATAGGCGAACAAGTGCCAAGGGAGGTGGAACTCATGGGTGAGTGGCCGACTCGCCATGCGAGAAGGCTCCAGAGAGGAGCTTTTGCTAGCGAGACAGTGCTCTCGCCAGGCAGGAGGACCCCAGAAGGGAGTTCTCGCCAAGAACCAGTTCGGTTTAAAATTGGTTCAGGTAGGACCGGGTCCATCTTTTAGCCCCATGGGATCTTACGCTTTTGCCCTGGGTGGTCTGCATATAACCCTTCAGAACAGTGGAGTTTGGATGTTGGCAGACCCGACTAAGGGTATTCTAGTAATTTCAAGTAAGCTATATTAGGTCATTGGCAGTCCCAGTTCCGAGGCCTATAAATAGACCGGTAAGGTGCCTTAGAAGAGGGCATTCCTAACTCTCCTTCTCTTCTTCTTCTCAAGCACCTAGCTCAACATTGGCTAGGGAGGGGAAGAATTCCCGATTCTTCCTAGTACGAGGTGGGACCTCCGCGCTGAAGCCCCCGGCCTAGTATTTCGAGAGCCTTGTCGAGAGGGTGGTCCAGAGAGAGTAAGTGTGAGTTACACCTCTCGCTCCGAGCTTTAGGAGGGACCGACCTTGTTGGTTCCAACAGGACCTATTGTAGTACAGATCTTGGGAGGGAAGTCATATACCTTAGTGATTTTTAATGATTTCTCTAGATTCACTTGAGTTTTCTTTCTTAAAAACAAGTCAGATAACTTTAAAGTTCTTACAGACTTTCTTAAGAGCATATAGATTGGGTACTCTACTCAAGTTACATTGATCAGAAGTGATCGTGACACTGAGTTTGAATCTCTTCTCATGCAAGAATTTTGTGATAAGGATGGTATCAGGCATAGTTTTTTCTGCTCCTAGAACTCCTCAACAAAATGGGGTAGCTGAAAGGAAAAAATAGAACCCTGATTGAATCTGCAGGGACATTTCATGCAGATGCTTACTTGCCCCTATCCTTTTGGGCAGAGGCAGTAAGTACAACAAATTATGTTCTTAATAGAAGTCTAATTCATAAACTTAAGGGTAAGACCCCCTATGAATTACTTAAAGGGAAGAAACCTAAAATAAACTAATTTAAAGTATTTGGTTGTATATGTTATATTCATAATAATGATACGAAATATCTTAGAAAGTTTGATGCCAAAGGTACAGAGGGAATTTTTCTATGATATTCCCAAGTTAGCAAGGCTTATAGGGTTTATAATAAATCAACATTAAAAATGCAAGAATCTATACATGTAACTTTTGATGAGACTAACATGATTTACAAGGAGAAGGATTCTTCTACCATAGAAAATTTGCAAGTACCAAATCTGTGTGAGAAAATGGATGATTTAATCCTAACACAAGATGATATATCACATCCTTCTCAGCAGATTACTGTTGATGATAATGATGAAGATATTAAGGAAATTCATGCTGAATATGTTGGGGTTAATGAAATTCCATAAGAGGAATTAATTCCACAAGTGGTTGAAGAACCAACTCTACCCTCTGATCTTGACACACTTAGAGATCATCCAATATCTCAAGTGATTGGAGACATATCCGTTGGTGTGCAAACAAGGCATCAACTCAACCAAGATTTGATGCATGCTTGCTTCATTTCTTAAAGTGAGCCTCAATTCATAAAAGATGCAGAGAAAGATCCCCACTGGATTATTGCAATGCAAGAGGAACTCAATCAATTTGAGAGGTGTAGAGTTTGGGATCTAGTTCCAAGACCCAAAGACCATCCAGTAATTGGAACTAAATGGGTCTTTAAGAACAAGTTGGATGCTCAAGGATCAATTGTGAGGAACATAGCAAGATTGGTGGCTCAAGGCTATTCTCAGGAAAAAGGTATAGATTATGACCAGACCTTTGCTCTTGTTGCAAGGCTAGAGGCAATCAGAATTTTTCTTGCTTATGCAGCATATCAGAAATTCAAAGTTTATCAAATGGATGTGAAGAGTGCCTTTCTGAATGGAGAGCTCAAAGAGGAAGTGTATGTTGAACAACCACCAGGTTTTATATCTTCAACTCATCCCTCTTGTGTTTTTAAATTGAAAAAAGCCATTTATGGTCTAAAGAACGCTCCAAGAGCTCTGTATGAGACCTTGGCTAGTTTTCTTTTAGAGCATAATTTTTTAGAGGCATGGTAGATAAAACTTTGTTTTTCAGACATCATTAGGATAAAATTTTGCTAGTTCAAATATATGTAGATGACATAATATTTGGATCTACTGATTCCAAACTTTGCAAAAGGTTCTCTGACCTGATGCATTCAAAGTTTGAAATGAGTAGCATGGGTGAACTATCCTACTTCCTTGGTATCCAAGTGAAGCAATCCCCTGATGGTATCTTTATATCCCAATCCAAACATGTTAAAGAGCTTATTACAATATTTGGGATGTCTGATGCCTCAGCAATGAAAACACCCATGCCCTCCAATGCTGTAGTTGATTCTGATGAATAGGGCAAACCAATTGATCAGAAAATATATAGGGCAAGTGTTGGGTCCTTATTGTATCTTACAACTAGTTAGCCTGATATTATGTTTGCTACATGTATTTGTGCTAGGTTTCAAGTAAATTCCAAAGAATCACACATAATTTTATTAAAAAGGATTTTGAGATATATAAAGGGTTATCCAAATCTAGAACTTTGGTATCCAATAGAGTCAAAATTTGACTTTACTGGATTCTCAGATTCTGACTCTGCTGACGTAGAGTTGACATGAATAACACATCAGGAACTTGTCAGTTTCTTTGTGATAGGCTTGTGTCCTGGTTTTGCAAGAAACAAACATCTGTGTCAACATCAACTGTTGAAGCTGAGTATATGGCAGGTGGTAGTTGCTGCTCAAAGATATTGTGGATTCAAAATCAACTACTCGATTATGGTCTCAACTTAAATAATTCAATTATCTTTTGTGATAATACCAGTGCTATTTCAATTGCACAACATCCAGTGCTTCATAGTAGAACCAAGCATATAGAGATTAGACATCATTTCATTAGAGTTTATACAGACAAAAATAAAATAAACCTTATCTTTATCTCTACTAATTTACAAAGAGCAGACATTTTCACCAAACTATTAGATGAAAAGAAACATTTGGTCTTCCTAAATCAGCTAGGTATGATTAATGGAGAAGGTTTAATTTTATTTCTGTCTGAGGTTGAAGAATTGATCACCTTTCGTCGAATGAAGATCGACGATCTGTGAACTCTTCTTGAGATTTTTCATCGAACAAAGATTGACGAAATCTCTTTGAGAAATATTTTCGTCGAACGGAGATCGACGATTTTTCTTTAGAAAATTTTTCGTCAGCCGGAGAATGACGAACTGTTTTCCCCCTCTTCAAACTAAGATCGACGCTTTTTTTCTTCATGAAATTTTTCGTCGACTTGAGTTCGAAGATTTTCTTTTGCGTCGGACGGATTTCGCCGCTTTATATTCTGAAAACCTATAATTAGGCTTTCATCGAACTCCATCCCGCGCTTTCTAGTTCTCTTGCACTTTATCTTTTGTTCTTACACGTAATGGAGATTTTGATAGTGAACCTCTCTAGAATGAAATTTGATGCAGGAAATCAAGAAATGGGTATTCACCACAACATTTCTAGATCAAACCTCCATTTCTGGATCGAATTCTGCTCAGCTGGCATCCTCCTCCTCTATTCCTTCTTCTAAGGGCCTGGGTTTAGGTCTCTTTAAATGAAGGCAGGGGGAGATGTTCTATAAAGAAGATCCCATCCCAACACCAATAATAGAGATCAAGTCAAGATAGCTATCAGCATCAGAGATCAAGCCAAGGCCATCAAGATCAATATTCAAAGAAAACCAGCCAACAAAAAAAACAACAGCAGTAGTTTGGTAGTCAAAGAAGCCAGCAAAAAATTCAAGATGTTCAGAAAGAAGAATCCAGTCCAGAGAGACCTCCCTCTCCTACTTATGATCCCTAATTGGATCCCAACTATAGAATGGCTAGGTTTAATGAGCCGATATCTCTATCTCAGATAAGTAAGGACAAGGTGGAAGGAAAAGATCCCTCTAAATTTACAACTATGTCATCTTACAGTAAGAAAGAACTAGATAAATATCAGGTACAAAATCTTTTCAATGTAGACACCTATATGAATTTGCATCCTGAAGCTGTGGTGCCCAGAGCTGCAACTGTAATAATTCTTGGAGCACAAGACATGAAGATGACCCAAAGGGAAGCAGAGGACCCAAAAAGGAAAATGGTTTTCACAAAATCTTCTTCAGATTCGTCAAATAAAGACTCTTAATTTTCTGCATATGCATTTTGAATTTTGTTATTGTTGTATATTTTTCAAACAACAATTGTATATATATCTGCTGAATGTTTTATTTCTTCTAGATATATTTTCTCGCATTATTCTTTGTAAATAGTATCCTCACTCAAATAGGGGGAGATTGTTGGAACCCTAGTTTGGATTTGGGCAAGGACTACTTTTAGGATTGCTTAGAATTACCCAACATGTATAGTCTAGGGTCGTAGGTTTTTTCATGGTCAAAGACAGCAACACCTAATTAGACTGTCAGTACCCTTCAGAAGACTTTAAAGACAGAAGAATTCAAGGAAAAGCAGTTAAATTGATTGCAGGAAAGTCATTCGACGATAGCTGAAATCAGCTCGACGATCGTCGATCTTAGATCAACAAACTCAGAGTTCCTTCTCTGATTTGAGCTCGACGAAAGTCTAGCTGAGATCGACGAACTATGATCTCATATCAGAAGTTCAGCTCGACGAAGGACTATCTCAGTTTGACAAACTTGGAGCTTATATTGGAAAGTATATTTTTTAGCTCGACAATCTTGGAGCTCAGCTTGACGAAGGAGATTTCTTAGCTCAACGAACATGGAGTTCAGGTCGACGAAATCATTACTGAGTTTGACTAACTCTTTCAAGGTTCTGTTCGACTATTCTTCTCTGCAGTTTCTCAGTTCTACTATCCGTTTGATTTCAAATTCTATTATATTAAGTCAGTAATGCTCTGATTATTAATGCTCAATATTCTCAAGAATATAACCATTCCGGGCAACATTATTTATGGTATTCACAAGGTTATTACTCTACCATATTTACTGGGACAGTTAGGGAAATACATTCAAGACAAATATTAGCTGTTAAGGATTCCAGAATTTCTGCAGAGGATTTCAGGAAACAGTTTAAAATTCAAATGTTGTTGAATCTAAAAATATATATAAAGTGATTTTCTTTCTAAAGAATATAGAGATACACAGA
The DNA here is from genome assembly GCA_039513925.1 of Platanthera zijinensis. Taxonomy (NCBI): domain Eukaryota; kingdom Viridiplantae; phylum Streptophyta; class Magnoliopsida; order Asparagales; family Orchidaceae; genus Platanthera; species Platanthera zijinensis. Next base: position 211,840,434 of record CM077079.1, read on the forward strand.
GAGAAAGGAAAACAACAACAAGGCAGTGAATCAGTGAAAAAGTATTAGCAGACAGTGAAGAATAATACAGCTTCCACACATGCAGTGTTCTTCTTCTTCTTCAGGCTTTCAAGAGACAAACAATCAAAATCAGTCTAAAATCTTGAAGAGCAACATCAATTGAAGGCCTACACCCTGAAGCAAAGCTTCCACTCTTGATCAAATTCATACAACTCAGGGGGAGCTTTGACATCATCAAGTCCACTAGTCTTCTCAGAGCTTTGAGACAGAGAAGACAACATATTTTTATTTTCCATTTCCTGTGTACAAGGTTTTAACTCCCTTCAAAAGTTAGCCCCTTTTGGTTCACAAGTCACCTGATCAAAAGACTTGAGATTGGTTTTTGGGCACCTGATCAAAAGATCAAAGGGTTGCCAGATCTCCCTTGGAAAAATAGATCTTGTTATGATAGGGAACCTGAGCAAAAACCTATGGTGGCAGAGCACCTGATCAAAAATCTAGAGTGGATTCCTACCAGGGTGATAGAAGAGTGGATGTACCCTGGTTTATTGGGGAACCACTATAAACTCCTTGTGTCGTCTGGTTTGCCTTTACTTTTTGCTTGTGTGTTATGATATTTCTCTTTATACTTATATATATATCACTCACTTTTAATCCGCTATAAAAACAAGTTAATAAATTTTTAATACTCTATTCACCCCCCCCCCTCTTGAGTAAAGATAAGATCTATCCCTCACTTTCACTCAGCATTCACTCCTTTGATTCCAATCCTTTGCCCTCGTCCCGATCACTCTTACCGATCACTGCAGTGCAAAGGCTCTCGCCTTCCTGCCTTTTTATCCTCTCTCGCTTTATTTTCAAGATGCCTGGCAAGAGCGAAGGCTGCTCCAAATGCGCGCAAACCTTCTTGGATAACAATTTTTCCCCCTGCCGGCTCACACAAGACGAATTCCTCACGATCACCAAGAACTTCATACCTCCAGGGTTCGTCGTGCAAAACCCTGGGAACGACGATATGGTTAACCTAGCACTAGAAGGGGAGCTCGCCATCTCCTTGGAGCACTTCGAGGTGGGCTTCTGCCTCCCCATCTGGCCGGAAGTGCACCAGGCCCTGCGCTATTATGGGGTAGTGACGGCCCAGCTCAACCCCAACTCCTTTGCCCTCTTGGTGGCTTTCACCTGCTACATGCGGGCGGAAAGGATCGAGTTCAGCCTCCCCATTTTTCGAAAGCTGTTCAACTTCCGAGCCAAGTGAGGGTCAGTCTTCCTTTCTTGTTAGTCGGTGAAGATGGAGGGTCTCGCCAATAAACATTATCATTGGGTGGAGAGGTTCATCTTTATCTCAGGGCCCTTTGGCAACATCCCTCTCGCTCCCATTTAGTACGACGACACGACCTACAAGCCTCCCGCTCTCGGAGAGCGAGAGGGCGCCCTTGTCGAATTCTTTGGATCAAAGGTTTTCGACATCCCCTTCCTCCGAAAAGACCTAAATTCCCTCCTACTGTTACCTCCTGGATAAGGTATTTTTTCGGTCTAACCTTGCAAACTTTTGTTTCGAGGTATAGGGCTAATTAACTATGGGACTCGCAGGTGAGTGAGAAATTCCCCTCCACCAACCTTTTGATGAGACTAAGGAGTCAACCAACCCTTTGGCTCTCGCCAAGTCTTCCACCACTACCTGCCGGGAGGAGCCGAGACCTCCGTCCCAAGGGTGTGCCCTAAAGAAGAAACATATCTCCCTCCCTGCTCCCCCTCTCAAAAAACAAAAGCCATCAGCAGAGGACAAGGGCAAGTCCATTGTACCTACTTTCGCCGAGATCCCCGCCCAAGCCCCATCCGTTGTAGGCGAGACGGGTATCATTGAGCCGGTCGTCGAGACCCTTCCCGAGATCCCATCCAAGCTGATGTCGAAAGGGCACCAAAATTTTTGCTTCAGTGAGAAGTTTTTGGATGTGGAGGGTAAGCCCTTGATCTAGTGGGACTATTCCTCCAACCTCATCGCGGTCTCCACACTTCTCCCCTCCTGGAGGGAGCGGGACACAATCACTGGCGATGACTTCGCACTGGGCTATGGGCTCTACAGTTCGAAGGATGCCAACACCTTTGATCGGATGACTACCCGGGCCCTCGTCTATGACGCCGCCCAGGCCCAGTTTCGCTCTGTCCACCTCTCGCATATGGTCGGGCGTCGCACCATTACCATCAAAAGCAACCTCGCCAATATGCACAAGGCCAGGGATGTTGTTGTAGCTGAAACGGCCACCCTGAAGGCCGACTTGGTGGCTGCCTAAAAACTTCTCTCCCTCTTCCCGGCCATCGAGGTATGACGGACCCTTCAATGTCTAGTTGCTCCACGACAGGGTGGACGACATCGAGTGCAAGAACAAGCTGTTTAAAGTTGAGGTAAAGCGCCTGGAGGGGGCCTTGGCCCTAACCCAGCCCCGACTGTCGCTGGAGGAGAGACTTGAGTGCCATCATTACTCGACGTACGAGATGGATGATATAATTCAAGAGAACGCGCAAGCCACCACAAAGATGGTTATTGAGGTGCTGCGGGAATCGACGCTTTTGAACAAAGGTGGTGAAACCCTCACGGCATGAGGGACCTTGCCTTGGCTATTTGATCCCATTCCCAAGCCTGCGGGAGAGGATGATTCCCCAATCAGATATGCAGTCGACGACGTGATGAGACTTAACCTAAACAACAAGTCCGTCGGCAACTCTTCTAGCGAGACCTCCAACGAGACCCCAGGCGGGAACCCCAGCAAAGCCTCGAGCGGGACCTTTGGCAGAACCTCCAGTGGAACCTCTAGGAGCCCTGCCCGATAGCCTCTTGTTTTTGCTTTTTAATGTAATGATCTCCCTATTTTTGTAAACTTTTTGTAAAGGGCGAGATTCTCCAACTTTTATATTATATTGAAAGATCCGTCTTTTCAATGGAATGTTTATTGCCTTTGCAAGAACCCTAGACTCTTAGGTGATGTCCATCGTCCATTTGAAGTGTCAGCTAAGTAAAACCTGTAGGAAGGAACCTGCCGAGAGTCTTGCCAAAGGGGCATGTCGGGACCCCTAGCGAGAGGGTTATGGCGAGAGCCCCGCCGAGTCCCCTGCCGAGTGCGTTATGCCGAGAACCCTGCTGAGAGGGGTCTGAGCTATCCCATCCACTTAGGACTGATGCTAGCTATTTTGAAACATGTTATCGGGAGCTTCGTGACACCATCACAATTTTAACAGCCTTGTCTTCTTGAGGTGAGCCTGGTCCTCGGGTCCACCTGGGACCACTTAAACAAAAAATCCCTTTCCCCTTCTCCTCCCGAGAGAGCCTACGACTCTGTAAGCTAGCGAGAACCTGACAACGGGTCTCGTTAGGGGTCTTGTAAGATACCACAATCCTCTCTCCGTTTCTCTCTTTCCACCCAAGCGGGCCTACGACCCTACCAGCTAGTGAGAGCCTGATGCGTTAAACGGCAAGTGTACAGTTCGCACAAGTAATATAAAATGGGAGAATTTTCCCAAGTATCGATCTCACAAGGAACATAGTAAGGTGGAGTTAATTTCGAGGAGGACTTGAGATTGAAGTCCTTAGGTTGAGGTAACGAAAATGGGGGGTTTTGATTGGTGCGAAAAAAGAAATAAAAATCTAACTTAAACAATGCGGGTCGCCGACACCGCTTCTCAAGGGGAGTGGATTATACGGGCTGCTAGGCACCGCTTCGCAACATGGATGGCCGAGAAGGCTTGCGGAATTGAGGGTCGTAATCACCTCATCACTATGCTCACACCTAGCACTTGCTAGTGTAGCAAACACAAACATTCACACCACAAGTAAATAAAGCAAACAAACCACCGCATCACTCACAAGCATGAACAATAGTAAATAGCATTAAGCCCAAGGTTCATCAAAGTTATTGCATCAAATAATAATGAAAATCCAATACAAAAACCTAGAAATATGGAAGAGAAAGGTAGAGATACAAATAATGAACGAGTCTTTGCCGTAGATGTGGGGGGAAGCACTGGGTTGTCAATCTGTGTCAAGAGAGCCACTCATCGGTTGCGTCCAGGGTCGGGGAAGGCTGTCACCGCTTCCTAAGCGCCCGTCTTATCGTTTGTCTACGTTGTCCACGTCAAACCTTCACTTCTTCCTTACTTAGCAGAGATTGTAGAATGGAAACTCACTTCTTTACTCCATGGATGCAAGAGAACTTCGTAGGGAGCAAATCCCTATCTTGGAGGATGAAGAATGGGGAAAAAAACCCCTTCCGGCGGAAGAAATCGAGCCCAAAATCGCGTCCCCGAAACCCTGAAAAGCAGCGGCTTAAATAAAAATCGTGCAGGTTTTTCTTAACACATGGGCAAAACGCACGGGCACAGACCTTGCGTGAAGAAAAACGCACGGGCATAAACAAAACTAAGTAATTTTGCGAAATAATCGCGCACGACCGGCCTGAAACCTGCGTGAAGGAAACGCACGACCGTGCAATCAGGAATAAGAAATAAAAGCGTGCGAAAATGGTTACGCATGGTTGGAATCAATCGTGCGAGGCCAAAATGCACGGGTAGCCACAGAGCACCCAAAACAAGGCCAAAATAGGCAGGTCGTGCGATTCCTTCTCGCACGGTTTGCCGTGCAGGAACCAAATGCACGGGCGGATCAGAAATCCTACGAAACAATTGAGTAAAAAGCATGATCACACTGAAATAGTGCGCGAAGAAAATACACGACCGTGCGTTTTACACAGGAAACAATCTATAGGTTGGGCTTTCTGACCACCTGCAAAGCAAACCTCATAATGGGGGCAAAAGCCACCAACATGCATAACATAAAGAAAAAAACTAAAATATAGACCTGGGGAGCACCATTTTCTTACCCCCAATAGAATAGTGCGCAATTGCACACCACAATGAGCCAAAATATGCACTTTATTAGGAAATAAAGCTCGAATAAATATGAACAATATAGAACTAAAAGAGAAGTGAAAACGAGTGAAAACAAACCCAGATGAGTCTGAAAATCACTCTATAAAGAGGACTCATCAGAGCTTAGCAGCGGGTCAATTCAGGGCCGAGTGCACCTTACAACCCTACAAGCTAACGAGAGCCTGAGCAGTGGGATCCTCTCGGGGTATTCCCTTACCCCCCCCAGGTGAGCCTATAGACATGTCAGCTAGTGAGAGCCTGGGCAGCGGGTGTAACATCCCTCAAATAACTAGACCCCCTAGGAGTGGTTTTGTTATGACTAGGTCATGACAAAACCCTAGAAAGCCCAAGAAGACCAAGTGAACCAGGCTCAAGGTGAAAATCACCTTGGTCTGCAAGTAGTAGAATCCCAATTACAATCCTATACACGACCTTAGGATTTTAACTTGGTTCCATGATCTCATCATGGCACCTATAACCCTAAGGGAGGCCAATACGTCGCTACGGACCCATTGGGGTAAACCAAAAAGAGGCCAAGATGACTCAAGTCCGAGAAGCGTCGAGTGAGCCGACAAGACTCGACGAGTAGATCAGGTATCTATTTAGATAGGTTTTTGGGCTCGGGCATTGAGTGCGTGGAGTGCACTCAACACCATGGGCCGAATGGCATTGAGTGCGTTGAGTGCACTCAACGCCATCTTACTTGGAAAGAATTTTAAGTTAGGGGCGTTGAGTGCACTGAGTCCACTCAACGCCATAGGCTGAATGGCGTTGAGTGCATTGAGTGAACTCAACGCCCTCTTACTTAGAAAGAATTTGGAGTTCAGGCGTTGAGTGCGTTTAGTCCACTCAAAGCAATGGGCTGAATGGAATTGAGTGCTTTGAGTGCACTCAATGCTATCTTACTTATAAAGAATTTCGAGCTCAAGCGTTGAGTCCACTCAACGCCATGGCCTGAATGGCGTTGAGTGCGTTGAGTGCACTAAACGCCATCTTACTGAGGATTTCTCTAGAATTATGTCGTTGAGTGAGTTGAGCTCACTCAACGCCATAAACTGAATGGCGTTGAGATAGCATCGAGTGAGCTGAGCTCACTCAACACCATTGTACTTAGAAAATTCCTGGCGATTATGGCATTGAGTGCGTTAAGTGCACTCAACGCAATCATACTGAGAAAGGATTTTCTGGAATTATGGCGTTGAGTGAGTTAAGCTCACTCAATGCCATAGACTAAATGGCATCGAGTGAGCTTAGCTAACTCAATGCCATTGTACTTAGAAAATTCCTGGCGATTTTGGCATTGAGTGAGGGGCTTGTCTCAACGCTTTTGCATTAGAGATATTTTCGGTCCTGTTTGCTGGTTCCGGTGAATAGGCTGAACCGGGATTTTCTCGAGAATTTCCCAAGATGGATTAATCGGCCCATTTCTTTCATTAAGACTTATTTAAACGGTCCAGTAGTAGGGTGCCACATGGCAGATGGTTTAACCCAAATTCCTCTTTAATGGAGGAGAGAGAAAAATAACAAAGCCATGGCCAAAATTCGGCTTTCATGGCCATTAATGGCACTTGATGCCTTGGCCTCAACCCCCTCCCCCTTTTTTGTCTAGATTCAACTCCTACGGGGAAGAGGAGGAGTTTCCAACCATTTCCTAGTTGGATTGAGCCCACATTCATCCCCCTCCTCCATGGCTGAAAAGCTCTTAAAGGGGCATTAATGGCCACCGCCAGCTAGACCCCTCCCCTCCCCCATTTTATTATTTTAAAAGACTCACTGGACTTAGAGGAGCAGTTTCCACACAAACCAGAAGGAGCCGAGGAAGCCCACTGTGAAGTTGCAGAAATCGAGCGGCGCCACCACCTGCCATGGCATCCCGGTGATCGATACGTCTCCAAGCCGCGAGCAAGGTCCTCCCCTTCCTCTTTCCTTATGTGTAGATCGTAGGAATTGTCAGGGATAAGGAACGGGCTCAATTAAGCCCAATCAGGTGATGAAAATCACTTATTTTTCCGTAAAAAAAATGGATGGTTGGGTTCGCCGGAAACAATAAATCCGGTGGCCGTGCCGCCGCCCAGCGATAGCCCCCACCTCAACGGAGGTGGTGGTGGCAGTGGCCGGCCAGGGAGGGGGATGGGTGGCCAGGAAACAAGCTTGGGATAGGATCTAGGTCGGGTGAATCCTGGCCTTTTGCTGGAGGAAGAAGAAAGCCAGGATCCCCATGATTGTGCTTTAAGATGTGTGCTGGTGATATTTTATTAATTCCTGATTTTGAGTTTTCTGTTTCCTAATATCAGTCACTTTACAAAATAAATGAAAAATACATAGAGGCTCTATGTGAGGAATTAATCAACAAATAATTTGTAGCCCTATGGGTCTACCTTATTTTAAAATTGATTTGGGACAATTCGGTCAACTGGTTTGACCAGGGCACCCATTATAGTGGGGTCTATACCTAGGGCTAGACAGGAACTAAAATGAGTACCCCCACTTCATCCCTTGTCCAAATAACTTGAAATTTGGACAAGGAGTCATCCTTATCTATATCTAGTTCCTGCCCAAAAATGAGAATTTTTGGTGATAACCTTCATATAGTTTTTGTAATTATTTATTAAACCATGGTTAAATTTAATAAGGGACCAAATGACCTCCAAACCCTCCCAAATTTCGGTGAGTGGTCCTTGGGTTCATTTTAAGGCTCTGGATAAAATTTCATCTCAATTAGAGATGATTTGGCTTGAGTTTTTGCAAACCTTAGCCTTGCCATAATAAGGGTAATTAGGTCAAAAGTGCACTTGTGGTTTGAGTAGTGAAATCACCTCAACATAGGTTGGGATTTGGGCCACTGGTTTGGCATGACATATAACACCCTCATATGGGATATGGGGTGGTTTGGGATTGAATTGCCTTAGGACTCAAGTTCAAACCTATGTTTGGGATTTGGGGGGTTTGAGAAGGGCATTTGGCCAAATGACCTTGAAATGATTTAAAATTTGGTGGAGAGGACTCTAGAGTAATTAGAGTCCTCTGGTAGAAATCTTATTGGATTTAGTGAGGGTTAAACCCCTCAAATCCCTAACCATAGTTTAGGACACAAACCTTTAAATGGTAAGATGGATATTCAAGGTGTTGTGAAAAGTCGTAAAACTTGGGTGATATAGTCATAAGGTCAGTAAGAGCTTTTGTAATTATATTGGGAGATTTTGAAGCATATTTTTTGTATTTCCTTTGCAATACATGTATTAGCCTCTATTACTTATTTGGTTATTATAACCTCAATGTTCACTAGAACGTTATGAAATTGAGGAAGAGGAAGTTTTAGACTATTATACCCATACATGAAATTTGTTATAATTTTTAGATGTATATTACGAGTACATACTTCACAAGCTCATCAAAATGGAAACTTGTTCAATAATTTATTAAGAGCTCATTATTTGTTGTAAAATTGTGAAACTGGATCAGTAGTGTTCCTAAGTAAATATGCTCATTTGGAGATTTTATAAGATATTTTAGATGAATAATTACTGTACTTAGTTCATTAACCTATTAACTTGGATACTATGATAAAATCAAGTTTAGAGTTTATTATTCACTGATAAATTATGAAACCTGACCTGGAGTGTATATATGACTTTATGATCATCCCTGCATTTTCTGCGAATTTTTGGAAATATACTGGTAGTACTTGTCTCTTTAAAATGATTAATGTAGGTTGTATTTAAAATTAGATTTAGGGGCCTCAACCTTACTGGAAAATTAAAAGACTCTGATTTTACTATTGAATAGTCATCATATAATTATCATAAATTTTGTAGTGCATTTTTATGTCTGAAAGGGGTACATCATGTTACAATTTGGGTCTTAGATAACTTATGAAAAATTAAATAAATTACTAATTAAGTTAGGAAAATTTTGAACTTATGGATTTAGGCAAATCATGGCATGTTAGACCTTCAATAATTATTATAGGGATATTGGATGATAATTTTGAGTACCTCCCATTGTATACATTATATAGCTTAAGATGGTCTGCGTTTAGTAAAAACTACAGAAATCATAATAAGGTGCATAATGAACATATAGAATTTGGGATATTAAAATACTGATTTGGAAATGTGAATGAATGCATCTTTAGTAGTCAAGATGAGGAGAGGTTAGTTGACTAATATTAAGAGGTGCTTAGGGATGACGAAACATCGTCTTCCCCGTGGAGAGAGAGAAAGGTCAAAACACACTAGGATTATATCCAAGGTAATAATGAGGGATTGGGAATCGGGTTTTAATAAATAACAATAAGTGCCTTGCGAAAGGGAGCTTTGGGCTTAAGCCCATCGTAGTTCCTAGTGCCCTTTGAGAGCCCTTCACGGGGTATGTTGGGGACAGTCCTGGGCTAACCTAAACTGTAGATAAAATTAAATTGCAAGAGTAACTTGCATAATTCGGGGTTCACCTTTACTCACCTCGATGTCTCAGGATGTTAGGTTGGTTCACACGGGCTGTAGGCCCGGGGATTTTGGGGATTGGCAAGGTCGCCCTGCAAGCTTTGTCTCGGTTGTTGGTTATGACGGACGGGATAGTCCGAGGAGCTTTGGCTCGATTGTAGGTTATGACAGATGGGATACTCCAGGGAGCTTTGGCTCGATGGATAATACATTAATATTGCATGTGCATAAGATATAAGGTGGTGGGTCTTCGGTATTGGAGGGTCGATGCACCGATGCTAATACGTCGACTCGGCAAGTGTGGTTTAGCACTTCGCCCTAAAATTCTGGTGTGCCAGCCGACAAGAGTACGCAGGCGCTCCGCTTAGTGAACCAGCATTGAGGTGTACGATAGGTCTGACTGGTAGTGCAATTACCGGTTTAGAGGTGGGCGAGGCCCAACCCACAGCTTCTATTTGCCACTACGGAGGTATCTTGGGAGGTTCGGCTCCAGAAAGGGGGAACTAAAGGTCTGTGTACACAGATTCGAGTGAGTGTGTTGCACTTGCATGTTGACATCATGGCATAATTGCATGTTATACCATAACCATTACATATCACCCTGACACCTATTTTATAAAGTGGTATGGGACGCTTTATATAATAGGCCCTGCAAAACGACCCCTTGGTTTATAAGTTTGCGCGAGCGTGCTTATAAGTTAAGGTTTTTATTCTGTAAATATATATGTATGCTTGCTAGAAAACCAACACCATATCGTATAAATTGGTATGAGGCTTTTTATACTATAGGAGCTTTGCAAAAGATCCCTTGGCTTATGTGCTTTCATATTAGCTAAGGTTACTTATTTCTTGAGTAATTTTTCTTACCTTTATTATTGCTTTATTTATACATGCTCATCAAACTTCTAGTCTAGTTCCACTGTCACCTGCTTTTGTTATTCTCCACTATCATATCCTATCCTTTCTTCCTCCCCGCTCGGTGCCTAGGAGCCATCGGGGAAGGGGCAGGGGATGATAGGACTTGGTCTTTTAGACTAACAGTTTTCGAACCACATCATTTTAGGGGACCGTGGAGCCCAACATGGAGGAGCAGTCCCGGAGGTCGGCACGCTTGGAGATAGGGCAGTCTAGTACCGGAATTCAGATTACTGGGACTGTGAGTCCAGATCTCTAGTAGTTTATTAGTTTTGCTTCCGCTATGAGTGATATATGTAGTGAGGATTTTGATGGACCGGTAATGAGCCCTAACTTCTGTACTTTGTTATATCTGTGGACACTCCCTTTGTGGAGACTATTTACTTTACATGAAATTGTTGTAGACTTGCTCTTATTATTTTGTTACTATTGTGATCGAATCGGCCGGCAGGATCGACATTTTATAGTGGCGACCTTCCTGGGTGGGAAGGTGTCACCGTAAAGCGGCAGTTCTGGGCCTAAGACTCCGGTGTGTAAAAAGAAAAAAAAAGTGGGTCTTTTAAGTGGTATCAGAGGAGACCTTGATCGGAAAAAGTAGCAGTCCATAATCCCTGGGTCACCCCCGCACGAGTTTAGTTTGAGGACAAACTAAGCAGCAGAAATAGTGGTGGGCCCATATGGGAGATCACACGTAAATTGCCGACCTTTTAATTAGGTTTTAGTCATTTAATTACAAATGACTTTTGTTACGCAGCCCCCAGCACAACCTACACCACAGGGCGCCGTCCAGCCGACTCTAAATGTTGCACCACCACCCCCGGTCCCAACTCCGTTTCTACAGTCGAAGATGGGGCAGACTCTTACAGCCATACTGGAGAATTTCATGTCTCAGCAGGTTCCGGCTCCACAGCCAAACCCGGGGGCCAACTGTTTGAGCATTTTTCGAGGACTTTCTCCCCCATCCTTCTTGGGGATAAAGTCGGCCGTTCGGACGGAGGAGTGGCTGGACATCATGTATGAGATGCTGACAGGGATACGGTGCCCTTGGGAGGAGAAGGTGCCTTTGGTTGTCTCTTGCTTGGAGTCCCATGCCAAGAGATGGTGGAAGACATCGCTGGACACGACGTTTATTGATAGAGAGGTTGCAGAGATTGCTTGGGGTTTGTTCAAGGACGCACTGTTGGAGATTTTTTTCCGCAATCGACCAGTGATGAGATAGAAGACAGATTTTTACAGTTGAGGTAAGGAACCAAGACGGTGGTGGAGTACCACCGGGAGTTTAACCATCTGGCCTGATTTGCGGATTCTTATCAGTTGGATGAGGCAGGATACACCAAGAGGTTCTATAAGGGCCTGAGAGAGGATTTGAGGGAGGCTCTACTGTTCGTGTTTGACGGACCTATTCCTCGGATATTGGAGATGACGAAGAGGATTGAGGTAGATTGGAACACTACTCGAGGCTGGAAATGACCAACTGAGGATCAGGGTCTGGGAGCAAGAAATGATCAGCGATGGGGCCGGATTATTGATGGGATAGATGGTAGAAGGCCAGAGGACCAGCCTCTTCAGGAGGTGACACAGGAGCAGAGGGAACCAGTGGTGATGGCCCCTCAGCCTCTCCAGATGCGGGAGATTAAGCGACCTGGGGGTATGACATATCCCCTGTCATAGTGATTCAACTGTCATCAGGTGGGGCATATTCGGAGGAACTGCCCCATGAAGGGGGAACCACTACTAGCACCACCGGCTGCCCCGCCTGCTCAGTATTATGGAGGTCGAGGACGTGGATACCAGGGCAGAGACCGCAGGCAGGAGAGGGAGCAAGTGTATGCTAATGATCTGGCTTAACCACGAAACTCGGAGCAAGTGATCACAGGTACACCAGTAAATTTTAAGTTTTCTTTCCTAAATAATTAGACGCATAGATATAAAATTTACAAATTAGGAAAGAAAACCATAACTAGATTTCTAAGACATTTAACTACCCCAGGAATAGTCTTCATCAACAGCAAGCCTGCTTATACAATATTCGATACGGGTGCTTCGTACTCGTTAATGTCAGAAGCCTTCGTGAGTGGGTTAAAAGGTGTGGAGCGATTTATAGGCTTGATGATGAGGATATGTCTACTAGACGGGTCAGAGCTATTCACATCTGCCCACTGCAACATGGAGGCGGAAATCAGCGGAAAGGCATTCGAAGCACCAGTAACGATCCTAAAGATGCCAGTCTTTGATTTGATCCTGGGCATGTCATGGTTGCATTGGAACCATGCCCAGATTGACTGTCTGGCAAAAAGGATCACCGTGAGGCATTGGGATTCCCACATCATCATAGAAGGTATTAGACCTATTTCCCCTATCTTCTTATCATCCATGCAGGCTGTCAAGGCCCACTTGTAAGGGGAGGAGGTCTATGAAGTACTGTTTAAATTGGCTGAGGCCAAGGATTCTATCTTTGATATCTTAGTGGTGCGGGATTTTGCTGACGTATTCCCAGAGAAGCTGCCAGGGCTAACCCCGCATCGGGAGCAGGATTTCCTCAACAAAATACTGTCCGAGCACCCGCAATATCCGAGCCCAGAACCAGCTGACAGTCGGATTTTGTTTAGCCCACTACTAGCTAAGACGGTATCTAAGGCCCCTTACCCGATGGCCCTGATGGAGTTTACTGAGTTTTGAAGCAAGCTATAGGAGCTAGTGGAAGTCGGATTTGTCTGGCCGAGCTCTTTACCATGGGGAGCCCTAGTGTTATTCGTTAAGAAGAAGGACGGGACACTTAGATTGTTCATCGACTACCGAGCACTGAACCGGCTGACAGTCCGGAATACCTATCTGTTGCCAAGGATAGATGAGTTGTTTGATCAGCTGGAGGGGGCACATTTCTTTTCAAAACTGAATTTGAGGTCGGGCTACTACTAACTGCGGATTCGGGAGTAGGACATTCCGAATACTGCCTTCAGTAGCAGATATGGGTTGTTCGAGTTTACAGTGATGCCCTTCGGGCTCACGAATACACAGCCGGCGTTCACGAGCCTCATGAACCGAGTGTTCGAGATATATCTGGATGTGTTTGTCATTGTGTTTATTGATGACATCCTTATCTACTCTTGGACATAGGAGGAGCTCACTCGACATCTGACGCTGACCCTAGAGAGGCTGCGGGAGCACCAACTATATGCGAAGTTCATCAAATGCCAGTTCTGGTTGAAGGAGGTGGCTTTCCTAGGCCATATCATCAGTGGTGCCAGGTTGGCAGTAGACCCGATCAAGATTCAGGCAGTTCGGGATTGGCCGCAGCTGAAGGCGCCCATAGGCGTGCGGAGTTTTCTAAGACTTGCCGGTTATTATAGGAAGTTCGTGGAGGGTTTCTCTCGAATTGCCCTTCCACTCAAATCCCTGATGAGGAAGGGTGTGCCCTTTGTCTAGACCCCGCAGTGCGAGGTTGCTTTCCAGGAGCTGAAGGATTGACTCACCTCGGCTCCTATACTTGCCATTCCTTCGGGGAAAGAAGGATTCCAGGTATACAATGATGCTTCCTACCAGGGTATGGGAGCAGTGCTGATGCAGAAGGGCCACATGATTGCTTATGCTTCTCTCCAGCTGAAGAAGCATGGGCAGAACTACCCTGTTCATTACCTAGAGATGGGAGCGATCGTGTGACATATGCTCCGATCACAAAAACTTGAAGTATGTGGACACGCAGAAGCAGCTGATATCAAGTAGAGGCGATGGGTGGAATTTCTAGCAGATTACTAGTACGAGATGCATTAACACCCAGGGAAGGCGAACGTTGTAGCCGATGCGCTGAGTCTGAGAGCCGCCACCTATGGACTGGAGCCCCAAATAATTTCCATGGAACTAGTACATTGATTAGAGGATATGTACATCACGTTGGTGTTGTATGATGACCCCGAGCTTTATGAGGAGTATTTAGTCGCGATGAGCTCTACTGACGACATTCAAGACCGAGTCAGAGATGGGCAGGGGCAGGATGCCAAGCTGGATTCGATATTCCAGGCCTTGGAGGCAGGTACTGCTGGGGATTACACATTGAGAGATGACTTGGTGTGCTTCAGAGGACGGGTTTATAAACCAGAGGGAGGCCAGGTTCGGGAGGATATCATGACGGAGGTCCACTGCAGTCAGTATTCAGTACACCAAGGAGTTACGAAGATGACTACGGATCTGAAGAAGGCCATGTACTAGCCAGGAATGATGAAGGATATCACCTAATTCATGACCCACTACGAGACATGCCAGCTGGTGAAGGCAGAGTGCAGAAATCCTGCAGGATTGTTGCAGCCACTCCCAATGCCAGATTGGAAGTTCGAGGACATCGCGATGGACTGCATACATGGGCTTCCCCGATCACGGAGAGGGAATGATTTGATCTGGGTAATCATCGACCGACTGATGAAGGTAGCCAGATTTATCCCAATAGGGAAGGATGACTCGGTTGGTGTGTTGGTTCGGAAATTCGTAGAGAAGTTCATCAGTTATCATGGAGTACCCATGACGACTGTATTGGATCGGGATGGACGGTTTACGTCCAAGGAGTGGAGATCAGTGCAAACTTACTTGGGTACTCGGTTGACATTCAGTACAACTTTTCATCCCCAGACCGACGGGCAGACGGAATGCACCAATCGGACTTTGGAAGATCTACTATGACTATGCATTCTAGATTGCAGAGAGCCTTGGGAGAAGCTATTGCAATTGATCGAGTTCTCATATAATAACAGCTACCAGTCCAGCATAAGGATGGCTCCTTATGAGGCCCTATACAGACGAAGGTGTAGGACTCCGCTATCATGGGTACAGGACGAGGATCCGAAGGTTCTGGGCTCGGATTTTGTTGAGGACACCGAGGCTCAGGTGAGGCTGATACGGGACAGGATGTTTGAGGCACAGAGAAGATAGACTAAGTATTATGACGCTTGGCATCATCAGGTGGAGTTTTAGGTGAGGGATCGAGTATTCTTTAAGATCTGACTGATGTATGGTGTTTCACGGGTGCGTGGTCGGAAGAAGAAGCTCAGCCATAGGTATATGGGGCCTTACAGGATCCTGGAGCGGATCGGTCCCATAGCATACAGGCTGGAGCTGCCACCGGAGCTGGCGGGTCTGCACGACGTGTTCCATGTATCCTATTTTAGGAGGGATCTACTATGCCCAGAGCAGCAGATTACAGCCACGGATGGCCCGGTAGAATCTTATCGGTCAGTTCACGTGGAACAAGTCTGGATTGACAACAATGGGATACGAGTCTTACGCCGCAAGAAGGTTCCATTGGTCATGGTACTTTGGAGCAATCATGGGCGAGAGGAGCACATATGGGAGCCACAGGACTTAATGCGACAAAGGTACCAGGAGCTTTTCAGTCAGGTATTACTCACAACCTCTCGGGATGTTACAATTTATCTTCATACTTAAAACCCCGTAGGCCTAACTAGAATTTCGGGGAAGAAATTTTTTGTTTATATATTGGGATTTGTAACATCCCTAGAATAACAAGACCCCCTAGGAGTGGTTTTGTCATGACTAGGTCATGACAAAACCCTAGAAAGCCCAAGAAGACCAAGTGAACTAGGCTCAAGGTGAAAATCACCTTGGTCTGCAAGTAGTAGAATCCCAATTAAAATCCTAGGCATGACCTTTGGATTTTAACTTGGTACCATGATCCCATCATGGCACCTCTAACCCTAATAGAGGCCAATATGTCACTACAGACCCATTAAGGTAAACCAAAAAGAGGCCAAGATGACTCAAGTCCGGGAAGCGTCGTGTGAGTCGATAAGAATCGACGAGTAGATCAAGTATCTATTTAGACAGGTTTTTAGGCTCGGGCGTTGAGTTCATGGAGTGCACTCAACGCTATTGGCTGAATGACAATGAGTGCGTTGAGTGCACTCAACTCCATCTTACTTGGAAAGAATTTTGAGTCGGGGCATTGTGTGCGCTGAGTTCACTCAAAGCCATAGGCAGAATGACATTGAGTGCGTTGAGTACATACAATGCCCTCTTACTTAGAAAGAATTTGGAGTTCGGGCATTGTGTGCATTGAGTCCACTCAATGTCATGGGCTGAATAACGTTGAGTGCGTTGAGTGCACTCAATGCCATCTTACTTAGAAAGAATTTGGAGCTCGGGCATTGAGTGCGTTGAGTCCACTCAATGCCATGGGTTGAATGGCATTGAGTGCATTGAGTGCACTCAACGCCATCTTACTGAGGATTTTTCTTGAATTATGGCGTTGAGTGAGCTGAGCTCACTCAATGCCATAGACTGAATGGCGTCGAGTGAGCTCAAGTGACTAGACGCCATTGTACTTAGAAAATTCCTGGCGATTATGGCGTTGAGTGCGTTGAGAGCACTCAACGCCATCATACTGAGAAACGATTTTCTCGAATTATGGCGTTGAGTGAGTTGAGCTCACTTAATGCCATAGACTGAATGGCGTCGAGTGAGCTCAGCTGAACCAGCTAAGCTCACTCAACGCCATTGTACTTAGAAAATTCCTGGCGATTTTGGCGTTGAGTGAGGAGGCTTCTCTCAACGCTTTTGCCTTAGAGAAATTTTCCACCCTGTTTGCTGGTTCGGGTGAATAGGCTGAGATGGGATCTTCTCGGGAATTTCCCAAGATGGATTAATCGGCCCGTTTCTTTTATTAAGACTTATTTAAACGGTCCAGTAGTAGGGTGCCATGTGGTAGATGGTTTAACCCAAATTCCTCTTTAATGGAGGAGAGAGAAAAAGCCCAAAGCCATGGAAAAAATTCGGCTTTCATGGCCATTAATGGCACTTGATGCCTAGGACTAAATCCCCTCACCCTTTTATGGCTAGATTCAACTCCTTCGGGGAAGAGGAGTTTCAAGCCGTTTCCTTGTTTGATTGAGCCCACATTCATCCACCTCCTCCGTGGCCGAAAAGCTCTTAAAGGGGCATTAATGGCCACCACCAGCTAGACCCCTCCCCTCCCCCTTTTATCATTTTAAAAGACTCACTGGACTTAGAGGAGCGGTTTCCACACAAACCTGAAGGAGCCGAGGAAGCCCACCGTGTAGTTGCAGAAATCGAGCGGCACCACCAACGACCATGGCATCCCGACGATCGACATGTCTCCAGGCTGTGAGCAAGGTCCTCCCCTTTCCCTTTCCTTATGGGTTGATCGTAAGAATTTTTAGGGCTAAGGAACGGGCTCAATTGTGCCCGATCAGGTGATGAAAATCACTGGTTTTTCTGTGGAAAAAATGGATGGTCGGTTCGCCGGAAACCACCCCTCCGACGGCCGTGCCGCCGCCCGACGATAGCCCCCAACTCAACGGAGGTGGTGGTGGCGGTGGCCGGTCGGGGAAGGGGATGGTGGCCGGGAAACAAGCTCGGGATTGTTCTTTAGGATGTGTGCTGGTGATATTTTATTAATTCCTCATTTTGAGTTTTCTATCTCCTAATATCAGTCACATTAGAAAATTAATGAAAAATACTTAGAGGCTCTATATGAGGAAATAGTCAACATATAATTTGTAGCCCTATGGGTCTTCCTTATTGTAAAATTAATTTGGGACAATTTGGTCAACTGGTTTGACCAGGGCACCCATTTTGGTAGGGTCAATACCTAGGGCTAGACAGGAACGAAAATGAGTGCTCCCACTTCATCCCATCTCCAAATGACTTGAAATTTGAACAGGGAGTCACCCTTATCTATATCCAGGTCCTGCCTAAAAATGTGAATTTTTGGGGATAATTTTCCTATCGTTTTTGTAATTATTTAATAAACCATGATTAAATTAATTAAGGGACAAAATGACCTCCAAACCCTCCCAAAATTTTGTGAGTGGTCTTTGGGATCATGATAAGGCTTCTTATAAAATTTCATCTCATTTGGAGATGATTTGGCTTGAATTATTGCAAACCTTAGCCTTTCCATAATAAGGGTAATTAGGTCAAAAGTGCACTTTAGGTTTGAGTGGTCAAATCACCTCAATAGAGGTTGTGATTTGGGCCACCGGTTTGGCATGACATATAACACCCTCATATGGGATATGGGGTGTTTTGGGATTGAATCTCATTAGGACCCAAGTTCAAACCTATGTTTGGGCTTTGGGGGTTTGAGAAGGGCATGTGGCCAAATGACCTTGAAATGATTTGAAATTTGGTGGAGAGTAACTAAGGTATTTAGAGTCCTCTGGTAGAAATCTTATTGGATTTAGTGAGGGTTAAACCCCTCAAAGGCCTAACCCTAGTTTAGGACACAAACATTTAAATGGTAAGTTGGATAGTCAAGGTGTTGGGAAAAGTTGTAAAACTTTGGTGGTGTAGTCATAAGGTCAGTAAGAGCTTTTGGTAATTATATTGGGAGATTTGGAAGCATATTTTTAGTATCTCCTTTGCAATAAATGTATTAGCCTCTATTACTTATTTGGTTATTATAACCTCACTGTTCACTGGAATGTTATGAAATTGAGGCATAAGAAGTTTTATACTATTATACTCATACATGAATTTTGTTATAATTTTTAAATGTATATTACCAGTACATACTTCACAAGCTCATCAAAATTGAAACTTGTTCAATAATTTATTCAGAGCTCATTATTTGTTGTAAAATTGTGAAAATTGATCAGTAGTGTTCTTAGGTAAATATGCTCATTTGGAGATTTTATTATAATTTTTAGATGAATAATTGTTGTACTTAGTTCATTAACCTGTTAACTTGGATACTATGAGAAAATCAAGTTTAGAGTTTATTATTCACTAATAAATTATGAAACTTGACCTGGTGTGTTTATATGTCTTTATGATCATCCTTGAATTTTCTCAAGATTGTTGGAAGTATATTGACAGTACTTGTCTCTTTAAAATGATTAATATAGGTTGTATTTTAATTTAGATTTAGGGGCCTAAACCTTGCTGGAAAATTGGAAGACTCTGTTTTACTATTAAATAGTCATCATGTAATTACCATAAATGTTGTAGAGCATTTGCATGTCTGAAAGGGGTACTTCATGTTCAAACTTGGGTCTTGGATTACTTAGGAAAAATAAAAAATTACTAATTAAGTTGGGAAAATTATGAACTTCTGGATTTAGGCTAATCATGGCATGGTAGACCCTCAATAATTATTATTGGGATATTGGATTATAATTTTGAGTATCTCTCATTGTATACATCATATAGCTTATGATGGTCTGCGTTTAGTAAAAACTGCAGAAATCATAATAAGGTGCAGAATGAACTTAGAGAATTTTGGATATTAGAATACTGATTTGGAAATGTGAATGAATGCATCTTTAGTAGTCAAGATGAGGAGAGGTTAGTTGACTAATGTTTAGAGATGCTCAAGGACGACGAAACATCGTCTTCCCCGTGGAGAGAGAAAGATCAAAACACACTAGGATTAAATCCAAGGTAATAATGAGGGATCAGGAATCGGATTTTAACCAATAACAATAAGTGTCGTGCGAAAGGGAGCTTTGGGCTTCAGCCCATCGTAGTTCCTAGTTCCCTTTGAGAGCCCTTCACGGGGTATGCCTGGGGCAGTCCTGGGCTAACCTAAACTGTAGGTAAAACTGAATTGCCAGAGTAACTAGCATAATTAGGGGTTCACTTTCACTAACCTCGATGTCTCAGGATGTTAGGTTGGTTCACACGGGCTGTAGGCCCAGGGATTTTATGGATGGGCAGGTTGGCCTAACCAGCTTTGGCTCGGTTATTGGTTGTGACGGACGGGATGGTCCGGGGAGCTTTGGATCGGTTGTTGGTTGTGACGGACGAGATGGTCCGAGGATCTTTGGATCGGTTGATAATACATTAATATTGCAAGTGCATAAGATATAAGGTGGTGGGTCTTCGGTATTGGAGGGTCGATGTACCGATGCCAATACGTCAACTCGTCAAGTGTTGTTTATCACTTCGCCATAAAAGTCCGGTGCACCAGCCGGCAAGAGTACGCAGGCGCTCCCCTTAGTGCACCAGTGTTAAGGCATACAATAAGTCTGACTGGTAGTGTAATTACCGGTTTATAGATGGGCGAGGCCCTACCCACCGCTACCGTTTGCCACTACGGAGGTATCCTGGGAGGTTCGGCTCCATAAAAGGGGGAACTAAATGTCTGTGTTTATAGTGTAGAGTGGGTGTGTTGCACTTGCATGTTGAAATCATGACATAATTGCATGTCATAGCATAACCATTGCATATAATCTTGACACCTATTGTATAAAGTGGTATGGGACGCTTTATACAATATGCCATACAAAACGACCCCTTAGTTTATAAGTTCGCGCGAGCGTGCTTATAAGTTAAGGTTTTTATTCTGTAAATATATATGTATGCTTGCTATAAAACCGAAACCCTATCATATAAATTGGTATGGGACTTTTTATACGATAGGAGCCTTGCAAAAGATCCCTTGGCTTATGTGCTTTCATATAAGCTAAGGTTACTTATTTCTTGAGTAGCTTTTCTTACCTTTGTTATTGCTATATTTATACATGCTCATAACACTACTAGTCTTGTTCCGCCGTCACCTGCTTTTGCTATTCTCCACTATAATGTCCTCTCCTTTCTTCCTCCCCGCTCGGTTCCTCGGAGCCATGGGGGAAGGGGTAGGGGATGATAGGACTTGGTCTTTTAGACTAACGGTTTTCAAACCACATCATTTTAGGGGACCATGGAGCCCAATATGGAGGAGCAGCCCCGGAGGTCGGCACACTTGGATATGGGGCAGTCTAGTACCGGAGTTCAGATTACTAGGACTGTGAGTCCAGATCTCTAGTAGTTTATTAGTTTTGCTTCCGCTATGAGTGATATATGTAGTGAGGATTTTGATGTGTCGGGCATGAGCCCTAACTTCTTTACTTTGTTATATCTATGGACACTCCCTTCGCGGAGACTATTTACTTTACATGTGATTGTTGTTGACTTGATGTTATTATTTTGTTATTATTGTGATCGATTCGGGCATCAGGATCGACGTTTTGTAGGGGCGACCTTCCAGGGTGTAAAGGTATCACCGCAAAGCAGCGGTTCTAGGCCTAAGACCCCGGTGTGTAAAAAGAAAAAACAGAGGGTCTTACAGCACGTCTACCCGGGGCCAAGTGCGCCTTCAAGTCCTATCAGCTAATGAGAGCCTGAGTAGTGGGATCCTCTCGGGGTCTTGCAAATTTATATCTCCCCTTCCTTTCCCCCCAAGAGAGCCTACGGTCCTGCCAGCTAGTGAGAGCCTGGTAGCGTGTCTACTCACGACCGAGTGCACCTTCCATCCCAGCCAGTTAATGAGAGCCTGAGCAGCGGGATCCTCTCGGGGTATTCCCTTACCCCCCAGGTGAGCCTATAGACCTGCCATCTAGTGAGAGCCTTGATAGTGGGTCTACCCGGGGCCGAGTGTGCCTTCTAGCCCTGCCAGATAATGAGAGCCTGAGCAGTGGGATCCTCTTGCGGTAATGAAAATTTCTCTCCCATTCTTTTTCCCCAAGAGAGCCTACAGTCTTGCCAGCTAATTAGAGCCTGACAACGGTTCTACTCAGGGCCGAGTGCGCCTTCCAGCATTGACATCCAATGAGAGCCTGAGCAGGGGGATCCACTCGGGGTATTACCTTACCCCCCAGGCGAGCCTACGGACCTGCCAGTAGGTGAAAGCCTAGACAGCGGGTCTACCTGGGGCCGAGTGCGCCTTCAAGCCCTGCCAACTAATGAGAGCTTGAGAAACGGGATCCTCTTAGAGTATTGCAAATTTCTATATCCCCTTCCTTTCTCCCCAAGCGAGCCTACGGTCTTGCCAGCTAGTGAGAGCCTGGCAGCGGGTCTTCTCGGGGCCGAGTGCGCCTTCCAGCCCTGCCAAATAATGAGAGCCTAAGCAGCGGGATCCTCTCGGGGTATTCCCTTACACCCTAGGCGAGCCTACGGACCTGCCAGCTAGTGAGAGCCTGGACAGCGGGTCTACCCGAGACCGAGTGCGCCTTCCAGCCCTGCCAGCTAATGAGAGTCTGAGCAGCGGGATCCTCTCGGGGTCTTGCAAATTTCTCTCCCTTTCCTTTCCCCACAAGCGAGCCTACGGCCCTGCTAGCTAATGAGAGCCTGGCAGCGGGTCTACTCGGGGTCGAGTGCGCCTTCCATCCCTGCCAACTAATGAGAGCTTGAGCAGTGGGATCCTCTTGGGGATTCCCTTACCCCCCCCCCCCCACCCCCCCAGGAGAGCCTACGGACCTGCCTGCTGGTGAGATCCTGGATAGCGGGTCTACCCGGGGCCGAGTGCACCTTCCAGCCCTACCAAATAATGAGAGCCTGAGCAGCGGGATCCTCTCGAGGTATTGCAAATTACAACAATCCCTTCTTTTGGCCACCGAGCGAGCCTTCGGCCCTTCTAGCTTGATGGGAGCCTGGACAACGGGTCTACTTGGTTCCTTCAAAGCCATAGATACTCCGTAACCTGTGAAGAAATAATTTTGGAAATAACACATTATAATAGATTATACAAGTTTACCAATCCTACGGGTAGAAGCATTTCAGATCATTGCCGCTCCAAGCATGACTCATGGATACCCCCTCCACATTCTGGAGGTGGTATCCCCCTGATCCCAGGGCCATTTCTACAATGTAGGGTCCTTTCAAATTGGGGTTTTGCTTACCCATGGTTGCCGACCTTCCGGCAGCGTCGACCTTCTTTAAGACCAGGTCTGCCTCCTTGAATTGCTTTATCCTGACATGTTTATCAAATTACTTGGCCATCCTTCATTTAATATCCTCTTGCTTGATGACGGTCATGTCATGGAGCTCCTCGATCATGTCCAGCGAGAGCCGCAGCTACCCCTCATTCTCTTCCCTCCATGACTCGTCTACTTTGCTAGAAGGTGCAACTCGCGGGGATAGAACCTCAAATTCCACTAGCAGGACCGCCTCACAACCATGCAAGAGCTTGAAGGGGTCTCTCCAGTTATCGTGTTTGGGGTTGTTCGCAGAGCCCACAATACTGAGGCGAGTTGCTCCACCCAACTCTCCCTCAAGTTCTCCACCTTCTTCTTGAGAAAGTTCACGATGATCTTTTTTGCTGCCTCCACCTGACCATTGCTCCTAGGGTGGTGGATAGAGGCAAACCTGAGATCGATCCCCAGCTGGGTACAGAAGCTGATGAACTCCTCACTTGCAAACTGTGGCCCATTGTCCGTGATAATGGGCTTAGGCAACCCATGCCTATAGATGATCTTCCCCCAATTGAAGTTTCTGATGACTTGGGAGGTTACCTTGGCCAAAGCCTTGACCTAACGCCACTTTGAGAAGTAGTCGATCATAACCAAGAGGAACCTTCTCTGCCCTCTCACCGGGGGGAACGGCCCAACCAATTCCATTCCCAAGATTGTAAAAGGCATGATGTCGTGATGCTTCAAATACTTTTAGCAGGCATGAATTGGAGGGGGGCGTATAGCTGACACTTTTGACACCTCTTCGCAAACTCCACCGCATCCTTTATCAGGGAGGGCAAGAAGTATCCCTACCAAACCACCCTTGCTTCCAACATCCTACCCCCTGAATGGCTACCACATTCTCCAGAGTGCACTTATTCCAAAATTCTTGGGATCTCTTCCTCCACCACACATCATGCCAAAAGGACCGACAACATTTTCTGATGTAATCCCCCTTCATACATAAGATAATGCGCCGCTTTGTGCCGAAAGCCATTTGCTTCCTTGACCCCTTCGGGGAGGCTGCCTGTATTGAAGAAGTCACGAAGGGATCCACCCACGAGGGTCGTCGATCCACTTCAATCAGCCCCCCTCCTCGATCGCTTGATGAAATAGCTCGGTCAAGGTTCCCCCACCTGGGGTCCAAACTTGGCTAGTTGGTCCGCTGCTTCGTTCTCCTCCCTAGGGACGTGCTTAATTGATAATGCTCGGAACCCACCGATGATCACCCTCATCTTGGGCAAGTACTTCTAGAGAGTGGGTTCGCAAGCTTCATATTCTCCCCTGATCGGTGATGCCACCACCAGTGAATCTGTGAGCACTTCTACGTCGTGAACCCCGAGTTCCTTAGCCAACCTCAACCCGGCTATGACAGCCTCATACTCCGCTTGATTGTTCGTGACTGAGAAGCGTAGCGCAACTGCTTGCTCTATGGTGACCCCCTGAGGGCTTACCAACACTACCCCTTCCCCCAGGGAGTGCTTCCCCGAGGCTCCGTCAACGAACATCTTCCACGCTTCCCTTGGTAGTGCTTCCTCCCCTTCCATCTCTATGACGTAGTCAGTCAAGAAGTCTGCCACTACCTGTGCCTTGATGGACAGCCTTGGCACGAAGGATACATCAAACTCGCTGAGCTCAATGGAGCACTTGGCCAACCTCCCTGAGTGTTCCACCACTTCAAATATCTTACGCAACAGATGATCGATCTCCACCTTGATTGAGTGAGCTTGGAAATATGGCCTGAGCTTCCTGGCTGAGACGATCAAAGAGAAAGCCAACATCTCTAGGATTGGGTAACGAAGCTCCATCTTCTTCAAGATTCTGCTGACATAGTAGATGGGAAGCTGTTTCTTACCTTCCTCCCTTACCAAAACCGAAACTCACAGCCCTTGCTCCTACCCCAAGGTACAAGGCTAGGTCCTCTCCCTCCTTTGGGCTCTATAGGAGCGGTGCTTGGGATAGTTGAGCTTTCAAGGCCTAGAAGGCTTTCCTCACATTCCTCCGTCCACTCAAACATCTTGTTCCCCCGAACCATTTTGAAGAAGGGTGAGCACTTCTCCCCAGCACGGGAGAGAAAACGACTCAACCCTATCAGCTTACCTGTCAAGCACTGAACCTCCTTGGCATTGCGAGGCGATTCCATTTCCACAATGGACCTTACCTTATACGAGTTAGGCTCGACCCCAGCCGGGGTTACAAGGTGTCCAAGGAACTTGCCTCGGCTTGCCCCGAAGACACACTTCTTGGGGTTTAGCCTCATCTTGAACCTTCCCAGGGTCATGAACATCTCCTCTAAGTCAAGTAGGTGTGAACCCACATCCCTGATCTTTATCATGAGATCGTCAACGTAAACCTCAAGGTTCTTACCCCTTTGGTCTTGGAAGACCTGATCCATCATGCGATGGTAGGTTGCCCCTGCATTCTTATACCCAAAGGGCATCATTTTGTAGCTGAAACACCCTTCCCGGGTGCTGAAGGAAACATCCTTGATTTTTGGGGGATGCATCCGAATCTGGTGATAACCTAAAAAAGCATCCAAAAAGCTTATAATATAAAAACCAACTACTGAATCAACTAGCGCATCGATCCGAGGCAGGGGGTAGCAATCCTTAGGGCACGATTTATTTAATAAAGAAAAGTTCACACATATACGCCACTTCCCATCACCCTTCTTTACCATTACCACATTGGAGACCCAACCTGGGTACTGGATCTCCAAGATGAAACCTGCATCGAAAAGCTTCTTGACCTTCTCACGGATGGGCTCCTCCAGCCTGGTGGCGATGGTCCTCATCTTCTGGCGAATGGGATGCGTCTTGGGGTCCAGGTTTAGATGATGGCAAGCTACATCCGTGTCGATGATTGGCATGTCCGCCGCGCTCCAGGAAAATATGTCAACGTTCTTTTGGATGCACTCTCGTATCCTTACCTGATCTTCTAGGCACAAGCCTCCGCTGACCCTTATCTTCTCCGCCTTCCCTGCCCTGCTGATGACCTCCATCTCCACGACATCTTCGGCCGGCTCCAGCCGGGATTGCCCCCTGCCGGCCCTTTCCTCCTCTCTTCCCAACTCCTCTTCACCCTCTACCCTCTCAACCTCCATTGCCTCCAATAGGACTTACCCAGACAACTCCACTTCTTCAACCCTCTGGGTATCACTCCCAACTTCTCCCTCTATGCCTTGCTCCCCGGTAGCCTGCTTTCCGGCATCACCTAGGATTACCACTCCTCTCTCCATGAACTCCTTTTTAGTCTTCCTTTCAGCCTCACTTAGGATCAACACTCCTTCCCCCACTATCTTCCTTCCAGCCTCCCCTAGGCTCATCTCTCCCTCCTCCATCGCTTCCTCCTCCCTCTCCATCTCCTTCTCCAGCCCTCTGCCTCCGCCATCCAGGAAACAGTATTGATGACTGTCACGTAGCACTGCCTCGCCACTTTGGGATCCCCCCTGATCCTAACCTGCAATCCTCCACTGCTGAACTTTAGGCACTGATGAAACGAGGAGGGGACGCAATGAAAGGCGCTGATAAGAGGCCGCCAAAAGATTGCGTTATAGCTGCTCGGAGCGTCAACGATGATGAATCGACAGTTCCTCGATACACCCCCCCCCAAATGTCACATGCAGCCCTACCCCTCCTTAAACTTCCTTCTGCTCCCTTGAGAATCCAAACAATTGTCCATCCGAGGATAGAACCTTCTGATCCTCCACCTTCATCTTATCAAAGGCTTTTTTCAAGATTACATTCACGGACCTCCCGTTGTCTACCAGAATCCTGGAGATCGTGAAATTATCTTCCGCCGTCTTGATCACCAAGGCGTCGTAGAATGGGTCTTCATAGTCTAGCATTTCCTTTGATGAGAAAGCGATCCTCTCCTCCTCCTGGGGGGGGGGGGTGATCTGGGAGGTCGAGGTGACACTCCTTCGATACATGGTATGGAAGCTCCCCTTACGGGTGGCTTTGATCCCCACTCCCCTATGGATCACCCTGATCCCTCCTCATGCCCCCACCTTCACCCGGTCTTCACATCTATCCTCTCCTCCTCCCGGCTGAACCTCTTCAATCCTTACAGAAGGCTGCTGCTAGACTTGCCCCCTGGCCCCTCTTATCTCCAGAAAATCTGGGCAGGTGGCCATTCCATGATCCACTTCCTGGTGGAAATCACAAAAGGGTAATTCCACCCTACCTTCTCTCCTCCTGGCTCCTCCCTGAGCTCCTCTCCTTCTCTTTCTTCCTCTCACGATATCCATGTCCTCCTACTACTGCGGGAGGGGGCCCCTCTTCCCCTGCCTCTAGGCCGGCTGGTTTGTTGGTACCCTGGATGTGATTTGGCTTATGTAATCCCTTTCCGGTCCCTCTTGATCCATATAACTATATATGATCATGTTTAGGCCTTGTTCAGTTTCCCTAGGACAGTTTATAACTGACCTAGAGGCTTAGGCTAGTAGTTCTAGATGTATTTTTGGTTAAGGCCTTTTCCGTTCGACCATCGTCAAACGAGGCCTCGCGATCGTCGATCATTGGTCGACGATAGCAGGGCTATTGAATCGTTGAAGTCAAGACAATTATCGTCGACCGATGGTCGACGATCTCAGAGCAAGTTTATTATGCTCTGAAGGTTGGTCGACGATCTGCCATCAGCAGTTCTACGATCGTGTTCTCGCTTCACGATTTCTGTCTCGACAGATTGTTTTGCCTTAGTCGTCGGACATCATGTGATGTTCGACGTTTTTCTGCTTCGACAGATTCTTTGTTGGTCGACGATATCTTGAGCTGGTCGACGATTTCTGGTCGACGATTCCTGTTGCGACAGATTTCTGCTTTTAGTCGACGATCTGTTAGCTAGGTCGACGATCATCGAACCCCTGTTCGACGATTTCTGTCTGCCTTTAACAATTTGCACTTATTTTATTCCTTGGTTTATTTCCAAGTGTTTGCGTGTGGTTAGAAAGATTTTCTGAAGATTGTTTTGCTAATTTATGGCTTAAATTCAAATGAATTACTTACCAAATATGTTAAGCATAAATTACGGGATTTCGTATTTTGATAAAGAATTTTTGTCTTATTATACAAAATATATTGCCAGGCTGTATTCTAGCCGTTGGCGGTGTTGCTATTTCCAAGAATGATAAGTCTTTATGCTGAGATATTTTCCTATTCATTTATTTCTTATTGGGACTGACAGTAAGCTAATAGGCCATTCTATTCCTATTGCTATATTCTATTTTGAGATAATCTGTTACAGGGCTCGAGAATTCAAATCAATAGAACCATTCCAAGGAAAAATGAGAAGACATATTTAAGAGAGATTTTTTTCTCAGAAAAATAAGAAGTTACAGATACAGAGAGATTTTTTCTAAGTGCTGCATTCTCTCAAGCATCTCTAGAGCAACTCTTCACAATCTCACAATCAGAAGAAGAAAAGCTTTCCTGAAGCAAAGTCCAAGCAATTTCTTTCATTTCAAGTCTCCTGAGCATCTGCTTAGAGTTTTCAAGACTTCAGAAAGAGCTCCAGATCTGCTTCAGTGCTCCAGAATCTGAAGACCTGATAAAATCAGTCTACAGATCTCTGAGGATTTAGTTTCAGTATATCTGAAACTCCTTCATCCTGAAGCAAAGGCTTTCCCTGGACCTCCACTGAGCCAGGGGAGACTTTGATTCTTTAGAGAATCCACAAGTCTTCTCTAATCTGTATTTACAACAGAGAAGACAATCTAACCCTCTCAACCCTTTGTAAAAGAGTTTTCACACCTCTTCAAAAGTGAACATTGGTGACAGGGCACCTTATCAACAACCTGTGGTTGAGCATCCTTATCAAAGCTCAAAGGGTCTGTTTGATCTACCTGAATCAGATCATTGGTGGCAGGGCACCTTAGCAAAAACCTGTAGTGGATTCCTACCAGGGTGGTAGAAGAGTGGGAGTACCTATTAAGAGGGAACCACTATATATCCTGTGTCTCTTGGCTGTTTTTGTTTAATTGTCTTTTCTGTGGCTGTGATAGAACTACCTAGGATTGCTAGTTGCTGTGATAGGTTATAGTTAAACTGAAATTTCAGTTAACTCTCTCACTGTGCACGTCACTGTGTTAGGCTCTTAGGGTTCAAGTATCAGATTATTTTATTCGCAAAATAAACTCCAAGAGAGCTGACTAGTTATTCATAAAATTTGAATACTCTATTCACCCCCCTCTAGAGTAGTTTACAACTTATCCCCTCACTTTCAATTGGTATCAGAGGGAGGTTAGCTGTTCATACAGGCTAACACCTGAGTTAAAAGATCCTGTGATAAGTTGTTTCCTGATACCATTCACAAACACTTTCACACATGGCCCAGTCTAAGGATTATTCAAGCACCAGACCTCCTGTATGCAACTTGTCCAAGTTTGGCATATGGAAGGCCAGGATAAGACTATACATGAATTCTATTGATGAAGATATCTTTTCTTCTATTTTGACAGGACCACCTGCTAGGCCTGCTGCTGCTTCCACTTCTGCTGATCTCAGTGCTGTGCCACCACCTGACTACAATGAAACCTACAAGAAGGCAAAAGCAGCTGATGCAAAAGCAATGAATATCCTAGCTCAGACAATGTCTGATGATGAAATATTCCAGAAGCTTGCTGAATGTACCTCAGCCAAAGCTATGTGGGATTCCCTCAACCACATAGTTGCTGGCTCAGCTGATGAGAGGAAGGACAGGAGATCCAACCTCACTTCTCAGTATGAAAATTTCAAGAAGGATGATGCTGAAGACATTGACACAATGTACACAAGACTCAGTTCAATAAAAGTGAACTGAGGTCTTTGGACAAGGAGATAACTTTGTCAGAAGTCAATGACAAGATCCTGATGTGCCTTCCCATCTCTTGGGACTCAAGGATATGGCCCATCAAGGATGGAAGAAACACTGTGGAACTCTCCACAGAAGCTCTGTTGGGAAAGCTCAAGTCATATGAGCAAACTTTTAAAGAGCAGAGCTGCTGCAATTGAAGTAAAAACTCCTACACCTACAAAGAAAGAGCACTCTCTAGCTCTTAAGGCTGCTGAGACTTCTGAAGGAAGTCAATCAAATGAGGAGTTACTGCACTCATTGCCAAGAGATTCTTCAACATGGGAAGAAGAGACCTCAGAAAGAAGTTCTCCAAGTATGAGGACAAACCAAGGTATGACAAAACTCCATCTAAAGAAATCATTGTTATGTTTGCAGCAAGCCTAGACACATTGCTCCAGATTGTCCAGAGAAGAAACACAAGGAGAAGAAACATGAGAAAGAGTACAGGAAGCACCACTCCAAGTCCTCCTCACACAAATACAAGAAGAAGGACAAGGATTTGTGGCTGCTACCTGGAGTGAAACAGAAGAGGATACCTGCTCCTCTAGCTCCAGTGATTCAGAAGAAGAAGAAGAGAGAAGAAAGCCAAAGAGGTCTGCCTCATGGCTATTGATGCCTGCAGCTCTCTGTCAGCTGCAGAGAATTCTGAAGAAGAGGAGACAATGAAGAAGATTCCTCTATGGAAGACCAGGTAATCGACTCATTTGATTTCTCATCTCCTGAGTTCAAATTAAAATTTAAAACTCTATGTTTAGATTTACTATTGTCTGAAAAAGAAATTAAGTCACTTAGATTAAAGATAATGGAACTAGACATGGAAAGTATTGAAATAATTAGATTAGAAAAGGAATTAGAAAGCTCAAAAGAAGAAGTAACATTCCTAAAATTAGAACTAGCTAAATCTAAGAGATTAGAAGAACAATTAAATGGCAGAAGCCTTAAATTATCTGAAATAACCAAGTATAGCAAACACTAGGGTTGGTAATGATAAACTAGGCTTAGGTGCTACATCTAGTGAACCCATCCTCCTCACAAAGGAGAGATTTAGCACTCCAGTAAAATTTATTTCTGAATCAGGAATAAAGAATACTGAGGAAATTGAAAAATGCAAGAAAATTCAGAATAAGATTAAGAAAGAGAACAGGAAGAAAAAATTTCTAGCTTTACAGAAATCGTCGAACATTAATCGACGATCGTCAAACCAATCGTCGAACGTCTATCGACGATCGCTGAACACCTTCACCAAGTATGATATCTTTGGTGCAGGAGATCGACGATCTCATCTTGAGTCGTCGACAGTGATCGACGATCTCATCATGAGTCATCGACAGTGATCGACGATCGTGGAATCCAGAACATAGCATTACTACAAATGATCGACGATATGACTTGCGATCGTCGACCGTGGATCGACGATCTGGACTTAAGCTGGAAAATAAATTTCAAACTTCCAGAATTGCAAATCCCAATCACTACCCTAGGTCGTTTAATCCTTTAACTGAATGGATTATCCCACCTAGGAGATCACATCCTTTAGGATATAAATCTAAGCCTGCAAAATCTTTTATATCTTTTTTTTTTTTTGTGAAGAATACTGGACCCAAGGTAACCTGGGTCCACAATGTATAATTGATATCTTTGCAGGTGAAGACCTATCCAGTCATACATGACAAATGGTATCTGGATAGTGGATGCTCAAAGCATATGACAGGAAAGAAGAAGAATCTGTCAGGGTTCAAAGCCAAGCTGGGACCAAAAGTTGTATTCGGGATTCCAGCTGTGGGACAGACTGAAGGGTATGACAGCTTCACCATAGGAGCTGTAACATTCAAGAAGGTTGCTTATGTCTCAGGACTTAAGCACAACCTAATCTCTGTAAGCCAAATGTGTGATGCTGGGTACAAGGTATGGTTTACTGACACTGCTTGTAATATTGCTTTAAATAATATTGTTGTGTTAGTAGGTATTAGAATTGGTATGTTTATGTTGTAGATTTTAACCATCCAAATCTGAAATTGCTTACTTAATGAAGTAACCAGTAATATTCCCTTTGGCATAAGAGACTTAGTCATGTAAATTTGAAAAACATTTTTAGGTTGGCTAAATACAATCTTGTAAGAGGCTTACCTTCTTGCCCCTACAAGAAGGAAGGCCTTTGCAAAGCTTTCAATTAGGTAAGCAAAACAAGAAATAGCTTTAAATCAGTTAATAAAAGTGATTCTCCAGGATTCTGTACTTGCTACATTTAGATTTGTTTGGTCCTATTGCTGTACAGAGTCTTGGAGGAAAGTCCTACACTCTAGTAATTGTAGATGACTTCTCTAGGTTCACATGGGTATTCTTCTTGAGAACTAAGGCTGATAACTTCAAGGTTCTTACAGATTTTCTAAAGTGTATACAGAGTGAGTACTCTACTCAGATTGCCTTGATCAGAAGTGATCATGGTAATGAGTTTGAGTCTCTTCTTATGCAAGAATTCTGTGAGAAGGAAGGTATCAAACATAGCTTCTCTGCTCTAGAACTCCTCAAACAAAATGGGGTAGTTGAAAGGAAAACAGAACCCTAATTGAAGCTGCTAGTACATTGTTGCAGATGCTAATATGTCTCTGTCCTTTTGGGCTGAAGCAGTTAGCACAGCTAACTATGTATTGAACAGAAACTCTGATACTAAATTAAGGGTAAGACTCCCTATGAGTTACTTAAGCAAGTGAAACCTAAAATAGACTATTTTAGAGTATTTGGCTGTGTTGCTTTTGTTCATAACAATAACAAAAATACCTCCTTAGAAAATTTTGAGGCAAAAGCTTCAATGGGAGTCTTTCTGGGATACTCTCAAGTAAGCAAAGCCTATAGGGTCCTCATAAATCCTCTCTAAGATAGAAGATTCTGCACATGTCTCTTTTGATGTGACAGTCATGTATTATAAGGAGAAGGACTCTTCCTCTAATAGTACAGTGCAAGTCCTAGGAGTAAGTAAGGATTTGGAAGGTTTGAGACTCACACAGGAGAATCATCCCCAACAAACTCCTCAGGTTGCTTCTTCAGATTCGAATCTGATGTAGAACTTTTACAAGTTAAAGCACCTGCTCCAACAGTTGATCAAATTCCACATGAGGAATTGAATCTTGAATGTTGAAGATCAGATCATTGTTGAACCTACTAATCTTGTCACACTTAGAGATCACCCTGTATCTCAAGTGATTGGGAGACATTTCAGTAGGAGTCCAAACAAGACATCAACTCAACAAAGATGTGATGTTTGCTTGTTTCGTCTCAGGTTGAGCCCTAACCATTAAAGATGCTGAGCTTGATCCACATGGATTATAGCCATGCAAGAGGAACTTAAACAGTTTGAAAGATGTAAAGTTTGGACCTTGGTTCCAAGGACCAAGAGGCCAACTGATCATAGGCACCAAGTGGAGTGTTTAGAAACAAGCTTGATGCCCAAGGCATAGTAGTTAGAATAAGGCTAGGCTAAGTAGCTCAAGGCTATAGACCGGAGGAAGGCATAGATTATGATCAAACTTTTGCCCCTGTAGCTAGACTAGAAGCCATTAGGATTTTCCTAGCCTATGCTGCCTATAAGAAATTTAAGGTCTTCCAAATGGATGTGAAGAGTGCCTTCCTCAATGGAGATTTTAAGGAAGAAGTGTTTTGTTGAACAACCACCAGGGTTTGTTTCATCAACCTTACCCACTCATGTGTTCAAACTCCAAAAGGCTCTATATGGACTTAAGCAAGCTCCTAGGCTTGGTATGAGACCTTAGCAAATTTCCTTCTAGAACACAAGTTTGTGAGAGGTGTAGTAGATAGAACCTATTTATTAGACATCATAAGGACTCACAACTGTTAGTTCAATATCTATGTAGATGACATTATATTTGGCTCCACTGATCCCAAACTATGCAAGAGGTTCTCTGAACTAATGCACTCCAAGTTTGAGATGAGCAACATGGGTGAGTTATCCTATTTCCTTGGTCTCAAGTGAAACAGTGTGTTGATGGTATCTTCATTTCTCAATCAAAAATATGCCAGAGAGCTGGTTAAAAGTTTGGAATGTCTGATGCTTCATCAATGAGACACCTATGGCCTCAAATGCAGTTATGATTCTGATGTCAATGGCAAGTCTGTTGATCAAAAGAACTATAGAGCCTTGTTGGTTCCCTGCTGTATTTGACTGCAAGTAGGCCTGACATAATGTTTGCTAACATGCCTATGTGCTAGGTTCAGGTCAAACCAAAGGAATCTCACTTAACTCTTCAGAGGATCTTGAGATACCTTAAGGGATGCCCAACTTAGGACTGTGGTACCCAGCTGAGTCAGGATTTGAATTAATTGGATATTCAGATGCTGATTATGCTGGTTGTAGAGTTGACAGGAAAAGCACCTCAGGGACCTGTCAGTTCCTGGGAGAGAGACTTGTCTCTTAGTTTTGTAAGAAACAGGCATCTGTGTCTACTTCAACTGCTGAGGTGAGTATATAGCAGCGGCTAGTTGTTGTTCACAGATCCTGTGATTCAAAATCAGCTAGTGGATTATGGGTACACACACTCAAAAACAAAAAATCTGTGTGACAGTACCAGTGCAATATCAATTGCTCAAAATCCTGTGCCACCTTCCAGGACAAGCACATTGAGATTAGACATCATTTTCTAAGAGATAATGTGGAAAAGAACAAGATAGCAATGGAATTTATATCACAGACCTGCAGAGAGGAGATATTTTCACTAAGCCCCTTGATGAACAAAGGCATTTGTTCTTCCTGAACCAGTTGTATGATTAATGGTTCAGAAGTAGTGAAAATTTGGATAGATTGTTTTTCTGTCTAAAATCGTCAAACGATGCTCGACGATCTTCGACCAGGTCAGAACTATCGTCGTCGACCAACGGTCGACGACAGCTCGTTCGGTAGTAAGGCAGAAATCGTCGATCAACTGGTCAACGATCTCTCCTTAGGTATCTATCGTCGACCAGTGGTCGACGACAGATTTTCTGTGCTGTGTGGAGAATCGTCGACCAACATATATTGATCGACGATCGTGGTGATTGCTTGTAGTCGGTCGATGTTTTTCGTTTAGTCAAATATTGACTATCGTCGGTCATTGTTCGACGACCGATTTTATTCCGGGATCGACGATCGCAGATTTATATCTGATAGTCGATTTAGGTCTGGAGATCGTCGTCCTTCCGCTCCGTCTTTTCATATTCCATCTTCTGGCTTAGAATTCGCTCTCGAACTCTAACCCCGCGCGATTCTCTTCTCCCCTGCCTTGCATCTCGATTCGTCATTCTCTCTTCAATCTAATGGCGATTCCTTCTGCAGTTCTCTTCGGAATGAAGTTCGACACTGGTTTCTGTGTCGACTTCGATTCTTTCAGTCGATGTGATCAACCCATCCAAGACATTCTGCAGTTGTGTGAAGATCAAGGGCTAAAGAAATTTATGTCATTCTCACCAAAGATTCATATACCAGAGATTCGAGAATGGGTATATACCTCGTCCTCCAGCGACGAAGCGATGACTGGAACGATAAATGGAGAGGAGGTCATTCTGACTCCTGAAGTTCTGACTGAGTTGTTTGGTCTACCAACCGGTACTGAGGACTATGAGCAAAATTCAGAGGAATATGGCTGCATGCTAACCGTAATGGGCCATGCTGAAGGTATTCCAGCTAAGCTGCTGAAAATAAACCTGTCTCCAGAGTACAAGTTTCTGGCAGACCTGGTGGGCAAGGTCGTTTTGGGAAAGCACTCTGCTCACGACAACATCAACAGGCAACAATTTGCCTTAATGTCAGTTTTGGTGAATAAGACGCAGATTGCCTGGGGAAAAGTTCTGTTTGAACTAATAAGGAGAAAGAACAATCAGAAAGAAGTAAACCTTGCCAGGGTGTTGGGTGTGTTTCTATATGTGAAAGCACCCCTGCTGCTTGTTTCTGCTCCCTCCACAGTCAACGCCAGCAAGAGGTTGGACCCCTCTCTGTTCAAGAAATCTCAGAGAGTCATCAAGAAGTCAGCCAGGGTTGATCCTAACCCTCCATCAGACACAAGGGCTGATTCAGCCACTCTCCAGCTTGCTGGGGAAGGCTCAGCAATCCCTTCATCCTCCCTCTTTACCCCTACATCTTCATCTCCTGCATTACCCTCCACACAATCTGCAGTGCCACCACAACATGCATCTTCCACCTACATGCATCTCCACCCCAGTCACCCATACTACAACATCTGGCAGCCGCAGCTAGTGTTGACACGGTAACTGCTACCATCCTCACACACTTATCTCAACATGAATCCCACACTCATGTTGATGTTCACCCATCTCCACATGATTCATTTGATCATGTGGTAGATCATACTGCTTCCATTCCATCCACCTCTACATCCTCAGCATTTCAGATAACTCCTGAATTGCTTGCACAAATTGTAGAGCTCGTCACTCCATCCATACAAAAATGATTGAGGCTGCCAATGCCCCTCTCATTGCATCCATCAAAGCCCTTACTGAAGCCATCAAATCATTCCACCCTCTGCTGAGCCCTCTTCAGTAAGATGCATGACTCCAGTCCCCACTGAAGTCATGCAGGGGGAGATGTCTGTTGAAGTGGTCTCAGGTGATGCCTTGGCCCTTCAGGACAACTCTTCTCTTCCCCTTACAGCAATTGTAGAAGAACATCAAGAGTTTCCAGAGAAAGAGTCTCTAATGAAAGATCCAGAGCAATCAGAAGGTAAAACACTTCCTCTAAAGGTTATAATCAGGACTTTAAATTGATATCTTTATCTAACAAAGACATTCACTCCCTAGTGAATCTAGCTTCTGATGAAGATCTCCCAGAGAAAAATAATGAGGAAGTCCTCATAGACTTGTGTGAAAAAGTTTCAATAAACACTACTGACTCAGAAGTAGTGGTTCAACAACTTGAGAATGCTACTGCTCAACCAGATGGTATAGTTTTTATTTAAGTTTCTAATTAATTCAAACTCCAACTTTGAGTTAATCTCTTATCCCTTCCTTCCCATCTCAGCTGCTGATGATCTTGCATCAGTGTTGCAAGTTGATGCTGCTATCTCCATTGACTCTGATAATGCTTTGGAATCCTTTCTCAATTCAGACTGTGAGTTCACACTCACATCTCCTTCTGTTCCTCCTTCTCAAGAGAAAACGGTCCCTTATAGACCTGAGTACCTTGATGACCCCTTGGTCAAGGACTCTCTCTTCTTTTCCTGTATGGCACTCCTCTTGTGCCTTGTAGAGGTGTCTATCCCTGATGTCACTGAACATCTAGAAGGAATTATAACCTCCTTCCTAGATGCAAAGTGGTATCCTGTGTAGATCTCAGGTAACTCTATCAATTACCTGCTGTTGTTCACCTTGGGGGAATACTCTATTCCCACTTGGTTGTTAACTTATCTTTCTTTATATGCAGGCACAATCAACATCCCTGCTGCTGCTGAAGAAGCTGAGGCTGTACAAGACTTACCAGAGAATGCCTCCAAAATGACTGAAAAGGAATCAAGCTCAGGTACTCTCAACCTTGAACAATTTATAGCCTTTGTGGCTGAGAATATTGCCTCTGAGTACATTGAAGGGTTGGCTAAATATCATATGGATTCCCTAGTCATCTCTCTAGAGAAAGCATCTGCCCCTGCAGATACAGTCATCTTTTCTCCACCTATCCTTACCTATCCTCTACCCATTCCTTCTATTGCAGAACTGGTCCCCAGGATAGTTCCTGACTTGTATCCTGAATCAGAACTCTGGAAGAGATCTCCCAATGTCGATCTTGATGCCCTCCTTGTGCAAGATGCCATTGAGGAAGCAAGAGAAAAAGAAGATAGAGAGAAGCAGGAGAAAGAAAAGGCTGAATATGCTATAGCTGCCAAAGATATCTCAGAACAAGATTTTGATGATTATGCTGGGAGAACCTCATCCCACTCCTCTGATGATGATGACTCTGAGGATTCTGATAGTACCCAGAAGAAGAAAAAGGCTGTATCCAAGAAAAGAAAAGCATCTGCTCGTCCTACTGCTAATCCAGACAAGGATGTTCCCTATTTCATTCTGAAGGGAATTGATCCCAAGAGCAAGGAATTTCAACCATGGATGAGACTTTCAAAGAATCAGACAAGAGAGAAGAAGAGAACAAAAAGATATGACACTCCAATTCAGAAATTCCCCCCCAGAGGTCCTCCTCCACCTCCTGGTGCTGGAGCCTCTGGAAGTCTCTCTTCTGCCCCATCTGCAAAATTAGCAAGTTCCAACACCTTTAAGTCTTACCAGAGAAGGAGTAACCAAAGCCAGGGAGGCCAAGATGTATCAGGACAAGGAAGGAAAAGAAATGAAAATGTTCCCATGGAACAAATAAAGGAGATGACATTTCAGCAATCTACTTTCTCTCCTCCTCCTGCTCCTAAAAAGAAAGTTCCAGAATGGAAACCTTCTCCTCCCAGGAAAGGTCCATCCTCCACATCAAGGAAACCTGCTGCTTCTGAGACAGCTGAAACAAAAGGAAAAAGAGTGGTCTATTCAGAGAAATCCCACAAGAAGTTCATTGAACTTGCACCTCCCAGATCTCTATATGCTGAAACTGATCCTAAGAAGGCTGCACAGATTCCTCTTGATTTAAGCAAATTAGCCACAGGTCTTCAAAGGAACATGGAGATTGCAGCTCAAGCTGATACTGACAGACCATCCTCTCCATCAGATATGACTGAAACTGAAAGAATTGCCTCTATGGCAAGATTTAAGGAATCTATTGCACTGAGCATGATGGAGAGAGCCAAAGCTCAAGGACTAGACCCTACAGCATATATAACTATGTCTGAATTCAGAGAAAAGGAACTCAGCAAAATTCAAGTCAACTCTGAAATTTTTAATACTGAAGAATACATGAGGTTGCATCCTGCTGCAGTTTTGCCAAGCTATGCTGAAAAGAAAATTATTAGTGAACATGATCTAATGCTATCCAAAAGGCAAGCAGCAAATCCAAACAGAGAAATTATTTTCAAACCAGCTGTAATCCCTAAGAACTCATCTGATGCCAAAACCTCTGATAAATCTGCTTGATACTTTACAGTTCTGCTGATTTATGCTTCTATGTTTTTCTGTGGATTGCCTGTGATTTAAATTTTTGGTTAATCTCTGCTTTTGATATTATGTGCTTTAGTTTTAGATCGGATTGGATAACATAACCCAAATAGGGGGAGATTGTTGGTACCCTTGATGTGATTTGGCTTATGTAATCCCTTTCCGGTCCCTCTTGATCTATATAACTATATATGATCATGTTTAGGCCTTGTTCAGTTTCCCTAGGACAGTTTATAACTGACCTAGAGCTTAGGCTAGTAGTTCTAGATGTATTTTTGGTTAAGGCCTTTTCCGTTCGACCATCGTCGAACGAGGCCTCGCGATCGTCGATCATTGGTCGACGATAGCAGGGCTATTGAATCGTTGAAGTCAAGACAATTATCGTCGACCGATGGTCGACGATCTCAGAGCAAGTTTATTATGCTCTGAAGGTTGGTCGACGATCTGCCATCAGCAGTTCTACGATCGTGTTCTCGCTTCATGATTTCTGTCTCGACAAATTGTTTGCCTTAGTCGTCGACATCATGTGATGTTCGACGTTTTCTGCTTCGACAGATTCTTTGTTGGTCGACGATATCTTGAGCTGGTTGACTATTTCTGGTCGACGATTCCTGTTGCGACAGATTTCTGCTTTTAGTCAATGATCTGTTAGCTAGGTCGACGATCATCGAACCCCTGTTCGACGATTTCTGTCTGCCTTTAACAATTTGCACTTATTTTATTCCTTGGTTTATTTCCAAGTGTTTTAGCGTGTGGTTAGAAAGATTTTCTGAAGATTGTTTTTGCTAATTTATGGCTTAAATTCAAATGAATTACTTACCAAATATGTTAAGCATAAATTACGGGATTTCGTATTTTGATAAAGCATTTTTGTCTTATTATACAAAATATATTGCCAGGCTGTATTCTAGCCGTTGGCGGTGTATGCTATTTCCAAGAATGATAAGTCTTTATGCTAAGATATTTTCCTATTCATTTATTTCCTTATTGGGACTGACAGTAAGCTAATAGGCCATTCTATTCCTATTGCTATATTCTATTTTGAGATAATCTGTTGCAGTGCTCGAGAATTCAAATCAATAGAGTCGTTCCAAAGGAAAAATGAGAAGACATATTTAAGAGAGATTTTTTTCTCAGAAAAATAAGAAGTTACAGATACGGAGAGATTTTTTCTTAGTGCTGCATTCTCTCAAGCATCTCCAGAGCAACTCTTCACAATCTCACAATCAGAAGAAGAAAAGCTTTCCTGAAGCAAAATTCCAAAGCAATTTCTTTCATTCTCAAGTCTCCTAAGCATCTGCTTAGAGTTTTCAAGACTTCAGAAAGAGCTCCAGATCTGCTTCACGTGCTCCAGAATCTGAAGACCTGATAAAAATCAGTCTACAGATCTCTGAGGATTTAGTTTCAGTATATCTGAAACTCCTTCATCCTGAAGCAAAGGCTTTCCCTGGACCTCCACTGAGCCATGGGGAGACTTTGATTCTTTAGAGAATCCACAAGTCTTCTCTAATCTGTATTAACAACAGAGAAGACAATCTAACCCTCTCAACCCCTTTATAAAAGAGTTTTCACACCTCTTCAAAAGTGAACATTAGTGACAGGGCACCTTATCAACAACCTGTGGTTGAGCATCCTTATCAAAAGCTCAAAGGGTCTGTTTGATCTACCTGAATCAGATCATTGGTGGCAGGGCACCTTAGCAAAAACCTGTAGTGGATTCCTACCAGGGTGGTAGAAGAGTGGAGTACCTATTAAGAGGGAACCACTATATATCCTGTGTCTCTCTGGCTGTTTTTTGTTTAATTGTCTTTTCTGTGGCTGTGATAGAACTACCTAGGATTGCTAGTTGCTGTGATAGGTTTATAGTTAAACTGAAATTTCAGTTAACTCTCTCACTTGTGCACGTCACTGTGTTAGGCTCTTAGGGTTCAAGTATCAGATTATTTTATTCTGCAAATAAACTCCAAGAGAGCTGACTAGTTATTCATAAAATTTGAATACTCTATTCACCCCCCCCCCCCTCTAGAGTAGTTTACAACTTATCCCCTCACTTTCATGGTTGAACCTCCTTTGATCGCGGAAGTTGTCCCCACTTTGCCAACCTCCACCTTGCCCTGGTGGTGACCTTCTTGGGGTCTCCAACCCAACAGGTTGTTCGGCTCCCTATGCCCCTAGCCTTAGGGCTGCACTTGGTGCCCCTGGCCTCTGGGCTCTTCCTTTCTCCTTCCCTCCCTCTACTCCCTCTGCTCTCCCTACCTCCTGGCTCTTGGATCTTTCACTTTCTCCTCCCCTAGCTTGGCCAACTTTTTGGTGAATGCCAGATTGGCAGCCTCAATCTCTATCTCCTTCATGCCCTCTCCATCAACTCCTCAAAGGAGAGGGGGGGGGGACTCTCTTAAACTCCATACTAAAGAAACTGGGCCTCAAACCCAAGATGAAGGCAAGCATCACTGTGTACCCTATAATCTCTTGGACTTGCAGAATCTCCTACTGGAACCTATCCACATAGCGTCCTAGTGTTTCCTCCGGCTTCTGCTTGATTGAGAAAAGGCACACTGCCCCCTTCTTACCCTTCTTCGATGTCGAGAACCTCAATAAGAACCCACACCGTAGATCTTCAAAACTATACATAGAATTTGAAGGCAATTGGTGGAACTAGTCCCTCGCCTTCTCCTTCAACGTGATGGAAAAGAGCCTACACTTTAAGGCATCCGACACATGCCTTATGGAGACGACATCTTTGAGCCACTGCACATGTTGCATGGGGTCATCACTTCCCATTTAGTATAACATGTCTAGCTCCCGGAACCCTTCTGGAATCGAAGGTGAGATGATAAGCTCGCTAAAGGGGCTCCTGCCCTCAACCTACCGCGAAGGCTCCTCCCGCTGCCTCGGCTTGCTGGCCCTGTCGGCGTTGGTCTGCTCGGGGAACAGCTCGAGCCCGACGAGATCCCTCTCGGCGGCCTCCGCCGAAACCTCCTTCCCTGGATGCTGCCCCAGAGATTTCTCTCCTAGAGACGAAATGACAACCACCGGAACTTGAGGAGTGGCCCACTCGCTCCTTGCCGAGAAGGCTAGGTAGATTGTTTGGAGGACTTCCCGCCTGAAGTCCTCCAACATCCCCAACATCACCCAACCTCCTGAAGAGGGAGTACCTCATGAACTAGCTCCATCTCCTTCATCGCCAGCCATGGGATATGACTTGAGATTTTCCTGTACCAGCCACGGTCCACGCTCACAGCACCAAAAATGTTGAAGCCAAAAACTGGCCTCAACAAGAGTTCTGACCATGGGGTGTAGTTAGCACCTATTTCTACAAAACATTAACCCTTGAATTGTAACAAAGTGCCTGGAACTAACCCTAAGCCTCAGCTAGGAGGTCCCTTCACTAACCTGGAAGATCATAGAGCGCTTCCCCTCCAAAGCCAATTACTGGGCTAGGAGAACCTAAGAAAGCACTAGATGATTTCAGAAAAGATGAAAAGCTTGCCTTCTGAGGAACTCCCTTGGTCTATTTATAGGTTTTTAGTATCTTGTTTGATAAAAGCATAATTCTGCTACCTTGAAATTACTAAAATACCCTGGGCTGGTTTGCCAACAACCAAACTTTGATGTTCTGAGGAGGTAAATGCAGACCCAAGGGCATCTAGGTAATTTCTCCAAAGGGTACCCGGGTAATTTCACCCCTGGGGTACCCCTGGCAGAAGCCTTTCCCCTGATCTTGCGGGATTCCTGCTTATCACGTGTGAGAGCCTTCCCACCTACCCCGAGCTGGAGCCAAAGGGTTAACTCTGAGCTCCGCCTATCGAACGCGAGGCTTAGCTCGATGAAAGCAGGGCTCAGCTCGATAAAAGAAGATCAAGATACTTCCCTCCTATCGTAGGCGGGAGAAAAAAGGACCAAAGGGTGCTGAGTGGAAAGGCCTCTCTCAACGCCAAGGCCTGGAAGGCGCTAAGAGCGTTGAGTGAAAAGATCTTACTCAATGCCAGCTCCATGGGCTTCACCAAGCACGACCCTTCACACATTCCTCGAGCGAGAACCTCTTCAATCTATTCTTCTTGACTAACCCAATTTTCTTAATACTAGTGATGAGTCCCTATTTTATACTATATTTTGGACTCATCTAGGCCTATTTCCATATCTTTGCACACCGTTTTAGCGCCATTTGCACTCCTTTTGGTTCGCTACGGTTTTCACGCCCTGTGCACCTTTTTAGCCCATTTCCGTGCTTGTGTGCATTTACTTTCTTGCTATGTTTATCACTGTTCGCTGTGGCTGCCGCGATCGATGCCCGTGCAGTTTCCTGCAGGTTTGGGATCGTGAGGGCATTCGGGATAGGCGTTTCACTATTTTTGGCAAAGGAGTCAGTGGTCGTGCGTTTTTGCCCACGCACGACCATCGACCTCCTGTGCACGATCACTGATCGTGCGCAGCCCGGTCTCATTTGTGAAACTCTGTCTTGAACCTTCCGCACGATCACTGCCATACCGCGCACGACCACTGCTCGTGCGCCGCCGATCGTGCGCAGTCATATCCATTTTGCAAAGTCTGTCTGGCTATTTCCGCACGATCATCAGCCTTGCCTCGCACGATCACTGATCGTTGATGCGTGGAAAACGGCAAGCGCACCGTCGCACAAGTAATAAAGTTTGGGAATAAATCCCCGAGTGTCGGTCTCTTGAGGAACACAGTAAGGGATGAGTTAATGTCGAGGAGGACTTGAGATTGAAGTCCTCGGGTCGGAGGTAACGATGGGGGTTTTGATGGTTGTGGAAAAATAAGTAAAAATCTAACAACTACTCCTATGCAACGCCGCTATGCGATGCTTCGCCAGGCGGGATGGAAACTACACGGGCCGCTATGCACCGAATCGCTAGGCGGATGGGCGAGTAGGCTAGCGGATGAGGTGGAGAGAACGGCGGAATGAGGGTCGTGAGCACCTCTTCGCAACGCACGCCACTAGCAATTGCTAGTGCGGCAAGGGTGGAGGGATGGCGGAATAATAAGGCGCACCTCAAGCAATAATAACGAAAATACACAAATCACATAGACATGATTTAGAGTAAAAGTTAACTACAAATAAACATTCTTCATCAATACAAAGAGAATAACTAAGCTAACAACAACAAGAGGAAGAGGTGTGCGAATCGACCGAATCCGAAGCCTTGTTGGGGTTCACGGTTGGAATCCCGGTTGTCAATCCGAGTCCAAGCTCGGTCCTCAACTGCGTCCGGGGTAGAGGAGGCTGTCACTCACTCCCAATGGACCCGTCTTCTTCGTTGAAATGATCCGTAGATTGCGGCTCTCCGGCCCTTCCTTGCTTGATGGAGAAAGCTCGGTCAAAACTCCGCTTGAAGCTTGAGGATGAAGGAGGAGGCCGAGAGGATGCTCCGGCGTTGATTTGGCGTTGTAAGCTTGCCCGGAGACCCTCCCTAAGGTGGGAGATGGAGGAAGACGGCGGAAACCCTCGTTCGGGACGTGAAACGGCGGAAAAATCGCGTGATTTGATCGATCCCAAAATTAGGGCGGACCTGCGCTATTTATAGAAAACAGATTTAAACAGCGCGCACGATCACAGGCGCACGACCAGTGGTCGTGCGCGGTATGGCCTGTGATCGTGCGATATGGAGGCAGAAAAAGTGGAAAAAGAAGGTGTGACTGCGCACGACCGGCAGCGCACGAGCAGTGATCGTGCGCGGTATGGCTGATGATCGTGCGATATGCCGGGACAGAACTTTCACAGAAGAGGTCAAGACTGCGCACGACCAGTGATCGTGCGCCAAAGAGGTCGATGATCGTGCGTGGGTAAAAACGCACGACCATTGACTCCTTTGCCAAAAATGGTGAATGTCCTATCCCGGACGCCCACACGATCCCAGAACCT
Source organism: Platanthera zijinensis (assembly GCA_039513925.1). Taxonomy (NCBI): domain Eukaryota; kingdom Viridiplantae; phylum Streptophyta; class Magnoliopsida; order Asparagales; family Orchidaceae; genus Platanthera; species Platanthera zijinensis. Next base: position 211,885,187 of record CM077079.1, read on the forward strand.
GCAGGAAAACTGGACGGGATGTCGACATGGCAGTCACAGACATAAATATAAGCAAAGCAAAAAGGGAAATACACACACGCACAGAATAGGCTAATAAAGTGCACAAGACGTGGAATAACCGTAGCGAACCAAAAGGAGTGCAAATGACGCTAAACGGTGTGCAAAGACAAGAAAATAAGCCTAGATGAGTCCGAAAATAGGTATATAAAGAGGACTCATCACACCCCCAGACTTAACCGTTTGCGCGTCCCGAGCAAACAAACCTAAGCAGACAGGGAAAATGAACTAGCTAACAAGAAATTGCAAAACGGAGTACCATGCGAAGTCGCATGCTCACGTGCATAAAAAATAAAGTAGAGGAAATTTTAAGTATACAAAATATTTTATATTTTTCACAATGCGTATCAAAAGTTATTATTACTCAAAAGTAGAATCACGGTGAATCATCCGGTCCTATGCAGGAAGAAAGTAGACAGGCCACTAAGGTGAGCATTGCCGAAGACCGGCTCAAGATTACCCCCAAAGGAATCCACCAATGTCGGAAACCATAAGCTTGCCCGTTCACACTCTCTCCACGCACTAGTCAAACTCAAAGCGCAAGTCCGTAGGACTTTAGGATAATAACGGGGCTTGGGATTAGGTGAGGAAAGCAAAGATAAACAGGACGGCTATGCACCTAACCCAACTGAGCTAACGTACAAAACTAGTACCCGCTGCCCACAAAATAAATACGGGTGCACACACACCCCCAGACTTAACTTTTACTAAATGGGTGTGTGCACCGCCTACTCCAAATCCAAATCATCTCCAATAAAGATTTTCAATCAAACTTTTTCTTTCTCTTTTTTCTTTTCTCTTTTTCTCTTTTTCAAATATTTTTCTTTTCTTTTTTCATCTTTTTATTTTCACAATTTCAGCAGATATAACTTGGAAGCACTTCCACATTTTCACAAATAATAACACCACATCACAACCCAACATGAAAATATAAAACATTAAGCTCGACTTGGGTGCGCGACTAGGATAGGCTATAAGGCTTTGGTGAAATATAGGTGGAGCTGAATCAAAAGAAAGGGTAGGCACAAAGGGGCGTAGCGAGGATATGACGTTAGGACGGTACAAAGCTCAACCGGGCCAAAAGATGGCCTACATCACTCTCACGCTAGACTAACCGTGTACCAATGCTTCAAGAATAGCTTGGGGCAAGTTCTTAGCAACCGAGAAAGATAATCCTTCCTCCCGACTCAAGCAATACGAGTCTAGTGGCGGCTACACACATTCCTACGCTACCGTTTGATTCACACCAGATTCACCAACTTTTGAGTAGAATAAAAAAGAATTTACGCAGATAGAAAAATATAAAGCTATAAGCATACAGAAAAATTAAATCTACTCAAATTTCTATACAAAACGAGAGCAGTTGACTAGAAACACAGCAAGGCCAACATTTTACTCCGTCGCGCAATCCTGAACTAGCACAGAAATTTTCCAAATCGAACAAAGATACAGGTTCAACTCGTGACACGCAAACCGCTAAGCTCGCGCTCATGTGGGTGCAGTGGTGTGCGATGCAATGAACATAAACAAAATAAAATACAAAAAGCTTCTAGCATGCAAAAGAAATGTGTACGTGCAAAAGGTAAACTGACTCTCCCCCAGACTTAAACTAAACAACACATCAAATGATAGAGAAATTTAAATCAAAAAGAGCTAAGGAAGAGGTTACCCAATGCTCAGCTAGTGAGCATACCAGAAGACGCGTGAAAACTAGGAGCAGGCCCGCCATACGAAGAATCAAACCCGCCAATGCGTAGTATCCATGAATACCTGCAGGGGTGAGCTCCGCAAAAACAAAAGAAAAATATACAAAAAGAAATACTAACTAAGCTAGACATAAAAAAAAGAAAAATGCAGAAAATGAAAGATAAGCACTGGGGTTATTGTCATCCCAGCACGACTTATTCAGCAAAAGAAAAGTTCTAGCTATGGGCCTATGAAAAGAAAGTGCACAGGCAACTGTCCTAATATCCGTGTCGGTAACGGGTACCGATACGGTGATAGCACAGTTACCCCTCTACCTAGATAATAATACCTGTGACGCACAGGTAGAGGAAATAGGAAGTAAGATGAGGAGAGCACTGGTCCTCACTCATCTCACCACAAAACAAATCCTTGCCTAGCAAGGTATCGTCCACCACAAGCTCGTTGGGGGCGAAGGTGTAGGTAGAGGCTTCAACTGCAAAAGGAGTAGGAAACTCCTCATGCACGCTGAGGCACTCACCGACAACCTGAGCACAAGGCTCAATGTCAACCCAACTCACCTGCAGGGAGTCAACCCGCATAGGCGCAGAGGGAGAAGGGGGTCAAGGATAAAGGAGACGAAGAACATAAGGAACTAATCGGGGGAGTGGTCCCGGTCTCACTCCCAGCAGGCTCCAAACAATGATCATCGTCGTGTCATGTGAGTCATGGCGAGGGGAAGCTGAGACCATGAGGTCCTCGGTGGTGATCGGACCTCCTCAACCAACAAGGAAGTAGAAACCTCCTCGCCAGCAAGGATTTCCTCATCACACCTCGGTACGTCACGGTGTTCCAAGACATAGTACTCACCATTGATGAGAATAATGTCCTCGTCACACCACGGCGCATCCTCATATTCCCAATTCCCGCAGGGCACAACATCATCAACCAACTCACTAGAAAGGGGAGTAGGTAATTCATGCAAAGAAAGCGGAGGAGCAACATCATCAGAGATAATATGCGCAGGTTCCTCCGGGGTGAATCAAAAATAGGGGAAGAAGGCACAGGGAGAGAAGGCGCCGCAATGTCGTCGCACTGACCAGTAGAAAGTCTGATGGTGTATCCCACAGCAGTCCCCCATAGACAAGGTGGTACTGCGGATGCATCATCAGAATCAGAAGGAGCGGCCATTTGAGAGGTGGATGAGACAATCCGGATATCCGGTTCATCATCCGCCTCCAACTGGCGCTGAAATTCTGCGCAATCTTTCAACACATGGTCGGTGCTATGACAACACAAACACCGTTTTCCATTACCCCTCGGTCCAGAAGGGACCGGGGAGGAATATGAAAAAGGTGAAGGCGGAGAAGAGTAGTGACCATAAGACTGGGGTGCGGTGTATGAAGTACCATAAGACAACGGTGCTCCATACACTGAACCACGAGAATTATGCTCCCATTCTTCAGTGGGGCACTCATCACTGTTATGCCTATAATCCCCGCACCAACAGCAACGAATATTCGCATAAGAATACATGGTGCAGCAAGAAAGAATTCACCACAAGAATTTTCTAAGCAAAAATTAACTACACACAAGCAGATAAATAAAAAGGAATACCTGCTACTGGAATATAAAAAAATTAGAAGAGGAATAAAGAAAAATAAGCAACAAATTATAAAAACTAAAGTAAAGAAAAATAAAACATGGAATGAACAGATGGAAAAGGGCTTCTATCTCAAATCTACCTCTTCAAAAACTCAAACGACTGTGTTCCCCGGCAACGGCGCCAAAAACTTGATGCGTGGAAAACGGCAAGCGCACCGGTCGCACAAGTAATAAAGTTTGGTAATAAATCCCCGAGTGTCGGTCTCTTGAGGAACACAGTAAGGGATGAGTTAATGTCGAGGAGGACTTGAGATTGAAGTCCTCGGGTCGGAGGTAACGATGGGGGTTTTGATGGTTGTGGAAAATAAAGTAAAAATCTAACAACTACTCCTATGCAACGCCGCTATGCGATGCTTCGCCAGGCGGGATGGAAACTACAGTCGGCCGCTATGCACCGAATCGCTAGGCGGATGGGCGAGTAGGCTAGCGGATGAGGTGGAGAGAACGGCGGAATGAGGGTCGTGAGCACCTCTTCGCAACGCACGCCACTAGCAATTGCTAGTGCGGCAAGGGTGGAGGGATGGCGGAATAATAAGGCGCACCTCAAGCAATAATAACGAAAATACACATCACATAGACATGATTTAGAGTAAAAGTTAACTACAAATAAACATTCTTCATCAATACAAAGAGAATAACTAAGCTAACAACAACAAGAGGAAGAGGTGTGCGAATCGACCGAATCCGAAGCCTTGTTGGGGGTTCACGGTTGGAATCCCGGGTTGTCAATCCGAGTCCAAGCTCGGTCCTCAACTGCGTCCGGGGTAGAGGAGGCTGTCACTCACTCCCAATGGACCCGTCTTCTTCGTTGAAATGATCCGTAGATTGCGGCTCCGGCCCTTCCTTGCTTGATGGAGAAAGCTCGGTCAAAACTCCGCTTGAAGCTTGAGGATGAAGGAGGAGGCCGAGAGGATGCTCCGGCGTTGATTTGGCGTTGTAAGCTTGCCCGGAGACCCTCCCTAAGGTGGGAGATGGAGGAAGACGGCGGAAACCCTCGTTCGGGACGTGAAACGGCGGAAAAATCGCGTGATTTGATCGATCCCAAAATTAGGGCGGACCTGCGCTATTTATAGAAAACAGATTTAAACAGCGCGCACGATCACAGGCGCACGACCAGTGGTCGTGCGCGCGTATGGCCTGTGATCGTGCGATATGGAGGCAGAAAAGTGGAAAAAGAAGGTGTGACTGCGCACGACCGGCAGCGCACGAGCAGTGATCGTGCGCGGTATGGCTGATGATCGTGCGATATGCCGGGACAGAACTTTCACAGAAGAGGTCAAGACTGCGCACGACCAGTGATCGTGCGCCAAAGAGGTCGATGATCGTGCGTGGGTAAAAACGCACGACCATTGACTCCTTTGCCAAAAATGGTGAATGTCCTATCCCGGACGCCCACACGATCCCAGAACCTGCAGGAAAACTGGACGGGATGTCGACATGGCAGTCACAGACATAAATATTAAGCAAAGCAAAAAGGGAAATACACACACGCACAGAAATAGGCTAATAAAGTGCACAAGACGTGGATAACCGTAGCGAACCAAAAGGAGTGCAAATGACGCTAAACGGTGTGCAAAGACAAGAAAATAAGCCTAGATGAGTCCGAAAATAGGTATATAAAGAGGACTCATCAATCGTGCGCTGCTGATCGTGCGCGACTACTGATTTTCTGATGCAGGTCTGCAGGTTGCTCACGCACGGGCGCTGACCTGGTCGCGCACGACCACTGGTCGTGCGCCAGTGGTCGTGCGCGCTATTTATTCTGCAAGCTATAAATACGCTGTTCCGCGAATTAGGGCAAGACAATTGTTACGGAACCTTCGCCGGTCCGCCGTTTCGCCCTCCAGCAAGTCCCATTCACCTCCACCTTCATCCATACCAACGGGAGGATCTTCTCCGGTGATTCCGAAGCATTTCGCATCCTCCGGCGATCCTCCCCCATTGAAGCATTCTTCTCCGAGCTTTCCACCAAGGAAGAAGACGAAGCACCCCTAGAGAACGGAGTTACAGGCCCTCGAGGTGACAGCTCGGTGGTACCGGAAGCCCTCCTCGGACTGCGCTTGGAAGCGGATTGACAACCCGCACCTCCGGCCAACAACCGCGGTGGATCTTCAATCTCTTGGTTGTGCATTTTCTCTCTCTTTCTCTTGTTGTATGAAATGCTTGTGCTTGTAATGGACATCACTTCTAGCATTTTTGTTATTAGTTGTATTTCATCTTGCTCTTGAGATTTATTCTTCGATGCGCCTCGCTCCATCTCACTCCACTCCACACATTAGTTTCACTCAAGCTTGCTCCGCACTAATCACCTCACTCGCTAGATTTCCGTCCACTCGCCAATCGAAGTACGGCATAGCGGCCGCTACATCCATCTCGCCTTGAGAAGCGGTGATTGCGACCCGCATAGTTTAATTAGTGTAATCGGTCGTAAGACCACAACCAAAGCCCCTTTCTTTTTCTGTTTATTTCAATTAACTCTCATAACGATAGTTTCAGAGTCTAAATCGTTCGACGCCAATTGCATTCCTCAAGAGACCGACATCTGGGGATTCATTCCCAACTTTATTACTTGAGCGACCGGTACGCTTGCCGTATTTTACGCGCATCAAGTTTTTGGCGCCGTTGCCGGGGAATGCAACTGTTGTACGATTATGATTTCTGAAAATATTGGTATATGAGTTAATTTGTTTTGCTCTGTTCATTTCTTTTCTCATCTGCTGTAGTACATTGTCGGAATTGTAAGTTTTGCGCGATGAATATTTGCAAAGTAGTTGCTTCTGTTTGACTTTGATATTTCCGCAATGTGGGCCAATTTCAATATCCGTTGCCCTCATTGTGGAGATGTCTCGCATGCAAGTGATAGATGTCCCCAGAAGTATAGTCCCCAGGAAATTCACGACTCTACGTCTCGTAGACATAAGCCGGTCATCCACCGACCCGCGGAGCCATTACCGCACTACTTTTTCTCGGCTTCAGCAAACGCTTCACCGCGGAAGCCGGCTAAGCAGTGCATCTTTTGTCGAAGCTGGGATCATGCATTGAAGGATTGCACTGCTTATTTGGCTGAATTGGAAGTGGATAATGAGCCGGACTTCCGATTATTCCCACTTCCACCGTGAGCAGCACCCCTTCAGCCTCGGGATATGCATCGACGCCGTCTCCATGTTTTGGAGAAAGCACTTCCGGTACATGCCCTGATGCTTATGTTGATCCCCATCCCGGCATGGATACGTATACTTCTGATGAACATGCATCACCTAGCATCGAGTCCGGTTGCGAAGAGCCAGTTCTTGACTTCCCGTTGAGTTCTGTACCTTCACCTTCTTCTTTGCACAATATTCTGTCTTTTTCTGATATTTCTGTTGAGCTTGGTTCGCAGGTGGAACCTAGCAGTTCCAGTTTTCTGTCAGATCCTGCTGCGGAGGACAATTCCGTGGTCGAAGTTGCTGCTTTTACCCCACGTGAGGATGTTCAATGCACGGACGAAGTGGAGGCTGCGCTAGGAACTTCTTGTCCCATCCTGAACAGTGATGTTCAGTTTTCTATAATTCACACCAATGGGGGATGATTCCGGGACCATCTCCAAGATTGAGGATCTTTTATGTTATTCTTCTGATTTATTTCTTGACCCTGTTCTTGTTTCCACATCCCTGCAGGACCCCATCGTGGAACCGGTTCGATCAGTACAAGGCCTGTAATGCGGCCTACGACTGCTAGAAACCATTTGCAGGTGGTGTTGGAAGCGACGAGCTTCACAAGTTATTTCCTGCCCATGCCTGACATTTATGACAGGTATACTTATACAGGTAGTGGGGCATTTGCTCTGTCTCCATACCGGTACCCGCTACCAAAATGCGTGCTTGAGCAATTGCCTGAGCATTTCTATTTTCATACGCCAATCAGCTAATACGTGTTTAGAAGTTGAATAAGTCCTGTTGGGAGACAGAAAACCCAATAGTTATCTAGGTAGCTTGTTCTTTTCTTTTCTAGTAGATCATCAGCAGCGACGAGGAATGAGTGCAATTCCTCTCCCCCACTGCTACCTCTGCATTTTATTGTTGGAACATTTTGAGCTTTATTTTATTTTGCTGCATAAACATTATATACAATTGCTAATACAGGTATTTGGTCCACCTTAAGGACGGTAAACAAAAGGGCTATTCGGGAGACAACCCAAGCTTGGACCTTTTGGTCCCCTTGTTTATGTTTGATTTTATTTTATGCTTTCTATCTTTTTGTATTCTCTATTGTTCGGCCTAATTCGCAGGTTCAGCTTATCTTTTGTGCGATGCAGCACTTCCCGCGAATCATCATGCAATCTTCTGGCATGCTCCCCTCTTTGGAGCATTGGTACTCTCTCTCGCTTCAGATTTCATTTTCTGGTTGAATGTTTATTTTTCTTGCTTATGTTTTCATTCAAGTCTGGGGGGAAGAGCCGCTTGTGCACTCCACGAGCACATTTAATTTCGCATGCCAGTAGTTTTCCTTTTTCGCTTCATTATGTTAGATTCCTGTTGCACACATCTGCACCCACATGAGCGCGCACTCTTACAACGCGCGCGGCTCGGGTTGAGTACTTATGTTGTGTAAGTTTTAAGATTGTGGTGCTGACGTAGGATTTTGTCGTACAGTAGTTCGAAACTCGTGCAGTGCTCCTAATCGAGTGCTCACGTTGTGTAGGAATTGTATAGAGCTAGTTTCTTCTCATGCTTGCATTTTATATTTTTTCTATATTCGTAATACTGTCTGTCCTACTCAACTTCTGAATCCGGAGTGATCTCGCGGTAGTGTAGGCATGTGTGTAAGCGTCGCTGGCTTTGTTTTGCTCGAGTCGGGAGGACGGATCACTTTTCTCGGTGGCTAAGAACTTGCCCCAAGCGACTTTCGAAGCATTGGTGCCCGGTTAGTCGAGCGTGAGCGTGACGTAGGCCATCATTTTGGCCCGGTTGATCCTTGCACCCGTCCTAACATAGCCCTCGCTAGCCCCGTTGAGCCTACCTTCCCTTTTGATCAGCTCCACATGCAAGTCACCAGAGCCTCAAGCCACTCCTAGTCGCACACCCGCATTGAGCTCTTGTTTCGTTAATTTCTCGTTGGGTTGTTGTGATGGGCGGATTTTGTGAACGTGTGGATATGCCGCAAAGTTTATAAATGCTAAATTATTGAGAAAAGAAAAGAGAAAAGCAAAATGTGACAAAGAAAAGAAAAAGTATAAATGAAAAAAAAAAAATCTGAATTGAGAAATTTGTTTTATGGTAGGCGGTGCACCCACTCATGTTGTAAAAGCTAAGTTTGGGGGTGTGGTGCACTCGCATTCTTGTTGTTAGCGAGAATTCTGATGTGTGCGAGCTCCGTTGGGTTATGCGTAGCCTTCGTCTTTATCTTGTCCATCCATACCTACATACACCCAAGCCCCACTCTTCACCTCAAGTCCTACGGATTTACGCTCGAGTCAAACCCGCATCGTGGAGAAAGTGCGAACGGGCAAGCGTATGGCCCCCGACATTGGTGGATTCCTTTGGAGGTGATCATGAGCCCCGTTCTTTGGCAATACCTCGCCATCCGACTTGCCTACTTTCTGCCTTCCCATGACCGTGCGATTCTCCGGAATTCATTCTTTGAGTAGTGACAGTATCTATTTACGTTTTTCGAAAATTATAAATTGCATTGCATGATTAGAAACTCTTTCTATTATATTTTTTTACGCATGTGAGCTTCTCGATTTCTCGTCCTACTGTAGGTTGTAATTACTACGTCAGCTAGCCGTTTTAGAGCCCACAACGTGATTATTTGCCCGGGACGTGCAAATGGTTAAGTTTGGGGGTGTGATGAGTCCCTATTTTATACTATATTTTGGACTCATCTAGGCCTATTTCCATATCTTTGCACACCGTTTAGCGCCATTTGCACTCCTTTTGGTTCGCTACGGTTTTCCACGCCCTGTGCACCTTTTTAGCCCATTTCCGTGCTTGTGTGCATTTACTTTCTTGCTATGTTTATCACTGTTCGCTGTGGCTGCCGCGATCGATGCCCCGTGCAGTTTTCCTGCAGGTTTGGGGATCGTGAGGGCATTCGGGATAGGCGTTTCACTATTTTTGGCAAAGGAGTCAGTGGTCGTGCGTTTTTGCCCACGCACGACCATCGACCTCCTGGCGCACGATCACTGATCGTGCGCAGCCCGGTCTCATTTGTGAAACTCTGTCTTGAACCTTCCGCACGATCACTGCCATACCGCGCACGACCACTGCTCGTGCGCCGCCGATCGTGCGCAGTCATATCCATTTTGCAAAAGTCTGTCTGGCTATTTCCGCACGATCATCAGCCTTGCCTCGCACGATCACTGATCGTGCGCTGCTGATCGTGCGCGACTACTGATTTTCTGATGCAGGTCTGCAGGTTGCTCACGCACGGGGCTGACCTTGGTCGCGCACGACCACTGGTCGTGCGCCAGTGGTCGTGCGCGCTATTTATTCTGCAAGCTATAAATACGCTGTTCCGCGAATTAGGGCAAGACAATTGTTACGGAACCTTCGCCGGTCCGCCGTTTCGCCCTCCAGCAAGTCCCATTCACCTCCACCTTCATCCATACCAACGGAGGATCTTCTCCGGTGATTCCGAAGCATTTCGCATCCTCCGGCGATCCTCCCGGCCATTGAAGCATTCTTCTCCGAGCTTTCCACCAAGGAAGAAGACGAAGCACCCCTAGAGAACGGAGTTACAGGCCCTCGAGGTGACAGCTCGGTGGTACCGGAAGCCCTCCTCGGACTGCGCTTGGAAGCGGATTGACAACCCGCACCTCCGGCCAACAACCGCGGTGGATCTTCAATCTCTTGGTTGTGCATTTTCTCTCTCTTTCTCTTGTTGTATGAAATGCTTGTGCTTGTAATGGACATCAACTTCTAGCATTTTTGTTATTAGTTGTATTTCATCTTGCTCTGAGATTTATTCTTCGATGCGCCTCGCTCCATCTCACTCCACTCCACACATTAGTTTCACTCAAGCTTGCTCCGCACTAATCACCTCACTCGCTAGATTTCCGTCCACTCGCCAATCGAAGTACGGCATAGCGGCCGCTACATCCATCTCGCCTTGAGAAGCGGTGATGATCGCGACCCGCATAGTTTAATTAGTGTAATCGGTCGTAAAGACCACCAACCAAAGCCCCTTTCTTTTATCTGTTTATTTCAATTAACTCTCATACGATAGTTTCAGAGTCTAAATCGTTCTGACGCCAATTGCATTCCTCAAGAGACCGACATCTGGGGCATTCATTCCCAACTTTATTACTTGAGCGCGACCGGTACGCTTGCCGCTATTTTACGCGCATCAACTAGCCCAACGTTATCCCAATCCCGGCCCAATAGGCACTTAGGCCCACCCAGCGAAAATGGGGTTGTCCACAAACACTTTCAAAAAGGTAGTCTTCCCGAATAATAAGTATGACTTTGAATCTTCCTATGCTCACTATGTTAGCCAACATACATTGAACCTATCAAAAGGAGCAAAGGATGGACCCCCCTAGGGATTTTAGAGAAAGTGTGTTCAAAGACCCTATAAAGAAATCACCCTTGATAGTTATGGTCCATTCGTTCATGGACCAAGTGGCAAGAATGCTCCGAAAGCCAAAACTGATTTCCCAAGGCTAAGGAGACAAAGACGCCTTATGTATGTTGCACTCATGAGGCTTCTTCCTCCAAGTCAGTTGCCCTTGCTAGACCTCCCGTTCGAAAGGTAAAGCAGGAGAATAAGAGACAATACAATAAGTTTGACTGTTGGTGTTGTGGCAAAATTAGTCACTTTGTCGTGGATTGTTGGTTTTATTCGGTCAAATATGAAAATCCACGAGTTAACTATGCAATAATGACTACTCGCAATATTAATACTCCCAGTGGTAGTCAGCTAATAAGGAACTAAAGACCCAAATCAATTTGGGTTCCTAAGGGAAAATGATACTTGAATGCAGGTTTTTCCAAAGGCCAACAAAAATCCTATCTGATATTTGGACAGTGGTTTCTCTCGGGCACATGACCGAGACTAGAAGCCTATTGCAAGAATATACCCCAGTATAAGACGGTCCAAAAGTCATCTTTGGAGGGTATGACCGGGGAATCACTAAAGGATACAATATGTTTACCAATGGTATAGTCTCCTTCATAAAAGTGTCTTATGTTAAAAGATTACAACATAATCTCATATGCATAAATCAATTATGTGATAAATGTTATATCGTTTAGTTCTACAAGGACAAGTGTCTTATAAAATCATCTGCCAATTTGGAGACAGTCTTAATAGGCACTCGGAGTAGAAATATTTTTTGTTTAAAATTTCTTTGTTTAGACACTTCTACACTAGTGTGCTTCTTAGCAAAAGATAGTGCGTCTCTATCTGACCAATGACATAAGATATTAACACATAAATTTCAAAACTATAAGTATGTTACTTTCTCACAACCTAGTACATGATGATCCCAACATTAAGTGACTTAAAGAGAGTCCATGTCACGCATGCCAAATGGGTAAGCAGACAAGGGCTACCTTCATGGGTATTGTTGAAAAAGATTCCTCTCATTATTTATATCTACTTCATATGGACTTGTTTGGTCCTATGCCAGTACATAGTTAGGAGGTAAAGTCTATACATTAGTCATTGTTGATGACTATTCTTTTTTTACTTGAGTGTTTTTTTTGAAACACAAGTCAGACACCTTTGAGTCTTTCACTAATTTTGTCCTACAAATTCTGAATGAATTAAACTACCCAGTGGTCAAAATTAGAATTGATCACGAAACAAAATTTGATTTTGGGTCCATGATAGTATTCTATGGAAGTCAAGGTATCATTCATGAGTTTTCCTCTCAGCGTACTCCACAACAAAGTGGAGTTAACGTGAGAAGGAATAGAATTCTCATTGAAGCATGCACAATAATGTTGAATGATTCTTTACTACTAGAGTACTTCTGGGCTGAAGCGGTAAACACAGCGTGCCACGTGCAAAATAGAGCATTAATCAACAAACGCCATCGTAAGACGCCTTATGAGCTATTGAAGGGCAGAAAACTGAATGTATCTTACTTTAGGATCTTTGGAAGCAAGTGCTTCGTACATAACAATATGAAGTATTATCGTATGAAGTTTAATGATAAATGTTTTGAAGGTATTTTCGTAGGCTATAGTAGCCATAGTAAGACATAGGATTTTCAATAAGAAAACCCTGGTTGTAAAAGAGTCAATAAATGTTATATTTGATGAGACAACTATGTTTCATAGCAGCTAATCTAGTTTTTTTTTGACGAAGATGCAGGTACAAGCATAAAGGAACTAAACTTGGAAGAAGCTATCAAGGAAGATGCTTCAAGCTCAGTCAAAGTTGTCAATCCATGTTTGATGGAAGAAAAACTACCAAATGAATAAACTCTATCAACCTACAGGAGGTGCATCAGAAGTGGAAGAACTTGCTAGTGGGATAAGAAGTAATCTGGTTTTTAGACACCTAAGAGATCACCGAGTTGATCGGATCATTGGAGAGCCAAGCAATGGAGTAAGGACCATAAGAGGCACTACTAATGAAGTTTTACATCTTAGATTCCTTTCTCAAGTTGAGCCAAAGAAATTTGAAGAAGCAAACAAGGATGCCTCTTGGATAATGGTTATGTAAGAGGAGCTCATCCAATTTGAAAGGTGTAAGGTTTGGGAGTTGGTGCCAAGGACCAAAGGACAGAACGTGATCGGTACCAAATGGATATTCTGAAACAAGCTGGATAAGAATGGAGTAATTATAAAGAATAATGCTAGGCATGTAGCTCAAGGTTACAAACAAGAAGAAGGGATTGACTTCGATCAGACCATTGCTCCAGTGGACAGACTCGAAGTGATTAGGTTGTTACTTGTGAATGCTGCTCACAATGGCTTTTAAGTATATCAAATGGACGTGAAGTCAGCATTTCTCAATGACGATAAAAAAGAGGAAGTATACATAGCACAACCCCTAGATTTTGTTGACTCAACTTTCCCTAATTATGTGTATTTTCTTAATAAAGCTTTATATGGTTTAAAATAAGCTCCTCGAGCTTGGTATGCAACGCTATCTAGCTTTCTTCTTGAGAACAAGTTCACAAGTGGAAAGTGATACATCCCTCAAACAACTAGGCCCTAAGGAGTAGTTTTGTCATGACTAGGTCATGACAAAACCCTAGGAAGCCCAAGAAGGACAAGTGAACCTAGGAATTTAGGTGAGACCACTATGGTCTGCAAACAGTAAATTTCTGAACCCTAGTTTAAGATGACCATGGGGCTTCACCAAGACTTCAAGACCCCCCCCCCCCCATGGTCTAATTAACCCATTGTAAGGCCCAATAGATCCTCAGGGGTCCACTGGATAGGTATAGGGTGACCAAGTTGACCTAGAACCACTCTAGACCGAAATTGGGCAATGTGCCCTAGCTAAGGGCAGTGTGCCCTAGTAAAGCCCAAATAATCCTACCAAGGCCTTCCTAGACCTAAATTGGAGTCAAAGGGTCACTAAGGACCCATGGAGGGCAGTCAAACTGGTTAAGTTGACAAAAGTCAACTCTAACCCTAAATGGGTCAACATGACCTACATAGGGTCAACTGACCTTCCCTTAGCCAAGTGTACCCCACACATACCTTCCCCACCCTATTGAGAGGTCAATGGGTCACCAAGGAGCCATTGGGGTCAACCAAAAAGGCTAAGTTGACCAAAGTCAACTCTAGCCCTAAAGTGGTCAAAGTGCCCTGGTTAGGGGTCAAGTGACCTCCAAGGGCAAAGTCAACCTCACCTAGACCTTAGGGGAGGCAAATGGGTCACCAAGGACCCATTAGGGGCAACCTCAAAGACCAATAAGACTAAGGTCAACCATAGTCAAGGTTTAGGTCAAGCTAGCCCAAATGAGCTAACTCAAGCTCAAGCCCAATTCACATGGGCCAACCTGTATTGGTAGATGAAATGAGCATGTGGGCAGCCATTGGGTTAGAAGCCAAATTTCAGTATTGGTGAGTAAGAGAGAAAAATCTCAAAGGGAGAGGAGAAGAAAGAGAAGAAAAAGAAAAAAGGGGGAAGACTTTGGGCTCATCCTCCTCCCCCTTCCCAACCCCCCTCCCATTCATTTCACTAGGACAAGGAATGCAAGCCCATTTCAACCAGCTGGCCATTGACTTGTTTTTGCCATGCTTCATCCCCCACATACCATGGCCAAAATTTTATTCTAAGAGGGACTCCAATGGCAATGCAGCCTACAGCCACCTAACACCTCAGTTCTCCCTCTTAAAAGCTTCACTGGACTCCAAGGATTGATTCCCACACTTTTCTAGAAGAAGCCAAGGGTATTCACTGTGCTGTTGCAAAAACCCGACCACCACCACCACCACCATGTCAATCCGGCGATCGGCAAGGCTACAACCACCCACACAGGTCCACCTCCACTCCTTCTTACATGGTAGTTCATAGCAATTGTTAGGGCCAAGGTTCGGGATCAATTGAGCCCGATCCAATTTGAGAAATCACTAGTTTTTCTGCAAAATAAAGCTTGTTGGGTTCGCCGGAATAGGTCCCTCCGACGGCTGTGCCGTCGCCTGGTGACAGCCACCATCTCAACGAAGGTGGTGATGGTGGTGGCCGGCCGGGGAGGTGGCCGGATGGCCGATGGCAGCGGCTGGAAGTAGGCCCAGGCGGATTGAATTTGGACTGTCGGCTGGAGGTGGAAGACGACTAGATGCCATCCAATGCTGCGCCAAGATTCGTGCAGCCAGGAATTTTAAACTATAGGCTGATGTATTTTTATTTCATTTCTGTCACCTATAATGTATTTAATGTTTATAATTTTTAAAAATACATAGAGGCTACTTCAAAGGAAATGGTCAACACATAAATTATAGCCATATGGGACTACTTTAATTCAAATTTGATTTGAACCAATTTGGGTGCTTGGTTTGACCAGGGCACTCATTTTGGTGTGGTCTATACATATGGTTAGGCAGAAATTAAAATGGGTGCACACACCTCATCACTGGTCCAAATGACTTGAAGCTTTGGCAGGAAGTCGCCCTAGACCATATATAGATCTTGCCCAAATATGGAAATTTTTTGGAACAAGTTTTTTATAGTTTTGAAAATAATTTAGTTTCTCTAGGGTAAATTAATTTAGGGGTCAAATGACCTCCAAACTCAACCAAAATTTGGTGGGTGGTGCATGGGGTCCTTATAAGTCTATGGTTAAAATTTCATCTCATTTTAAGATGGTTTGAATAGAAAACATGCAAACCCTAGCCTTGTATAATAAGGGTATTTTTGTCCAAAAGTGCACCTTGGGCTTTGTGTGGCCAAATCATCTCAACAGAGATTGAAATAGGGGTCACTGACTTAGCATGGGTTTTAACACCCTCCCATGGAAGATGGGGTAGATTTGAATAGATTTGGCCTAAGATCTAAGGCAAAACCCTAAGGAAGGGCTTTTGTGCCTTGTGAAGGGCATGAGGTCAAAATACCTTGTATGAGTTTGAAAATTTGTAGGGAGGGTTCTAGGGTTTCTAAAACTCTCTGGTGAAAATATTAAGGGATTTGGGAAAGGGTAGGCCCCACAAAACCATAACCATAATTTAGGGCACAAATAATGTAGTGCTAGAATAGGTTAGTAAAACTCTTTGAACTATAATGAAAATTGGGTAGTGTGGTCATAAGGATCTATTAAACCTCTTGTAATTTAATTGAGAATTTTAGGACAATAATCTTAGCACTTCCTTTGTAATTCATGGGATTGCCCTAATTAATAATTTTTTCATTATAATCCCACTGCCCATTAGAAGGTCATGAAAATTTGGCAGAGGGAGTTCTAAACCTTCTTGGTCTTGTGTGAATTTTATTAGAATTTTTGGATACATTTTAGTAGTACCTACTTCACAAGCTCATTAACTTGGAAAATTATTCAATAATTTGCTTAAAGCTCATTACTTGTTAATAAATTATGAAACTTAACCTAGAGCATTTATATGCACTTATAATCATCCTTGAATTTTCTCTGAATTTTTGGAAGTAATATTGTTGTGCTTATCTCTTTAAATGATTTATTATGAGATATATTAAAAATTAAAATTAGGGGCCTAAACCTTGCTGAAAAATTTGGATACCTTGGATTGTAAGTTAAATATTCATATTGCATATAAAATAAATTTTGTGGAAAATTATCTTATCTGAAATATGTACTTTATGTTTAATCTTTGAATTTTTGGCCACTAGAATAATTAAATAAATTATCAGGTAAATAGGAAAATTGTGAATCTCTGGATTTAGGCCTCTAAGGTCATAATAGACCTCCAATAAATAATATAGGAGTACTGGATGATTATTTGATGTACCTCCCGTTTTACATGTCATATAAGCTTTAGTTGTGTGCATATAGTAAAAACTGCAGAAACTATGTTGGAATATAAATTTGGGCACATGAATCGAGATTAGTGATTTGTTGGTTTGGATAAATAAAAATGAGTCATCCTTGGAAGTTGGATGAGCGGAGGGTTGGATTGGCTAATGTTAGATGGTGCTCGGGATCGACGAAAGATCGTCTTTCCCATAGAGAGGAAGTGTCAAAAATACTAGGGTTAGATCCAATGCAATAGTTAAGGGACTAGGAGTTGGGTATTAACCAATAAGAATAAGTGCCTTGCGAAAGGGAGCTTTGGGGTTCAGCCCATTGTAGCTCCTAGTGCCCTCGAGAGCCCTTCACGGGGAATACCTTGGGCAGTCCAGTGCTAAACCTAAATCGTAGGCAAAATTGAAATGCAAGAGTAACTAGTAAATCTAGGGTTTCACCTTCTCACACCTCGATGTCTCAGGGAGATAGGTTGGGTCACTCGGGCAGTAAGCTAGTGGTTTTAGTGATGGGCAGGATAGCCCGACGAGCTTTGGCTCGGTAATGGTTTGTGATGGGCAGGTTGGCCCAACGAGCTTTGCCTCGGTTGTTGTTTATGATGGACGGGATGGTCCGGGGAGATTTCGCTCGGTAGCTGATATATAAGGTTGCATGTGCATAAAGTATAAGGTGGTGGGTCTTCAGTATTGGAGGGTCGATGCGCCGACACCAACACGTTGACTCGACGAGTATGGTTTAGCACTTGGCCAAATAAAGTCCGGTGCGCCGGCCGGCAAGAGTATGCAGGAGCTCCGCTTAGTGCACCAACATTGAGGCGTATGATAGGTCTGATTGGTAGTGCTATTACTGGTTTAGAGGTGGGTGAGGCCAACCCACCGCTTCTGTTTGCCACTATGGAGGTATCCTGGGAGGTTCGGCTCCAGAAAGGGGGAACTAAAGGTCTGTGTAAACAGAGTCGTGTGGGTGAGTTGCACTTGCATGTTCACATCATGGCATAAATGTATTTCATAGCATAATCATTGCATATAACCCGACACCAATTGTATAAGTGGTATGAGTTGCTTTATACAATTGGCCCTGCAAAACGACCCCTTGGTTTATAGGTTCGTGCGAGCGTGCTTATAAGTTAAGGTTTTCATTCAGTTTTACATATTTATGTTTGCTGAAAAACCGACACCCTATCGTATAAATTGGTATGAGACTTTTTATACGATAGGAGCCCTGCAAAAGATCCCTTACCTTATGTGTTTTCATATAAGTTAAGGTTACTTTCTTATTAGGTTTTTCATGCCTTTATTACTGTCTTATATACTTTAGAACTGCTAGATTAGTTCCGCCGCCATCTGCTTATTTGTTATTCTCCACTTTCATGTCCTCTCCTTTCCTTATCCCTGCTCGGGGCTTAAGAGCCATGGGGGAAGGGGCGGGGGATGATAGTACTTAGTGTTTTAGACTAACGATTTTCGAACCACATCATTTTAGGGGACCATGGAGCCCAGCACGGAGGAACAGCCCTGGAGGTCGGCACACTTGGAGATTGGGCAGTATAGTACCGGAGTTCAGACGACAGGGACTGTGAGTCCTGATCGCTAGTAGTTATATTAGTTTTGCTTCCGCGATGAGAGATATATAATGATGATTTGATGTACTAGGCCTAAGTCCAAGACTTAGTTATATATTATATCTGTGGACACTCCCTTTGTGGAGATCATTTACTATTTATATGTGATTTTTGTGGACTGGCTCTATTAATTTGCTACAGTTGAGATCGATTTGGCCGGCAGGATCAGCTTTTTGTAGTGATGATTTTCCCGGGTGCGAAGGTGTCACCGCAAGACGGCGTTTCTGGGCCTAAGACTTCGATGTTTTAAAGGAAAAAAAATGGGGGTCTTACAAGTGGTATCAAAGGAAACCTCGATCGAAAAGTAGCAGTCAATACCCCCTAGGACACCCCTGCACGAGTTTAGTTTGGGGACAAACTAAGCAGCAGAAGCAGTCGTGTGCCCATAAGGGGGATCACATGTAAATTGTCCATTGTTAACTAGGTTTGAATCAATTATTTACTGTTGGCTTTTGTTACGCAACCCCCAGCGCAGCCAATACCACAGGGCGGAGTCCAACTGACTCCGAATGATGCACCACCTCCCCCAGTCCCCACTCCATTCCTACAGTCGGAGATGGGGCAGACTCTGACAGCTATTTTGGAAGCTTTCAGGGCCCAGCAGGTTCCGACTCCGCAGCCAAACCCGGGGGCCAATTGGCTGAGCATCTTCCGAGGACTCTCTCCCCCATCCTACTTAGGGGTAGAGTCAGCTGTTCAGACTGAGGAGTGGTTGGACATTATGTACGAGATGTCACCGGGATACAGTTCCCCTGGGAGGAGAGGGTGCCATTGGTGGTCTCTTGCTTAGAGTCTCATGCCAAGAGATGGTGGAAGACGTCTCTGGATACGACTTTTGCGGATATGGAGGTTGCAAAAATTACTTGGGATGAGTTCAGGACTGTGTTACTGGAGCATTTTGTTCCACAGTCGGCTAAGGATGAGCTGGAGGACAGGTTCCTGCAGTTGAAGCAGGGCAACAAGACAGTGGTAGAATACCACCTAGAGTTCAACCATTTAGCCCGGTTTGTAGACTCCAATCAGCTGGATGAGGAAGGATACAGTAAGAGGTTCTATAAGGGCCTGCGGGAGGAGTTGAGGGAGGCCCTTTTGTTCGTATCTAACGGGCCTATACCTCAGATGTTAGAGATGACCAAGAGGATTGAGGCTGATTGGCACACGACTCGGGGTCGGAAGAGGCCAATAGAGGACCAGGGCCGGGGAGTCAAGAATGATCAGCGGCGGGGCCGCATCACTAATGGGAGAGAGGAAAGAAGAGCAGAGGACCAGCCTCGTCAAGAGGTGAGGCAGGAGCCGAGGGAGCTGGTGTTAGTGGCTCCTCAACCCCTTCAGATGCGGGAGGCACCGAAACCCGGGGGTATGGAATTTCCCCCATCGGAGTTCTATAACTGCCATCAGATAGGGCAAATCCGGAGGAACTTCCCCACGAGGGGAGCACCTCTACCAACACCACAGGCTTTCCCGCATGCTCAGCAATTTGGAGGGCGAGGATGTGGCCGAGGACGTGGATACTAGGGTGCAGATCGCAGGCAGGACATGGAGCAAGTTTATGCACTTGATCTGGCTCAACCCCGGAACCCGGAGCAAGTGATCATAGGTACGCCAGAAAGTTTTAAGTTTTCTTCCTTAACACTTTAATTTATGGATATAGAATTGATAATCTAGGAAAGAAAACTATAAGTAGATTCTAATACATTTAACTCCCCCCCCCAAGCATAGTTTTCATCAGCGGCAAGCCCTCTTATACGGTGTTCGATACGGGTTCTTAACACTCATTCGTATCGAAGGCCTTCTTGGAAGGGTTGGAAGGCATGGAGCGATTCACGGGTTTGATGATGAGGATACGATTACCCGACGGATCGGAGTTGTTCACCTCTGCTCACTACAACATGGAGGCGGAGATCGGCGGAAAGATATTTGATGCACCAGTGACGATCATGAAGATGTCAGTCTTTTATTTGTTCCTTGGAATGACATGGTTACACTGGAACCATGCTCAGATTGACTGCATGTCCAAGAGAATTACTGTGAGGCATGGGGATTCCTATATCGTAATCGAAGGTATTAGATCTATTCCCCAACTCTTGCTGTCATCCGTGCAGGCCATCAAAGCCCACTTGCAGTGGGAGGAAGTCTATGAGGTGCTATTTGAAATGGACAAGGACAAGGGTTCCATCTCGAATATCCTGGTGGTGCGAGATTTTGCCGACATATTCTCAGAGAAGCTGCTAGGGCTACCCCCGCACCGGGAGCAGGATTTCCGGATACAACTAGTGTCGGGGGCTAAGCCGGCAACTAGAGCCCCTTACCGGATGGCCACGAAGGAGCTGACGGAGTTTCAAAGCCAGCTCCAGGAACTAGTGGAGGCTGGATTGTCCGGCCAAGCTCTTCACCATGGAGAGCCACGGTCTTGTTCGTTAAGAAGAAGGACGGGACACTTCGGTTGTGTATTGATTACCGGGCACTGAACAGGCTGACGGTCCGGAATATGTATCCCTTACCAAGGATAGACGAGCTATTTGACCAACTGGAGGGAGCTCATTGGTTTTCCAAGGTTGACCTGAGGTCGGGATACTACCAGCTACGCATTTAGGAGGAAGACATCCCGAAGACGGCCTTCAGCAGTATATACGGATTGTACGAGTTTACCGTGATGCCTTTAGGGCTCACGAATGAACCCTACGCATTCATGACCTTGATGAACCAGGTGTTCGAGGAATATCTGATGTCTTTGCCATCGTATTCATTGACGACATCTTTATCTACTCAAGGACTAAAGAGGAGCATGCGAGACATCTGTCTTTGACTTTAGAGAAGCTTCGAGAGCATAAGATGTATATTAAGTTTAGCAAGTGCCAGTTTTTGCTAAAAGAGGTGGAATTTTTGGGCCATATTATACGTGGAGCGGGTTTGGCGGTAGATCCAGCGAAAGTCCAAGCAGTATGGGATTGGCCACCGCTGAAGACGACAACGGATGTTTGGAGTTTCTTAGGACTTGCCGGTTATTACACAAAGTTCGTAGAAGGGTTCTCTCAGATTGTTCTCCCTCTCACATCCCTGATGAAGAAGGAGTCTCCTTTCATTTGGTCGCCACGATGCGAGTCTGCCTTTTTTGAGCTGAAGGGCCGACTTACCTCGGCTCCCATCCTTGCTCTTCAATCAGGGAAGAAAGGATTCCACGTGTATACGGATGCTTCCTATAAGGGGATGGGTGCCGTTCTGATGAAGAACGGGCACGTAATAGCCTATGCTTCCTGTCTGCTGAAGAAACATGAGCAGAATTACCCGGTACATGATTTGGAGATGGGGGCGGTTGTTTTTGCGCTAAAGATCTGGAGACACTATTTATATGGTGTGCACTGCGACATATTCTCAGATCATAAAAATCTGAAGTATGTGGACACACAGAAGGAGCTAAAGATCAGGCAAAGACGCTGGGTGGAGTTTCTATCGGACTACATGTACACCATGCATTACCATCCCGGGAAGGCAAATGTTGTGGCAGACGCTTTGAGCCGGAGAGAGAATACATCAGGAGCAGGACCATAGCTGATGGCCTTAGAGTTGGTAAATACATTAAAGGAGATGTATATATCCTTAGTGTCTGAGGATGATCCGGAATTGTATAAAGAGTATCTAGGATCGATGGTTGCCACCGATGATATTCGGGATCGCATCAGGGACGGGCAGAGGCTGGATTCGAGGGCAGATCCAATATTTAGTGCCTTGGAGGAAGGCATGACAGGGGATTACTCGTTGAGAGACGAACTATTATGTTTCTGAGGCAGGGTTTATATGCCGGCAGGAGGCCAAATTTGGGAGGACATCATGGTAAAGGCTCACTACAGCAGATACTCAGTGCATCCGGGGATCACCAAGATGGCAGCAGACTTGAAGAGAACGATGTACTTGCCAAGCATGAATAAGGACATTACGTATTTTGTGACGTATTGCGAGGCTTTCCAACTCGTAAAAGCAGAGTGCAAGAATCAAGCCGGATTACTACATCCATTTCCGATACCGGAATTGAAGTTCGAGGATATAGCCATGGATTTCATACATGGGCTACCCCGGTCTCGTGTCGGGAATGATTTGATATGGGTAATCGTCGACATACTGACAAAAGTAGCCAGATTTATTCCAGTTTCAAAGGATACTCCGATCAGAGTTCTTGTGGTGAGGTTCGTCGAGCAGTTTGTTCGCTATCATAGAGTGCCCAGGACGATCGTTTCAGATCGGGATGGACGCTTTACGTCCACAGAATGGAGGTCGGTTCAGGCCTACCTGGGCTCTCGGTTGACGTTCAGCATAGCTTTTCACCCTCAGACAAATGGACAGACGGAGCGCACCAACCGTACATTGGAGGATCTTCTACGCCTATGTATTTTGGACCGCGGCGAGCTTTGGGAGAGATTGCTGTCGCTGATTGAGTTTTTGTACAACAACAGCCATCAGCCCATCATAGGCATGGCCCCTTACGAGCCATTATACGGACGGAGGTGTAGGACCCCACTATCATGGATTCATGCTGAGAATCTGCAGGCACTCGGCTCAGAGTTTGTAGAGGATACCGATGCTCAGGTTAGATTGATCCGGGACAGGATGTTGGAAGCCTAGAGTAGGTAGGACAAATACTACGATGCGAGGCATCTTCGGGTCGAGTTACAGGTGGGAGACCGGGTTTTCTTGAAGATACGACCGATGCATGGAGTCTCACGGGTTCGCGGGCGAAAGAAGCTCAGTCCGAGATATATCGGGCCTTACAGGATCCTTGAGCGGATCGACCCCTTGTCTTATAGACTGCAGCTACCGCCGGAGTTAGCGGGATTGCACGACGTCTTCCACGTCTCCTCACTACGAAGGGCTCTTGATGGAGATAACCCCCAACGTGTGAAAGTTGAAGATGATGATGGCGACGACGACGGCGTTCCCCTACAGTTGAAGATGATGATGGCGACGACGATGGCGTTTTCCCACATGATGAAAATGAAGACTACCAAATAATAATTAGTTCTTTTATTTGTTTTCTATTTTATCATGTTGCATTTTAATTTATCATGTTGTTTTTTCTTTTTATTTAAGTGGGCTGCAAATAGCCTATGCATGTTATAAAGCCTATATATAGGCATGAACTATTTCATTATGCTTTAGTGAATGAAAGATTAAAAACCCTAAACCTCTTGAGATTCCTCTTCTCCCTCTCCTTGGCCGAAAGTCTCCTTCCCCTCTCTTCCTCTTATCCTTGGCCGCCCACTTCTCTCCTCCATCTCCTTGGCTGCCGGCCACACCATCTCCTCCCCTCCCTTAGGCCTCTCGGCCTCCTCCTTCTACCCCTCTTCCCCTCCTCCTTTCTAGCAACCCAACATCTCCCTCCTCCTTATACCTCAAAATCGGCCACCCTCCACCATAGCCGCCAACCTCCTCCTCCTCCACCAAGTCCGACCACTCATTATAACCCCTTCACAAAACCAAGCAGCCCTCCACCTTCATAAGCCGAGCCCCTCCCTCTTCCATCACAAAACCGACCACCCTCTCCCTTATCCAAAACCCGACCTCCATCAAGAGCCCCAAATCAGCCCCCCTTTCTATTGTGAGGAAGAAGATCGGCCACGGCAAGGAGTTATTTTTGTGACATCCCTCTCCGGCATGAAGCGAAGGAAGCGGACAAGTTTCTCTCCGGTTGGCGCAACTCCGGCGGAGTCGTGGAAGAGCGATCTTTGAAAGTGAACCGGAATCATCCATTCCGGTTGGGTAACGAGATCTTCTACTTTTGTGGGTTCATTATTTTAGATTTTTATCTTGGTGGAATACCTTTGCGTTATCTTGGAATCATTTTTCCGTTCGTGGCTTATCTTTCCGATTGCTTGTGTTGTTCTTTTAGCTGTTTAATTTTTCGAAAGGTTTGGCGAACCTCGTTTTCGTTTTGTTGGGGGAGATCTACCATTTCTGAACCGAACCTTTCGGTAGATCTCTTTTGGTACAACCATCGCTCGGCCGGACCCAATATTGGTCCTTTTAGCTTGAGAAAACAACGACCTATAGTCGTTTGTTTGATCTTTATTCGGCGTGGCTACCGTACGCTAGCGTTAGTTGATAATATTGTTCGTGAGTGTGCTGCGTTTTATTATCGTGTGAAAGTAATAGTGGAAGTAGAGAGGCGTACGTATTATTCACTTTGCCGCCATAGCGTCAAACACCGTAGCCTACATCAATTTGGTATCAGAGGGAGGTTCACGTCAATTTCCTAATTGGCACCCCTCCCCCATCTTGTGGCACGTTACCCTCACTTTTGTTTGCACGTTAGTTGTCAAAAATCACAAAAAAAAAAAATTTTCTGGTCTGCCAATAGCGACTTACATTACTTATTTTTCAACAAAAACATCAAAAAAAAATTTATTAATAATCTTCAACTATTTTCCTGCAAGAAAACAAAAAAAAATATTTTAGGTATCATATTATTTTAGTGGGAACAATTCCATATATTATAAAATTGTGGTTCAGGTTCTTTTTATCCTTATTTGTGCACTAAATCCGAGTAGTCTACCCCCAGTTTTCCCCACGGGAAAATGGCCCATGATGTCCCCGTTTCCCGAATGAAACCTGTAGGTTCCACATCAACCATTAGGGGTGACTATAGACCAAATGCCCAGGCCAAGCGGAATATAACTGATGATTTGGCTACCCTTAAACAAGGGAATAAGTCAGTCTCAGAATATATGCAACTCTTTAGGGAAAGGACGGTTAGGAGCGGTGTGAAGGAAATGCCCGAGGTTACCCTGTCTAAGTTTCGTAGGGGGTTAGACCCCTACATCCAGGGGAAGTTACTATGTTATTTCCACACCGATCTAGACGCCACCTTTATTACGGCTTTGGAAATTGAGAAGCACCAAATTCCTAGGAGTATGGTTACATGTCGGACGATTACTATATGTGATTCTATTGGCAAATCTGGTAGTGGCTCTATTGAGCGTCCTACCTCGAATACACCCGTTGGACATTTTGAGTCTTCCCCTGAGTTGCCTGATTTAGTGGTTGATTCCCCTGTTGAGTCTAAGGTCGTGCCTATGACTGTGCCCGTCACTGAGGGCGAGGCTGAAATTACTGACGATAGTATTGATGTGGAAGAGATGGGTTACCCGAGTGACCTGGATGATGATTTCTCCTTTGAGGAATCACTCCCTTTCCCATTTGACGATATTTCGGAGTCGTCTACCTTGATTTCCATGGAGTCTTCTGATGGCCCTGTGGCAAATGATATTCCGGTTGAGTCGGAAGAGTTACCTTATGCTGAGAGTTTACCCATTAGTGATTTAGGCGATGAAGTGTTTGGACTCGAGCTAGTTAACATTAGTCCGAGGCATATTGTAGTGCACACTTCTGCGATTTTTACTTCTACTGATGTTGAGACTGATGTGTTGGGAGAAATTCCTAGTGAGAGAGTTACATTTTTGGAGGACGATATTGAGATAGACCCGGATGAGCGTCCCCTGATGCAAACTCCGTGGCGTGAATTTAAATGCAATCTTAACTCTCTCCCCGTATTAGTTTTACCGACTACCCCTCCCGTAATGTTGACCCGACCAGCGGATCCTTTCGGATATGAATTTATTTTGCCTGATTTGAGTCATTTTGTCTCTCCGTTCATGCTGGATCCACCTAGGGACATGTCATGTCGCATTTATCCCCCGCCGTTTGATGATCCTTTTTCCCACTCGTTAGTGACCTCGGCTAGGCCTCGTGAGTTGTGTAGCTCGTGCCTGTTGTCACACCCGGGAGCGTTCAACTTTACTAGTATTAGTGATGAGTTGCTTACTTTGACGTATCTTCTTGCCACGTGTGATTATATTAAACATAAAATTAGAACTGTGATCTTCAAGCCTTTGAAAATCATCTTTGATTTTAAGGATCCCGTTCCCCCGGACTTAACTCCTTTATTCACTATAATTGGGGTGAAACACATATCGCATGGGTTCACACCACACGGTAGCAAGTTAGTCAGGCGCACTTTTGAAAAATCACCCTACTTAGCGCATGATTTCATTCTGCTAGTACCACCTTATATAGTTCCGTTACCACCACTTTCTATGTTAAGTCAAAATGCACTACTAGTTGCCTCTCACATTCTCATTTCACATCAGCAAGTTAAGGAAGCGCTTTTCACACAAATGTCTTCTTATCAACTTACCGCTAACTTACATAAGAGAGTGACTCCCTATAAGGTTCTCGGTTTACTCTTGGTGCGTCTCATCCCTAAATGGATGCCTTCGGGCACTAAAGAAACGTTGGCGATTCGGCGAGTTAGAACTTTTCGGATTTTTAATCAATTAGGAGAAACAACATATCTGTTGAAGTTAACCACTGAATGGGGTAATTCCCCTAGTTTAAATGTTTCCAATTTCACGCATTGTGTTTTTCCACCATTTGAAATATCTAACTCTACGTTTGGTTCCACTATATTTTCCTTTGGGTTTGGGGGTGAGCTTGTTCTTGGATCGTTCTCTCCATTGGTCTCCAACGGAGGTACGTTGACTGTTGATGCAGAAATTTTTCCTCTTTATTTGCCTAATGCATTTCCCAAGTTCCGCAGGACAATCTTTTTGCTAGACAGGTTCATATTTGGTGGTTTGCTCTCCTCTCCAAGCGACAATATTCAACGTTCCATGATACGATGGTTTGATCGTCCAATCTCCGGTGACTCTTGGATCCCGGACTCGGCGATGGTTCTTTTGGATGATGTTCTTAGACGTCAGCACCTCCACGCCAACTCATCGGTGATGAGTTCTTTTGATCGAGGGAGGATTGATGGCGACAACCCCCAATGTGTGAAAGTTGAAGATGATGATGGCGACGACGACGACGTTCCCCTACAGTTGAAGATGATGATGGCGACGACGATGGCGTTTTCCCACATGATGAAAATGAAGACTACCAAATAATAATTAGTTCTTTTATTTGCTTTCTATTTTATCATGTTGCATTTTAATTTATCATGTTGTTGTTTTCTTTTTATTTAAGTGGGCTGCAAATAGCCTATGCATATAGTAAAGCCTATATATAGGCATGAACTATTTCATTATGCTTTAGTGAATGAAAGATTAAAAACCCTAAACCTCTTGAGATTCCTCTTCTCCCTCTCCTTGGCCGAAAGTCTCCTTCCCCTCTCTTCCTCTTCTCCTTGGCCGCCCCCTTCTCTCCTCCATCTCCTTGGCTGCCGGCCACACCATCTCCTCCCCTCCCTTAGGCCTCTCAGCCTCCTCCTTCTACCCCTCTTCCCCTCCTCCTTTCTAGCAACCCAACATCTCCCTCCTCCTTATACCTCAAAATCGGCCACCCTCCACCATAGCCGCCAACCTCCTCCTCCTCCACCAAGTCCGACCACTCATTATAACTCCTTCACAAAACCAAGCAGCCATCCACCTTCGTAAGCCGAGCCCCTCCCTCTTCCATCACAAAACCGACCACCCTCTCCCTTATCTAAAACCCGACCTCCATCAAGAGCCCCAAATCAGCCCCCCTTTCTATTGTGAGGAAGAAGATCGGCCACGGCAAGGAGTTATTTTTGTGACATCCCTCTCCGGCGTGAAGCGAAGGAAGCGGACAAGTTTCTCTCCGGTTGGCGCAACTCCGGCGGAGTCGTGGAAGTGTGATCTTTGAAAGTGAACCGGAATCATCCATTCCGATTGGGTAACGAGATCTTCTACTTTTGTGTGTTCATTATTTTAGATTTTCATCTTGGTGGAATACCTTTGCGTTACCTTGGAATCATTTTTCCGTTCGTGGCTTATCTTTCCGATTGCTTGTGTTGTTCTTTTAGCTGTTTAATTTTTCGAGAGGTTTGGCGAACCTCGTTTTCGTTTTGTTGGGGGAGATCTACCATTTCTGAACCGAACCTTTCGGTAGATCTTTTTTGGTACAACCATCGCTCGGCCGGACCCAATATTGGTCCTTTTAGCTTGAGAAAACAACGACCTATAGTCGTTTGTTTGATCTTTATTCGGCGTGGCTACCGTACGCTAGCGTTAGTTGATAATATTGTTCGTGAGTGTGCTGCGTTTTATTATCGTGTGAAAGTAATAGTGGAAGTAGAGAGGCGTACGTATTATTCACTTTGTCGCCATAGCGTCAAACCCCGTAGCCTACATCAGCTCTACTATGCCCTGAGCAACTGATTTCCACAGTAGACGGTCCAGTGGCCTCAAATCGATCAGTCAGCAAGGAGCCGATCAAGATCGATGACACAGCAGTACGGGTCTTGCGACACAAGAAGGTTCCGCTAATCAAGGTTCTATGAAGAAACCAAGGGCAAGAGGAGCACACATGGGAGCCTCAGGACTTGATGCGACAGAGGTACCAGAGCTTTTTGGTTAGGTATTACTCACAACCTCTCGGGATGTTACAATTTACCTTCCATATTTGAAACCCCGTAGGCCTAACTAGAATTTCCAGGATGAAATTTTTTGTTTATATATTGGGATTTGTAACATCCCTCAAACAACTACACCCCTAGGAGTAGTTTTGTTATGACTAGCTCATGACAAAACCCTAAGAAGCCCAAGAAGGCCAAGTGAACCTAGGAATATAGGTGAGACCACTATGGTCTGCAAAATGTAAATTTTTGAACCCTAGTTTAAGATGACCATGGGGCTTCACCAAGACTTCAATACCCCCCCCCCCACCCACCATGGTCTCATTAACCCATTATAAGGCCTATTAGCGCCCCAAGGGTCCACTTGATAGGTATAGGGTGACCAAGTTGACCTAGAACCACTCTCGACCTAAATTGGGCAATGTGCCCTAACTAAGGGCAGTGTGCCCTAGTAAAGCCCAAATAACCCTACCAAGGCCTTCCTAGACCTAAAGTGGAGTCAAAGGGTCACTAAGGACCCATGGAGGGCAGTCAAAGTGGTAAAGTTGACCAAAGTCAAATCTAACCCTAAATGGGTAAACCTGACCTACATAGGGTAAACTGACCTTCCCTTAGCCAAGTGGACCCCACACATACCTTCCTAACCCTAGTGAGAGGCAAATTGGTCACCAAGGACCCATTGGGGTCCACCAAAAAGGCTAAGTTGACCAAAGTCAACTCTAGCCCTAAAGTGGTCAAAGTGCCCTAGTTAAGGGTCAAGTGACTTCCAAGGTCCAAGTCAACCCCACCTAGACCTTAGGGGAGGCAAATTGGTCACCAAGGACCCATTAGGGGCAACCTAAAAGGCCAAATAAACTAAGGTCAACCAGAGTTAAGGTTTAGGTCAAGCTAGCCCAAATGAGCTAACTCAAGCTCAAGCCCAATTCACTTGGGTCAACCTCGTATTGGCAGATGAAATGAGCATGTGGGCTGCCATTGGGTTCGGTAAAAGCCAAATTTCAGGCTTGGTGAGTAGGAGAGAGAAAATCTTCAAAAGGGAGGAGAAAGAAAGAGAAGAAAGAAAAGGGGGGAAAACTTTGGGCTCATCCTCCCCCTTCCCAACCCCCTCCATTCATTTCACTAGGACAAGGAATGCAAGCCCATTTCAACTAGCTGGTCATTGACTGGTTTTAGCCATGCTTCATCCCCCACCTACCATGGCCGAAATTTTTGAATAAGAGGGCCTCCAATGGAAATGCAGCCTGCATCCACCTAACACCTAAATTCTCCCTCTTAAAAGCTTCACTGGACTCCAAGGATTGATTCCCACACTTTTGTAGAAGGAGCCAAGGGTGTTCACTATGCTGTTACAGAAACTCGACCACCACCACCACCACCATGCCAATCCGGTGATCGGTAAGGCTACAACCACCCACACAGGTCCTCCTCCACTTATTCTTCCATGGGTAGTTCATAGCAATCGTTAGGGCTAAGGTTCAGGCTCAATTGAGCCCGATCCAATTTGAGAAATCTCTATTTTTTCCGCAAAATAAAGCTTATCAGGTTCTCCGAAATAGGGCCCTCCGACGGCTGTGCCGCCGCCTGGCGACAGCCACCACCTGAACAGAGGTGGTGGTGGCGGTGGCCTGCCGGGGAGGTGGTCGGATGGCCGGTGGAAGTGGCTGGAAGAAGGCCCAGGCGGATTGAATCTGGACCGTCGGCTGGAGGTGGAAGACGACCAGATACCGTCCAATGCTGCGCCAAGATTCGTGCAACCAGGAATTTTAAACTATAGGCTGGTGTATTTTTATTTCATTTCTGTCACATATAATGTATTTAATGTTTATAATTTTTAGAAATACCTTGAGACTAATTCAGAGGAAATTGTCAACACATAAATTGTAGTTCTATGGGTCTACATTAATTCAAAATTGGTTTGAACTAATTTGGGAGCCTGGTTTAACCAGGGCACTCATTTTGGTGGGGTCTATATCTATGGTTAGGCAGAAATTAAAATGGGTGCCCACACCTCATCACTGGTCCAAATGACTTGAAATTTTGGCAGGGAGTCACCCTAGACCATATATAGATCTTGCCAAAATATGGATTTTTTTTGGAACAAGTTTTCTATAGTTTTGGAAATAATTTAATTTCTCTACGGTAAATTAATTTAGGGGTCAAATGACCTTCAAACTCAACCAAATTTTGCTGGGTGGTGCATGGGGTCCTTATAAGGCTTTGGTAAAAATTTCATCTCATTTGTATATGGTTTGAATAGAAAACATTCAAACCCTAGCCTTGCATAATAAGGGTATTTTGATCCAAAATTGCACCTTGGGCTTTGTGTGGCCAAATCACCTCAACAGAGGTTGAAATAGGGGCCACTGACTTAGCATGTCTTTTAACACCCTCCCATGGAGGATGGGGTAGATTGTAATAAATTTGGCCTAAGATCTAAGGCCAAACCCTAAGGAAGGGCTTTTGTGCATTGTGAAGAGCATTAGGTCAAAATACCTTGTATGAGCTTGAAATTTTGTAGGGAGGGTGCTAGGGTTGCTAAAACCCTCTGGTGAAAATATTAAGGGATTTTGGAAATGGTAGGCCCCACAAAACTCTAACCCTTCTTTAGGGAATAAATATTGTAGTGCTAGAATTGGTTAGTAAAACTCTTTGAATTATAATGAAAATTCGGTAGTGTGGTCATAAGGATCTATTAAACCTCTGGTACTTTAATTGGGAATTTTGGGACAATAATCATAGCACTTCCTTTGTAATTCATGGGATTGCCCTAATTTATCATTTGGTCATTATAATCCCACTGCCAATTAGAAGGTCATGAAAATTTGGCAGAGGGAGTTCTAAACCTTCATTGGTAATGTATGAATTTTATTAGAATTTTTGGATATATTTTAGTTGTACCTACTTCACAAGCTCATTAACTTGGAAAATTGTTCAATAATTTGCTTAATGCTTATTACTTGTTAATAAATTATGAACTTTACCTAGAGCATTTATATGTCCGTACAATCATCCTTGAAATTTCTTTGAATTTTTGGAAGTAATATTGTTGTGCTTATCTCTTTAAATGATTTATTGTGGGATATATTTAAAATTAAAATTAGGGGCCTAAACCATGCTGAAAAATTGGCATACCTTGGATTGTAAGTTAAATATTCATATTGCATATAACATAAATTTGGTTGAAAATTATCTTATCTGAAATTTGTACTTCATGTTCAATCATGGAATTTTTGTCCACTACAATAATTAAATAAATTATCAGATAAATAGGAAAATTGTGAATCTCTAGATTAAAGCCTCTAAGGTCATAATAGCCCTCCAATAATTATTATAGGAGTACTGTGTGATTATTTGATGTACCTCCCGTTTTACATGTCATATAAGCCTTAGTGGTCTGCATATAGTAAAAACTGCAGAAACAATGTTGGAATATAAATTTGGGCACATGAATCGAAATTAGTGGTTTGTTGGTTTGGATAAATAAAAAAGAGTTCATCCTTGGAAGGTGGATGAGCGGAGGGTCGGATTGGCTAATGTTAGATGGTGCTCGGGATCGACGAAAGATCGTCTTTCCCGTAGAGAGGAAGTGTCAAAAATACTAGGGTTAGATCCAATGCAATAGTAAAGGGACTAGGAGTTGGGTATTAACCAATAAGAAAAAGTGCCTTGTGAAAGGGAGCTTTGGGGTTCAGCCCATCGTAGCTCCTAGTGCCCTCGAGAGCCCTTCACGGGGAATACAACGGGCAGTCCTGGGCTAAACCTAAATCGTAGGCAAAACTGAAATGCAAGAGTAACTAGTAAATCTACGGTTTCAACTTATCACACCTCGATGTCTCGGGGAGATAGGTTGGGTCACTCGGGTTGTAAGCTAGTGGTTTTAGTGATGGGAAGGATAGCCCGACGAGCTTTGGCTCGGTAATTGTTTGTGATTGGCAGGTTGGCCCGACGAGCTTTAGCTCGGTTGTTGTTTATGACGGACAGGATGGTCCGGGGAGATTTGGCTCGGTAGCTGATACATAAGGTTGCATGTGCATAAATTATAAGGTGGTAGGTCTTCGGTATTGGAGGGTCGATGCACCGACGCCAACACGTTGACTCGACGAGTGTGGTTTAGCACTTGGCCAAATAAAGTCCGGTGCGCCAGCCGGCAAGAGTACCTAGGAGCTCCGCTTAGTGCACCAGCATTGAGGTGTACAATAGGTCTGACTGGTAGTGTTATTACCAGTTTAGAGGTGGGCGAGGCCGAACCCCCTGCTTCCGTTTGCCACTACGGAGGTATCCTGGGAGGTTTGGCTCCAGAAAGGGGGAACTAAAGGTCTGTGTACACAGAGTCGAGTGGGTGAGTTGCACTTGCATGTTCACATCATGGCATAATTGTATTTCATTGCATAATCATTGCATATAAACTGACACCTATTGTATAAGTGGTATGAGATGCTTTATACAATAGGCCCTGCAAAACGACCCCTTTGTTTATAAGTTCGTGCGAGCGTGCTTATAAGTTAAGGTTTTCATTCATTATTACATATTTATGCTTGCTGAAAAACCGACACCCTATCGTATAAATTGATATGAGACTTTTTATACGATAGGAGCCTTGCAAAAGATCCCTTACCTTATGCATTTTCATATAAGTTAAGGTTACATTCTTATTCAGTTTTTCATGCTTTTGTTACTGTCTTATATACTTTAGAACTGCTAGATTAGTTCCGCCTCCATCTTCTTATTTTTTATTCTCCACTTTCATGTCCTATCCTTTCCTTCTCCCTGCTCGGTGCTTAGGAGCCATGGTGGAAGGGGCGGGGGATTATAGGACTTAGTCTTTTAGACTAACAGTTTTCGAACCACGTCATTTTAGGGGACCATGGAGCCCAGCACGGAGGAGCAGCCCCGGAGGTCGGCATGCTTGGAGATCGGGCAGTCTAGTACCGAAGTTCAGACGACAGGGACTATGAGTCCTGATCGCTAGTAGTTATATTAGTTTTTCTTCCGCGATGAGAGATATGTAGTGAGGATTTGATGTACTAGGCACAAGCCCAAGACTTAATTATATGTTATATCTGTGGACACTCTCTTCATGGAGATCATTTACTATTTATATGTTATTTCTGTGTACTTGCACTATTAATTTGCTACAGTTGTGATCGATTTGGCTGGCAGGATCGGCATTTTGCTGTGATGACCTTCCCGGGTGCGAAGGTGTCACTGCAAGGCGGCGGTTCTGGGCCTAAGACCCCGATGTTTTAAAGGAAAAAAAGGGGGTCTTAAAGAAAGATAGATAAGAAATTATTTCTTGGGGAAGTTAAATGCAAGATTTTTCTAGTACAAATCTACGTCGACGACAATATCATTGGCTCTACGGATGACCACCTTTGCAAAAAGTTTTCTAAACTTATGCAATGGAAGTTCAAAATGTGCAGTATGAGAGAGATAAAGTATTTCTTAGGACTTCAGGTAGAACAATATGAAGATGGAATTTTCATCTCTCAGATGAAGTTCACCAAAGAGTTACTTAAGAACTTTGGAATAGAGAACAAAACCTCAATGAGGACTCCAATGGGTTCAACTATGTCTCTGGACAAGGATGAGAAAAGAAAACCTTTTGATGAAACCATGTACATAAGCATAATTGGGTCCTTGCTCTATCTTTCTTCCAGTAGACCTGACAAAATGTATTCAACACGTGTGTGCGCTAGATTTCAGGTGAACTCTAAGGAATCTCATTACGCCGCTGCAAATAGGATCGTGAGATACCTTAAGGGTATACCAAATCTTGGCTTATGGTACTCAAGAAGTAATGACGTCGAGCTAATTGGGTTTTCAGATGGTGATTTTACAGGTAGTAGGGATGACAGGAAAAGCACTTTGGGTACTTACCAATTCCTCGGAAGAAGGCTTATTTCTTTGAGCAGTAAGAAGAAAAATTGTGTGGCAATCTCCACTGCTGAGTAAGAGTACATATCTGCTAGCAACTGTTGCATATAGCTTCCCTGTATCAGGAATACACTTGTAGACTATAATTTGCAACTCAATGAGATTCCAATATTTTGCGACTCCTCCAATGCGATTGTAATTGCCAATAATCCAGTCTCTTACAGCCGGACAAAGCACATCGAGATCAGATATCATTTTAGCTTGGAGCATGAGGAGAGCAGGGACATAAATCTCAACTATGTCCTGACGCATAAGTAAGTCGAAGACAAATTCACTAAGCCACTTGACGAAGCCAAGTTCTCATTATTTAAAATTGAACTGGGCATACTAAACAAGGAATCTTGAAGATGGCTAAGGAATCAGAAATCACTCAGTGAATTTCATCTCAGAGAAGTCATTTTTTTCCAAGGCAAATTCGTCGAGAAGCTTTCGTGGAAACTCACCGATTCATCTAAAGAACTCTTAATTCTTCAACGAAACTAAGCGATATCCAACGAATTTATCTTCTCTCTCGTGAGATTTCGACGAATTATAGTATATGTCAAAAATTTTATTTTGGATCCGAAGAGTCACCCGGTTTTAGGTATTCGCCTATTTCTCTCACTTAAAAATATTAGGTATATATATAATACAATTCGAGGTAAACAGTTATCACTTCGTCAAAGAGGGCTTCTGCATTCCGTCGAAAATCCTTCGCCGTTTCAGATTCCACGACAACCATCTTTGACGAGTGCTCCGGTCGATTAATCTCTGATTTTCTAGTCTTCCTCATGGCTCGCCTAGGCACTAGAATTTTGCTCATTGGGAGAGAGCTCATCTGCACAGGCTTTGCCTCAGCCACCGATGGGTTCTGTAACGTCATCCTGATGTTGGATTGGAAGGGCTATCCTACTTTCTAGAGCACCCATGACAGGTGTTGGATAAGGATGTCTTGGAAATCTTTCACAGTGCCAAGCTACACCGTGAATACTCTCTCATCAAAAGCAAAGTCCGAAAAGTCTCAGTTAAAGTGAAGGCTTCCCTCCTGATTTGGTATCTGCGGCTTCTAGAGTGTGATGAGGCCGACCAGTTAGAAGATCATGATTTCACAAGGGCTCTATTATTTTGTGGACTACCAAGAGGAACAATAGCCGTTAAGTGGAAAGGAATGAATGATGAAGGCAAACTTATCTCAGATATTATTGGAAAAGTTATTCTGTGAAAAGTTGGCTCCCATGAATACCTTTCCTCATATATGCTCAAGCTTTTGGTAGCCATTGTTAGACCCCCCCCCCTTTTTTCTTTTTAAACCCGGGGTCTTAGGCCCAGAACCTCCGCTTTGCGGTGACACCTTCATGTCCTGAAGGGTAATCACTAAAAGGCGCCGATTCTGCCGGCCAATTCGATCATAAAAAGGTAGCACAAAATGAAGTAAGTAAAAGCAAGTCCATTGAAATAAATCACATATATAGAAATAAAACTCCACGAAGGGAGTGTCAACAGAATAGTATATCAGAGTACTAAAAATACGGGCTTAAGCCCGGTACAATCATGTCCTCACTACAAATCACTCATTGCGGACGAAAAACAGAAACTACTCAAGGTCGAGACTCACGGTCCCGGCTGTATGAACTCCGGAGCTAGACTGCCCCTTCTCCAAGCGCACCGGTCTCTAGGGCTGCTCCTCTATGCTAGGCTCCACGATCCCCTAAATGATGCGGTTCGAAAAACCGTTAGTCATAAAGACTAAGCCCTATCATCCCCTACCCCTTCCCCCATGGCTCTTAGGTACCGAGCGGAGAGGAAGAAAGGGAAGGACAAGAAGGTGGAGAATGAATCAAAAGAAAACAGGTGGCAGCGGAACTAATCTAGCAATTCTATAATAAATATGACAGAAATAGAAAGTAGGAAAAGTAAACTTAACTTATGTGCGGAAGCGCATAAGCCAAGGGATCTTCTGCAAGGCTCCCATCATATAAAGTGTCCCATACCACTTATACGTTAGGGTGTCGGTTATCAAACAGCCGCATATATATATTGAATTTAACCTTAATTTATAAACTTGCCCACACAAGCTTATAGATCAAGGGGTCGTTTTGCAAGTCCTAATGTATAAGCGTCCCATTCCACTTATACTTTAGGTGTCAGGGGTTAAATTAATTGATTATGCTATGACATGCAAGTGGGTATGATGGAACATGCAAGTGCAACTCACACACTCGACTCTGTGTACACAGGCCTTTAGTTCCCCCTTTCGGAGCCGTTACCTCCCAGGATACCTCCGTAGTGGCAGACGGAAGCAGTGGGTTGGGCCTCACCCACCTCTAAACCAGTAAAGCACTACCGAATAGACCTATCATATGCCTCAACGCTTGGTGCACTAAGCGGATGCCTGCGTACTCTTGCCGGCTGGCGCACCGGACTTAGCTTTGGCGAAGTGTAAATACCACACTTGCCGAGTCAGCGTATTGGCGTCGGTGCATCGACCCTCCAATACCGAAGGCCCACCACCATTATTTTCATTCCTTTTATGCACATGCAATTTTAATCGTAATCACACAAAAACCGAGTCGAGGCTCCCCGAACCAAAACGTCCGTCTCTTAACAACCCGAGCCGAAGCTCCCCGGACCATTCCGTCCGTCTCTTAACCAACCGAGCCAAAGCTCCCATCAATCTTCCTGTGCTAAAAGTGTTTGTGAAAGGTGCAACCCTAATTACTATGTTACTCTTATCAGCTTATTATTACAGTTTACGTTAACCCAGGACTGCCCCTGGTATTCCCCGTGAAGGGCTCTCAAAGGGCACTAGGAACTATGATGATAGCTGAAGCCCATCGTTCATTTCGCAAGGCACTTATTGTTATTGGTTGAATTCCCTTACCCATTCCCTTCTCATGTTACGATAGGCTAACCTAGGGTGATTTTTGACCTTCCTCTCTTTGGGGAAGACGATCTTTCGTCGAACCCGAGCACCTCTTAACTCTAGCCAACACCACTTATCAACACTCTTCATATCAATCTATTGCCAAAATCATCCGCTTCTATCCAACCAGACAAAAGGACTAACTCCAACATCTCACCTTGATCATGTCCTATTGCAATTTAACAATTTGCTATATGCAGACCAACCGAGACTATATGTCGAACCGGTAGACAATGATCCAATACTCATCCAAATGCCCTAAATTATTTACTGGAGACTTATCATGATATAATTAGCCTAAATCCAAAATGTGGTAATTTTTCCTAATTTATTTGGCATTTAATTAATTTCCTCAAAAAATTCCAAGGGCTACCGGTTTGAACATGAACTACTGTAAGTTCTCATGCAAGATGTCCAACAAAATTATAATAAATAGTATGTTATCTCAATATGGTAAATCCAAAGTATCATAATTTTTCTATCATCAAAAAGGCACTAAAACTATTTTAGCCATAGCATCTATATTTCATTATTTGTGAATCAAGTACAGAGAATATTCTTCCAAAAATTATAAATTATACTATGCAGATAAAGCCTTAAAAATAGCATTCACCCAATTTCATAATTTTTCAGTAATAATATCATCCATAATTAATTTCCAAATCATAGAACCCCTTTTTAACATTTGTGAAGGAAGTACTAGATTTACTCAACTAAAAATTATACAAAAATTCAAGGATAACCATTCTGTTCTAAAACCTTTATTTCCAAGATTTCATGAGATTTATATGATCAGAAAGATACAAATAATTAAAACATCAATTAGGGCTATAATCAACTTTACAAATGAAGTGCTGGAAATAAACATCATAAAATTCCAGTAAAATTGCTTTAGCTTCTACCCACCCCTAAACTTAC
Organism: Platanthera zijinensis; assembly: GCA_039513925.1. Lineage (NCBI taxonomy): Eukaryota > Viridiplantae > Streptophyta > Magnoliopsida > Asparagales > Orchidaceae > Platanthera > Platanthera zijinensis. Next base: position 211,923,714 of record CM077079.1, read on the forward strand.
TCTACCCGAGTTTTAGAGCCTTTAGATAATGTTTAGTGACAGATTGTGCTTAATAAGTATTTTACCCTAAAGCTAAGATTAGGGTTTTAAAGTATCTACATGTCTCCAAATCCTTTAAGATTCCATCCAGATAATTCTTATCATGCTAAAGTCAACTCTACAGAGTTTCAAGGCAATTCAAGAGCAATTGCCCCTTGTCCTTCACAACCCTCAAAACCCTCCATTTAGGGTTTGAGCTTGGATCCTAGGGTAAACCAACCCCTATTCACACCATTTTCTCCAAGTGGGTTATAATAACCCTTCCAAGTCAATGGTTGAAATATCAGCCTCTGTTGAGGTGATTTGACCGTTCCAACCTCTAGTGCACTTTTTACTCAAAAATGTCTCACTATTGCCTAGTTAAGAATGGGTGACTCCCTATCCAAAACTCATCCAAGTGAGTTGAAAATTTGTACAGAGCTAAGTTTTATAGCCGGGGACCACTCACCAAAATTTGGGAGGGTTTGGAGGTCATTTGACCACTTAAATAAATTCCTCTAAGTTTATTAAATTAAAACAAAAACTTTAGGCAAGTATCTCCAAAAAAATTCCATTTTTGGACAGCCTCTACATATGGCTAAGGGTAACCCCCTGCCCAAATTTCAAGTCATTTGGACAAAGGAAGAAGAGTGGGCATCCATTTTAGTTTCTGCCCAACTCTAGGTTCAGCCCCCATTAAAACAGGTGCTGCGGTCAAACTGCTTACCCAAACGAGTTGGAATCAATTTTTAATTAATCTAGACTCGAAGGGCTACAACTTTCATGACTGGCCATTTTTCCTAAAACGGCCTCGATTTGCAGCATCAAAATAAGACTATTTTATGTATATTTACCTTATATATTATGTACTTAATTTTCATATTATAATAATGTTTTACTGTTCATCTCCCCTACCAAACAGAACCTGAAACAGAAACTCAGAAAAAAAAACCATATTTCCTGTAACCTTTCCGTGATCTGTCGTGGCTGTCCGATAACTTCCCTGGCCAGCCACTACCACCACCACCTCCGTCGAGGCGATTGCTATCGGTCGGCGGTGGTTTGGCCGCCGGAGGTGGCAGTTTCCGGTGTACGCGAAAAATATAATTTTTCATGGCTTTCCATGAAAACGTGAGATAGGTCCGGCTCCATTGAGTACGAACTTCATTTCTAAGATCCTAAGATCTACCCACAAAAGAAGAAGTAGAGGAGGACCTTGCTCGCGGTTTCAAAATGAGATGAACGTCGGATTGTCATGGCGCGGTGGTGGCGTTCCCGAACTTCTCATACAGCAAGAGCAGAAATCTGAATTCGTTTGGTCTAGAGTGTAACCTTCTCCTCTTGCTCTAAGGGGGCTTTTATAGATCTTCAAGTGGGGAGGGGAAAGGATGAAATATTCATGGCCATGAATGTTTTCTCTTAATAATATTTCGGTTATGGTGCAGGGAAGGAAACGGTGGAAGATTAGAAGACTGATCAAGGTGGCGATTTCATATTGGGTCAACTCTTCCTCATTTTATTAAGTATTTAGAGAAAGAAATGGCTCATAAATACTCCTGCTATAAATTCCAATAATAAGAATTGATTATGACTTTGGTTACAGAAATTTCCAACCTGGCTGACGTTTCGGCCTTCGTCATGGGCGTGATAGGCCCTTATGGAAAGTTCTGAGTTCGACGATCGTCTAACTGAGTTCGACGATCGTCGAAGGGGGGGTCACGCCCTAGGTCATGGGCGTGACACATAGGTCACGGGCATGACAGGGACATGATGCAAATTCTGAGCTCGACGATCGTCTCGCTGAGATCGACGATCGTCGAATGGGGTCACGCCCTAGGTCACGGGAGTGACACCTAAGTCACGGGCGTGACGGGGCCTTGATGCCAATTCTACCCTCGACGATCGTCTCACGGAGATCGACGATCGTCTAAGGGGGTCACTCCCTAGGTCACGGGCATGACACATAGGTCACGGGCGTGACAGGCCCGGGTTGTAAATTTTTCACTCGACGATCGTCTCCCTGAGATCGACGATCGTCGAAGGGGTCATGCCCTAGGTTACGGGCGTGACAGGTGGGTCACGGGTGTGACCAACCCACGAATGAAAATTCAGAGCTGATGGACTTCAATTCTTGGGTTTCCTAGGGTTCTGTCATGACAAACTGACTCCTAGGGGTCTAGCCGGAAATGGTATGTTACAAATCCCAATAAACAAAACAAAAATTTCGTCCCCAAAATTTAGGTTAAGCCTACAGGGATTTCTACCAGAATAAAATAAGCTTGTAACATCCCATATGGTTCTTCCTATTGGGTCGAAGTGTCTACTTGTTTGATAAACAAAGGGCAATCCCCCAATAAACAAAAGATTAGCCCCTACTTTCCTATGCATGCCTAGGTTCTCGATTTCCCTTATCTATTCCTACCGGTTCAATACAAGAAGGTAATTCATAATATACTGAGAGGTGGTGATGTATACCTGACTGGACAACTCCGGGTATTTCTGCCTCATCAGGTCCTGCGGTTCCCAGGTGTGCTCCTCCTGACCATGATTCCTCCACAGAACCTTGACTAAGGGGATCTTCTTGCGGCCAAAGATCCGTACTCCTTTGTCATCGATTCGAACCGGCTCCAAGTGAACAGACCGGTCTGAAGCTACCGACCCTTTAGGGGTCAAAATCTGCTGCTCCGGGCGTAGTAGAGCCATTCTCAGCAAAGAAATGTAGAAGACGTCGTGTAGAGCTGCCAGCTCTGGTGGCAACTCCAGCCTGTAACCTATGGCCACGATCCGCTCTAGGATCCTGTATGGGCCCATATACCTAGGGCTGAGCTACTTTCTCCGTCCGCACACCCGTGAAACTCTATGCATGGGCTGGATCTTCAAAAACACTCGGTCCCCCACCTGAAATTCCACCTGACGATGCCGGGCATCATAATACTTAGCTTGTCTGCTCTGTGCCTCTAATATCCTGTCTCAGATTAGTCTCACCTGAGCCTCTGTGTCTTCAACAAAGTCTGATCCCAACGCCTTCGATCCTCGTCCTGAACCCAGGAAAGCGGGGTCCTGCATTTCCGTCCATACAAGGCTTTATAAGGCGCCATCCTGATGCTGGACTGGTAGCTGTTATTATAGGAGAACTCGACCAGGGGTAAGAGCTTCTCCCATGGTTCCCCGCGGTCCAAAATGCATAGCCTCAAAAGATCTTCATGTGTCCGATTGGTGCATTCCGTCTGCCCGTCCTTCTGAGTGTGGAAGGCTGTGCTAAAAGTTAATCAGGTGCCCAGATATGCATGCACTGACCGCCACTCCCTGGATGTAAACCGTCCATCGCGGTCCGACACTAATTTCCTGGGCACGCCATGATATCGGATATACTGCTCCACGAACTTCCGTGCCAGCACTCCCACCGAGTCATCCTTCCTGATTGGTATAAAGCGGGCCACCTTCGTAAACCGATCAATAATCACCCAGATCGAGTAATTCCCTGTCCGAGACCGGGGAAGCTCATGTATAAAATCCATAGCTATATCATCAAACTTCCACTCTGGCACCGGGAGTGGCTGTAACAGTCCTGCGGTGTTCTTGAACTCCGCCTTCACCAATTGACATGCCTCGCAATGGGTCACGAAGTACGTAATGTCCTTCTTCATCCCTGGCCAAAACATCATCTTCTTCAGATCTGCATTCATCTTGGTGATCCCTGGGTGTATAGAATATCTGCTACAATGCGCCTCCGCCATGATGTCCTCTCGAATCCTGCCTCCTGCGGGTATATATACTCTGCCTCTGAAATGTAGCAATCCATCTCTCAGGGAATAATCTCCTGTCGAACCCTCCTCCAAGGCTCGGAATATCGGCTCTGCACACGCATCTGTCCTATGTCCGTCCTGGATGCGGTCCCGAATATCATCTATGGCCACCATCGATGCCAGATACTCCCTATACAGCTCTGGATCATCCTCGCACACAAGGGATATATGCATATCTCTAAAGGACCGGTCTAGCTCCATGGACATAACCTAGGGCCCGGCTTCGGAAGTGGCAGCTCTCTGACTTAACGCGTCGGCCACCACGTTTGTCTTCCCTGGATGGTAGTGAATCTCATACTGATAGTCTGCTAAGAACTCCACCCAACGCCTCTTCCTGATATTCAGCTCCTTCTGCATGTCCACGTATTTCAGGTTCTTGTGATCGGAGTCGATGTCGTAGTGGACTCCATAAAGATAATGGCGCAAGACCTTTAGAGCAAAAACGACCGCTCCCATCTCAAGGTCATGCACCGGGTAGTTCTGCTCGTGCTTCTTCAACTGGCGAGACGCATATGCAATCACATGGCCCTTCTACATCAGTACAGCTCCCATACCCTGTAGGAAGCGTCAGTGTAGACCTGAAAACCTTCTCTCCCCGAGGGGAGAGTAAGTATGGGGGCCGAGGTGAGTCGATCCTTAAGCTCCTGGAAAGCCGCCTGGCACTGCGGGATCCAATCGAAAGGTGCCTCCTTCTTCGTCAAAGATGTGAGTGGGAGGGTAATTTGGGAGAACCCCTCCACGAACTTCCGGTAATAACCGGCAAGTCCTAGAAAGCTTTGTACATCGGTGGCTGTCTTCAACTACGGCCAATCTCGAACTGCCTGAATCTTTGCCGGATCCACTGCCAACCCGGCTCCGCTGATAATATGGCCTAGAAAGCCCACCTCCTTCAACCAGAACTGACATTTGCTGAACTTTGCATATAAGTGATTCTCCCGCAGTCTCTGTAGGATTAGTGCTAGATGGCGAGTGTGCTCCTCCTCCGTTCTCGAGTAGATAAGGATGTCATCGATAAACACAATGACAAACACATCTAGGTACTCCTTGAAAACCTTATTCATGAGGGTCATGAACGCCGAAGGTGCATTCGTGAGCCCGAAGGGCATCACCGTAAATTCAAACAATCCATATCTGCTACTTAAAGCAGTCTTCTGAATATCCTCCTCTCAAATTCGTAGCTGGTAGTAGGCCGACCTCAAATCCAATTTCTAAAAGAAGTACTCCCCTTCCAGCTGGTCGAACAACTCATCTATCCGTGGGAGCGGATAGGTATTCCGGACAGTCAGCCTATTTAGTGCTCGATAATCGATGCACATGCGAAGTGTCCCATCCTTCTTCTTCACGAATAGGACCGGGGCTCCCCATGGCGAGGAACTCGGTCTAACAAATCCCGCCTCCACCAACTCCTGCAACTGAGTCCGAAACTCTGCCAACTCCTTTGGGGCCATCCGATAAGGGGCCCTAGATGCCGGCTTGGCCCCCGGCACAAGCTGTATCTGAAAGTCCTAGTCTCGGTGCGGAGGTAGTCCTGGTAGTTTCTCTGGAAAGATATCAGCAAAATCTCGCACCACCGGGATGTCTGTCACAGACTCCTCGACTTCTGCCACCTCAAATAGGATCTGATAGACCTCCTCTCCCTGCAGATGGGACTTAACGACCTGTACCGAAGATAAGAATGTTCGAGAGACAGGTCTTATACCTTCGATGACAATGAAAGAGTCCCTGTGTCTCACGGTGATCCTCTTTGCTTGGCAATCAATCTGGGCTTGGTTCTAGTGCAGCCATACCATGCCCAGGATCAAGTCGTAGTCTGTCAGCTTCAAAATCGTTGTTGGAGCCTCAAACACCTTTCCACCAATTTCTGCCTCCATATTGCAGTGGTCCGTGGTAAGGAGCTCAAATCCATCCGGTAGTCGCACCCTCATCCTAGAGCCCGTGAATCGCTCCACGCCTTCCAGTCCTTCTACGAATGTCTCTGACACAAAGGAGTGAGTAGCTCCAGTATCGAACAGCGTGCGGGCAGGCTTGCCACTGATGAAGACTATACCTGGGGTGATTAAATGTCTTAGGGTTCTATAATGAGTTTTCTTTCCTTGCTAATCTATCTAGTACGGTTCTAAGTTTTAACAATTGAAAGGGAAATTCTATGAAAATAAAGAAGCATTGCAGCGTACCTGCAATGACCTGCTCTGGATTCCGAGGCTACGCAAGGTCTAAAGCATACACCTGCTCTCTTTCCTGTCTACGATCTCCCCCAGGTATCCACGACCTCGGCCGCATCCTCGGCCTTCATAATGCTGAGCTGGTGGGCCACCCTGTGGTGCTAGAGGTGGTGCCCCCCTCATCGGGCAGTTCCTCCGGATGTTCCCAATCTGATGACAAAGGAAGCACTCTGGTGGGGGATACGCCATTTCCCCGGGTCTCGACATCTCCTGCATCTGAAGAGGTTGAGGGGACAATATCACCTGCTCCCTCGGCTCCTGCCTCACTTCCTTCCGAGGCTGGTCCTCTGTCCTTCTCCCCTCTAGTATTGCACCTCATCGCTGGTCATTTCTGACTCTCCATCCCTGATCCTCTGCTGGCCACTTCCGGCCCCAAGTGGTGTGCCAATCGACCTCAATCCTCTTTGCCATCTCCAAAATCTGGGAGATAGGCCCGTCGGATACAAACAACAAAGCCTCCCTCAAGTCCTCCCGCAGGCCCTTATAGAACCTCTTGATGTACCCTGCTTCGTCCAGCTGGTAAGAATCTGTATATCGAGCTAGATTGTCGAACTCCCGATGGTACTCCACCACCGTCCGGGTGCCCTGCTTCAGCTGTAAGAACCGCTCCTCCAACTCATCCCTGACCGACTGCGGAACGAAATGCTCCAGCAGCGCGGCCATGAACTCTTCCCAGGTAACCTCCGCAACCTCCCTATCGGCAAACGTCGTGTCCAGCAGCGTCTTCCACCACCTTTTGGTATGGGACTCCAGGCAAGAGACAACCAAAGCCACCCTATCCTCCCAGGGACACAGTATACCGGTCAGCATCTCGTACATAATATCCAGCCACTCTTCAGTCCGAACCGCCAACTCTGTCCCCAATTAGGACGGGGGAGAAAGTCCTCGGAAGATGCTCAACCAGTTGGCCCCCGGATTTGGCTGTGGGACCAGAACCTGCTGGGCCCTGAAAGCCTCCAAAATGGCAGTCAGAGTTTGTCCCATACCTTACTGAAGGAAAGGAGTGGGGACCGGTGGAGGTGGTGCAACGTCCTGAGCCTGTTGAACTCCACCTTGTGGCATAGGTTGTGCTGGAGGCTGCGTAACAAAAACCCATACTTGAGAAAACATTCAATTTTTTTTCTAAAAGTGGACAATTTATATGTGATCCCCATATGGGCACACCACTGCTTCCGCTGCTTAGTTTGTCCCCAAACTAAACTCGAGTGGGGGTGACCCGGGGTTAGTGGACTGCTACCTTTTTCAGATCGATGTTCCCTCTGATACCACTTGTAAGACCCCCCCCTTTTTTTCTTTTTAAACCCGTGGTCTTAGGCCCAGAACCTCCGCTTTGCGGTGAAACCTTCACGTCCTGAAGGATCATCACCGCAAGGCGCCGATTCTGCCGGCCAATTCGATCATAGAAAGGTAGCACAAAATGAAGTAAGTAAAAGCAAGTCCACTGAAATAAATCACATATATAGAAATAAAACTCCACGAAGGGAGTGTCCACGGAATAGTATATCAGAGTACTAAAAATACGGGCTTAAGCCCGGTACAATCATGTCCTCACTACAAATCACTCATGCGGAAGCAAAAATAGAAACTACTCAAGGTCAAGACTCACGGTCCCGGCTGTATGAACTCCGGAGCTAGACTGCCCCATCTCCTAGCGCACCGGTCTCTGGGGCTGCTCCTCCAAGCTGGGCTCCACGATCCCCTAAATGATGCGGTTCGAAAACCGTGGGTCATAAAGACTAAGCCCTATCATCCCCTACCCCTTCCCCCATGGCTCCTAGGTACCGAGCAGAGAGGAAGAAAGGGAAGGACATGAAGGTGGAGAATGAATCAAAAGAAAACAGGTGGCAGCGGAACTAATCTAGCAATTCTATAATAAATATGACAGAAATAGAAAGTAGGAAAAGTAACCTTAACTTATGTACAAAAGCGCATAAGCCAAGGGATCTTCTGCAAGGCTCCCGTCGTATAAAGTGTCCCATACCACTTATACGTTGGGGTGTCGGTTATCAAACAACATCATATATATATTGAATTTAACCTTAATTTATAAACTTGCACATACAAGCTTATAGACCAAGGGGTCATTTTGCAATTCCTAATGTATAAGCGTACCATTCCACTTATACTTTAGGTGTCAGGGGTTAAATGAATCGATTATGCTATGACATATAAGTGGGTATGATGGAACATGCAAGTGCAACTCACACACCTGACTCTGTGCACACAGACCTTTAGTTCTACCTTTCAGAGTCGTTACCTCCCAGGATACCTCCGTAGTGGCAGACGGAAGCGGTGGGGTTGGCCTCGCCCACCTCTAAACCAATAAAGCACTACCGGTAAGACCTGTCGTACGCCTAAACGCTTGGTGCACTAAGCGGACGCCTGCGTACTCTTGCCGGCTGGCGCACCGGACTTAGCTTTGGCGAAGTGTAAAAACCACACTTGCCGAGTCAGCGTATTGGCGTCGGTGCATCGACCCTCCAATACCGAAGTCACACCACCTTAATTTTCATTCCTTTTATACACATGCAAATTTAATCGTAATCACACAAAAATCGAGCCGAAGCTCCCCAGACAAAAATGTCTGTTTCTTAACCAACCAAGCCGAAGATCCCCGGACCATTCCGTCCGTCTCTTAACCAACCGAGCCGAAGCTCCCATCAATCTTCCTGTGCTAACAGTGTTTGTGAAAGGTGCAACCCTAATTACTATGTTACTCTTGTCAGCTTATTATTACAGTTTACGTTAACCTAGGACTGCCCCCGGTATTCCCCGTAAAGGGCTCTCAAAGGGAACTAGGAACTATGATGGTAGTTGAAGCCCATCGTTCCCTTTCGCAAGGCACTTATTGTTATTGGTTGAATTCCCTTACCCAATCCCTTCTCATGTTACGATAGGCTAACCTAGGTTGATTTTTGACCTTCCTCTCTTCGGGGAAGACGATCTTTCGTCGAACCTGAGCACCTCTTAACTCTAGCCAACACCACTTCTCAACACTCTTCATATCAATCTATTGCGAAAATCATTCACTTCTATCCAACCTGACAAAAGGACTAACTCCAACATCTCACCCAGATCATGTCCTATTGCAATTTAATAATTTTCTATATGAAGACCAACCGAGACTATATGTCAAACCGGTAGACAATGATCCAATACTCTTCCAAATGCCCTAAATTATTTACTGGAGACTTATCATGATATAATTAGCCTAAATCCAGAATGTGGTAATTTTTCCTAATTTATCTGGCATTTAATTAATTTCCTCAAAAAATTCCAAGGGCTACCGGTTTGAACATGAACTACTGTAAGTTCTCATGCAAGATGTCCAACAAAATTATAAAAAATAGTATGCTATCTCAATATGGTAAATCCAAAGTATCATAATTTTTTTATCATCAAAAGGGCACTAAAACTATTTTAGCCATAGCTTCTATATTTCGTTATTTGTGAATCAAGTACAGAGAATATTCTTCCAAAAATTATAAATAAATTATACTATGCAGATAAAGCCTTAAAAATAGCATTGGCCCAATTTCATAATTTTTCAGTAATAATATCATCCATAATTAATTTCCAAAGCATAGAACCCCTTTTTTACATTTGTCAAGGAAGTACTGGATTTACTCATCTAAAAATTATACAAAAATTCAAGGGTAACCATTCTGTACTAAAACATTTACTTCCAAGATTTCATGAGATTTCAATGATCATAAATATACAAATAATTCAAACATCAATTAAGGATATAATCAACTTTACAAATGAAGTGCTGGAAATAAACATCATAAAATTCCAGTAAAATTGCTTTAGCTTCTACCCATCCCAAAACTTACTCTACCCGAGTTTGACAGCCTTTAGATAATGTTTAGTGACGGATTGTGCTTAATTAGTATTTTACCCTAAAGCTAAGATTAGGGTTTTAAGGTATCTACTTGTCTCCAAATCCTTCAAGATTCCATCCAGATAATTCTTATCATGCTATTGTCAACTCTATAGAGTTTCAAGGCAATTCAAGAGCAACTGCCCCCATGTCCTTCACAACCCTTAAAACCCTCCATTTAGGGTTTGAGCTTGGATCCTAGGGTAAACCAACCCCTATTAACACAATTTTCTCCAAGTGGGTTATAATGACCCTTGCAAGTCAGTGGTCGAAATATCAGTCTCTGTTGAGGTGATTTGACCGTTCCAACCTCTAGTGCACTTTTTACTCAAAAATGCCTCACTATTGCCTTGTTAAGAATAGGTGACTCCCTATCCAAAACTCATTCAAGTGAGTTGAAAATTTGTACAGAGCTAAATTTTATAGCCAGGGACCACTCACCAAAAATTGAGAGGGTTTGGAGGTCATTTGACCACTTAAATAAATTCCTCTAAGTTTATTAAATTAAAACAAAAACTTTATGCAAGTATCTCCAAAAAAATTCCATTTTTGGACAGCCTCTAGATATGGCTAAGGGTAACCCCTTGCCCAAATTTCAAGTCATTTGGACAAAGGAAGAAGAGTGGGCATCCATTTTAGTTTCTTCCCAACTCTAGGTTCAGCCCTCATTAAAACGGGTGCTGCGGTCAAACTACTTACCGAAATGAGTTGAAATCAATTTTAAATTAATTTAGACTTGAAGGGCTACAACTTTTGTGACTGGCCATTTTTCCTAAAACGACCTCTAAATGCCTCGATTTGCAGTATCAAAATAAGCCTATTTTATGTATATTTACCTTATATATTATGTACTTAATTTTCATATTATAATAATGTTTTACTGTTCATCTCCCCTACCAAACAGAATCCAAAACAAAAACTTTGAAAAAAACCATATTTCCTGTAACCTTTCCGTGATCCGTGATCGGCTGTCCGATCACTTCCCTGGCCAGACACTACCACCACCACCTCCATCGAGGCGATGGCTATCGGTCGGCGGTGGTTATGCCGCCGGAGGTGGCGGCTTCTGGCGTACCCGAAAAATATATTTTTTTCATTGTTTTCCATGAAAATGTGAGATAGGTCTGGCTCCTTTGAGCACGAACTTCATTTCTAATATCCTATGATCAACCCACAAAAGAAGAAGTAGAGGAGGACCTTGCTCGCGGTTTGAAGACGAGATGAACGTCGAATTGTCATGGCGCGGTGGTGGCATTCCAGAACTTCTCCTACAGCAAGAGCAGAAATCTGAATTCGTTTGGTCTAGAGTGTAACCTTCTCCTCTTGCTCAAAGGGGGCTTTTATAGATCTCCAAGTGGGGAGGGGAAAGGATGAAACATTCATGGCCATGAATGTTTTCTCTTAATAATATTTCGGTTATGGTACAGGGAAGGAAACAGTGGAAGATTAGAAGACTGATCTAGGTGGCGATTTCCTATTGGGTCAACTCTTCCTCATTTTATTAAGTATTTAGAGAGAGAAACGGCTCATAAATACTCCTGCTGTAAATTCCCATAATCAGAATTGATTATGATTTCGGTTACAGAAATTTCCAACCTGGCTGGCATTTCGGCCTTCGTCACGGGCGTGTCACGTAGGTCACGGGCGTGACAGGACCTTGTGGAAAGTCCTGAGTTCGACGATCGTCTAACTGAGTTCGACGATCATCGAAGGGGGGGTCACGCCCTAGGTCACAGGCGTGACACATAGGTCACGGGCGTGACAGGGCCATGATGCAAATTCTGCGCTCGACGATCATCTCGCTGAGATCGACGATCGTCGAAGGGGGTCACACCCTAGGTCACGAGTGTGACACCTAAGTAACGGGCGTGACGGGGCCTTGATGCAAATTCTGCCCTCGACGATCGTCTCGCGGAGATCGACGATCGTCGAAAGGGGTCACGCCCTAAGTCACGGGCGTGATAGGCCCGGGTTGTAAATTCTGCACTCGACGATTGTCTCCCTGAGATCGACGATCGTCGAAGGGGTCACGCCCTAGATCACGAGCGTGACAGGTGGGTCACGGGTGTGACAAACCCGCGACTGAAAATTCAGAGCTGATGGACTTTAATTCTTGGGTTTCCTAGGTTTCTGTCACGACAAACCGACTCCTAGGGGTCTAGCCGGAAATGGGATGTTACAACCATCATCTTCCAGAAAAGAATTGACTGGGGAGCAATTTTGTTTGGAAGAATAAGGAAAGTATGCAGCACCAAACCTTGGAAGAATACATAGTATGTATTTAAATCAGCTGGACAGAGACACTTTTGACATAACCTATGGAGTCTCAATTCATCACTTGGAGAAAATTAATTCTTCTATCTTCTCTTAGTAGGAGAGGAGAATTCCTAGAGTGGGTGGTCTCCTGGCCTTGGAAGAAGTAGAAGAGGAAGAGGCTGTTCAGGATGACAGAACCCCCCCCCCCCCCCAATAAAGCTCCTTAGAGCTCATGTACAAGAGCTGAGGGGGAGTCCACCTTTAGTCAGGATATTGAGGACTTCCAAGTAACATCGTCTTGTACCCCATCTTTCCCTCATGTGACATACACTCTCATGTTCGATGTAGTTAAGCATGATGATATTGTTGTTGTTGATAACATGATCATAAGTCTCATAAAGATTCCTCCAGTAGAGACTGTGGGGGGGGGGGGGGGGGCAGATTCATCCTTCTGTATCCGTTCAAACTAAACTTGATAGATTTATCTGCAATCTTCAGAAGAATAACTTGGATTCCAGGTGGGTCTCTTATTGAGGTTGAGGACATCTTAGAAATTTCTGATGAGGAAGGAGAGATTGAGATGCTTCCTCCTGATATAGAGGCTCAAGATCCAGCTTTATTGTTAAAATCCCATTTATCCCAAGTGGCAGAGTCTTCTAGTGACTCTGGATACATTGCTGATATTCCATCCCCTCCAATAAATCAAACTGTAGAGAGTCCAATCTCTAGTGCAGATAATTCGTTACTCAAATCTATTGAAGCGATAATTGCCAGACAACAAGCACATAACGATAAATTGATCAAGAAAGCTCTGAATAAAGTTAAAGAAGTTAAACAGGATATGAATAAAAGCCTTGCTTAAGTCAAGGTAAGTTTCACTAAGTTGGAGGCAAAGCTGGACATATGGTTAGTCCAAGGCAGGAAGGCTATTCTTCATACTATGATAGGGATGAAAAAAAATCTTGTTATGGCTACGAATGTTGATGAAAATACTAAGATCATTATTACTGCTGAGAATGCTGGTATGGACAATTTTGATGAACAAATGTTATAATACATTAATGAGATAACAAAGGCTATACTTTCAGAAGTCAAAAAGGGGGAGGACGAACTTAAAGGTAAGGTGACTACAATTCAAGCCATGTTAAAAGAACAGTTTAAAGTTGCCAACACTTACAGTTATGAAAATTTCAGTTGTCTTCATAAAGAACTTTTTGGAGGTCCAAGAGCTGTTGAAGTTAGAATGCAAGCACTATTACATATTGATGTTCAACCTGCACAATATTATTCTCAATACTGGTTAGAAACTAAAGATCTTCCTCAAGACTTTTATCAGTATGAAATAGATGCTATTGTTGTTAATCAAGAAACTAATCCAGTTAAAGATGTGCCTCAACCTTTCTACAAAGAAATGAAGGATTGGTGAAGGCCCATCTTATCACAGGTCTGATCCCAACAGAGAACTTTGTGAAGTATGGAGACCAATCTCCAAGGGCATTATTCTGAACACCATCAGATTGGTCGGAATGGGAAATGAAGATAGGTTGAAATACTATTTCAAGGAATAATTATAGAAGCATGAGGTACCAAATGCTAAGAGAAGAATTCATTTTAGAAATTTCAGAAGAGATGATGCTAATGCTCCTCCTGCTCCATCAAAGCATATTCCAAAGCCCAAAGCATATTTTGATAGGCAGGATCAGAAGTGCCAAGGGAAACCTATCTGAAGTTCATTATTAATTGATGTTGTGTGAAAACTATTTGCCCCAATAGAACTCTTATATATATATATATATATATATATATATATATATATATTAATATTTTGACTGAATTAGAACTTTTTACTTGTTTTTAAGTTTCTTTCCTTATCTTGTTTAAGATTATCTTGTGTGCAATTCACCTTAGTATATATGGTTTTGACTTCTTCAAATAGGAGGAAATTGTTGGGCATTGTATCCACAATGAACTTGATTTGAAGATGTGATCCTTGAACTAAGATGAATTGAGTTTATATTTGATTATTTGTTTAGTCATGTGCTTGCATGATCATGTTGCTAAGTACACACCAATGTCAGGTTATAATGGGTCATGGAACACATGACTATACAATAAAATCCCTCATTATGTAGGCCAAAGTATTGTACCTTATGTAATCTCTCTATTAGATTGTATTTCCATTTCAAATGCATTAAAAGATTCAAGGAAGGGTGTGTTGCTGAATTCAGAAAGGGCAGAATTTTCTCTAAGGAAAATTCATCGAGTATCGTAGAGTAGACTCATCGAATTCATTGAGGTTATCTATTGATACTCGTCGAATTTGTCGAATAAACCTACTGATACTCATCGATTTCGTAGGAATAAACTATGCGAATATTTCCTGTATCCTTGAGAATCAGCCAAGTAGAGTTCGTCGTATATTGCCTTGCATACTCGTCGAATTCATTGAAGTTATCTTTCGATACTCGTCGAATTCGTCAGGTATGTTGGTCGATATTCGTCGAATTTGCTGAGTCTCTCTAGGAATGTGGTGAGATCTCAGATCAATCTGTCTGTATTCGTCCAGGTCTATTTCATCATATTTCGAAGTAGTTCGACGAGTATACCTTTATATACTCGATGATATTCGACGAAAATGACTTAGGGTTTATTTTAGAGTTTTTGTTCTCTCCATCCCGATTGCCATATACAATAACACGTGGATTTCTCAACATAGAAGGAACTTCTAGCCATTAGAGAAGGGGAGTTCCTATAAATACCTAGTGTAATTTTTCTTTCCACCCTAATCATGCTTTTACATTAAAATCGAGAAATTTCAAAGAACTCTCGTTGGCATACGCGATACCGTTTTTCACAACATTTTCTTAGCTGACTGCTTAATTCACGATTCGATTCTCAATGAAGGATTCAACTTGATCTGTAATCACTAAATGTCCAAGTACTCCTCAGATCTAGTCGATCCTGATTGTTCAGATCAAGACATCAAGGATTTCATGTTCTCTCTTTCCTCAAGGCTTTCAAGATCTACTGTTCAGAGGAATGGAAGACTAGAGATTTCAGATCTAAATAAGATTATTCTGAATCTATTGTTGTATAATTCTTTTTATACTATTGTAGGAGGTCTTTCCCCCGAGTTGTAGATCCTTGTTTATAGGATTGAGTTTGTAGGAGAGGTTGTTCTCTGAGTGGTAGGAGAGTTGTCACTGAGTTTGTAGGAGTTGAGGCTTCGAGTTTTAAGATTGTTTACAATATTAGATAAAGGTGAAGTAGCCGAATCTAGCCCTCCATAGTAGATAGTCGAGGCGGGACAAGGGACGTACCCAACTCAGGGAACCACTATAAATTCTTTGTGTTTTTCTGTGCTTATTTTGTACTTATTTTTTATTCTGCTAAAAGACGCAGAACTTACCTATTCACCCCCTCTAGTTGGTTTAGGTAGACAACTAGATACTTTTAGAGACAATCTCCAATATTATTATTACAGCATCCTGCACACCCAATAACTCCGTAAACTACATGTTTAGCAAAAGATTCTTCTCCATCACGCAAATCAATCATCACCAATCCGTACCAACAGTCAAGATGGGCTTCACACAGTATGACTATTCCATACTTCAATTCCGGATTCTATATGCATGTTTTGTAATGGGGATATCAACGATCAACCCATTGAAAATCTCACATTCTTCACCAATTGGTGAGGATTTCCGTGTACTTGCTAAATAAGGACATCACTTGTCCAAGAAGAAAGATTGTTACCCTTATCGATCTCTTAGGAGCCATGAATTTGCACTTGATCCGGATGGAAATGATCACCACACCTTCCTCTCCATGGATCTGACTTTAACTCGCAAATATGATCACAAGAATGCCTTAACAGCAGCTCTCCTTCAGGTTTGGATTCAACGTTGCCCTTGCTCTTCAAACTTTCACTTTCTTCTACCTTAGGATCCAAGAGAGAGAGAGAAAGAGAGAAAATAAGAAAATAATCTCATCTCAACCTCTTATCAAAGGCTACCGTTGTGCGATATCTTGTTAGTGTCGCGTGGTTTCTTAGGCGGTGGCCGCTTTGCCCGATCAGCGTCGTTCTGGCGCTCAAAGACTGTCTTAACCTTATCTGACACATACCACACTATCGCCTGTGTTACCACTACTGTCGGGCGGTATCGTTTAGAGACTAAGGTTGATTTAATTCATTGGCTATCACCACGCGATATCATTCTACCGCCATGCAATACCTACTACAGACGTTGGCCCATTAAAATCAACGGGCTACCACTAGCGCTACGTCTATCGCTTGGCGTTCATCCCCAGTGACCAACTACCTGTTGTTTTCAGGAAATTTTGGGCATTATATACAATATACAAGATCATAGATATCTCTCTACCACTTATTTATCAAAATGTATGCAGGATTGAATAAAGTAGTATAGTGATAAAAATAGATAAACATTACTTGTTAAGCAAATAATACCACTTAGTAAACATAATTTACCACTTGTTGTGAGAGTATATATTCTTGATTAAGCACAAGTAGTATGCATAAAAAATATGATAAGCACTCTTAAAATAAATGTTTTTCAAAACAATAATTATATTAAGGATTATAAATTTTAAGCCTAATAAGAAGATGTTTTCAATTCAATTCAAGTCCAAGAGATGTTATTTCATTGAAATTTTTGCAAGTATTATTTCAAAATATCATAAAGAGATAAGAACCACAATGTAAGCTAATTTGCATTTCAAGTAAAAAATAAACATTGTAGCGGTCATGCTTTGCTATCTAGTGCTATTACTTAAGATTTTAGAGAATAATATAGGTATGCATTATGATCCAATTCGCATGAGTAGAAGTTTTATGAGAAATATGGATGTGTATAAATAGTGTTTTAACAAAGTATACAGGTGGATTAATCAAAACACATGACATATATAATGAATAACATAACATTAAAATACAAAAATAATATTACTTCTACTATTTTTACATGCAAATGAGTAAAAAGTACAACTACCAAGGTGCTCTACCCATGCAATGCATATCAAGACTTATCAGGTAGTATAGTAGTGCTTGCGAGATCACGTTTATGTTTTTTTACATTTTTGTGTGTGATCCGGTGTAATAAGAAAAGTGTGTATGATTTGTTTGTTATAAGACACTTTATAATTCTTTTTTAAAGGTGCTCAACCTCATAATGCTCATTAAGACTAATCAGGAGGGTGAGCAGTGCTTGGTGGAGTTTTCCTAATCAATTTTATTTGATTTTTATTTTAGTGATAAAGGACTTTGAATTCACTTGTTGCACAAACAATAACAATTTTTTGAAAAACACCTTTCTTCAATGAATACGTGCTTGAAAAATAAAGAATTGAAATAATCAATTCATTGTAGCGTTGGTAATTTATTTATACAATTTAAACTATTATGTTATTACACTACACAATCATGCAAGTATATGATTAAGAACACGTGTAGGTTATCAATAATAATTGAGTGAGTGAATCATTATCAAACATAAAACATTACTCATACTTAAAGGAATGCCAAGCAATCCTATACATATTTTCTACATTCAATTTATTGCCCATAACAAGATACTTTTCATGACATGACATAAACAAAACAATATTTTAATATTCTTTAAAATTAAATTACATATTGTAATTCATCTTAAATTGATATAATTAATCATCCTTAACAATGAAAATGGGTAATAAGCAGTTTTTGTAATTTTTTATTTTTATATTTTTTAAATAGAAATGCCAAATAATAAACACACAAGGAGATATAGGAAAAACATATTTTTGTTGTTTTAAATCATTTTATAATTTTATATTTTGTTTTCAATTTTTTTTTAATAAATATATATTTTTTAAAAAATAGAATTCTTTAATGAGTCTTTCAATTATGCGATTTTTATGCCAGAAAAAGAATGCAAAAAGATAGAAAAAGAAATGATTTTTTGCTACCGCAAAAATTAGTACTAACACTTGGCGTTAGCAATAGAGATTTGCTTTTTTGCTTAGAAAAACATATTCTGAGATAATTTTTCATTATATTTTTTTATTCATTTTTTTAAAAAAATGAGACATCTATTATCGTAAAAAGTTTTGAGTAATAATGAAAAAGTTGCGGATAAAAATTTTAAGCTAGAGGTGTCAAGAATATGTGATTATTTTCAAAATACTTGTGTTTTTTTAAATACATGAAAGCTCAAAGAGATATATGATGCAAACATATGATAACATGATAGAATATTATGCTTGATTATAATGATCATGAGAAGTGAAATAATATTCACGCAAAGTTTATGAGTATCATGAGTATGCTTTAGATTCCAATACCTTAGCTTTATATCTACACCCTAACCTCGTACTAAGTGAAAGATGTGCATGAAGATATGCACAGATGCCGTAGGTTGGGGTGTTAATCCCATATGCATACAAAAAATGACTATAAACCTAACACTCTTTCCCCCAGTGTCTCAAAAGGCTCCACTAGAACCCTCCCAAGTTATGGACAAGACATGACTTAGAGGTTAGGTCTCTAATGCACACAACACTATGCCCCCGCTATGGTGAGACATAAGATATGGGTATGTGATTATGCTCATACTAAGCGATTGATCTTAAAAAACAATTTATATCCTATGAGTTTTATATGTGATGAATATTATAAATAGCTATTGATTTTAAAAGATAGTTGATCTTAAAGCCACATAAGTAACATGAATTTAATATAGTGAATTATTCTAATATATTACTTTCTCTAAAGCAAAGATTCCAGGAAAATAATTTTTTTAAATCAAGTATTTTGAGAAATCAGAATTTTTGGAAAAAGACTAGCGCCAATGATAATACTTATCGTCGGGTGATAGTAACAAAATTTGAATTTTTTATTTAAAAAGCATATTTTTAAACTCTATTTATTTTGATTTTTCTTGCTTATGATTTTCCAAAAAAAGGGCTATC
Organism: Platanthera zijinensis; assembly: GCA_039513925.1. Taxonomy (NCBI): domain Eukaryota; kingdom Viridiplantae; phylum Streptophyta; class Magnoliopsida; order Asparagales; family Orchidaceae; genus Platanthera; species Platanthera zijinensis. Next base: position 211,942,871 of record CM077079.1, read on the forward strand.
AAATGTAGCAAAGAGATTAAAGAAATAATCAAAAAGGTTACGTATTTTAATATTTAGCATAAGACCCCTTATAGCCTATTTAAATCAATTTTTGAAAGTTATTCAAATTATATTGATAATATAATACATTTGTAGGTATGGATTTAAAAGGATAAAATATAAAAACTATGTAAATTTTGTCCAATTAACAATGATATGAATTTTATTGAAATTCATTCAGTTGAATTGATTTATCATTAAACTTAATATGAGTAAGTCATATAGCAAAAATATATGTAAAGAATCCATGACATGTTGGAAAAAAAGCAAAAAAAAGAACAAAAAAAACATAAAAAGAAAAAGGGCATTAAACACATTGCGAAGTAGATTATTGAGTAATTTTGTTTTGATTAGTTTCTACTTCACGCAAAAAGAGAATACTAATGGATAAGATATTTAGGTATCCAAAAGGATCCAATTGTTGCGGTTTCTTTAGGTACCCAAACATAACATAATAATCCATGGGGAGATAATGATGAATGAGCCCTTTTGAGTGGAGTAGGTGAATCTTTTTTAATGATGGACCTCCATTTAGACTTTAGTTGAATATTCTTTTTATATGGCAAATTTCCATAATAATTAAGTTGGTGCTTATATTGATAGTGATTTTTGAAAGTATTATTAATAGAAAATTTGTTAGTATTTACTTTAATGTTGGGAGAAACTAAATGGGGGTTAGATATTCTATTAGGTGAACGCTTTATGAAATTTGAAATGCTAGTAGATAACCTTACATAATTTTGAAGATAAACTAGAGATAATCGATTTTTTATTGATTGAACATTTTTGCACAATTTTTTTAATGATTGTAGTTTACGATTTAAGGAACTATTTTCATCAATCAACTTTTTACTACACTTTTTAGAAATATTTAGCTCTTCTTCAAAAACCTAAAAATTTCTCTATATTCTTTGCAATCAAAACAAGGTATAATATTTTCAACTACAGATCAAGAGGGAGAACATGATACATCAAGCTTTGGTTCTACTTTTAGTAGTGCTTTTAAATTTTTTTTCTAAACGCAATTCTAAATTAATATTTTCCAATTTCTTAATTCTACGTTTACCCGCATCCAACACATGCAATATTGAAATAGAATAACAAATAAGAATGGATTTTGATTTTCTTACAATGCTCTTGGACAAGACATGATTTGAACACAATGATCCTTTGTCATCTTCCTCTTGGCTTTCCTCTTCCAAAGATATATTTTCATCATCCCTTCCACTTGATGCGTTCTCTTCTTTATTTTCTCTTGACGTGCACTCCTTACCTATAGAAGGGAAATCATTAGAATTTTCAAGAAAATTCCAAATTTCATAAGCAGTAGGTAAAGTATAAACAAAACAAGTTTGAAAATTTCTTGATGAAGCGTGCAAAATAAACTATTCATTGATTTAGCATTTAAAAACATTTCATTTTTTTAATATGCTTGGGGGATTCCTAATTATAATATTCCAAACCTCCATGTCTAAAGATTTTTAAAATTTCTCCATAATGATTCTCCACCCTTTATAATTTTCACCCATAAATAAAGCTGGTGCTAAGGATTTTTCATTTAATATACTTTCATTACCTATAGATGATATGAGATCATAAAGTGGCATTATTCCTGATTGTTAAGCAAATTTTGAATAACCTAGCTCTGATACCACTTATTGGATCTAATGACGCCCTTAAATGGGGGGGGGTGAATAAGAGCTTTAAGGAAATTTAAATTTTACTTAAAAAATATCAGAATCACTTTAAGAAGTTTCATAATATATTATAGCGGAAGGATATATTTTATTTCTCATAAAATATTATATTGGAGATTGTTTCGAATAGGTGAGAATACAAATGATCTTCGCTACCACCAAGGTAAGTATTATCGTCGAGAGCTACTATATGAAGACGAAATCTTAGAGCAAATTTACCAAAAGTAATTTCCATTGTACTTAGAGTTGAGGCTTTCATAGAGAAATATTATATAATGTGTTTCTTGACATATGAAATGAAATTATAATAAAATAAAAGGTTAGACATGATTTTTATTTCAATAATGAGGATTATAAAACTTTGATCTTATGATGCTAAGATGAAGGTGATAAATAAATAAACTTTCATTTTCATTTTCTTTTCCAACCCTTCTCTAGGATCGATTAGCTCTCTCTCTCTTCCTCCCAAGAAGATTGACAAGCTGGCTCCTCATCTTCCTCCCTGGAAGGGTCTTAGAGCCTACTAGATCTCACAGATCTAGACGTCCTTCCAGGATGATTTCCATAGATTCCTCCCATAAATCCGACTACCTCTTAGGCTGATTTCTCACAAACTCCCTACCGGAATTTGACGTCCACACCAGACGATTTCTCCGCATAGAATACAAAAAAGGTTAAAGAAAAAATGAGAATAAGAGAGAATTACCCTCTAATTATAAACCTTGATGTTAATGTTGATTCTCTTGCAAAGGTTTGAACTTTGTGGCTTGAGAGTATTCCTCTTCGATGTTCTTCTGATCCGTGAACATGTGCACTTATGAGATTTTTCATAGCGAGGATCCTATGCATGAATATTAGGAAGAAGGCTTCTTGATGATCATGTTGATACCCTTCAATCCTTGCACATGAATTACTTTTGATCTCCTATGAAGAACTCTCCTCCTAAATGAGTTGGGAAAAACCCTTCCTTCCCTCAAGATGGCTAGGGACAAATCCCCTTTCAAATTTCGTGAAAACCCATCTCATGTGTAATGCCCCAAATCTCCTGAAAATAATAAGAGGTTGGTCACTAGAGGTTACCGCGTGGCGGTAGACCTAGCGATTGCATTAGCTAGCTGATTTTAAGGGTCCAATGTCTCTTGTCGGTATCATGCGGTGGTAGCTTGATACCACGCGGCAGTAGTCGATGAATAAAGTTAGCTTTTGGCTCTGGACAGTATCGCCTAGCGGTATTAGTAACATTTGCAGTAGCGTGCCATGTGTTAGATAAGGTTGAGACAGTCTTGAGCGACAGAGTAGTGTCGATTAAGCCAAGAGTACATCGCATATGATATCGTGCGGCACGAGTAAAGATACCGCGCGGTGGTAGCTCTCTCAAAAAGGCTTGCAATAAGATCATTTTCTGATTTTTCTATCATTCTCTCTCTCTCTCTTAGATTTTCAGGAAGAAGGGAAAGGACAACAAAACAAGGGCAAGGTTGATCCAGCCCTGTTGTGAGGGCGTTTGAGTGGTAAGATTTGCGAGTCAAAGCCAGATCTGCGAAGAGGAAATTGTGGTGAATAGTTCCATTCGGATCAAGTGCAAGATCAAGGCTCCTAAGCGATCGACATGGGTAACGACCTTTCTCCTTGGATAAGTGAAGTCCTCAATTTGCACAAGTACATGGAACCCCTCACCAAAGGGTGAAGAAAAGGGTGGTTTCCAGTAGGTAGATCATTGTGATCCCTGGCAGACATTGCATATATAGTACAAAATCGAAGTACAAAAGAAGATTGATTTGCTTGCCGAAGATGACTCCGTGGATAAACGCATAGTTTTCAGGGTCAAGGGGTGTGTAAGATGCTGCAATAATAGTACTGGAGGTTGCCTCTAGGAAAACACCCAAAGTGGTGGAAGAAATGATATTCTGTCCCCTACCGCATGACGATAGCTCCCAGTGAGCAAAGTTTGAGAGACCAGTCTCTTGGAGACTTGGGGGCTAAATGATTGAGCTGTGAGCCTAAAGAGCCTAGCTAAGGTGGCTGTGAGAGCTAGCCTAATTGTGGTTGTGAAGCCTATGACCACAAGACTAGGTGGGTAGCATGTGAAGCTGTTGAGCCTGGAGAGCCAACCTGTTGTGGCTATGAAAGATAGTATTATAATGATTACGAGCCTAGGTCCTGGGGACAAGGTGGGTGGCAATTGAAGCTTAGAGCCTGAAGTGCCCGGATATGAGGCCATAATATCCAAATGGGAAAGGGGAGGCTGGCCCGTACCCTGTCTTTCATCCTGATGGCTTTGGCTTTAGGCATTGTCATGGCGATTTGAGCAATGGGAAAGAGCTGATCCGTACTTACAATATGTCGTTCTTGAACTAGATTGACTAAAGTACATGGATTTTGTCGTTGACATAATGAGAGTCTTAGGCCATGATTTAGAATGACTAGAATGCTCAAGTTTGGACCATCAAGTCTGGGACTGTGAATGGTGGTGGGACCCTGGGAAATCCGGTACACCGATAATGTGCCCTGAGTGCACGAGGTGTGCGGATGATTATGCCTACACCTAAGGCGAAGGTGCTTAAATGCACATTTTGTTACTATATATATATATATATATATATATATATATATATATATTGTTGTTTGCAGGGAAGGAGAACCGCCGCCCCGAGTGAGGGGTGGGGTCGTTATAATTTTGTCATTTATTGCTGACTGTTGCTTTGTTATGCCACATTTTTGTGGGTCGTGCTTATGCAGGTGTTGGAGAGCTAAGTGGAATATAACGGGCTGAAGTCCCTTATACTGCGATTGGCTATCCCTCGATGGCCCAAAGGCAAATGTTTACTATTTTCATATGTGGTCGTCCTGTGTGTTGATGTATGGAAGATACATATGTAAAGAAAATAGTTGTAAGGCCTTAAGGACTAATCGTTTTGTGTATTATTATCATTCCTATACTTTGGTAGTGTATATTCATGGTATTTGAGTTCTAAAACTAATGTAACTATTTCCACTATAACGCACTTTGAGTTAGGATGCATAAATAAAATGGTCTTATTGAATAACTACACTGATTCCCCATGGAATATGATGTGGGGCCCCGACTAAAAATTTTGTTCTATTTTGCATGATGGCTAGAGGTGTTACAATTTTGTATCAAAGCATGGTGTCGGTCTTTCTTATTCGAATTCGTGGTGAAATTCTTTTAAGGTGTTGTGAGCACGTGTATGTGCACTCCCATTATAACTTGAAAGAACCCATGAATGTCGACTTAGGAATGAAATAAACATGTTTTTAGAACTTGCGTGTTCTTATAATTGCCTTTTGTAATGTTATTAGTTGCTTAATTGTGTATTTCACGATTATAGGCAAATAGATGTGGTGCGGGGCATAGTGAACCCCAGCGCTCGGTAGAGAGTATTGCACCAACTAAGGTGCAAAAACTTCATCCTTCTACGAAAATGATACGGTTGGTTGCTGAAGCCGTGTTTGCATTAATCAATGTGTAACAAGGAGGGAAAGTACAACCTCCTACCCTTGTAGTTGTCCAGGAACCAATTGGTGTAGTTTAGCATGTGCTAGAGAGATAAGTGGTCTTTGAGCTAGTGGCCGCAAGGCAAGCGACAGAAAGCCAATATAAAGACGTAATGAGTTTCAACCCTCCTGTGTTTGCTGGTATTGGAACCCCAACACAAGCTGAAGACTATCTATCGAGAATAAAGAGAACCATGATAGCTACAGAAATGGAGGAGTGGAAAAAAGTCAATGTAGCTACCTTCTTGATAGAGGGAGAGGCGAGGCTATCGTGGGATGAGTTTGAGTTGCACAAGTTTGTTGGTAAGCCATTGATTAAGATCTCGATGGAGGAATTCTCGAGAATGTTTCTGGCAAGATATATTTCATCTGCACAGTGGATTGTAATGGAAAATCAGTTCTAAAGGTTAACTCAAGGCGAGAGTTCCGTGGATGACTACTTGCACGAGTTTACAAGGTTGGGACAGTATGCAGGCTTTACGTTTGCAGACGAGGAACAAAAAACCAATCAGTTCTATGATGGACTACGATATGACCTATGGTTGCTTCTCTCAGGTCCGATGATGCAAGATTTTATGACCATGGTCAATACGACCCATTCCCTAGAATAAGATATGAAGCACGTGCAGTGGAAGAATTACTTGGCGATAAGGAAGCCAGAGTTTAAAGTGCCGAGTTCAGCAAGGTATGGACAAGAAAAGTGGAGGAAGAAGGCTAAGTCTTTGGAACCAGCTTCTTCTAACAAGTCTAAAGTGACGACAGGGCGAGGTCCATTAACTTGTTACACATGTATCAAGGTGGGACATGGAGCTCGAGACTGTTGACATGGTCGTCTAATAGGGGAGAAAAAGATGGGTGCGACGTATTATGAAAAGGGAAAGATAGTTGAGTGAATTGCATCCCAAGCGCAGCTCCGAGTCTATAATCTTGGCCAACAAGAGGCCAATAAACAAAGTGACGTCGAGACATGTATGAGTTAAGATACAATTTTTACTACTTTCTATACTTGTTACCTTGTGCGTTGCTTATGTATAACTGATTGTGTTAGGCTTTGTCCTGATTTTGGATTATCCGGCGAGAGCACTGTTTGATACAGGAGCCTCTCATTCCTTTTTGTTTGAGGACTTTATGGTCAATATCAGAGTGCCTTCTTTTGTACCGACAGATCAAGTGAATGTGTTGTTGCCTAATGGGTGCTTGATGCACGCAGATAGAGCTTGCTATGTTAAGGTGAGGATAGGAAGTCATGATTTTAACTTGGATGTATCTGTGCTGCCAATATCTGAGTTTGATGTGATCTTTGGTATGGACTGGCTCTCGGAGCAGCGCGTCTGTATTGATTGCAACTCAAAGGAAGCCATTCTAGGGCAAGACACCAAATGTGAGACTAAGTTCGCATGTATGCGAGGATCAAACAAGATATTGATGTCTGCTCTCCAAGTAGTCAAGGCAGTTCGGAAGGGTGCAAGATTGCTCTTCATGTTGTTAGAGGCTATAGAGCTGAAGCCCAGTTTGAGTGATGTTCTTATTGTATCGGAGTGGGCAAATGTGTTTCCTAATGATCTCCCTAGGATTCCACCTTAACAAGAGACTGACTTTACTATTAAGCTGGTGCTAGGTGAATTACTTGTGTTATGCTCACCGTACCGAGTGGCGCCAAAGGAAATGGCAGAACTTAAAGTTCAGTTGCAAGAGTTGCTAGAGCAAGGCTATATACATCCAAGTATGCCACCTTGGAGTGCACCAGTTTTCTTTGTGAAGAAGAAGGGCGGAGCATTGTTTCTATACATTGATTATCGTGAATTGAAGAAGCTGACAGAGAAGAATAAGTATCTGATTCCGCGAATCGATGATTTGTTTGATCAGCTAGTTGGATTGACTTTCTATTCGAAGTTGGATTTGAAGTTCGACTACTATAAGTTGAGGATTCAGGATAGTGATATTCCCAAAACAGTGTTTGGTACACGTTATGGGCGTTATGAATTTACTATGATGCCTTTTGGGCTCACTAATGCTCCATCAATGTTTATAGATTTGATTCACAAGACCTTTCCAGAGTATTTGGACCTATTTGTGATCGTCTTTATTAACGACATACTATTATACTCTCAGTAAGAAAAAGAGCTTGAGAAACATTTGAGATTGGTTTTGTATACCCTGAGGAGGAATCAACAATATATCAAGTTCTCTAAGTGTGAGTGTTTGCTATCTTCAGTCGCTTTTCTTAGTCATATCATTAGTGGAGAGGGTATTGTAGTGGATTTGACAAAGTTATTGCGATACGAGAGTGACCTGTACTTTCTTTGGTAGCGGAAGTCAGGAGTTTCCTAGGACTTGCTGGCTATTATTGGCGCTTCGTAGAGAACTTTCTGGGTATTATTTTACCTCTCACTACATTGACAAGAAAGAATCAAAAGTTCATCTGGACGCCAGAATGCGTACGAGCTTTTGATGAGTTTAAGAGTCCTTTGACAACGGGGCATGTGTTGTGTTCTCCTTGTGGAACAGAAGGCTTTGAAATCTATTGTGATGCAATAGAGAGCGGCTTAGGCTACATTCTACTGTAATATAGGCATTCTGATCGGTCTATTGCTCACAATGTCCCAGATTTGTAGAAGTCAAACAAGTCAATGGTATACACATAGTTGTATTTGATGTATGTTCAAGTTCAGTCATGCAGGTTGGTCCTTGTCACATTGATTGGATAGGTATTCCAAGTGGTTATTACAGGTGGTCACAAGGTAGAGAATTGGAGAGGTAAAAATCTATCTAAGTCCCCAAGAGTTGAGTGAAGCCAGTTCACTCAACGCTAGATGTCAAAAAAGGATGTTGGAAAGGCTGAAAATCACCTAAGTCCACATGCGTTGAGTGAAGCTACTTCACTCAATGCCAGATGCCAAAAAGCGATGAGTAAGGTGTGGACAGTCAAAGCCCAACAGTCTGCAAAAAAATTCTGCGGCTAAGTCCACAGGTATTGAGTGAAGGCAGTTCACTCAACGCCATATATCAAAAGGCGTCGAGTATAGCTGATTCTATCAAAGCTTCAGCATTGGCAAGGAAGAAAATGTGATTAAGTCCATAGTTATTGAGTGAAGCAAGTTCACTCAACGCCATATACCAAGAAGCGTTGAGACAAGCTCAAGCAGTCAAAGCAGTTGAAGATCTGTCATGAATTCTGGCTATGTACAAAAGCATCGAGTGAATACAGCTCAATCAATGTTAGATAAGAAAGCATAGTGTGATGTCAAAGCTCAAGAAAATATGGATAGAAAATTCTGTCTAAGTCCAGATACGTTGATTGAAGCAAGTTCACTCAATGCTCTAAACGCTTAGCAGTTAAAGAAAGTTACAGCTAAGTCCGAGGGCGTTGAGTGATGAAGATTCACTCAATGCACTCAACGCCTAGCAGTGTAAAAGAATTGGCTAAGTCCAAAGGCATTGAGTTAAGCCAATTCACTCAAATCACTCAACGCCTAAGCAAGGCAAAAGAATTGGATATGTCCAGAGACGTTAAGTGAAGGCCATTCACTCAACGCACTCAATGCTTAGATTAAATATGAGAATTTGGCTAAGTCCACAAATGCTGACATCAGCAAAAGTCAACCAATGTCAACACGATTCAAATAAGTTACGGGAAAGCTACAAACAGGACAAATAGTGTCGCAGGTCTACATGAAGGCTTTTTCTATAAAAACCAACTTGCAGCCAACAACTTCTGTGGGGCCCACAGGTCATATAGTCGTTGGATGGTTGGAGATAAAAGGGACAAGATCGGGAGAGCTGAGAATTTTTACTTTTAATGTTTTATTCATTTCGAAAAGTTGCGGCTGAACTTCATCTTCATCTCCATTATTGTCGTGCTTGAAGAAAGAAGTTGAATCAACCGATCTAAAAGTTCCTCAAGTTAGCTGTAGCTATTTTCATTAGCTACAGCAAGTTTAGAAAAGTTTTCTCTAAGAAAGAAGAAGAAATAGAGACATCAATTTTCTGCAGTCAAGGTTATCTATTTGAAGAAGAAAAATAACTGTCTACTCCTTTATCTTCAACATCAAGTTAAGAAACTTTGGTTTCTGAGATACTTCCAGCACAAGTAGTAGTCTACTGAAGAATTCATTTTCTTGTTGCTGAGAAGAAGGTAGGGCTTAGGTAAACTTTGTCCAGGAAGACAAGCACAGAGAAATTTCTTTGGTGTCAAATCAACTACATCAACAAACCAAACTTTCTTTCAATAGGATCCAATCTTTGATCTAAGCTATAGGATCCTTTTATATTTGAGTTGTAGGCCTGATTTTTAAAGGCTGAGGAAGGATCATTTATTTATCTGAGTGTAGGGCCAATGTGCCGGAGGTAGGGCCTTTGGCCTGGGGTAGGATCTTAACAGATTTGAGCTTTAAGAGAGTTTTACTCTCTGAGTTGTAGGGCTAACCTCCATTGCCTGAGTTGTAGGACTTGTGTTCAAGTATGAGGTAGGTGTTCATTTTATCACTGAGTTATAGGAGCAAGATTGCTCTTAGGTAGGGCCTTGTGCCTGAGTTATAGGTCTTTGAAAAGACTTAGAGATCCTGCAGGATCTGGGTTTTAAGCTCTTAGGAGCCGAGTTTTGGAGAAAGGCCTTGTCTAACAAGTTGTTAGAAAAGTTAGGGATAGTGGACGTACCCATAATATGGGGAACCACTATAAATATTTTGTGTGCTACTGTGGATTGTCTTGAATGCAAGTTAACCTAGCTAACTCACAACACATCAAGTTAAGGAAAATCTTAAAATACTAGAATACCTATTCACCCCCTCTAAGTGTTTAGCTACCTTGAAACTAAAGAATTTCAAGTGGTGTCAGAGGGAGGTTGCTCAAGAAGGACTTAACAGTCAGAGTAGATCTCCAAGGGTAGCTGAAAGAAGTATACTTATGGGTTCAGGAGAGAACCATAAGGAGCTGGGTTCCATGAAACTTCCTATCTGCAGGAAGGAGAGTTTTGGAATCTAGAAAGAGAGGGTCAGGCTATTTATAGAAGCCGATGACCCAAGGATCTTTCTAACAGTCAAAGAGGGACCTTTCATACAAATGAAGGTCTCGGTTCTGGATGCAACAATCCATACACCTAAGAAATACTTATATATGACCAAGGATGAAGTCATCTTGTCCACCATGAATAAGAGGGCACAAAAAATTATTGTTAGTGCCAAAGATGATTCTACCTTTCAGAATCTGTTTCACTGCTAGTCCTCCAAGGATATGCAAGACACTCTTATGGTCTACATGGAGGGAACTGAAGAGGTTAGAGATGACAGGAAGTTCATGCTCAACCAGGAGTATAAGGCTTTTAGACAGTCCAAGGGAGAGTGCATAACTAACTGCTATGAAAGATTCTACAGGATAGTAAATTAGCTGAGTACCAATGGGAGGGTCTTCAGTCATTATGATCTTAATGACATGTTCCTGAGATCTCTAACTAGAGAATGGGACATTAAGATATGTGGCATCAGAGAGGTGGCCAAGCTAGCTGATACTCCTCCCCATACACTATTTGGAAAGCTGCTCTCTTATGAGATGCAGTTGGCTGCCAGGAAAGAGGAGGAGACAATCAGCAAATCCCAAGCCAAGGAAAAATCTTTGGCCTTTAGAGCAGACAACACTAGGAAGAATAAGGAGATGATTCCCTCTCCTCCAAGAAGGCATGCTGATTCAGACAGCACAGGGTCAAGCTCATCAGACTGTCGCATGTATAATGACGACTTTGCTGCCTTCTCAAGGCAATTTCACAAGTTGATTAAGAAGATGTAGTGGAGGAGCAGACCCTCCTCCTCCTCTCATCACATGAAGAATCACTCTAAGGGAGAAAGGTATTATTCTAAAACTAGTAAACATAATTTATAGAAAGTTGTCTGCTATTGTTGTAGCAAGCTAGGGCATGTGATTGTTGACTGCCCAGTGAAGAGAAAAGAGGCTGGTGAGAAAAGGTTCACCAGCACAAGGGTAAGAAGGAAAAGTCCTTCATTGCTAAGAAGGAGAAGAGCTGGACAGACTCATCTTCCTTAGTGTCTGAAGATGAAGAAGGCTACATAAGGCTAGTTACTGCTTGATAAACTAAAGACTATCCTGCTGCCAGGATAGGTATCAAGGCCTCTCTATCATATTCAGAAAGTGAGTCAGAAGAGGATGAAGAATAAGAAGATGCCTACAGCTGCTATGGGGTGATGGCAATGTCTGATGAAGAATCCAGCCAGGGTCAGCCTGGTGCAGAAAAGGTACTTACTATATCTTGTTCTTCTTCTGAGCCAGGATGGGTATGGTGAACTTCTGGATCCCTTTAAGAAGTGCAAGAAGTTGACTAATAAGTAGGCTTATGAGATAACCTCCCTTCAGCATGCTGCTTCCCAGCAGGCTGAGACAGTATCCTTACTAGATCATAAGGCTAGGGAAGTTAGCCAACTGAGGAACATTACTCTAATTAAGATTGGCACCATCAAGTACAAGGATTGTCTCATTAGAGATCTTGATGAGAAGCTCTAAAGTGAGAAGAAAATTGTGGCTAGTTTCTCTAATCCCAATATTATGTTTCCCTTGGTAGACTCCTTCTCCTCTCAAAATGGTAAGAAGGGGTTGGGGTTTAAGGGAAACACTATAGTTTCCCCTTCCAAAGGGAAAGGGAAAGCTCCAGTCCAGCCTCTAGCTTCCAAGCTTCCCATCCCTTTGAAGAATGTGATGTTGCCTTCAAATAGGTATGACCAAGAAAGTATCTATGGTCACTAGTTGAATGGCATATCTCTAGTGTAAACAAAGAGGTTCACAACTATGGTCGAAGGTACAGTAGGGGAGTGAATGCCTTTAAGGCTCACCATAAGGAAATCCAAATGGACCATCATGGACCATTTATGTTTGGTGCACCAACCCCTTCACTCAAGAAAGTGGCAGTGCCTAACTCTCAAGGCCATCCAGTAAAGATCCAGACCAAGGGCAAGTATATCAGCAAGCCAGATTTAGATATCTCTGATGCTATAAACAACATGTCATATACAAAGAAGACTGCTATAAATAACATTCAGAGCAAGCCAAAAAAGACTGTTGAAAGACTCACCTTCAGTAAGATCCTTGCTGAAAGGAACTTGAAGAAGGCTGCTGCACTTCTTCCTTCTATACAGTCAGCAGTTAACCCAACTGCAAGAACTGCTCATAAGAGAAGGTATAATATTCATGAGTGCTAGTGTTGTGAAAAGTGGGGCATTTTTCCTTAGATTACTTGCACAATCCTACTGTACCAAAAGCTAGTGTTAATCTTCCTGTCATAAAATCTGCAGGAAGACATGTTTATTTTCAGGCTAATCAGAACATAGGACCCAATAATTTTTGGGGTCCTATGGTAAGGTAAATTATGTGATACATGATAGTGTAAGTGTCCATACCCTCATATGGTACTTGAATAGTTATTGTTCCAGGCACATGACTGGAACAAAGAGCAACTTAAAGGAGTACACTCCAGTGAAGGATGGACCCAAAGTTATCTTTGGTGGTTCAGATAGAGGAGTGACAAGAGGCTATGGTAAGATTACCAATGGCATAGTCACCATCTCAAGAGTGGCTTATATTGAATAGTTACAACACAACCTTATAATCATAAGCCAACTCTATGATCTTGGCTATATCATTGTCTTCCACAAGGATGAGTGCCAGATTAAGAGGTCAAGTGACCAAGAGGTCATCTTGACAGGCACTAGGAGTGAAAATGTTAATTGCTTAAACTTTTTGTGTCTAGATACAGACTCTCCTATTTATCTAGTTGCAAATGAGAAAGTCTCATGTTGTGTACAATGGCACAAGAGACTAGCTTATTTGAATTATAAGACTATTTGCAAGCTCTTTAGTGAAAAGCTAGTTAGGAATGGTCCCAAGATGAAATGGACCAAGGAAGGCATTTCCTCAGCATGCCCAAAGGGCAAGCATACCAAGGCTTCCTTCAAGGGAATTGGAATCAAAGACTTTATGAGGTGTTTATACCTCATACATATGGACTTGTTTGGTCCTATGCCAGTTCATAGTCTAGGTAGGAAAGTATACACCCTTATGGTGGTTGATGACTATTCTAAGTTTACTTTGGCGTTATTTCATAAGAAAAAGAATGAAACCATTGATATCTTCATGAAGTTTGTCAAGCAAATTCAGAATCAGTTTGATAGTACTGTAGTCAAAATCAAAAGTGACCATAGGACTGAATTCTAGTCTGATAGCATGACAAAGTTCTGTGAAGAGCAAAGGATTCATCAAGAATTTTCTTTTCTAAGAACACGCCAGCAAAATGGGATTGTTGAGAGGAAAAATAGAACTCTCATAGAGGCTGGAAGGACCTTATTGAGTGACACATCTCTCCCAGAATATTTCTGGGCTGAGGTAATGAATACTGCATGTCATGTCTTTAACAGAGTCTCTATCACCAAGAGCACAAAGATGACTCCCTATGATATCTTGAAGAGCAGAAAACCAAACCTGAGCTATTTCAGGATCTTTAGTAGCAAGTGTTATGTGCTTCATAATGGGAATCCCTATGTGACTAAGTTTACTGCCAAGTCCTTTGATGGGTTTTTTTGTTGGGTACAACAATCATAGTAAAGCCTATAGGATCTACAACTTGAAAAGCCATGTTAGAGAAAAGTCTGTACATGAAATCTTTGATGAGTCTACCATGACTAATAGTGAGCTGCCAAGCTACTCTTCTAGTACTACAGGTATAGAGCTGATGATAGACAAGCTAACCATCAAGAAGCTTCTCTAGTAATCCAAGCTAGAGTGGATATTCTAGAAGGAGTGCAAGGCACACTTGAAGGGGATAATAATCAGCAAGAAGCTGCTACTGAAGCTAATGCTGAAAGAAAACTTCCTCCAGCTGTCAGGCATCTAAGAGATCATCCAAGACACCAGATTATTGGTGATACAAACCAAGGAGTGGTGACAAGAAGCAAGATCCTTAATAGAACAATGTATGCAAGTGTTCTATCACAGGTTGAGCCCAAGAGATTTGAAGAGGCCAACATAGATAAGTTTTAGATTGTAGCAATGTAAGAGGAATTAAACTAGTTTATGAGGTGTAAGGTCTAGAAGCTGGTTCCCATACCATGAGGAAATAATGTCATTGGAGTCAAGTTGATTTATAGGAATAAACTTGATGAAAATGGCATTATAATCAAGAACAAGGCTAGGCTAGTAGCAAAGGGGTACAAACAAGAAGAAGGTATTGACTTTAATCAAACCATTGCCCCTGTAGAAAGATTGGAAGCCATCAGACTCTTCCTAGCATATGCTGTATTCAAAGGATTTAAAGTCTACCAGATGAATATGAAGTCAGCCTTCATGAATGGTGACTTAAAGTAAGAAGTCTATATTGAGCAGCCCCTAGGTTTTGTTGTTCCTAACTCACCTGATTCTACTTATAGACTTAGGAAAGCTCTATATGGGATGAAGCAAGCCCTTAGAGCATTGTATGAAACATTGTCTAGCTTCCTCATTGAGAACAAATTCTCAAGGGGGGAGATAGACAAGACCCTATTCCTAAGGGAATCTATGGACAAGATAATGCTAATCTAGATTTATGTAGATGACATAATCTTTGGATCTATTGATAACAACCTTTACAGGAAGTTTGCCAAACTTATGCAAGGGAAGTTTGAGATGAGAAATATGGGTGAACTTATGTTCTTCTTGGGCCTTTAAGTAAGACAGACTGAAGATGGATTATCCATATCCCAGTCTAAGTTTACAAGGGAGTTGATCAAAAAGTTTGGTATGGAGAATGCCTTCACCATGAAAACTCCAATGGGTCAAGTATGCCTATAAGTTAAAGATGAGGCATGGAAAACTATTGATGAAACTTTGTATAGAGGGATAGTTGACTCCCTTCTATATCTTACTGCAAGTAGGCCAGACATAAGTTATGCTATATGTGTTTGTGCTAGGTATCAGGCTATCCCTAAAGAATCTAACTACTCTGCTGCTAACAGGATTTTGAGGTATCTTAAGGGCACACCAGATCTTGTCCTTTGGTACCCTCGAAATAGGGATTTTGAACTAACAGGCTATTCAAATGAAGATTTTGCAGGCTGCAAATAGGACAGGAAGAGCACTTCAGGAACCTGTCAGTTCTTGGAAGGAAGACTAGTGACTTTGAGCAGCAAGAAGTAGACTAGTGTTACAATCTCAACAACTGAGTCAGAATACATATCAGCAGGTAGCTGCTGTGTACAGATATTGTTGATCCAACATCAGCTCCAAGAATATAACCTCCAGATAAGTAGAACTCCTTTATACTGTGATTCTATTAGTGTAATCTCAATTGCTAGGAATCTTGTCTCTCATAGCAGGACTAAGCACATTGAGTTTAGGTATCATTTCATTAGGGAGCATGTGGAATATGAAGATATCAGTGTTGAGTTTGTCCCTACAGACAAGCAAGTTGCTGACATCTTAACTAAGCCATTGGATGAAACAAAGTTTAATATGTTAAAGTTTCAGGTGGGTATGTTTTACATGGTATAGCTTCAGTTGCTCCTTGTATTATTTTTGTTGTAGGTTGTACAACTTCTTGCAGGTGGAAAAGACGTTCAGTGGTATGAAGTTTTTTCAAGTGGTATACCTTCATTAGTATCAAGTTTTTCAAGTGGCTTAATGCCATTCAGACTGGAATAGACTAAAGTGTCTATTAGGAAGGATGATATAAGATGCTTCAGTTGAGGGGGAGCTTGTCCAACACTTAAAGGGATAGATTCAACCTCATGTAGAGAAGGAGTAAGCTGCTGTAACAATTGATTATCTGTAGTAAAAAAGGGGGAGAAGATAATCAGAGGTCAGCACCTCCCTTACTATTTAAAGAATTCAAAAAGGGGTTGGAGTAGGAAATGATCAAGGCCATGTAGCAACAAAATAGTGGGAGAAGGAAGTGATGATGATCACCCTACAGGCAATGAAAGTGGAGTAACCTATAACTTGATACACTTATTCTCTTGTTATAAGTTTTCCAATTTAATGTGTTATAGCTGCATATGTTAGTGTATATTATTGACTTAGAATTTTGTTTGAGCGTTTTGACTTCTTCAAGTAGGGGGAGATTGTTGGGTCCATTGCTCACAATGCCCTAGATTTATAGAAGTCAAACAAGTTAATGGTATACACATAGTTATATTTAATGTATGTTCAAGTTCATGCAGGCAGGTTGGTCCTTGTCATATTGATTGGACAGGTATTCCAAGTGGTTTTGACAGGTGGTTACAAGGTAGAAAAGTGGAGAGATAGAAATCTGTCTAAGTCCACAGGCGTTGAGTCAATCCAGGTCACTCAACGCTAGATGTCAAAGAAGGATGCTGGAAAGGCTGAAAATCACCTAAGTCCACAGGCGTTGAATGAAGCCAATTCACTCAACGCCAGATGCCAAAAAGTGATGAGTAAGGTGTGAACAGTCAAAGCCATTTCACTCAACACCATATATCAAAAGCCGTTGAGTATAACTGAGTCTGTAAAAAATTTAACATTGGCAAGGAAGAAAATGCGGCTAAATCCACAAGCGTGGTGTGAAGCCATTTCACTCAATGCCATATACTAAGAAGCGTTGTGACAAGCTCAAGCAGTCAAAGCAGTTTATGATTGGTCAAGAATTCTAGCAAAGTCCAGAAGCGTCGAGTGAATACAGCTCACTTAATGCCAGAGAAGAAAGTATCGTGTGATGTCAAAGCTCAAGGAAAGATGGACAGAAAAATATGTCTATGTCCAGATGCGTTAAGTGAAGCCAGTTCACTCAACACTCTAAACGCCTAGCTGATAAAGAAAGTTGCATTTAAGTCCAGGGGCATTGAGTGATGAAGATTCACTCAATGCACTCAACTCCTGTCAATACAAAAGAATTGGCTAAGTCTAGAGGCATTGAGTGAAGCCAGTTCACTCAACGCACTCAATGCCCAGGCAAGGCAAAAGAATTGGCTAAGTCCAAAGGCGTTGAGTGAAGGCCATTCACTCAATGCACTCAATGCTTGGATTGAATCTGAGAATTTGGCTAAGTCCACAAATGCTGACGTCAACAAAAGTCAACAAGATTCAAATTAGTTGTGGGAAAGCTACAGAACAGGATAAATATCACCATAGGTCTACAGGAAGACTTTTTCTGTAAAAGCCAAGTTGTAGCCAACAACTTCAGGTGAGCCCACGGGTCATATAGCCGTTGGATTGCTGGAGATAAAAGGCAAAAGATTGAGAGCTTAGAATTTAAACTTTTAAGATTTTATTCATTTTGAAAAGTTGCGGCTGAACTTCATCTTCATCGCCATTATTGATGTGCTTGAAGCAAGAAGTTGAATCAAACGATCTAAAAGTTCCTCAAGTTAGCTGTAGCTATTTTCATTAGCTACAACAAGTTTAGAAAAGTTTTTCCGAGAAAGAAGAAGAAGCAGAGACTTAAATTTTCTGCAGTTAAGGTTAGCTATTTGAAGAAGAAAAAGGACTATCTAATCATTTATCTTCAACCGCTAATTCAGAGACTTTTGTTTCTGAGATACTTCCAATACAAGCAGCTGTCTACTGAAGAATTCATTTTATTGTTGTTGAGAAGAAGGTAGGGCTGAGGTAAACTCAGTCCAGGAAGACAGGCATGGAGAAATTTCTCTGTATCAAATCAACTACATCAATAAACTAAACTTTCTTTCTGTATGATCCATTCTTGGATCTAAGCTGTAGGATCCTTTTGGATCTGAGTTGTAGGCTTGATTTATAAAGGCTGAGGTAGGATCATTTGTTTATCTGAGTGTAGGGCCTGTGTGCCTGTAGTAGGGCCTTTGGCCTGAGGTAGGATCTTAATAGATCTGAGCTGTAGGAGAGTTTTACTCTTTGAGTTGTAGGGATAACCTCCATAGCCCGAGCTGTAGGACTTGTGTTCAAGTATGAGTTAAATGGTCATTTGATCACTGAGTTGTAGGAGAAAGTTTTCTTTGAGGTTGGGCCTTGTGCCTGAGTTGTAGGTCTTGGAGGAGACTGAGAGATCCTGCGGGATCTGGGTTGTAAGCTCATATGAGCCAAGTTTTGGAGAAGGGCCTTGTCTAATAAGCTAGTAGAAAGGTGAGGGACAGCAGACGTACCCATAATCTGGGGAACCACAATAAATATTGTGTGAGCTATTATGGATTGTCTTGAAAGCAAGCGAACCAAGCTAACTCACAATACACCAAGTTAAGGAAAATCTTAAAAGACTAGAAAACCTATTCACCCCCCTCTAGGTGTTTAGCTACCTTGAAACTAAAGACTTTCACATGTGATTGCTTATGACTCTCGCCAACTGAAAGTGCACAAGAGGAATTATCCGGTTCATGACTTTGAATTGGCGGCCATGATATTCGCTCTTAAGCTATGGAGAAACTATTTGTATGGCGTAAAGGTTGACAACTTTACAGATCATAAGAGCATGAAATACATGTTGCATCAGAATGATCTGAATATGCGACAATTGAGTTGGAGGAGTTCCTTTGGGACTACACCTTTGAGATTCATTATACTCCCGAGAAGGGAAATATAGTCGTGGATGCACTACGTCGTAAGGATCCAAAACGAGCAAATTGGTTGCAGATGTATGATGAGCGTCTGATTTGTGAGTTACAGACCTTAGACATCTCTTATGTTGCTGGGAGGACAAGCGTGAAGGCATACTTGAACTAGATGGAGGTGCAATATGACCATGCATAAAGAATTCGATAGGTGTTGGAGCTTGATGAGAGCATGACAAGCTATATGATGGAGATAGTGGATGGGTCAAATTCCTAATTCTCGCTGAACGACGGTCTTTTGTGGAAGGGCGGCCGGATGTGCTTCCCGAATATTGGCAAGTTGCGGGCGAAATTAACGTACAAGGCTCATTTTACTAAGTACTCAGTCTACCCAGGGAGCACAAATATCTTCAAAGACATGAAGAAATTATTTTGGTGGCCAAGGTTGATGAAGGACATAGCGCTTTATGTGGCGAAGTGCCAGACTTGCGCCCTAGTGAAGGCTGAATATCAAAAACCTAGTGACATCCTTAAGTTGTTACCAATACCAAAATGGAAGTTTGATGATATATAGATGGATTTCATGCACGTTTTGCCGAGATCGCAACGCGGGAACGAATCTATTTGGGTGATTGTGGACCAGTTGTTGAAAGTAGCACACTTCATTCTAAATCGATGGTGTTGGGTCCATTGATCCAAATGGCCCAGATTTATAAGAAGTCAAACAAGTTAATGACACACGCTAGTTGTATTTGATGTGTGTCTAAGTTTATGCATCCAGGTCAGTCCCTACTACACTAATTGGATAGCTGGACACTAAGCACGCTGGTGGTCAGGCAAAAATAACACTAATTCCACAGGCGTTGAGTGGAGCAAGCTCACTCAACGCCAACTACCTTAAGAAGGAAAGATGGATAGGAAAATACTACCAAGTCCACACGCATTGGGTGAAGTCTATTAGGTAAGTAAAAATTTGATTATAGTCAGCCTAACAATTGGCAATCTGAAAATGTGGCTAAGTCCACAGCAGTTGAGTGTAGTATACTCACTCAACGCCATATAACAAAAAGTTGTGAGACAGGCTAAGACAGTCAAAGCCTAAAAAGAAATAGCAAGAAAGTGGCTAAGTCCACGGGCATTGAGTGAAGTCTACTCACTCAATTCCATACTCCATAATCGTTTAGTATTGCTCAGACAATCAATGCCTCAGAAAATCTTTGTTGATATTTGACTGCGTCTAATGGAGTTAAGTGAAGCTTACTCACTCAACGCCATGTGATAAAAAGCGTTGACTGAACCATAGTCAATCAGAGACTATGATTTCACATAAATTTGGCTAAGTACAAATGCATTGAGTGAAGCTTACTCACTCAATGCCATGTGATAAAAAGCGTTGACTGAACCTTAGTTAGTCAGAGACTGTGATTCCACAGAAATTTGGCTAAGTCCAAATGCATTGAGTGAAGTTTACTCACTCAATGCCATGTGACTAAAATTAATTTTAAGTGTTATGACATTGAGTGTAGCTTACTCACTCAATTCCAAGTGACAACAATTTAGTTAAGCAATTTGGCGTTGAGTGAAGCTCAATCACTAAAGCCTAGAGACAGAAAAATTTTCTAAGTGTTTTAGCATTGAGTGAAGGTTGCTCACTCAATGCCTAAAGACAGAAAAATTTTCTATGTGTTTTAGCATTGAGTGAAGGTTGCTCACTCAATGCCTGATGACAGAAAACATTTCTAAGTATTTTGGCATTGAGTGAAGGTTGCTCACTCAACGCCTATTGGGAGATAAATTTTTCAAAGTATTTTGGCATTGAGTGAAGGTTGCTCACTCAACGCCTAGTGACAGAAAATCTTTCTAAGTGTTTTGGCGTTGAGTGTAGCTTACTCACTCAACACCTATACTAAAGTTTCATGATTTTCGCTAAGTCCACAGATGGCTGACATCAACATGAGTCTGCAAAAGTCAACAAAGTCAATGTAGTCCAAATTCGTTGCGGGAAAGATGCAGCATGCCTTTGATGGCGCCGATAGCCAGCTGTTATCGTATTATGTAAATGGAAGGTGGTAAATCTTAAATTAAGGCGGGGCCCACAATGCAAAGAGCCATTGATTGATGATTAATAAAAGGGGAATATTGAATGTGTTAAAAAAAGCAATTAGGGTTTTCTGAATACGCATAGCAGCAGAACTTCGTCTTCTTCCTCGCCATTAACATCGAGCCTGAAGCCCAAGTTCTGATTCAGTGGACCTGAAAGCATAAATATATAGCTATTATTATTCATATCAGCAATAGCATGTTTAAAATCGATTTCTGATTAAGAAGAGAAGCAGAGCATTCAGAGTCTGCTAGTCCAAGTAGGTGTTTGAAGAAGATACAAAACCTTCAGATCCATTGTCTTCAACAGCAGATCAGAATTTTTATTCTGAGTTTCTTCAAGCACAAGCATCCCAGTACTGAAGATCTTTTCCACTTGTTACTGTGAAGAAGATAGGGCTGAAATCTGCTCAGCCCAGGAAGATAGACACAGAGAAAACCCTCTGGTGTCTAACTATTTTAACTCTATTTCTATTTTCTATTGGATCCACTTGTTGGGTTTTTCTATACGACATAACAGTTATGCGCAGTAGAATAAAGAAACAAGGAAAACCAAAAATAAAGTTGTGGATCTTGCGACGACAATTAATCAAGAAGTAATGTGGAAATAAATAAATTTATACCGGCGTAGGATTGAGTCAATACTCAACCTAAGTGCTCCGATTGATTCCAACGAACGACAATGATTGGAGTTCCGAGCGTAGAATAATGTCCATGCCTCTACGGGTATCAACACGAGCACGGAGAACCCTAGACTCTTGTCACACAAGACCTAGGTTGAAAGAGGCTTGCCCTCAACGTCTCCATAGAGTACTAGATCCATTCAAGGAGAGGCGACAACGACGATGGAGACGCCTTGGAAACACTTTCCTGCGGCATCTAGGGATGGCAGACAGTCGACGATAACAACGGTGACGGTCGCGGATGCAAAACCATTCCGTTGCGAGGAGATCATTGATGTCGGCTTCGCAATTTAGGTCTGAAAATGAACAGTTGTACTCTCTCGGTTCAATAATAAAATCCTATTTATACCTTGAAATGAACCAACCAATGCCAGTAAATAACGGTTGAACCGGACTTAGAAGAAATAAATCGTCGAGACAGAATTCGTTGAGTATCAGGTCGAACACGACGAATCGGCGAATGGTCATGACGAAACACGATGAATCAAAGAGTAGTCATAACAATACATGACGAATCGTCGAGTATTTCTTCAATACTCGACGAATCGTTGAATGGTCACGACGATACTCGACGAATCCAGCCCATTCGTCGAAACCCCTTACCCATACTCGACGAATTTCCCTTAGCTTCTACTGACTGCATATCATCGACCCATATTCACAATACAGGTCCCGGAATGAGATTCCAGCATGTCCAGAATGTAATTGGCTTGGTCTTTGACTCATATCACATATGAGCAAGGCCAACACAAACCTATCCAACTTCTCCAAAACTCTTATATGCGACCTCATAGGCCCATACTGCATTGGCAGTGAGGCTACATGCTTGATCACTTCCAGATAACCATGGTAGAACCAATAGTCTCCCACTTGATCTTGAAAGTATCAAACAAAAGCATCACAAACAATGAGCGACATCTAGCAATTCATCATTGCTCCACAAGCAATAAGATTTTAAAACTCGAAAGCCATTTTTACCAATGAATTAGTGTTGTCACGTCCCTTCGTCCTTTACATCCGGATAGAACTAGAGGTACAGATCGTGTCACCCTCATAATTGTTCAATCCTATTTTTCTTGATCTAAAATGGACTTTCAGAATTTGGTGAGTCCAATATCATATATTGACTCAACCAAGCTTGACCATGAATTTCTTAGTCCCATTCCATCAAGGTGCCCATGGATGCAACTGCTATCATATAGGACGACAAATCCCATCTCTGCTCACACGTAAACACCCAAATGATTCGTAACGTATCCAATAACCATCTTTATCATGCAACTTTCTCATGACTGGACTTTTGATAGCATCAAAGCACGCTCTTCGTCACTCAGTGAGTGCCGTGACTTCAGGTCAAGAACCACAAACACCATTGCCACTTGAGCCATACTTATGACACGTTCATATAAAAATACACAAAGTATTCTCACGGTGGGTCTGTCCAGTACAACTTATTCATAACAAGTACCCATGTGATGACCTGATATCACAAGATAATGACCTGTGAGGATGGGTCATCAGTCAACACACATGCTAGTCTTAAAGGTATCATCATCACCCTTAGTTTCTAAGATGATACAATGACCAGGGACCTTTAATAATGAAGCCTTTAATATCATAGGTTCTCACTTCAAGTCATTACGTGACCTATGGAAGCAAACATTCTAAGGGCATTTATAAAATTGAACTACTCTATCACATTATAAATAATTGCATAATAAAAGAACTTGCCAAATATATATATGAGATGTATACAGTACTTTTATTCATCAAATGAAATATCTTACAGCAAACAAACATACAATCCACAAAGACTCAAACTAGAGTTGATCATTCAGGTATCGTATACCCATTGATCTAACATGACCATCATGCTTTCTTTGTGCGAGAGGCTTTGTCAGTGGATCCTCAATGTTCTCCTCAGTTGTCATTCTGCATATGCTCACATCTCCTCGATCAACAATCTCTCGAATTAGATGGAACCGCCAAAGTATGTGCTTGGAGCGCTGATTAGATCTAGGTTCCGAAGCAAGTGCAATTACACCGTTGTTGTTGTTGTCACAGTAGAGATCTACGGGACAAACAATGGTAGTAACTACATATAACTCACCGATGAATTTCCTAATCAATACATCATCCTTTGCTGTATTTGAAGCGGTGATATACTCATCCTCAGTGGTATAATCTGTGGCTGTCTCTAAAAGATAATCCTATGGGTAAATAATCACCTAGAGGGGGGTGAATAAGTGACTTTTTAAGTTACTTTATCAGATCTTTATCACTTAACTAATTTTTCAGTTACAAATACTTAGATCACAATATAAGAAAAAGTAATCCACAACACACAGCACACACAGAATTTATAGTGGTTCCCTTATCTAGGGTACATCCACTTTCCCCCTTCTTCCCCACTAGCAATGTGCTAGATGAGGTTATAGCTCCTCCTCTTTAACTCAGATCAAAAGATCCTAAAGGCTCAGTTTCTATTAAGAAACCTACACTCAGACCAACATGTCCTACCTCATAGATTCTCCCAATCTCATACCTCAGTTCCCTCAATAACCCTACCTCAGCCTTTATAAAATAGGCCTACAACTCAGTGATTAACTCAAACCACCTACCTCACGTCCCTCAAGAACCCTACCCCGTCCTTTATAAAATAGGCCTACAACTCAGAGAAAAGATCTCCTACCTACTCAAATCTAAAGGAGATCTTACAAAATATAGAGGTAAAAATGAAAAATGAAATTGTCAGAAAACAGAAAATCTGAAATCTGATATATCTGTTAGCACAGTTTCTTCAATTCAGCAGCAATGAATGTCTTCTTGATAAATTGGCTTGCTGAAAAGTTGCTTCTCTGGATCTGCAATCTTCTTGATGTTTATCGGCTTGATAACCTTGAAGAAATTATAGATTAGATCCACCTTGATCTTCAGATCGACTTTGATAAAGGATCTAGAGATATTCTTGAAGTCCTTCGTCTTCTTCTTCCTTCTCGGGTTTAGAATAGAATGAAAATTTTTGGTTTGCTTTTTTGATTCTATTTTTTTGTTGGTGTAGATAACCCCTCTATTTATAGCCTTCATGGACTGCTGGTAATTGAATGATGACATCAGCGTCTGACATCATACTGCATATCCTTCCTCAGACTATTTCTGTTAAAATATCTTATTCTTGTAGCTGATGTGACAGTTCTGAATTATCTTGACACTTCTGTGTTTACTCTGCACATTTTTTGAAACAAAAGTGTCGAGATGTCCAAAGTGACTCGATACTTGTGTCGAGACATCTTAGCAGTCTCGACACAATTCTACTTAAAAGAATTTTCATTTGAAACTGGAGAGTGATGAGATAGTTGGCTTGTTTCGACACAAGCGTTGTCTGTGTCGACATCTTTTGTTCTGCCTTGTGTCGAGACAGTTGGGTTGTCTCAACACAACTGTATGCCTTATGTCGGAAAGTCTAAGCTTTAATTCTTCATTGTGTCGAGATAGTTGATTTGTCTCGACATAATTTTACTTAGTAAAATCTTCTGTCTTCTTTGTGTCGAGACAGTTGTATTGTCTCGACACAACTGCTTTAAGCTTTATAGTGTCAAGTATGCTGACTTAGTCATCAATGTGTCGAGACGACTAACTTGTCTCGACACAGTTATCTTGTATCTTCTATGTGTCGAGTTAATCGACTTGTCTCGACACAACTTCTGCAAAGGTGTCGACACAGTTGAAGTGTGTCGACACTTTTGTAATTAGCCATTTTTCTGCACTACATGTTGCTGAATGTAGACTGTGCTGACTCCACTCGACGCTTTTTGTACTTAGACAATTTTTCTTCAAAATACAGTCAGCTTCTTGTGTCTACCTGTCCAATTAATATGAAATGGGCAACCATGAAATATCTTACCCAATAATCTCACCATGAACAATATGATCCTAGGATATATATACATCAAATATAAATATGTGTTTATCATTGAGTTGAAAGGGTTTCTTCAAATTAAGTACATTATGTCCAATGTACCCAACAATCTCCCTCTATTTGGAGAAGTCATAACCCCAATTCAATGATATAAAACATGATACTAAAATACAATGATAGAGTTATAAAATCAACAATACTGAACAACTTATTAAGCAACACAAATGATAACACATATGGAACATAGTGCAACCATAATTTTCATTATAAATTTGTTCAAGGATTACATTTGTTTGATTTGTTTCACTGATCTAAAAGTAAAGTTATATAATCCCTAGAAAACATATTCTAAGAATCCTCTTGATCTTTGATGACTATGCCTTTTCCAGATTGTATCTTTGCTTTTACTTCAGGCACCTTGTCATTGATGCGTTTGAATGGCAAGTGTACTGGTCATACAAGTAATATAAAATGGGTGTCTTTCCCAAGTATAGATCTCTTCAAGGAACACAGTAAGGGGGGGAGTTAATATCGAGGAGGACTTGAGATGGAAGTCCTTAGGTCGGAGTTAACGATGGAGGGTTTTGATGGTTGCGAAAAAGGAAAATAACACACTATCAACTACTCCTATGTAATGTCGATATGCATCGCTTCGCCAGGTAGGATGGAAGACTACACGGGTCGCTATGCACCGAATCGCTGGGCGGATGGATGAGTAGGCAAGCATAAGAACAAAAATATGAGGGTCGTAAGCACCTCTTCACTACGCATGCTTCTAGCAATTGTTAGAACGACAAGAACGGATGGATGACAGATGGACAAATAGGCGCACATCAAGAAAATAACGAACACATACAATCACATAGATATGATTACATACGAATGTTTAACAAATGTAAGATTACTTCATCTAATATAAATATTTCAACTAAATTATCAACAGCAAGAGAAGAAAAGTGTGCGAAATCGACCGGATGCGAAGTCTTCCCGAGGATTCACGGTAGGATTCGCCGGGTTGTCAATCCATGCCCTAGCTCGGTCCTCAACTACATCCGGGGTAGAGGAGGCTGTCACTCAATCCGAATGAACCCGTCTTATTCATGTCACGAGCCGGTGGAGGATGGCACAAATTCCCTAGCTTGGTGGGGAAAGCTTGATAAAATCCCCTTTTGAAGCTCTAGGATGAAGGAGGAGGCCGGGAGGAAGCGATGGCTTGGATTTGGCATTAAAAGCTTGCTCGGATCTTCTCCCCTTGGTGGAACAGCGGATTTCGCCCTAAAAACATAGAGGAAAGGGCGTGGAAGAAGTTGTCTCTATGGCAGGAAAATCTGCGACTTAAATAGAAAAAGTTAGAAAATTAGACACGCATGGTCTGGCGCACGACCGTGCATGAACCGTACGATATTCGCTCGTAGAAAATGCCTGGGAAGAAGAAGCGTTGACCCATGCATTTTACTCACACACGGGTAATTCCGCCCGTGCCTGAAGGAAATCACACGGGTAAACACAGAGCGCAGGAATGCAGGAGAAAACAGTGGAACCGTGCGTTTTGATCGAGCACGGGCGCTGTTGCCCTTGAGTGAAGGAAACGCATGATTAACCACAGATCACTGGAAAGCTTGGCAAAAGGTGCAGGCTGTACGATTCCTTCTTGCAAAGTTTGGCTGAAACCATGCGGGAACAATTCGTATGGGTAGAAATAGATGCCCCAGGAAAGCTGTGTAAAACGTACGATTGCACTGAAATCGTGCACGAAGAAATGCGCACGACCGTGCATTTTACACTGAAACTGTAAAATGAATCTGGGACATCCAGACTACCTGCACAATAATGAAACCCACTCGGGCACCAGCTCCCAGCACCAAAATGGAATCAACAACAACAAAAAGAAATATGGGGAGCACCATGTGCTTACCCCAATAAAAGAATTTGCGATTGCACACCCTCGGGCCCAAAATAGTGCACTTAGCGTGAAAAGAAGAATAAATGAAATGTCAACGATAACACACTAAAAGTGAAGTGCAAGTGCGTTCAAACTAGCCCAGATGAGTCCGAAAAACTCTATATAAATCAGACACATTAGTCATCTGCTATCTTTTTTCCTTTGTCAACCTTGGCCTTAAAAATCTTTTCCTCCTTGAGCCTTTGCCTCTCAAAATAGTGATAAGGCTTGGGAAAGTATTTACTGGGCTCAACAGAATTAGCAGGAATCTTCCGTGACTTCAGATCATGTCCGAATTTTTGGATAACCTCTTGTTACTTTAAGTAATTAGCCCATTCTTGCTCATGGTACCATTTTCCCCTATTAGTAGCATTAGCATTAACTGCTTTCCATGCAGTGAGGATAATTGATCTGGAGATAGGGCTCCACTATTCAAAGTCAAGCCAACCTTCAACTTGCTCCCTAAACATTTTCTTTGATAGTTGAGCTTCTTTCTCTTTCAGCAAAGCAGCATCAGTCATTTCCACCTCTTCACATACAACATTTTGAACTTGTGGTGGAGGACTGTAAATGGTTCGGACATCTGTTTAGATAGCCTCAAATGGAATTTGTGATGCAGGATTGTATAGGGATGATTGCACAACAATATGAATAACTTCAAATTGAGTTGGTTGACAACCAGACTCAGTTGTTTGGTCACCATCATACCATAGGGGAGGATGGCCTAAAATGTCTCTGATGTTGTTCAATATCCAGGTAGCATGCTCAGAACTGGCTTTTATCTTTACTCTCTCTCCCTTTATGACTTCTCTTTCAATATGATCTCGCAAATCATTTTTCTAAAATCTTACTTGATCAACAATATGATGTAGTCTTGAGGTAAGATGAGTCTTTATTGTGTTCAAGTGATCTGTGAGGGTTTTGGTAGAATCTTTGACAACTTGAACCATAGAATCTGACAGTGTTGAGATCTTGGATTCAACAGCAGTAGATGTTGTATCTATCCTTTCTTCTAGAGTTGTAGTTTGTTCTTTTAGCTTATTCAGGGTAATATCATGTATTTCTATTAAATTATCATTCATTATGTTCTAATTTTCAAGGATATAGCCTTGTTTGACTGCCATGTCATCTTCAATCTTCTTTGAGTCTTCTTGCTGTTTTGTCATGTATACTACAACATGTACTCCTCTCTGGAAGTAATCTGTCATATCCTTCTTTACACGATTGACCTCAAATCGTATTGATTTGATGTCTTGGTCCAGCTGAAACTGCAACCCCTTATTGCTTTCATCCACATATTTCTCTAGCTTTGTCCATTGATGATCAAGCAGAATTTGTAGTTGAACTAGAAATGAATTGAAATCCACATCAGGAGCAGGAGTTGTACCAATCTGAGTGGTTTTCTTGTAGCTTTTTCTCCTTTGTTTACTTACTCAATCTTCTTTATCTTTAGCTGAGAGGCTTCCTCCCCCTCATAGTCAGATGAGCTGTCAATTATAACTATTGTTGGTGTTTTATCTATATCATTGTTAGGAGGCATATTGGTTGTTTCCCCCTCAACCCTTACATCTTCTTGAGAAAAGGAGAGGTCTTCTATTATGATATCATCCTATTGACCTACAGGGTCAGGAACAGGATCCCGTGGGAGAATGTCCTCCAACTCCCCCTGATTGTCATCTGCTTTATCCAAATGAGTTTCTTTTTCAGTCTCCTTATAGACTGTATTTCCAGTGTCTTCATCTATCATCTTCACATCCTGTGCAGTAGCATCAGCCAGTCCTTCTGCTGTATTCAGGTCAAGGATCACATCCATCACTATTTTGCTAGCAATTTCACTTTCGAAAGTTGGAAGCACATTGAGGTTTTCTTCTTCAATGTGTTCCTTCTTTGGAATTATCTCCCCCTGCATCTGATCCCTAGTTCCAGATGAGGGCCTAGGAGAAATTACTTGTGCTGGAACATCTTGGTCATCTGATCTTGAACTCTCTTTTCCATCAGATTCACTGGAAGAATCTTCTTCCACCACTATAGCCTTCTTCTTTTTCTCTTTCTTCTTTACCACTATATGTGTATCTTTGGATAGAACTCTATCCCACTTGGATAAAATCCTCATATCCATTCTGCGCATGTAGTTGATATTTGTTCCAGTCTTCAGGTTGAGACAATCAGGAATGGCCTGTACCAAGTAGAGGCTTATTATTCTTCCCAGATTGGGCTTATTAAGGCATTATGTAATCTTGTCAAAGACTACTTTGCTCCAGTCAGTCTTGACTTTGAATATTACTCGAGCCATTAGCTAAAACATGTTGGCTAATATCTTGTCATGTCCTCCTATTTTGCACAGCAGCACCTTCCCTATTATTTCTGATAGGAATTTCCCTTGATTGTTCATACCTTTACGGAACAGGGTACTTCCCAGTTTGGTGGTTTGAGCCAATCCACACCATTCTAATGCATATACGGTCTTGGCAGAGTCTAAGTGTTCTTTTTGGTCAATTCTAGGTAAGTGGAATACCTTGCCTAGTCTTCTTGTTGTGATTTTCACTTTTTTTCCATTCACCTTTGACTTAATATTTGTTGAACTTGATTCCAATGATGCTTTTGAGAAGAATTGTGATACTTCTTTTTTCCAGATGTTAGTTGGTTCAGAAAGCAAATACTCTAAGCCATCTTCATCGATTAGGTTTACCACCTCCTTGATTTCATCATCCGCTGACTGGAATCTATTGCGAACAAGATCGTATCCTTCGAAGATGTTATCCTCGTTCTTGGTTGTCATTGAAGGTGAAGGAAAGGAATGACGAGTGTCGACTAATCAAAATTTTAAGCCTCGACACTCATGGATCAATCTCTCTGGATTTCAGGTAAGCATAGACGACAACTTCTTTCACACCCAATTTATAGTAGTTGTCGCAGAAGACGAAAAGGCACGCTGCATTTTGTCTATTTCGAATTTTTTGTTAAAAACCTCGTGTCCACACAAGAATATGTTGCTGTCGAGATGTGTTGACACATCTTGACACAAGGATTATGTCTCTTGACACATAAACCTTAGGGTCTCGAAACCCGTATGTATCGATACCTACTTTTGTGTCTCGACAATTAAAGTTATCCTATGTCGACACACTTTCATGTGTCTCGACACACTACTATCTATAGTGTCGACACACTTTCTGGTGTCTAGACACTTACTAGTCAAATTTTTTATTTTCTTAAGTGTAGATTCTAGACACTTATAAAGTTTACCCTTGAAATCTAAATGAGTAGACTTAATTACTAACCAATCAGTTTTATACTTATCTTATAATGGTTTTACTGAAGATTCAACATTCCAAGTTCAAATTTGAAGAAATTAAATTTCTCTTCTTCCAGTGGCTTAGTAAGAGTATCAGCAATTTGTTTACTTGTTAGAAAAAATTCTAAGCTAATATCTTCATTTTCTACATGTTCTTTGATAAAATAATATCTAATTTCAATATGCTTTGTTCTACTTTGTGACATAGGATTGTTTGCAATAGAAATAACACTAGTAGAATAACAGAATAAAGGAATTTTACTTAGCTGTAAGATGTAATCTTGTAACTGATGCTTAATCCAAAGCAATTATACACAATAACCTCCAGTTGAAATGTACAGAGATTCAGCTATGGATATTTGAAAGATCTTATTTTCAAGGTAGCTAGCAACCTAGAGGGCGTTGGGTGAATAGGTTTGCTTAGTTCTTTTGAAAGTCTTTTAAATCACCTATTTAATTCTTTTAGCTTTCAGCTTAGAGTGATCTAGAGCTTGTCCTTAACACCTACAATTAAGAAAATAAAAGCAAACATAGAAAAGTACACAAGTGTTTTATAGTTGTTCCCCAAAATTATGGGTACATCCACTCTCCTCCCACCTTGCTAACTTCCTGTTAGTTTAGGCACTTCTCCAAACCAATGCTCCAAGGATCTTACACCTCAAATCCCTCACGATCTCTCAGTCTCCTCCAAGACTTACACCTCAGCCACAAAGGCCTACACTCAGTGATACAAGTATCACCAACCTCAGGCACTTAAGCCCTACCACTCAGGCTATAGAGGATAGCCCTACCTAAGAGAAGCTTGCTCCTACAAATCAGAGAGATGCATTCTCCTATAGTTCAGGCAAAACTGCCCTACTAATCAGTGAGTAAAACTCACCTACCTCAGAGAGTAGCACTCTCCTATAGCTCAGGCAAATTTGCCCTAGCTCAGACCCAAAGGTCCTACAGCTCAGATCTAGAAGAATCCTACAAAAAGAAATAGTTTAATTTACTTAGATAAAGAGAAATTTCTCTGTGTGTACAACTTGAGCAGAAAAATTTCTACTCCAACTCTCCTCACAGCAGGGAAAGAATTTGCTAGAGGAACTCAGAAGATAACTTCTGAACATGTTGCTGAAGGCTAAAGATCTTTTGATCTTTAGTCTTCAAGCAGCTCACTGAACCTGCTATTGGATGAAGGTTCTTCCTTCTTCAAAAATGATTCTGAATCTGCTCTAGTAGATGGAGACTTGAACAGCTAACTGAACTTTTCTTGCTGGATAGCTTCAAGCTTTTTACATGCTAAAATGGCGAAGAAGATGAAGACGGCTGCTCTCTTTTTTGAATATTGTATGCCCTAAAAGTTGTATTTGTCTTGGCCCTATCTCTTCCTTTTCTAGTTTGCCGATCAACGACTCTTAGAGATCGGTGGGCCCCAACTGCAGCTTCCAGCTGCGCCTTGCTTTAATGGAAGAAGACGTACAGTAGCTTCACGACAAGTTTTGTCATGTAGTGTAGCTTCCCCGTGTCTAAATTGACCTTAGTTGATTTTATCGATTTTGCTGATGCCAGCACTTATTGACTTAGCCAAAATCGAGCATCAGAGAATAGTTGTTAAGTGAGTAAGCATCACTCAATTCCAAAACACTTAGAAAGATTTATTGTCTCTTGGCGTTGAGTGAGTAACCTTCACTCAACGCCAAACTACTTAGAATAAGAAGTCTAATACTAGGCATTGAGAGATTTAGCTTCACTCAACGCCAACTTGCTTTATCGGCTATCTGCTGCTTGGCATTGAGTGAGTAAGCATCACTCAATGTCAAACCCCTTTGATAAAATTCTGTCTTCACTAGGCATTGACAACGTTGAGTCAGTAACCTCCACTCAACGCTTTTTTCCTTAACCAAATTTCTGCTTCTTCAGCAACTAAAGCGTTGAGAGCATTGAGTGAACATGCCTCACTCAATGCTACAAGCTTTTAACTCACTTCTGCATAAAGGCATCTAGAGCGTTGTGTGAGCACGCCTCACTTAACGTTTTTTGCCTTAGCAAATTTTCTGTGTTTAAAACAACTGGGCTTGGACTGTCTTACTTTGATTAAAGTTCAACGAATGGCGAATTGAGCTCGACAAACTTTGAACTCAGTTCGACGAAATCTCAACTGAGCTCGACGAACTGAGAAACTCAAGATCTGAACTTAGCTCGACGAAATGTGAGCTGAGCTCGACAAACTTTGAACTCAAACTCTAAACTTAGCTCGACTAAAGGTTAGCTGAGCTCGACGAACTCTGAATTTAGTTCGACGAATTCCGAACTTAGTTCAACCAGTTTAACTTAGAGCTTTTTTGCTGAATGACGTTGAGTGTGTCTTCATCACTTAATGCCAAAACACTTAGCCAACTTTCTCTTTAGTAGCATGGCGTTGAGTGAGTTGACTTCACTCAACGCCTGTGGACTTAATTACATTTCAGCTCATTCCAACTTAGGCTATGATAATATAGGCTATACTCAGCGCTATAATTCTTCTTGCGTTGAGTGATGTTCCTTCACTAAATTCCTGTGGACTTAGACAGATTTCTTTCATCCCACACCTTAGGTAAGTGTTTACCTAACTTAGCCACTTAGGCTACCTGACCTATCATAGTCATCTACTGATATGTGTATATCATTGATAAGATTGACTTCACACAAATCCAGTACATTGTGGGAAATGGACCCAACAATCTCCCCCTATTTGAGGAAGTCAAAACTCTTAAGCAAAGTAAATGATATACACAGAACCATGCAGCACAAGGCGTAATAAAAGAAACATAAATAATTGAGAGGTGATCTATAGTTACCACACTTCCCTGCTTATAGAATGGAACATTACTGCATCTGCTTCCCCTGAATTGCTGCTGCCTTGCTTATATGATCATTTGATCATCTTATCCTCTCCACCTTTTTGATTGTAGCAAATAGCTGGTAGGATGCACCTGATCAAATGATCATCTTATCACCTACTCCCCCTCAATTAGGTAGTAGTGAAATGTTGGAATTGTGCTGGATTTGCTCCCCCTCAATTAGAGAATCATCATTTCTTTAAAGGACCATCCTATCTGCATAATGCCAAATAGTTTGCAACCAGATGAGGAACTACTGAAGCTATATGAAGTTTAATATACCCAACTCAAATTTGAATGTGTTAAACTTTGCTTAATCTAGTGGCTTAGTGAAGATGTCAGCCACTTGCTTGTCTGTATGGACAAACTCAAGGGTGATGTCTTCACATTCCACATGCTCCCTAATGAAATGATATCTAATATCTATATGCTTTGTCCTGCTATGGGAGACAGGATTCCTAGTAATAGAGATTGTACTAGTAGAATCACAGAATAAAGGAGTTCTACTTATCTGGAGGTTGTAGTCTTGAAGCTGGTGCTAGATCCACAACAACTGAGCACAACAGCTTCCTGCTGAGATGTAATCTGACTCTACAGTTGATATTACAACCATGTTTTGTTTCTTACTGCTCAAAGATACCAGTCTCCCTCCCAAGAATTGAGTGGTGCCAGATGTTCTCTTCCTGCCCTCTTTTCAGCCAGCAAAATCTTCATCTGAATAACCAGTTAGTTCAAACTCCCCATTCCTAGGGTACTAAAGGCCATGATCTGGAGTGCCCTTATGTTACCTCAAGATTCTCTTAGCTGCAAAGTAGTGAGATTCGTTAGGGCAAACCTAATACCTAGCGCAAACACATGTAGCATACATGATGTCTGGCCTACTTGCAGTCAGATATAGAAGGGAGCCAATTATTCCTCTATACAAAGTTTCATCAATAGATTTCCCTGCTTTATCTTTGCCTACAGGCATACTCGACACCATTGGAGTTCTCATGGTGGAGAAATTCTCCATGCCAAATTTTTTGATTAACTCCCTAGTGAACTTAGACTGGGATATGGACAAGCCATCATCATTCTGTCTTACATGGATGCCCAATAAGAACTTAAGTTCACCCATACTACTCATCTCAAACTTCCCCTGTATAAGTTTAGCAAACTTTTTGCAGAGGTTGTCATAAGTAGATCCAAAGATGATGCCATCTACATATATCTAGACTAGGATGATCTTACCCTTAGATTCCCTTAGGAATGGGGTCTTATCTATTTTACCCTTTGAGAATTTGTTCTCAATTCCAAAACTAGACAATGTCTTATATCATGCTCTAGGGGCTTGCTTTAGCCCATATAGAGCTTTCCTAAGTGTATAAACAAAATCAGGTGAGTTAGGAGCTACAAAACCTAGACAGCTTAATATAGACTTCTTCTTTTAAGTCACCATTTAGGAAAGATGACTTCACATCCATTTGGTATACCTTGAATCCCTTGTGGGCTGCATATGCAAGGAATAAACGGATGGCCACCAATCTTGCTATAGGGGCAAAGGTTTGATCAAAATCAATCCCTTCTTCTTCCAGGTACCCCTTAGCTACTAGTCTGGCCTTGTTCTTTATTATAATGCCATTTTCATCGAAATTGTTTCTATAGATCCACTTGACTCCAATGAAATTATGACCATGAGGTCTGGGAACCAGCTTCTAGACCCTGTACCTCTTGAACTGGTTCAGTTCCTCCTGCATAGCTCCAATCCAATGCTGGTCTATGTTGGCATCTTCAAACTTCTTGGGCTCCACTTGGTATAGAAAGCATGAATACATGGTTGTGTTCTAACTTCTGCTCCTTGTCATTACTCCATGAATTGCCTTACCAATGATCTTGTTTGCTGGATGATCTCTCTTATGTCTAACTGTAGGTGGAAGTCTTCTTTCAGCAATAGGGGCATCTTCTTGTTGATCTTCATCCACTCCCAGTGTGCCAAGTAGATCTTCTAGAGTATCCATATCATCTTGGATGACTGGTGATGCTTCCTTGATGGTCAGCTTGTCTATCATCTGTTCTGTCCCTGTAGTACTATGAGTGGAACTATGCAGTCCATTGTTAATCATGGTAGACTCATCAAAGACTACATGAACTGATTCTTTTATAACTTGGCTTTTAAAGTTGTAGATCCTATAAGCTTTGCTATGATTGATGTACCCAACAAATATTCCATCATAGGATTTGGCAGCAAACTTAGTCATATAGGACTTGCCATTGTGAAGCACAAAGCATTTACTGCTGGAATCCCACCTTTTTAGGGTTGATTTGGGCTAGGTTCACTATTAGGACTCACAAATGACCCACATTGTATAGTATAGGGTCATAAGACTTTATCAGGGTCTAGGTCAAGTCAGCAAACCTAGAGTGATATATTTTCACCTTCTGAAGGCTTAGAGACAGAAGACCTTCAGAGAAAAGCAGTTTTCTAAGAGCAAAAAAGTCGTTCGAAGATTGCTGAACTATGCTCGACTTTCATCGATCGGATATCGACGAACACAATTCTTTCTCTGATCTATGTTCGACGAAATCCTATCTGAGATCGACGAACTCAGACTTCTTCTTTGAGCTGAGTTCGATGAAGTCTTAGCTGATATCGACGAACTCCGATCTCATCCAAGAAGTTCAGCACGACGAAAAGTCTATCTCAGTTTGACGATCTTGGAGCTCAGATTGGGAAGTGAATTTTCTGTTCAGAGATCTTGGACCTTAGCTCGATGAAAAAGAGGTTTTAGTTTGACGAACTTGGATCTCAGATCGACGAACTTTTCCTGAGTTCGACTAACTTCATCCAGGTTTTGTTCGACTATTTTCCATGCAGTTTTCCAGTATTGACTAAGGCAGTCTGATTACAAAATTTATTATTATATGTCAATAATGCTCTGATAATTAATGTTCCATATTCTCTAGAATATAGTCGTTCCAAGGTAGCATTAATTATGGTATTCACATAGTATTTATTTGGCTTATTTACTGGGACAGTTGAGGAAACAAATTAAAGACATTTTTTAGCCGTTCAACTCCCAGTATTTTGGCTGTAAGACCCCCTTTTTTTTCTTTTTCAACCACCGGGGTCTTAGGCCCAGAACCGCCGCTTTGCGGTGACTCCTTCACGTCCTGAAGGGTCATCACCACAAGGCGCCGATTCTGCCGGTCAATTCGATCACAGAAAAGTAGCATAATATAAGAAGTAAGAGCAATGCAGTCCACATTAATAAAATCACATATATATAATAAAGCTCCACGAAGGGAGTGTCCACAGAAAGCATCAGAGTGCAGCATAATGTAAAACTAGAAATAAGGGCATAAGCCCTGTACATCAGAGTCCTCACTACAAGTCTCTCATGCGGAAGCGAAACAGAAACTACTCAAGGTCGAGACTCACGGTCCCGGATGTGTGAACTCCGGAGCTAGACTGCCCCATCTCTAGGCGCACCGATCTCTGGGGCTGCTCCTCCATGCTGGGCTCCACGATCCCCTAAATGATGCGGTTCGAAAACCGTTAGTCATAAAGACTAAGCCCTATCATCCCCTACCCCTTCCCACATGGCTCCTAGGTACCGAGCGGGGAGGAAGAAAGGGAAGGACATGATGGTAGAGATAAATCAAGAAACAGGTGACTATGGACTTAATCTAGCAAGATGTATTCGGTGAGCAGTTAATATGATTGTTATAATAGGTCTAGCAATAAGAAAAGCAAATATATGAATTTAAACCTTCACTTATGCGAGAACACATAAGCAAAAGGGATCTTTTGCAAGGCTCCCATCGTATAGAGTGTCCCATACCACTTATACGTTGGGGTGTCGGTTATCAAACAGCAATGGTTGTTATATATTGAAATTAACCTTTGATTTATAAACTTGCCCACACAAGCTTATAGACCAAGGGGTCATTTTGCAGGTCCTAATGTATAAGCGTCCCATACCACTTATACTTTAGGTGTCAGGGTTAAATGAATCGATTATGCTATGACATGCTAGTGGGTATGATGAAACATGCAAGTGCAACTCACACACCCGACTCTGTGCACACAAACCTTTAGTTCCCCCTTTCGGAGCCGTTACCTCCCAGGATACCTCCGTAGTGGAAGACGGAAGCGGTGGGTTGGGCCTCGCCCACCTCAAAACCAGTAAAAGCACCACTGGTCTGACCTATCGTACGCCTCAACGCTTGGTGCACTAAGCGGACGCCTGCGTACTCTTGCCGGCTGGCGCACCGGACTTCTGTTGGCGAAGTGCTAACCACCTCGCCGAGTCAACGATATCGGTGTCGGTGCAATCGAACTCCCCGATATCATAAAACCCACCAACTTAACTTTTCCTATCTTATGCACATGCAAGTTTAATCGCAAACACACAAAACCGAGCCGAAGCTCCCCGGACCAAACGTCCGTCTCCAACCAACCGAGCCGAAGCTCCCCGGACCATCCCATCCGTCTCCAGAACAACCGAGCCGAAGCTCCCCGGACCATCCCGTCCGTCTCCAAACCGATCGAGCCGAAGCTCTCAACAATCTTCCTCTGCCAACAGTGTTTGTGAAAAGTGCAATCCTAGTTACTAAGTTACTCTTGCTAGTTTATTATTACAGTTTACGTTAGCCCAGGACTGCCCCCGGTATACCCCGTGAAGGGCTCTCAAGGGGCACTAGGAACCAAGACGGCGGCATTACGGCCCGAAGTTCCCTTTCGCAAGGCACTTAATATTATTGGTTTATTTCCCTTAGCCCGATTCCCTTCTCATATTACAATAGACTATCCTAGGGTAATTTTTTTAACCTTCCTTTCTTCGGGAAAGGCGATCTTTCGCCTAACCCGAGCACCTCTTAACTCTAACTATCACCACTACTCACTACTCTTTATATCTTCCTCAGATCATGTCCTATTGCATTTCACAATTTACTAAATGCAGACCGACCTAGGCTACATGTCGAACCGGTTATGAAATGATCCATTACTCATCCAAATGCCCTAAATTATTTACTGGAGACTTACCGTGATATAAATGACCTAAGTCCAGAAAATGGAAATTTTCCTAATTTATTTGGCATATAATTAAATTCCTCGAAAATCCCAAGGACTACCGGTTTGAACATGAACTACCCTAAGTTCTCATGCAAGATGTCCAGCAATTTTATGATAAATACTAGGTTAACTCAGTAGGTTAAATCCTAAGTATCATAATTTTTCTATCATTAGAAGGGCATAAAAACTATTTTAGAAATAATCTCTAACTTCTATTGTTTATGAATCAAGTACAGAAAATATTCTTCAAAAAATTATAAATAATTTATGTCATGCAGATAAAGGCCTAAAATTAGCACAGGCCAAGTTTCACAATTTTCCAGCAAGTATTTTATCCATAATTAATTTTTAAACATAAAAGCCCTTTCTATCATCTTTGAATAAAGTACTAGATTTACTCAACATAAAAATTCTATAAAAATCCAGGGATCAATGTTCTACTGGTCAAGATCTAAATCCAGAATTTTAACTGATTATAATTAATTTAAAGCCTCCAAATAATTGAAACAACAAATCGGGCAATAATCCATTAACACATGAAGTACAACATTTATCAATCATAAAATTCCAGGAAAATTATCATAAGTCTAAAACATCCTAAAACTCCCTCCTCCCGAGTTTCATAATTTTTGGATTAGATTTAGTGCTTAAAATAACTAAATTACATTTCTAACCTAATTCAAACTCTCAACTTCCGAGGTACCCAATTACCTCCAATTCCCTCACTATTTCAACCAGAGGGTTTTCAGCATATCATGCCACTCTCCTCCAAATTTCAAGGGCATACAAGAGCTTTTGCTCCTATGTCCTTCACAAACCTCAAAACCCTTCATTTAGGGTTTGAGCTTGGATCCTAGGGTAAACCAACCCTAAACCACTCCATTTTTCTCCACACAGGTTATAACACCATACTAAGTCAGAGCTCAGAAAATCAGCCTCTGTTGAGGCGATTTGACCTTTCCAAATTCTCAGTGCACTTTTTATTAAAAGGTGTCTCACTAACGTCTAGTTAAGGATAGAAGATTTCTCACCCAAAACTCCTCCAAATCAATTGGAATTTTACACAGACCTAGGTTTTATAGCCAGGGACCACTCACCAAAATTTGGGAGGGTTTGGAGGTCATTTGACCATCTAAATAAATTCCTCTAAGTTTATTAAATTAAAACAAAAACTTTAGGCAAAGTATCTCCAAAAATTCCCATTTTTGGACAGCCTCTCAATATACATATTATAGACCTCCAGCCCAATTTTCAAGTCATTTGGACATGTTATGAACCGTGGGCAACCATTTCAATTTCTGGTTAGCCTAGGTCTTGATCCCACCAAAATGAGTGCTGTGGTCAAACCACTCACCCAAATTGAATAAAATCAATTTTAAATTAAAATAGACCCAGAGGGCTACAACTTTTGTGACTGGTCATTTTTCCTAAATCGGCCTCTAAGTGCCTCGTTTCGCAGCCTCAAAATATGTTCAAATAATCTATGTATTATAATATTAATTCTACTGTTCATCTTCTTCATGAACCCGAACAGACACAGGAAAACATTTTTCCTGTAAGCATTCTGTGATCCGTCGCCGGCCGTTCGGTCACTTCCCTGGCCAGCCAGCCACCACCACCACCTCCGTTGAGGCGATGGCTAGCGGTCGGCGGTGGTTTGGCCGCTGGAGGTGGCGGTTTCCGGCGAACTCAAAATATCCTTTTCATGGTTTTTCCATGAAAACGAGAGATGGGTCCGGCTCCGTTGAGCGCGAACCTCCTTTCTAAGAATCCTAAGATCTACCCATGAAAGTGAAGGAGTAGAGGAGGACCTTGTTCGCGGTTTGAAGGCGAGAAGAGCGACGGGGTGCCATGGCGCGGTGGTGGCGTTGCTGAACTTCTCCTACAGTAAGAACAAGGATCTGATCCGATTACTTGAGCGTGTAACCTTCTCCTCTTGTCCAGGTGGGCTTTTATAAATCAGGAAGTGGGAAGGTGAATGGGTAAAACCATTATGGCCATGAAGGCTCCTCCCTTTAACGTTTCGGTTACGGTGAAGGGATAAGAAACGGTGGAAGCTGAACAGGTGTGTCCAGCTGGCGGTTTTCTATTGGACCACCTTTTCCTCATTTATTATATAATTATAGAAGGAAAACGGCCGGTAGTTACTCCTGGTGTAACTTCCCACACCAGCATTTATTACCACGCGTGTTAGAATAATTTCGGGCCTGAACCGTCGTTTCGGCCAATGTCACGGGCGTGACACATAGGTCGCGGGCGTGACAGGCCCGAATAGCCAATTCTGGGTTCGACGATCATCGAACTGAGATCGACGATCGTCGATGGATGGTCACGGGCGTGACACCTTGGGTCACGGGCGTGACAGGCCCGAACGGCAGATTTTGGGTCGACGATCGTCGAATTGAGATTGACGATCGTCGAAGGCTGGTCACGCCCTAGGTCACGGGCGTGACCTCTAGGTCACGGGCGTGACATGCCCGAACGGCAAATTTCGAGGTCGACGATCGTCGAATTGAGATCGACGATCGTCGAAGGCTGGTCACGTCCTAGGTCACGGGCGTGACATTCATGTCACGGGCGTGACATGCCCGGGCCGCAAGGTCGACGATCGTCTCACGGCGATCGACGATCGTCGATGGGGTCACGCCCATAGTCACGGGCGTGACACCTTGGTCACGGGCGTGACATGCCCAGACAGCACGTTCGACGATCGTCTCGTGGAGATCGACGATCGTCGAAGTAGTCACGCCCAGGTCACGGGCGTGACGGGTCGGTCACGGGCGTGACCAACCCGTGACCCGAAATATTGATCGCTTTACTTCAATTTTATGTGTTTCCTGGGGTTCCGTCACAACTAACCGACTCCTAGGGGTCTAGCCGGAAATGGGATGTTACAAATCCCAATAAACAAAACAAAAATTTCGTCCCCGAAATTGAGGTTGAGCCTACGGGGATTTCTATCGGAATAACTTAAACTTGTAACATCCCATACGATCTTTCTATTGGGTTCAGGCGACTGTTCGTTTGATAACTAAGACAATCTCCCCAATAAACAAAAGATTAGCCCACGTTTGATAACTAAGACAATCTCCCCAATAAACAAAAGATTAGCCCCTACCTTTCTGATTAAGTGTGCATGCCTAGGTCCTGGATTTTCCGTACCTAGTCTCAACATTCCAAAACAAGAAGGCAATCTATAGTGTACCGAGAGGTGGTGAGATGTACCTGACTGAACAACTCTGGGTATCTTTGCCTCATCAGATCCTGCGGTTCCCAGGTGTGCTCCTCCTGACCGTGATTTCTCCACAGAACCTTGACTAGGGGGATCTTCTTGCGGCGCAAGATCCGCACTCCTTTGTCGTCGATCTGAACCGGCTCCAAGTGAACCGATCGGTCTGAAGCTACCGGCCCTTCGGTGGTCAAAATCCGCTGCTCCGGGCGTAGTAGAGCCCTTCTCAGCGAAGAGATGTGGAAGACGTCGTGTAGAGCTGCCAGCTCTGGTGGCAGCTCTAGCCTGTAGGCTAGGGGTCTGATCCGCTCCAAGATCCGGTAAGGGCCCATATACCTAGGGCTGAGTTTCTTCCTCCGACCGCGCACCCGTGAGACTCCGTGCATGGGCCGGATCTTCAAGAACACTCGATCCCCTACCCGAAACTCCACCTGACGATGCCGGGCATCATAGTATTTAGCCTGTCTGCTCTGCGCCTCCAACATCCTATCTCTGATCAGTCTCACCTGAGCCTCGGTGTCTTCAATGAAATCCGATCCCAGCAGCTTCGGATCCTCGTCCTGAACCCAAGAAAGCGGGGTCCTACATTTTCTTCCATACAAGGCTTCATAAGGTGCCATCCTGATGCTGGACTGGTAGCTGTTATTATAGGAGAACTCGACCAATGGTAACATCTTCTCCCACGGCTCCCCTCGATCCAGTATACACAATCGTAGTAGATCCTCCAAGGTCAGGTTGGTGCGCTCGGTCTGCCCGTCCGTCTGAGAGTGGAAGGCCGTGCTAAAAGTCAACCGGGTGCCCAAATATGCCTGCACTGACCGCCACTCCCTGGATGTAAACCGTCCATCGCGGTCCGACACTATCGTCCGGGGCACGCCATGATATCGGACATACTGCTCCACAAACTTCCGTACCAGCACTCCCACCGAGTCATCCTTCCTATTCGGTACAAAGCGGGCCACCTTCATCAACCGATCGACAATCACCCAAATCGAGTCGTTCCCCGTCCGAGACCGGGGAAGACCATGTATAAAATCCATCGCTATATCGTCAAACTTCCACTCCGGTACCGGGAGTGGCTGCAATAGTCCTGCGGGGTTCCTGCATTCTGCCTTCACCAACTGACACGCCTCACAATGGGTCACGAAGTACGTAATGTCCTTCTTCATGCCCGGCCAAAACATCGTCCTCTTCAAATCAGCGGTCATCTTTGTGATCCCCGGGTGCACCGAGTACCGGCTGCAATGCGCCTCCATCATAATATCCTCTCGGATCTGGCCTCCTGCGGGTATATATACTCTGCCTCTGAAGTGGAGCAAACCATCTCTCAGGGAATAATCTCCTGTCGAACCTTCCTCTAAAGCTCGGAACATCGGCTCCGCCCACGCATCTGTCCTCTGTCCGTCCCGAATGCGATCCCGAATATCGTCAATGGCCACTATCGATGCCAGATACTCCCTATACAGATCTGGGTCATCCTCGGACACTAGGGATATCTGCATATCTCTGAATGACTGGACTAGCTCCATGGACATAACCTGGGGCCCAGCTTCGGAAGTGGCAGCTCTCCGGCTCAACGCATCGGCCACCACGTTTGCCTTCCCTGGATGGTAGTGCATCTCATACTGATAATCTGCTAAGAACTCCACCCAACGCCTCTGCCTGATATTCAGCTCCTTCTGCGTGTCCACGTATTTCAGGTTCTTGTGATCGGAGAAGATATCGCAGTGGACTCCATAAAGATAATGGCGCCAGACCTTCAGAGCAAAAACGACCGCTCCCATCTCGAGGTCGTGCACCGGGTAGTTCCTCTCATGGGTCTTCAGCTGGCGGGAGGCATATGCTATGACATGTCCATTCTGCATCAGCACCGCTCCCATCCCTTGGTATGATGCATCGGTATACACCCTGAATCCTTCCTTTCCGGATGGGAGGGCCAGAATAGGGGCCGAGATGAGTCGGTCCTTCAGCTCCTGGAAAGCCGCCTGGCACTGCGGGGTCCAAACAAAAGGTGCCTCCTTCTTTGTCAAAGATGTGAGGGGGAGGGCAATCCGAGAGAACCCATCCACGAACTTCCGGTAGT
The DNA here is from genome assembly GCA_039513925.1 of Platanthera zijinensis. NCBI lineage: Eukaryota > Viridiplantae > Streptophyta > Magnoliopsida > Asparagales > Orchidaceae > Platanthera > Platanthera zijinensis. Next base: position 211,986,799 of record CM077079.1, read on the forward strand.
AACCGGCAAGTCCCAAGAAACTGCGTACATCGGTGGCTGTCCTCAGCTGCGGCCAATCGCGAACTGCCCGAATCTTTGCTGGATCTACTGCTAACCCGGCTCCGCTGATGATGTGGACTAGGAAGGCCACCTCCTTCAACCAGAACTGACACTTGCTGAATTTTGCATAAAGGCGATGCTCCCGCAACCTCTCTAAGGTCAGTGCCAGATGCCGAGTGTGCTCCTCCTCCGTCCTAGAGTAGATTAGGATGTCGTCTATGAATACTATGACGAACACATCCAAGTAGGCCTCGAAAACCCGGTTCATGAGACTCATGAACGCCGACGGAGCATTCGTGAGCCCAAAGGGCATCACGGTGAACTCATACAGGCCATATCTGCTACTAAAGGCCGTCTTCGGGATATCCTCCTCCTGGATCCGCAGCTGGTAGTATCCTGATCTCAAGTCCAGCTTTGAGAAATAATGGGCCCCCTCCAGCTGGTCGAATAATTCGTCTATCCGTGGGAGCGGATAGGTATTCCGGACGGTCAGCCTGTTTAGTGCTCGATAATCGATGCATAGGCGGAGTGTCCCATCCTTCTTCTTCACGAACAGGACCGGTGCTCCCCATGGCGAGGAACTTGGTCTAACAAAACCTGCCTCAACCAATTCCTGCAACTGAGTCCGAAACTCTGCCAACTCCTTCGGGGCCATCCGATAAGGGGCCCTAGACGCCGGCTTGGCTCCCGGCACAAGCTATATCTGAAAATCCTGCTCTCGGTGTGGAGGTAGTCCTGGCAGTTTCTCCGGAAAGATGTCAGCGAAATCTCGCACCACCGGGATATCTGTCACCGACTCCTTAACCTCCGCCATCTCAAATAGAATCTGATAGACCTCCTCTCCCTGCAGATGGGCCTTAACGGCCTGTACCGAAGATAAGAGTATACGAGAGACAGGTCTTATACCTTCGATGGTAATGAAAGAATCCCTGTGTCTCACGGTGATCCTCTTTGCCTGGCAGTCAATCTGGGCATAGTTCTAGTGCAGCCATACCATGCCCAGGATCAGGTCGTAGTCCGTTAGCTTCAAAATCGTCGCTGGAGCCTCGAACGCTTTTCCACCAATTTCTGCCTCCATATTGCAGTGATCCGTGGTAAGGAGCTCAGATCCATCTGGTAGTCGCACCCTCATCCTCGAGCCTGTGAACTGCTCCACACCTTCCAGTCCTTCCACGAACGACTCTGACACAAAGGAGTGAGTAGCTCCAGTATCGAACAGCGTGCGGGCAGGCTTGCCGCTGATGAACACTATACCTGGGTGATTAAATATCTTAGGGTTCTATAAAGAATTTTCTTTCCTTGTTAATCTATCTAGTGCGGTTCTGAGTTTTAACAACTTAAAGGGAGATTCTATGAAAATAAAGAAACATTGCAGCGTACCTGCGATGACCTGCTCCGGATTTCGAGACTGCGCAAGGTCCAAAGCATATACCTGCTCTCTTTCCTGTCTACGATCTCCCCACTGGTATCCACGACCACGGTCGCGTCCTCGGCCTCCGTAATGCTGAGCTGGTGGGCCGCCCTGATGTGCTGGAGGTGGTGCCCCCCTCATGGGGCAGTTCCTCCGAATGTGCCCAATCTGATGACAATGAAAACACTCTGGTGGGGGATATGCCATTCCCCCGGGTCTCGGCATCTCCTGCATCCGAAGAGGGGGAGGGGCTAATACCACCTATTCCCTCGGCTCCGGCCTCACGTCCTGACGAGGCTGGTCCTCTGTCCTCCTCCCCTCTGGTACAGCACCCCGCCGCTGGTCATTCCTACCTCTCCGTCCCTGATCCTCTGCTGGCCGCTTCCGGCCCCGGGTGGTGTGCCAGTCAGCCTCAATCCTTTTGGCCATCTCCAAGATCCGGGAGATGGGCCCGTCAGATACAAACAACAGAGCCTCCCTCAAGTCCTCCCGCAGGCCCTTATAGAACCTCCTGATATACCCTGCCTCGTCCAGCTGGTAGGAATCTGCGTATCGAGCCAGATGGTCAAATTCTCGATGGTACTCCACCACGGTCCGGGTACCCTGCTTAAGCTGTAAGAACCGCTCCTCCAAATCATCCCTAGCCAACTGCGGAACGAAATGCTCCAGCAGTGCGGCCCTGAACTCCTCCCAAGTAACCTCCGCAACCTCCCTATCAGAAAATGTCGTGTCCATCCGCGTCTTCCACCACCTCTTTGCATGGGACTCCAGGCAGGAGACAACCAGAGCCACCCTCTCCTCCCATGGACACCGAATCCCGGTCAGCATCTCGTACATGATATCTAGCCACTCTTCCGTCCGAACAGCCGACTCTGTCCCCAAATAGGACGGGGGAGCCAGTCCTCGGAAGATGCTTAGCCAGTTGGCCCCCGGATTTGGCTGCGGGGACGGAACCTGCTGGGCCCTGAAGGCCTCCAGAATGGCAGTCAGGGTCTGTCCCATGTCTGACTGGAGGAAAGGAGTGGGGGCCGGTGGGGGTGGTGCAATATCCTGAGCCTGCTGAACTCCACCTTGTGGCGTAGTCCGTGCTGGAGGCTGCGTGACAAAAACACACGCTGAGAAAACGCTCAAATATTACATAAAGGTGGACAATTTATATGTGATCCCCATATGGGCACACCACTGCTTCCGCTGCTTAGTTTGTCCCCAAACTAAACTCGAGCGGGGGGTGACCTAGGGTTTGTGGACTGCTACTTCCGTCTGATCGATGTTTCCTCTGATACCACTTATAAGACCCCCTTTTTTTTCTTTTTCAACCACCGGGGTCTTAGGCCCAGAACCGCCGCTTTGCGGTGACTCCTTCACGTCCTGAAGGGTCATCACCACAAGGCGCCGATTCTGCCGGCCAATTCGATCACAGAAAAGTAGCATAATATAAGAAGTAAGAGCAATGCAGTCCACATTAATAAAATCACATATATATAATAAAGCTCCACGAAGGGAGTGTCCACAGAAAGCATCAGAGTGCAGCATAATGTAAAACTAGAAATAAGGGCATAAGCCCTGTACATCAGAGTCCTCACTACAAGTCTCTCATACGGAAGCGAAATAGAAACTACTCAAGGTCGAGACTCACGGTCCCGGTTGTGTGAACTCCGGAGCTAGACTGCCCCATCTCTAGGCGCACCGATCTCTGGGGCTGCTCCTCCATGCTGGGCTCCACGATCCCCTAAATGATGCGGTTCAAAAACCGTTAGTCATAAAGACTAAGCCCTATCATCCCCTACCCCTTCCCCCATGGCTCCTAGGTACCGAGCGGGGAGGAAGAAAGGGAAGGACATGATGGTAGAGATAAATCAAGAAACAGGTGACTATGGACTTAATCTAGCAAAATGTATTCGGTGAGCAGTTAATATGATTGTTATAATAGGTCTAGCAATAAGAAAAGCAAATATATGAATTTAAACCTTCACTTATGCGAGAACACATAAGCAAAAGGGATCTTTTGCAAGGCTCCCATCGTATAGAGTGTCCCATACCACTTATACGTTGGGGTGTCGGTTATCAAACAGCAATGGTTGGTATATATTGAAATTAACCTTTGATTTATAAACTTGCCCACACAAGCTTATAGACCAAGGGGTCGTTTTGCAGGTCCTAATGTATAAGCGTCCCATACCACTTATACTTTAGGTGTCAGGGTTAAATGAATCGATTATGCTATGACATGCTAGTGGGTATGATGAAACATGCAAGCGCAACTCACACACCCGACTCTGTGCACACAGACCTTTAGTTCCCCCTTTTGGAGCCGTTACCTCCCAGGATACCTCCGTAGTGGCAGACGGAAGCGGTGGGTTGGGCCTCGCCCACCTCAAAACCAGTAAAAGCACCACTGGTCTGACCTATCGTACGCCTCAACGCTTGGTGCACTAAGCGGACGCCTGCGTACTCTTGCCGGCTGGCGCACCGGACTTCTGTTGGCGAAGTGCTAACCACCTCGCCGAGTCAACGATATCGGTGTCGGTGCAATCGAACTCCCCGATATCGTAAAACCCACCAACTTAACTTTTCCTATCTTATGCACATGCAAGTTTAATCGCAAACACACAAAACCGAGCCGAAGCTCCCCGGACCAAACGTCCGTCTCCAACCAACCGAGCCGAAGCTCCCCGGACCATCCCGTCCGTCTCCAGAACAACCGAGCCGAAGCTCCCCGGACCATCCCGTCCGTCTCCAAACCGATCGAGCCGAAGCTCTCAACAATCTTCCTGTGCCAACAGTGTTTGTGAAAAGTGCAATCCTAGTTACTAAGTTACTCTTGCTAGTTTATTATTACAGTTTACGTTAGCCCAGGACTTCCCCCGGTATACCCCGTGAAGGGCTCTCAAGGGGCACTAGGAACCAAGACGGCGGCATTACGGCCCGAAGTTCCCTTTCGCAAGGCACTTAATATTATTGGTTTATTTCCCTTAGCCCGATTCCCTTCTCATATTACAATAGACTATCCTAGGGTAATTTTTTTAACCTTCCTTTCTTCGGGAAAGGCGATCTTTCGCCTAACCCGAGCACCTCTTAACTCTAACTATCACCACTACTCACTACTCTTTATATCTTCCTCAGATCATGTCCTATTGCATTTCACAATTTACTAAATGCAGACCGACCTAGGCTACATGTCGAACCGGTTATGAAATGATCCATTACTCATCCAAATGCCCTAAATTATTTACTGGAGACTTACCGTGATATAAATGACCTAAGTCCAGAAAATGGAAATTTTCCTAATTTATTTGGCATATAATTAAATTCCTCGAAAATCCCAAGGACTACCGGTTTGAACATGAACTACCCTAAGTTCTCATGAAAGATGCCCAGCAATTTTATGATAAATACTAGGTTATCTCAATAGGTTAAATTCTAAGTATCATAATTTTTCTATCATTAGAAGGGCATGAAAACTATTTTAGAAATAATCTCTAACTTCTGTTGTTTATGAATCAAGTACAGAAAATATTCTTCCAAAAATTATAAATAATTTATGTCATGCAGATAAAGGCCTAAAATTAGCACAGGCCAAGTTTCACAATTTTCCAGCAAGTATTTTATCCATAATTAATTTTTAAACATAAAAGCCCTTTCTATCATCTATGAATAAAGTACTAGATTTACTCGACATAAAAATTCTATAAAAATCCAGGGATCAATGTTCTACTGGTCAAGATCTAAATCCAGAATTTTAACTGATTATAATTAATTTAAAGCCTCCAAATAATTGAAACAACAAATCGGGCAATAATCCATTAACACATGAAGTACAACATTTATCAATCATAAAATTCCAGAAAAATTATCATAAGTCTAAAACATCCTAAAACTCCCTCCTCCCGAGTTTCATAATTTTTGGATTAGATTTAGTGCTTAAAATAACTAAATTACATTTCTAACCTAATTCAAACTCTCAACTTCCGAGGTACCCAATTACCTCCAATTCCCTCACTAATACAACCAGAGGGTTTTCAGCATATCATGCCACTCTCCTCCAAATTTCAAGAGCATACAAGAGCTTTTGCTCCTATGTCCTTCACAAACCTCAAAACCCTTCATTTAGGGTTTGAGCTTGGCTCCTAGGGTAAACCAACCCTAAACCACTCCATTTTTCTCCACACAGGTTATAACACCATACTAAGTCAGAGCTCAGAAAATCAGCCTCTGTTGAGGCAATTTGACCTTTCCAAATTCTCAGTGCACTTTTTATTAAAAGGTGTCTCACTAACGCCTAGTTAAGGGTAGAAGATTTCTCACCCAAAACTCCTCCAAATCAATTGGAATTTTACACAGACCTAGGTTTTATAGCCAGGGACCACTCACCAAAATTTGGGAGGGTTTGGAGGTCATTTGACCATCTAAATAAATTCCTCTAAGTTTATTAAATTAAAACAAAAACTTTAGGCAAAGTATCTCCAAAAATTCCCATTTTTGGACAGCCTCTCAATATACATATTATAGACCTCCAGCCTAATTTTCAAGTCATTTGGACATGTTATGAACCGTGGGCAACCATTTCAATTTCTGGTTAGCCTAGTTCTTGATCCCACCAAAATGAGTGCTGTGGTCAAACCACTCACCCAAATTGAATAAAATCAATTTTAAATTAAAGTAGACCCAGAGGGCTACAACTTTTGTGACTGGTCATTTTTCCTAAATCGGCCTCTAAGTGCCTCGTTTCGCAGCCTCAAAATATGTTCAAATAATCTATGTATTATAATATTAATTCTACTGTTCATCTTCTTCATGAACCCGAACAGACACAGGAAAACATTTTTCCTGTAAGCATTCTGTGATCCGTCGCCGGCCGTTTGGTCACTTCCCTGGCCAGCCAGCCACCACCACCACCTCCATTGAGGCGATGGCTAGCGGTCGGCGGTGGTTTGGCCGCCGGAGGTGGCGGTTTCCGGCGAACTCAAAATATCCTTTTCATGGTTTTTCCATGAAAACGAGAGATGGGTCCGGCTCCGTTGAGCGCGAACCTCCTTTCTAAGAATCCTAAGATCTACCCATGAAAGTGAAGGAGTAGAGGAGGACCTTGTTTGCGGTTTGAAGGCGAGAAGAGCGACGGGGTGCCATGGCGCGGTGGTGGCGTTGCTGAACTTCTCCTACAGTAAGAACAAGGATCTGATCCGATTACTTGAGCGTGTAACCTTCTCCTCTTGTCCAGGTGGGCTTTTATAAATCAGGAAGTGGGAAGGTGAATGGGTAAAACCATTATGGCCATGAAGGCTCCTCCCTTTAACGTTTCGGTTACGGTGAAGGGATAAGAAACGGTGGAAGCTGAACAGGTGTGTCCAGCTGGCGGTTTTCTATTGGACCACCTTTTCCTCATTTATTATATAATTATAGAAGGAAAACGGCCGGTAGTTACTCCTGGTGTAACTTCCCACACCAGCATTTATTACCACGCGTGTTAGAATAATTTCGGGCCTGAACCGTCGTTTCGGCCAATGTCACGGGCGTGACACATAGGTCACGGGCGTGACAGGCCCGAATAGCCAATTCTGGGTTCGACGATCGTCGAACTGAGATCGACGATCGTCGATGGATTGTCACGGGCGTGACACCTTGGGTCACGGGCGTGACAGGCCCGAACGGCAGATTTTGGGTCGACGATCGTCGAATTGAGATCGACGATCGTCGAAGGCTGGTCACGCCCTAGGTCACGGGCGTGACCTCTAGGTCACGGGCGTGACATGCCCGAACGGCAAATTTCGAGGTCGACGATCGTCGAATTGAGATCGACGATCGTCGAAGGCTGGTCACGCCCTAGGTCACGGGCGTGACACTCATGTCACGGGCGTGACATGCTCGGGCCGCAAGGTCGACGATCGTCTCACGACAATCGACGATCGTCGATGGGGTCACGCCCATAGTCACAGGCGTGACACCTTGGTCACGGGCGTGACATGCCCAGACAGCACGTTCGACGATCGTCTCGTGGAGATCGACGATCGTCGAAGTAGTCACGCCCAGGTCACGGGCGTGACGGGTCGGTCACGGGCGTGACCAACCCGTGACCCAAAATATTGATCGCTTTATTTCAATTTTATGTGTTTCCTGGGGTTCCGTCACAACTAACCGACTCCTAGGGGTCTAGCCGAAAATGGGATGTTACATTGGCAGTCAATCAAGGATAGGATTTAAAATTCAAAGGTTGATTTCTGCAAGGAATATAAAAGACATTTTTCAGAAGATTGCAGCTACAGAATATACAGAAGCTAATGAATTATGAATATAGAAAACTGAAAGAAGAACACAACTCTTATACATTTTAGTCTTCTTCAGTTTTGCTTCACGACTTTCAAGAGACAACTAATCTTCATCAGTATAAAAGTTTCCTGAAGATCTTCTTCAATCTGAAGGCCTACACCCTAAGAAAAGCTCTCATTCTCCTAAACTCTTCTACATCTAAGGGGGGGCTTTGACAAGAAAAACATCCACTAGTCTTCTCAAAGCTTTGAGAAAGAGAAGACAACATCATTTTCTTTTTAACTTTACTGTACAAAGGGTTTTTAACTCACTTCAAAAGTTATCTTTTGGTTGTCAAGTCTCCTAATCAAAATACTTGGTTTGGTTTTTGGGCACCTGATCAAAAGTACAAAGGGTTGCTAGATCTCCCTTGAAATAGATCTTGTGGTGACAGGGAACCTGAGCAAAAACCTGTGGTGGAAGGGCACCTGATCAAAAATCTGTAGTGGATTCCTACCAGGGTGGTAAAAGAGTGGATGTACCAAAGTTTAGGGGAACCACTATAAAATCTTTGTGTCATCTGGGTTGCTCTATTCTTTTATTTATTGTGATGTGATTGTCTTTGTTTTTATTTCTCTCTATACATATAGATATCACTTATTTTAATTCCGCTATAAAAACAAATCAAAGTTTTTAAAATACTCTATTCACCCCCCTCTAGAGTTAAGAAAGATATATCCCTCACTTTCAATTGGTAAGGTTGTTTGGTTTCACAGGCTAACACCTGAACCAAAAGATCATTGGTAGATCTCATTTACTCTATTATCTTTCTAAATCGTGGCACAGGATAAAGAATATTCAAGTACAAGACCTCCAGTCTGTAACCTTAACATGTTTGCACTTTGGAAGGCAAGGATTAAGTTATATATGAATTCAATTGATGAATATATGTACAATTCTATTTTGACAGGTCCCCCACTTCAAGTGACTACTACTTCAGATACAACTGCAGTTCCACCACCTGAGTGGACTGATGAACAAAAAAGGCAAAGGTTGCTGATGCCAAAGCAATGAACATTCTGGCACAAATAATGTCAGGTGACATTTTCCAAAAGGTTGCTGAGTGTACATCAGCAAAAACCATTTGGGATTCCCTTAACCAAATGGTAGGAGGATCAGTTGATGAAAGAAAAGATAGAAGATCTCATCTCATTTCCCAATATGAGAACTTTAAGAAAGAAGAGTTAGAGTCAGTTGCTGATATGTATAACAGACTCAACTTGATCATCAATGTGATAAAGAACATGGACAAGAACATATCACTGACTGAGATCAATGATAAGATCCTTATGTGCTTCCCTAGCACATGGGACTCTAGGATCTGGACAAGAAGGTCAATAAGAAATGAAGACAAACCAAGGTATGATAAGACTCCTACTAAGGAAATTGTTTGTTATGGTTGCTAGAATCCTGAACACATTCTACCTGGGTGTCCAAAGAAGAAGAAAAAGGATAAAAGGAAGGACAATGATTCTAATAAGCACTACAACAAGCCTTCTTCCAGCAATCATAAGAAGAAGGAAAAAACCTTTGTTGCTGAGACTTGGAGTGGGTCTGAAGAAGTGTCTTGATCTTCCAGTTCTAGTGAAGATGAAGAAGAGGCCAAAGCCAGAGAGATTTGTTTGATGGCTATCAATGCATCAAGCAATCCATCAGAAGCTGAAGAATCAGAAGCTGAGGATTCTGAGTAAGAAGAGGATCAGGTAATATCCTCCTTTGATTTTACTTCAGAACATTTTAAAAATGAATTTAAGTTACTATGCAATGACTTAATTAAATCTGAGAAGGAAATCAAACTTCTCAGAGACAAATTAATTGAATATGATAATTTGATTTCTAAAAACATAAATTAAAAGATTAACTAGATATAGCTTCTGAACAAATCATTTCTTTAAAAACTAAACTAAATGAGGCTAAGCAATTTGAAGAATCCCTGAATGGGAGAAGCATCAAATTGATGGAAATCACAAGCACTGTCAATGCCAAGCTTAATTGCAAACTGGGCTTAGGTACTTCATCAAGCCAACCTCATCTTCTAAAGAAAAATAGTCTTTCAACCCCTGTTAAATATATATCTGAAAAAGGAAAAGAAAAATTAGATGAAAATAACCAACAAATTGAAGTATTTCAGAAACCTAAAGAAAAGAGAAAGAAAAAGAAAAACTTTAATAAAAATAATGTTCAACAGTTTTCGTCCAACCCAGATCGACGAAATGTATAATGTTCGTTGAACTCAGATCGATGAACTATGAATGCAGATTTTTCATATTATTATTCTTCGAACTGCAACCGACAAAATCAATATGGATCGTCGAACCGTGATCGACGAAATTGGGACACATAAAATGAATACTTTAATTCTCTTAGCGGAGTTTGACGAACTCATCCTTATTCGTCGAATATAGATCGACGAACTTTATAGAATTCGTCGAACCTAGTTAATTATAACAAAAAATTAAATTATTTGAGAAACTTTAATCAACCAAGAGACTTTTTTAACCCCTTTACCCAGTGGATAATTCCACCTAGGAGATTTCATCCACTAGGATATAAGAGTCAATAAGAATTTTCTTATATTTCTAGTTTTAAATTTGAAAAGAATCATGGACCCAATGTTACCTCGGTCAAGAACACCTGATCTATTTTTTATGCAGGTGAAGAACTATCCTACCACAGAGGAACATTGGTACTTGGATAGTGGGTGTTCAAAGCATATGACAGGAAGCAAGGAAAACTTAACTAACTACAATTCAAAGCTTGGACCAAAGGTGATCTTTGGAGACTCCAACTATGGAAAAACAGAAGGCCATGAGAATGTCAAAGTTGGAGCTGTCACCTTCAGGAAGGTAGCCTATGTGAGTGGTCTAAAACATAACTTGATATCCATAAGCCAGTTATGTGATGAAGGTTATCAGGTATCTTTTAACCAATCTTCCTGTATTATTACTTCAATAGATAATAAAACTATTTTAACAGTACTTAGAAAAGGAAATATTTATGTGGTTAATTTCAAGTCAGCTAGTTCATAAATTTGTTTGTTCAATCAGATTAGTAATAATAATGATTTATGGTATAAAAGACTAGGACTTGTTAGCCTTAGAAATATTGCTAAATTATCAAGGGACAACCTTGTTAGAGGATTACCTTCTAGCCCCTATAAGAAGGATGGCCTCTGCAGGGCTTGTAAATTAGGCATGCAAACTAAAAAATAGTTTAAAATTAATTAATAGGAGTGATTCACCAAGAATCTTGTATTTGCTACATATAGATCTTTTTGGACCCATTTTGGTACAAAGTCTGGGAGGGAAATCTTACACTTTAGTTATTGTTGATGACTTCTCTAGATTCACTTGGGTGTTCTTTCTGAGAAACAAGTAAGATAACTTTAAAGTTTTTATAGATTTTCTTAGGAGCATAAAGATTGAGTACTCTACTCAAGTTGCATTTATTAGAAGTGATCATGGCACTGAGTTTTAATTTCTTCCTATGAAAGAATTCTTTGAGAAGGAAGGTATCAAGCATTGCTTATCTACTCCTAGAACTCTTTAACAAAATGGGGTAGCATAAAGGAAAAATAGAACCCTTATTGAATCTAAAGGGACATTGCTTGTAGATGCTTACATGCCCATATCCTTTTGGGAAGAGGGTGTGTTGGATCCCTAGTTGGATTTGGGCTAGGTTCACTAACTTAGGTTGAGTGTGACCCAACATTGTATAGCTAGGGTCATAAGTAGTAGTCCTAGAGTTTAGGCTAAGTCCTAGTTAGTGCTACCTCCTTGGACAAGCCAGAAGTGAACTTTAAAGAATCAGCTTTAGCATCTTTCAGAAGACAGTGATCAGTTCGAAATTCTTCGAACTCAGCTCGACGAACTCAGAGTTAATTCTCTGAGCTGAGCTCGACGTTCTCAGAGCTCAAGTCGACACTTAGTTTTCTTCTGTCAGTTTCTTAGCTCGACGATCTCAGAGTGCATATTTGGAAAGTTATTCTCAGTTAGCAGATCACAGAGCTCAGGTCAACGAACTTGAATTTCCTGGTCGATGATCTTTGATCTCAGGTCGATGAATTTTGTTTTGCGTTCGAAGTTTTCTGTGTAGTTCGAGAATGAGTCCTTTCCTCTTCTGTTCCTTATTAGCAGTATTATTCTGTGCATTTAATGCAAATATTCTTCTGAATATTTCCGTTATTTGGCTGCATTAAATGTGGTATTCTTCAAAATAAATATTTGCTTATTCTATCAACAATAGTTGGGAAACTCATTAATGCTTTTATTCCAGCCGTTTTCTATTCCCCCCAGCAGCCAACATTTATGGAAATAATTCAAAAATTCAAAGAGAATTTTTCAGCAGTGGAATAAAAGTAATTCTCTCCTCTTCGAGAAACACAACAGACAAGTATGATAGTCAGAGATACAAAAAAGAGAAATCGAGAAGCATTGCACAGGAAATACTGAACAAGCACTCGACGCTCTCAACGCTTGTTCATTCTCTGCCAACATTGTAGTTTGAAGAAGAACAAATCATCAAGATCAAGAGTCTTCTTCAACTTCTATTCCAGAAATACTCAGAGACATTCTATTCAACATTTGTTACTGGATTTCCTGGATCTTTGCAGATCAAGCTAAAGACCTACTCACCCTTTAACAAAGCTCTTTTCTTCCTAAAGCATTCTACTTCTCAGGGGGAGCTTTGATATCACAAGAATCCACATTGTCTTCTCAGTTGTATTTTAGAAAAGAGAAGACTTCCATCAAAATCTTCCATCCCATTATACAGGGTTATAGCTCCCTTCAAAAGTTAGTTTGGTTCACAAGTCTCCCTCCAAAAGACTTGAAGTTGGTTTTGGGCACCGGATCAAAAGCCTGAAGGGTTTCATGATCTATCTGAATCAGATCTTGTGGTGGCAGTCACCTGATCAAAAATTGGTAGTGTATTCCTACCAAGGGTGGTAGAAGAGTGGATGTACCCAGGTTTAGGGGAACCACTATAAACTTCTGATGTCGTCTGGTTTCTCTTTTTCATTTGTTTTTGCTGTACTTGTGATTGCTAAATTGTTTTCTTAGTTTTATTATTCCTTAAGTAATATATGGTATCACTGTATTTACTCTGATATAATCGAGAAAAAGAGCCAGAGTTTTAATACTCTATTCACCCCCTAGAGTAATCCGATCTAACACCCTCCTTTCAATTGGTATCAGAGGTTGTGGTTGTTTGGTTGTACAAGTTAACACTTAAACCAAGTTCCAGTTATATCAAATTTTCCTCTTCCCAACTATTCTCTATCATAATGGCACAAAACAAGGATTATGCAAGCACCAGACCTCCAGTATGCAACCTAAATAAGTTTTCCATCTAGAAGGCAAGAATTAAGTTGTATATGAATTCTATTGATGATGATATATTTAATTCTATCTTGACAGGTCCTCCTACTACAACAACTACTTCAACTTCTACTTCAAGAACTCATGTTGTTCCACCACCTGAGTGGATAGATGCCCAGAAGAAAGCCAAGATTGCAGATCCAAGTTCCATGAATATTTTACCTCTGACTATGTCTGATGACATTTTTCAGAAATTTGCTGAGTGCACTTCAGCCAAAGCCATATGGGATTCCCTAAACCAGATGGTGGCTGGATCTGGTGATGAGAGAAAGGATATAATATCTAATCTCAACTCCCAGTATGAGAACTTTAAAAAGGAAGAAGTTGAGTCAGTCAGTGACAAGTATAATAGGCTAAGCTCAATCATCAATGAGCTAAGGACCTTAAAAAGGAGATTACCCTGACTGAAGTGAATGACAAGATCCTTATATGCTTCCCTAGCACATGGGATTCAAGGATCTGGCCTATCAAAGAAGCCAGAAGCATGACTGAGATATCAACTGAGTCTCTCCTTGGAAAGCTCAAATCATATGAGCAACTGATGAAGACCAGAGAAGCAATAGCTGAAATAAAGACTCCAACACCTACCAGGAAGGAGCATAGCATTGCTTTCAAGGCTACTGAGGACATTAAAGGGACTCCAGTCAATGAAGAACTGATGAGTCTATTTGCCAAAAGATTTTTCAAAATGGCAAAGAAGGACTTCAGAAGGAAGTCATCTAGACAAGATGACAAACCAAGGTATGACAAAACACCATCTAAATAAGTTGTCTGTTTTGGTTATAGGAAGCCAAGACACTACATCTCTGAGTGTGCAGACACTCAGAAGAAAGATAGGAGAAGAGAAAAAGAGTTAAGAAGAAATCATCACAGCAAACCCTCCTCAAGAAAGTACAAGAGGAAGGAAAAGGGTTTTGTTGCTGAAACCTGGAGTGATGCAGAAGAAGAGTCATCCTCTTCCAGCTCCAGTGATGATGAAGAAGAGCAAAAGGCAAAGGAAGTTTGCCTAATTGCAATTGATGCCTGCAGCAGCAAATCAGATGCTGAAGATTCAGATAATGAAGAATCATTGTCTGCTAAAGATCAGGTAATTGCTTCCTATGATTTCGAAATAGAAGAATATAAATCTGAATTTAAAAATCTTTGCTTAGACTTAATAAGCTCTGAGAAGGAAATCATACTTCTTAGAGAGAAATTAACTAATCAAGATAAATATCTTGCTAAAAATGCTAAATTGTCACTTAAACTAAATTCAACTGATGATCAAATAGTTTTTCTAAAAATTGAACTAAGTAAGGACAAGAAACTAGAGGAATCTCTAAATGGCAGGAGCATGAAATTACTAGATATAACTTGTACCTTAAATGCTAGGACTAATAACTGTAAACTAGGATTAGTTGCCTCATCTAGTGAACTGCCTCTAATCTAGAAGAATAATCTATCAAAACATGTAAATTTAATTTCTGATAAAGGCAAGAAGAACACTGAACAGGTTAATAATGTTAATGAAGTTCTAAAGAAAATGGAATTAAAAAAAAATCTAAGAATAAGAAAAACAATATATATAATAATGTTCAGCAGTTTTTGTTGAAATCAGATCGACGAAATGTTAACAGTTCGTCGACCTCAGATTGACGAACTTTGAACACAAACCATAGTAATAAGAATTCTTCGATCTATGATCGACGAAACAAGTACGGTTTGTCGACCAGAGATTGACGATATTGGTGCCCTGAGAATGAATACTTTCCTTCTTCGAGCAGAGATCGTAGATCTCATTCCAATTCGTCGAGCTCAGGTCGACGAACTCACCAGAATTTGTCGATCCCAAGTCATAAATATAGAAACTTAAATTCCAACAAAAACTATAACATTAAACCTAACCAACATAGGGAGAACATCAACCCATTCACCCAATGGATAATTCCTCTTAGAATATTTCACCCCTTAGGTTATAAGAACCAACTTAAATGTTCATTTATATCCAGTTTTTCATTTGAGAAGAAACAAGGACCTAAGGTTACCTGGGTCAAGAACTTTTAATTTGTTTCATTGTAGGTAAAGACCTATCCTATCACTCAAAAAAATTGGTATCTGGATATTGGGTGCTCTAAGCACTTGACTGGATGCAAGGACAACCTCATCAACTTCAAAGCTAAACTTGGTCCAAGAGTCATCTTTGGAGAATCAATTTTTGGACAGACCAAAGGCTATGGAGACTTCAAAAGTGGAGATGTCACTTTCAAAAAGGTGGCATATGTTAATGGTCTCAAGCATAACCTCATATCTATAAGTCAGTTATGTGATTCAGGTTATCAGGTTTGCTTTTCTGAATCTCAATGTATTATTTCTGCAAACAATCAAACTGTTTTAACTGGAATTAGACAAGGTAACATATACTTAGTAAACTTTAAATCTGCAAGTTCAGAAATCTGTTTATTTAATCTTGTTAGCAATCAAAATGATTTATGACATAAAAGATTAGGTCATGTAAATTTGAGAAACATAGCTAGGATTTCTAAAGACAACCTTGTTAGAGGGTTGCCTTCTTTCCCCTATAAGAAGGAAAGTCTCTGCAGGGGTTGTCAGTTAGGCAAGCAAACAAAATCTAGTTTTAAATCATTAAACAAAAGTGACTCACCTAGGATATTGTACTTCCTATATATGGACCTTTTTGGCCCTATAGCTGTACAAAGCCTAGGAGGTAAATCTTATACTTTAGTGATTGTAGATAACTTTTCTAAATTCACTTGGGTATTCTTTTTGAGATCTAAGTTAGATACTTTCAAGGTTCTTACAGATTTTCTCAAGAATATACAGATTGAGTACTCTACTCCAGTTTCATTAATCAGAAGTGATCATGGTACTGAGTTTGAGTCTCTTCTTATGCAAGACTTCTGTAGGAAAGAAGGTATCAGATATTGCTTCTCAGCTCTTAGAACACCTCAACAAAATGGGGTTGTTAAAAGGAAGAATAGAATGCTAATTGAATCTGCAGGCACATTACTTATAGATGCTTATTTGCCCCTATCCTTTTGGGCAGAGGCTGTAAGCACAGTAATTTATGTGCTGAATAGAAGTCTTATATACAAACTTAAGAATAAGATTCCTTATGAGTTACTGGAAGGGAAGAAACCTAAAGTCACCTATTTTAAAGTATTTGGTTGCATATGCTATATTCATAACAATGACAAGAAATATATTAGAAAATTTGAAGTAAAGGCTTTAATGAGAATTTTTCTAGGATATTCCCAAGTCAGCAAATCTTATAGGGTGTTTAATAAATCATCTTTAAAAAATGAGAAATCTGTGCATGTAACTTTTGATGAAGCTAATATGTATTGCAAGGAGAAAGAAATTTCTACCAATGAGCTATTGCAGGTACCTCACTTGTGTGAGAAAATGGATTAACTAAACTTACACCAATAGTTACCTCATATCCTCCTCCACAATGTGATAAAGAAAGTGAAGAAGAAACTGTGGAAGCGGTTGAACTTCCTCCAATAGTAGATGTAATTCCACAAGAGGAATTCATTCCAAATGCTATTGCTGAACAAACTCCACCATCTTATCTTGTCACACTAAGGGATCACCCTTGATCTCAAGTGATTGGAGACATGTCAGTGGGTCTACAAACAAGGCATCAACTCAACCATGATGTGATGCATGCCTGTTTTATCCCTCAAGTTGAGCCTAAAACCATAACTGATGCAGAGCAAGATCCCCACTAGATTATTGCAATGCAAGAGGAGCTCAATATGTTTGAGAGATATAGAGTTTGGGACTTGGTTCCAAGGCCTAAAAGCTATCCAATAATTGGGACCAAGTGGGTTTTCTGGAACAAGCTTGATGCTCAAGGTGTGATTGTAAGGAACAAGGCTAGGCATGTTGCTCAAGGCTATAGGCAAGAGGAAGGGATTGATTATGATCAAACCTTTTCACCTGTTGCCAGACTAGAGGCAATAAGGATTTTCATTGCTTATGCTACTTTCAAGAAATTCAAAGTGTACCAGATGGATATAAAAAGTGCATTTCTGAATGGAGAACTAAAAGAAGAGGTTTATGTTGAACAACCTCCAGGGTTTATCTCTTCATCTCATCCCTCTTATGTTTTTAGATTGCATAAAGCTCCCTATTGTCTATAGCAAGCTCCAAGAGCTTGGTATGAAACCTTAGCTAGCTTTCTTTTAGAGCATAAGTTTTCTAGAGGCATGGTAGATAAGACTTTGTTTTTCAAGCATCATAATGATAAAATACTTTTTGTACAAATATATGTAGATGATATAATATTTGGCTCTACAGACCCCAAACTCTGTATAAGGTTTTCTAATCTTATGCATTCCATGTTTTAGATGAGTAGCATAGGTGAGCTCTCCTACTTCCTTAGCCTCCAAGTGAAGCAGACTCCAGATGGCATTTTCTTATCTCAATCCAAATATGCTAAAGAGCTGATTAAAAGGTTTGGGATGGCTGATGCCTCAGCTAATAAAACACCCTTGGATACAAATGTTGTGACTGATTCTGATGAACAAGGTAAACCTATTGATCAGAAATTGTATAGGGGAATTGTTGGGTCCCTTCTATATCTCAAAATAAGTAGGCCTGATATAATGTTTCCTATATGTCTTTGTGCTAGGCTCCAGGTGAACCCTAAAGAGTCTCACCTAATTTTATTAAAAAGGATTTTAAGAAATATTAAGAGTTGCCCAGATCTAGGACTCTGGTATCCAACTGAATCAGAATTTGAGTTAACTAGATACTCAGATGCTGACTTTGCTTGATGTAGAGTGGACAAGAATAGCACTTCAGGCACATGTCAGTTTCCTGGTGCTAGACTTGTGTCCTGGTTTTGTAAAAAGCAAACATCTGTGTCTACATCAACTGCAGAGCTGAATATATAGAAGCTGGCAGCTGCTGCTCACAGATGCTATGGATACAAAATCAACTCCTGGATTATGGCTACAACTTAAATAATTCAACTCTATTTTGTGATAGTACCAGTGTTATATCTATAGCACAGAATCCAGTTCATCATTCTAGAACCAAGCATATAGATGTTAGACATCATTTCATTAGAGAATGTGTGGATAAGAAGAAAATTAATATTACTTTCATTCCCACTGATTTGCAAAGGGAAAACATCTTCACCAAATCCTTAGATGAGAAGAAACATCTATCCTTTATGAATCAGCTAGGCATGATGAATGGTGATACTTTAATTAAATTCTCTATTTGTGGTCGAAGAACTTTCCAAAATTCGTCGACCTGAGATCGACGAACTAAGGGAAGTTTTTGAGATTTTTCGTTAACCTGATATCGACGAACTCTCTGTGGAAGTCATTTTTCGTCGACCTGAGATCGACGATCTGGCTTCAGAAAAGTTTTCTTCGACCTGAGTATGATGAAAAGTTTTCCCCTCATACTGAGATCGACGAATTCGTTTGACTGTAAAACATTTCGTCGACCTCAGATCAAGATTTCTCTTATTTCGTAGGACGGAGTTTGTCGGTTCATATTCTGAAAAACCTTATAACTAGGTTTTCTTTGACCTCCATCCCGCGCTTTCTATTCCTCGGCACTTGATCTTTTTGCTTTCATGTTGCAGAAAACTAATGGCGATTCCAGTAGGAGCTCTTTCTGGCATGAAGTTTGATATGGGTTTTGACATCGATTTTGATTCTTTTCAACAATCAGATCAGATCTTCAAAGATATTCTGCAGTTATTCGAGGAACTCAATTTGAAGACCCTAATGTCTACCAGACTGAAGATAGCTGGTTCTGAAATAAGAGACTAGGTTTACACTTAATCTACTCCAAATGCTGAAACGATGGTTGGATCAATATCGGATAACGCTGTTTCCTTAACCCCAGATACTCTTTCTGAAATCTTTGGACTAGTTAACGGTGAAGAAGATATTGAACTTGAATCTTCTGAATATGGGAAAATGTTGAATTTGATGGGTTACTGTGGAGACAACCCAAATAAATTGCTGAAGAAGAATCTATCTGCTGGGTATAAATTTCTTGTAGATGTAGTCGGTAAAGTGTTGCTGGGCAAGCATACAGCCCATGATCACATTACCAGGCAGCAGTTCTTGGTGATGAGTGTTGTGGTAAATAAGAAGGATGTTAATTGGGCAAAAATTTTGTTCAATCTGATTAAAAAGAAGAACAACAAGAAAGAACTTTGCTTTGGAAGGATTCTTGGAATCTTCATTAATACCAAGGCCATTGAATCCCTGGTCGCCCTGACCATATTCATCAATGTCTCTAAGAGGTTGAACTGCGCCTTGTTTGGCAGGTGGGAGAGGACTATCCCAAAGCCATCTAAGGCTTCCTCCTCTAAAACCTCTGAGAGTATTAGGGCAGTACCAACCACTCCCCACCCTGTAGAAGAAAGTTCCATTCCCCCTCTTGACCAAACCCTTTCATCATACCTCTAACAAATTTCCTCAGCTCCAGCATCTCTACCTATACCTCCTGCTTCCCCCATCCACTCTGCTTCTCCAATTCATCAACATACACCTCCTCAGTCCCCTATCATTTCATCCCTAGTGCATCAAAAACAACAACTTTTAGAACAATCTCCATCTACAGATTCTATAACTTCACCTTTATCCCCCCTTCCATCTCATCTTCAAACTCTCACTTCTCTACCCTCCTTCAACCTTCTTTCATCCCCAAGCAATTTTTCAGATGAATCAATGTTAGATTGTCATCCCTCATCTTCTTCCATCATCAATCCTTCTATTTCTACCCAAACCCCTCCAGAATTCTTAGATTCATCTTCTCCCTCCATCTCTCTCATCTTAGAATCCATCACACACCCCTTCTCAAACAGCTGATGGCAGAGGCTATTTCACCTCTTGCTATGTCTATCTTTACCCTTACTGCTCAGCTTTCTACCTTCTCTGTCCCATCCTCTTCTTTCAGGGGCCTGGCTCAAGTAGCCACTGAAACCAGGCAGGGGGAGATACTCTGTGAAGAGTTTGCTCAAGTAGCAGTAGCAACAATAGTAGATATAGTAGCAGTAGTAGAAACAGATACAGAAGCAGATACAGAATTTGTAGCAAAAGCTGACATTATTGATACTGAATTTATTGACGCAGATCTTGTTGAGTTTTTGGATACTGAATTTGAAAGCAATCCTTTGGAAAATCTTTATGGGGATTGCCTCATTGCTCCAGATTTTGGCCTAGATTCAGTTCTAAGATCTTTTGATCTTCTATACAGAAATTGTCTTCTTTTTGTATCTTTTCATGGGTGTATAGATATTGTTTGCTACTCAGCTCCCATCAGTTCAGAGACTTTGCAACAGATACAGAAAAGTTTTGAAGCTCCTGAGCCTGAACTCATCTTAGTTCCATAGGCTGTGATTTTTCAGGTGGCTGAGGATGAATCTTCTAAGCCCAAGGCCTTTTCTCCTCTCACCTTTATCTTCATTACCTCTCCATTGCCTGACATGGATGAGATTTTTGCTAAGGATATGGATCTGGAAACTGTAGAAGTCCCTGCTAAAATCATTCCACCTCCAGCAGTCCCTCCTCCTACTGTAAAGCAAGTTCCAAATGAAGTCATTGCTGAGATTGATGTTATGTATGATAATCCTCAAGGATATTCTGATGATGATCAATCTGATGACTCAGATTCTGATGACAGTAGAAAGAAAATGTCTAAGAAAAGGAAAGCCCCTTCTAAGGTAATTCCAAATCAAAATCAAATTAATGACACTCCTTACTATATATTGCAAAAGATTACTCCCTACCCTGGTGTGCCATAGTGGATGTGGTTGTCTAAGAATAAGCAAAAAGCTAGGAAGAAGAAGAGAAGGTACTCTCGTCCTCCTCAAAATATCAGGAGAGGTCCTCATCTTCCCTCTTCAGGTTCCTCAGGAAATTTATCTAAGAAGCTTGCTTATATGACAAAGACTTATCAGATACAACCCAGACAAAGCTATCAATTATCCTCTTCAAGCAATCGACCTTCAGATTCTTCAAAGAAAGTTCCTACTGAAGAACCAATGCAGGATTCTAGTTCAAAAAGACTAGAGTCTCTTCCAATTCCTTTTGTTGATCAAGAACATGAGACTTCTGCAAGGATGGCTATATTCCATTTGATTATAGGACTTTCTCAGATTAGCAAAGCAAAAGCTGAAGGCAAAGATATCTCTCAATTCTCAACTATGTCTTCCTACAGAAAAGAAGAATTGTTCAGGTATGCAAAGGCAAATAAATTTTTCAATGTTGATGATCATATAAAACTGCACCTAGAGGCTGTTGTACCTAGAACCTCATCTAAAACTATGATTGGAGCATCTGACATGTATATATCAAAGAAAGAAGCTACCAACCCTAACAGAGTAATAAAATTTAGACAACCTTCTAAAGATTCAGACAAAGACAAAGCCCAAAAGAAGAAATTATTTTCCTTTCTGTTATTTTCTAGTTGTCTTTTGAACTCTTTTCTCTTAGTTTATCATAAAGCACAACTCTGTAAATAACTGCTGAATATTTTTCTTCTGTCAGATATATTTTCTTCTGCTTTATGATTGTTTTGTTTTTGTGTTAGTGACCTCACCCAAATAGGGCGAGATTGTTGGATCCCTAGTTAGATTTGGGCTAGGTTCACTAACTTAGGCTGAGTGTGACCCAACATTGTATAGCTAGGGTAATAAGTAGTAGTCCTAGAGTTTAGGCTAAGTCCTGATTAGTGCTACCTCCTTGGACAAGCCAGAAGTGGACTTTAGAGAATCAGCTTTAGCAGCTTTCAGAAGACAGTGATCAGTTCTAAATTATTCAAACTCAACTCAACGATCGTCGATCTCAGATCGATGAATTCAGAGTTAATTCTCTGATCTAAGCTCGATGTTCTCAGAGATCTGGTCGACGCTTAGTTTTCTTCTGTCAGTTTCTCAGCTCGACGATCTCAGAGTGCAGATTTGGAAAGTTATTTTTAGTTAGCAGATCACATAGCTCAAGTCAATGAACTTGAATTCCCTGGTCGAAGATCTTTGATCTCAGGTCGACGAATTCTGTTTTGCGTTCGAAGTTTTCTGTGTAGTTCCAGAATGAGTCCTTCCCTTTTCTATTCCTTATTAGCAGTATTATTCTGAGCATTTAATGTAAATATTCTTCTGAATATAGACGTTATTTGGCTGCATTAAATGTGATATTCTTCAGAATAAATATTTTCTTATTCTATCAAGAACAGTTGGGAAACTCATTAATGCTTTTATTCCAGCCGTTTTTTATTCCCCCCAGCATCCATCATTTATGGAAAGAATTCAAAAATTTAAAGAGAATTTTTCAGCAGTGGAATAAAAGTAATTCTCTCCTCTTAGAGAAACACAACAGACAAGTAAGACAGTCAGAGATATAGAAAAGAGAAATCAAGAAGAACTGCACAGGAAATACTGAACAAGAACTCGATGCTCTCAACACTTTTTCATTCTCTACCAACACTGTAGTTTGAAGAAGAACAAATATCAAGATCAAGAGTCTTCTTCAACTTCTGTTCCAGAAATCCTCAGAGACATTCTATTCAACATCTGTTACTGGATTTCCTAGATCTTGGCAGATCAAGCTGAAGACCTACTCACCCTTTAACAAAGCTCTTTTCTTCCTGAAGCATTCTACTTCTCAGGGGGAGCTTTGATATCACAAGAATCCACACAGTCTTCTCAGTTGTATTTGAGAAAAGTGAAGACTTCCATTAAAATCTTCTATCATATTGTACAGGGTTATATCTCTCTTCAAAAGTTAGTTTGGTTGACAAGTCTCCCCCCAAAAGACTTGAAGTTGGTTTTGGCACCTGATCAAAAGCCTGAAGGGTTTCCTGATCTACCTGAATTAGATCTTATGGTGACAGTCACTTGATCAAAAACTGCTAGTGGATTCCTACCAAGGGTGGTAGAAGAGTGGATATACCCAGGTTTAGGGGAACGACTATAAACTTCTTGTGTCGTCTGATTGCTCCTTTTCATTTGTTTTTGCTGTGCTTGTGATTGCTGAATTGTTAGCTTAGTTTTATTATTCCTTAAGTAATATATGGTATCACTATATTTAGTATGATATAATCTAGAAAAGAGCCAAAGTTTTAATACTCTATTCACCCCCCCCCCCCTCTAGAGTAATCCGATCTAACACCCTCCTTTCAGGCTGTTAGCACAGCAAATTATGTTCTGAATAAAAGTTTAATACATAAACTTAAGGGCAAGACTCCCTATGAATTGCTCAAATGGAAGCAACCTAAAATATATTATTTCAGAGTATTTTGTTGTAGATGTTATATACACAATAATAACAAGAAATATCTTATAAAGTTTGAAGCCAAAGCTGCAGAGGGAATTTTTCATGGATATTCCCAAGTCAGCAAGGCCTATAGGGCTTTCAATAAATCAACTTTTAAAACTGAAGAATCTTTACATGTAATATTTGATGAAGCTAACATGTTTTTACAAGGAGAAGGATTATTCTAACATAGATTTATTGTTGGTACCCCAACTGTGTTAGAAATTCGATGATTTAAACCTCACCCAAGAGGTTATATAAAATCCTTCTCCACAAGTTGATGAAGATAGTGAAGAAGATATCATTGAAAAAATTGCTGAACCTACAACAGCCAACATAATTCTACAAGAAGAATTAATTCCCAATGCTATTGTTGTACAAACTCCTCCTACTAATCTTATCACACTTAGAGATCAACCTATATCTCAAATGATTGAAGAAATATCAGTTGGTGTGCAAAAAAGGCATCAACTCAACCAAGATTTGATGCATGCTTGATTCATATCTCAACTTGAGCCCGAATCCATAAAAGATGAAGAGTAAGATCCTCACTGGATTATTGCAATGCAAGAGGAGCTCAATCAATTTGAGAGACACAGAGTTTGGGATTTAGTTCCAAGACATAAAGACTACCATGTCATTGGAACTAAATGGGTATTTAGAAACACGTTGGATGCTGAAGGATTAATTGTAAGGAACAAAGCAAGATTGGTAGCTCAAGGCTATTCACAGGAGGAAGTCTATCAGAATATTCCTTGCTTATGCATCTTACAAGAAGTTCAAAGTCTACCAGAAGGATGTAAAAAGTGCTTTCTTAAATGGTGAACTCAAAGAGGAAGTCTATGTGGAGCAACCACAATGTTTTATCTCTCCAACTCATCCTTCTTTTTTTTAAATTGCATAAAACTCTTTATGGTTTAAATTAAGCTCCAAGAGCTTGGTATGAGACCCTAGCTAGCTTTCTTTTAGAGCATAAGTTCTCTAGGGGCTTTGTAGATAGGAATTTATTTTTTAAGCATCATAAAAATAAAATTTTGTTTATACAAATATATGTAGATGACATCATTTTTGGCTCAACTGATTCCAAACTATGCAAATGGTTTTCTGACCTAATGCATTCCAAGTTTGAAATGAGATGCATGGGTGAGCTTTTATACTTCCTTGGCCTTCAAGTGAAGCAATCTCCTTATGGTATTTTCATCTCCTAGTCTAAATATGTTAAGAAGCTAGTTAACAGATTTGGGATGTTTGATGCCTCAACTATGAAAACACCTATGTCTTCTAATGATGTGATTGATTCTGATGAATAGGGCAGGCCAGTTGATCAGAAAACATATAGGGCTATTATTGGGTCCTTATTGTATGTCATATTTAGTAGGCCAGATATAATGTTTTCTACATGTCTTTGTGCTAGGTTACAAATGAACCCTAAAGAATCTCACCTTATTTTCCTAAAAAGAATTTTGAGATATTTAAAGGGTTAACCAAATCTGGGACTCTGGTATCCAACTGAGTTAGAATTTGAATTAACTGGATTCTCAAATGCTGAATTTGTTGGATGTAGAGTTGACATGAAAATCACATCAAGAACATGCCAGTTCCTTGGTGATAGGCTTGTGTCTTTGTTTTGAAAGAAACAAACATCTGTGTCAACTTCAACTGCTGAAGCTGAATATATAGCAGCTGGCAGTTGTTGTTCACAAATTTTGTGGATTCAAAACCAACTCCTGGATTATGATTTCAATCTAAATAATTCAATAATATTTTATGATAGTACCAGTGCAATTTCCATTGCACAAAATCCAGTGCATCATAGTTGGACCAAGAATATAGAAATTAGGAATCATTTCATTAGAGATTGTGTGGACAAAAATAAAATTATCCTTGTCTTTATCTCTACTGATTTACAAAGAGCAGACATCTTCACCAAACCTTTGGATGAAAAAAAACATCTGTTCTTCTTGAATCAGCTAGGTATGATAAATGGAGAAGTTTAATTTGATTTATGTCAAAGGTCGAAGAATTGATCACTTTTCGTCGATAGGAGATCGACGATCTGTGAACTCTTCTTGAGAATTTTCATCGACCTGAGATCGAAGAAATATCTTTGTGAAGTCATTTTTGCCAAACGGAGATCAACGATATTTCATCAGAAAATATTTCGTCGACCTGAGAACGACGAACTATTTTCCACCTCTTCAAACTTAGATCTACTTTATTATTTTCTCAAGGAATTCTTTCATCGACCTGAGTTCGAAGTTGTCCTTTTGAGTTGGATTGAGTTCGCCATTTCATGTTCTGAAAACTTATAATAGGTTTTTCATCGAACTCCATCCCGCACTTTCTAGTTCTTCTGCACTTGATCTTTTGTTGTTTTTGTAGAGCAATGACGATTTCTCTAGCACTTCTCGCAACCATGAAGTTTGATGCAGGATTTGATATCGACTTGGAATCATTCTCTCATTCCAATAAGATATTCCAAGACAATATAAAACTATTTGAGAGTTCAAATCTGCAATTTCCCATGACAATCAGGATAAAAGTACCAATAATAGAGATTAAGTAATGGGTTTTCACTACACAGATTCAAGATTCTCAAGTTCTTATCGGATCGATTTCTAGTAACCATATTCCACTCTCTCCAGAAATTTTAACTAAAGTTTTTTGTTTTGTTAACGAAGAAGATGAAATAGACTTCTCTAGCAGTGAATTTTAAGAGATGCTAGAAATGTTAGGTCATTCTGCAGGAAACCCTTATCACCTCCTCAAGAAAAATTTATCTAGAGAATATAGATTTTTGGCTGATGTAGTTGGCAAAGTATTGTTAGGAAAACATTCTGCACATGATCATATTACCAGGCACCAGTTCCATCTGATGTGTGCATTGGTTAATAAGAAATCAATAAATTGGGGAGTAATTTTGTTTGATTTGATAAAAAGGAAAATTAGTAAGAAGAAGGTGTGTTTTGGAAGGATTCTGGGAATATTTCTGCAAGCCAAGGTTCCAGATTTATTAGTCTCCCAGACCATTTTTTAAATGCCTCAAAAAGGCTTTCTTCTGCCCTATTTGGTAGATGGGAGAGGGTAATCACCAAGCCCTCTAGGGCCTCCTCTTATTGGTTAGCTTTTGGGAACACCAGGGCTGATTCAAACCACTTCCCCAACTCATGAAGAAGCCCCTACCCCTCCTCTCTCTCCTGTTCATCCTCTATATCCAATTAGTTCAATATGTAACACCCCAGAATCTCAAAATATGTTTGTGCACAGTTTTGAGTAGCAGGCTGTTAGACACGGCCTGGGACACGGGCGTGTCCCAGGGCGTGTCGGGGGTACACGGCCTGGGACACGGGCGTGTCCCAGGGCGTGTTCGAATTAAATCTCAAATTTGGCCTATGCGAGTCAGAGCCGTACACGGCCGTGAACACGGCCATGAACACGGGCGTGTCAGGCTGGACACGGGCGTGTCGGTTGCCGTGTTCCGACCCGTGTACTGGTTTTGGAAGTCGATGAGTGCCGTGTAGCAGGGGACATGGGCGTGTCTCAAGAATGACACGGGCGTGTCAGGTTCGACACGGGCGTGTCGATCCCCGTGTTGTTCAGTCGGTTCCAAACCGCGTGTGCCGCTTAAGGGTACACGGCCTGTGACATGGGCGTGTCACAGGCCGTGTCAGGCAAAAATTGGGGTTTTGGGCAGATCTCGGCCATTCGTTTTCTTCTAATTGGATTCCTAGTGGACATTCTTGAGTTCATTAGCATTACAGCAGGTCGCACAAACACGTGCTATCACCCATGGGGTGGACGTCCATATGCAGGTGTTGCGGGCTGATGGATTGAGCGGGCAAAAGCCCATGCTGCTGGTAGGCCCTTGAAGGCCGTGCGAAGTGTTGGATTTCATGTGTGGCCGGCCTGCGTGCCGATGTATGAAATTATATGTGTTGTAAAGAGTAACTTGTAAGGCCTTAAGGCCGTGTGCGGTGTGGTTTTGTAAACATTCCTGGTTATATATATAAATGTGATATTTATATATTAGTGGACATTCAATGGTATGAGTTCTTGCACATAATAAGCTTCCGCTAGAATGCTCTGAGTTAGGACTCGTTTGGTTTGATATTACCCTGTGACCTCACCGTCTGTTTGTGGCATATAGTGTGGGGCCCCGGCCGGACCTTCTACTATACGTCATTTAACGGATGGGGTCGTTACACAATATTTCCTTCATCAACTCCACTTCAACAACTATCTACTTCCACTCCTCCAGTCTCTCCATCACAACCTCAATCTCCAATTCCATCTCATCTTGATGACATTCCATCCACCTCTACCCAACAAAATTTCAATCTACTGTCATCTCCATCTCCTCAACATTAACCGCTTCAGGATCAACTTCCAGATACCATCCCTCAATCCAATATTCCATCCAAGATTCCATCCACATTTTCAGAATTCTAACAAACAGACTTCCCTCAAGCATTCTGCATTTTTTCTAATTGTGGTCACCAATCAACCTATACTCCATCTTCTCCTGAACCCCTCTATCTCAATTTCTCTGACATTGCTAAATACCTTCTTAAATTCATAACTCCATCTCTTAAGAAGCTAATAGATGAGGTTGTTTCCCCTTTTGCTGCTTCTATCTCCCTTCTCTCTACTCAGTTTGCTGCCTCCTCCTTTGTCCCTTCTTCTGGGGGCCTGGGTTAAGGACTTTCTAAAACCAGGCAGGGGGAGATGTTCTGGGAAGAAGCACTAGTAGCAGCAGTAACTCATCCAGCAACAACAGTTCCAGAAGCAGATATTCCAGTAGAGATCATTGAGATTACAGATGAAGATACAGAGATGATTTATTTTGAAGATTATTCAGTAGATACAGAAATAAACACGATTGGTGATTTTATTTAAAATCCCACAATTAATATAGTTTATTTGCTTCATTCTTTTGATTCAGTTCACAGCAACAATCTTCCATCTTTTGTTGATTCAGTTCCAGATTTGTCTAAAGCTATAGTACGTTACTCAACTTCAATCAGTCCTAAAGTTTTGGAACAACTTAGGACAAGTTTTATAGTTTCTGATGTTGTTTTAGAGCTAATACCTATTTCAAGGCCAAAAGCTTTCTTTCCTCTAACCTTTTGCTGGGCTGAGTCTCCCATGCCAGATCTTGATGAGATCATGTTTCAAGACATGGAAGAGGAAAGTGATTCTATTCAGGATCAAGTTCCTATAAAAATTGTAGAGTCGGTAACTAAAGTTAAGCCTTAGTCTCATCCAATTATCACTGATGATATGCTGAAACAAATTCATGCTCTCTATGATAATCCTGCAAATACATCTGATAATGATGAAGATTCTTATGACTCTGAGGACACCAGTTGCTAGAAGAGAAAAGCAAAGAAGAAGGCTCCTCCAAAGGCTTCTCCAAAGCCAAATCCATCTCCTAATACTCCTTATTACATTCTACATAACATAACTCTCACTCTAGAATCACCCAACTGGATGAGATACTCTAAGAATGAAATGAAAGCAAGGAAGAAGAGCAGGAGATACTCTCCTCAACCTAAATTCAGGAGAGGTCCTCCTCCTCCTCCTGCAGCTGGATCCTCTAGAAATTTTTCTCAAGGTCAAAGATCTACTTCTCACTCCTATCAATCCAGATTAACTCAAAGCAGCAGAGACAGGCCCTCTAGATCTCACACTCAGTCTAGCAGAAAACAACAGCAGCAGCAGCAATCTGTTAGTCTAAGTAGCCAACAACAAGTTTAAGATATTCAGAAATCCAGTCCTGAAAGGCCTTTATCTCTAGTGTGTTATCCATAGATGGATCCTAATTCTAGAATGGCCAGGTTCAAAAAACTTATAGAACTTTTTCAAATCAGGAAAGCTAAAGAAGAAGGACAAGATATTTCTCAATATACTACTATGTCTTCTTACAGGAAGAAAGAGCTGGAAAAATATCAGGTACAAAATCTCTTTAATGTTGATACATATATGTCTTTGCATCCTGAAGCAGTTGTACCTAGAGCTTCTTCAGTGACAATTCTTGGAGTAGAAGATATGAAGATGTCAAAGCAGCAAGCTATTGATCCCAACATAGTAATCATCTTCACCAACCTTCAACTGGGACTTCTCAAGATAAATTTAAAAGAGTTTGACAATTTTTCTTTTTTGTTTTTGGACTTAACATTTATTTGTTGTAAATATGTCACAAGGCAATCTTGTTTATATCTGCTGAAACTTTATAATTCTGCCAGATATTATTTTTTGCTTTGTGAATTTTCTTTTATTGTTGTTCATAGTGACCTCACCCAAATAGGGAGAGATTGTTAGAACCTTACCATATTTAGGGTTGATTTTTGCTAGGTTCACTATTAGGACTCTCAGATGACCCACAATGTATAGTCTAGGGTCATAAGTCTTTATCAGGGTCTAGGTCAAGTCAGAAAACCTAGAGTGATTGGTTTTCACCTTCAGAAGGCTTAGAGACAGAATACCTTTAGAGAAAAGAAGTTTTCTAAGAGCAGAAAAGTCATTCAAGGATTGCTGAACTAAGCTCTACTTTTGTCGATAAGAGATCGACGAACTCAGTTCTTTCTCTGATCTGAGTTAAACGAAATCCTAGATGAGATCGACAAACTCAGACTTCTTCTTTGAGTTGAGTTCGACAAAATCTTAGTTGAGATCGACGAACTCAGATCTCTTCCCAGAAGTTCAGCATGATGAAAAGACTATCTCAGTTCGACGATCTTGGAGCTCAAATTGGGAAGTGAATTTTCTGTTCAGAGATCTTAGAGCTCAGCTCAATGAAAGAAAGGTTTTAGTTCGACGAACTTGGATCTCAGATCAACGAACTTTTCCTGAGTTCGACTAACTTCATCCAGGTTCTGTTCGACTATTTTCCCTGCAGTTTTCCAGTATTGACTAATGTAGTTTGATTTCAAAATTTATTATTATATTACTATAATGCTCAGATAATTAAAGCTCCATATTCTATAGAATATAGTCGTTCTAAGGCAGCATTAATTATGGTATGTTGGAACCCCACGTGTGTTTAGGGATTTGGGCTAAGGTTCACTATTAGGGTTGCATAGATTGACCAACCTTGTATAGTCTAGGGTCATATTTCTTCATTAGATCTTAGGGTAGGTCAACACATCAGTTTGATCAGACCAAACCCTCAGAAGACTTAGAAGATTGCAGAAACCAGAACAAGGCAGAAATTTCATGTTGAAGAAGTTTTTCGACGAACTCTGAAGTGAGCTCGACGAGCTTCGTTCTCAGTTCGACGATCTCAGAATCTCTTCTCTGAACTGAGATCGACGAAAGATGAACTGAGCTCAACAATCTCTAATCTTCTATCAGGAATAAGTTTGACGATCTGCTACCTCTGTTCAACAATCTTGGAGCCCAGTATGGAAAGCTGTATTTCAGTTCAAAGCTCTCAGGGCTCAGCTCGACAAAAGAGAGGTTGAGTTCGATGATCCAGGATCTTTGATCGATGAAAATTACTAGTTTAACATTTCTATTCTCTGCAGTTATTTTCAGAATTGATTAGGCTTATTTTATTGCTTATATTACTCTGAGTAATTAATGCTTAGATTCTCAGATATAGCCATTCATATGGCAGCATTAATTACTGGTTTTCATAGAGTTAATATACAACTAATTCTTGGGACAGTTAAGGAATTACTTTATTTCTCTTCTAGCCGTTGTCCAAGTTCAAAGATTTCAGCAGTCAATCAAGGCAATCGAATTAAAAGACCAATTTGATGTGGATGATACAGTCAAGTTTTTGAAATCACAGGACATAAGAAATCATTCAAGAGAAAGAGTTCTGCACTATCTTCATCTAATCTTCTTCTTCCAGCAAGCTTTTAAGAGACAATCAACTTCATCTGCCTACAGTTTTCTGGAGAACTTTTTCAAGAAGACCTATACACCCTTCAAAGCTCTCAATCTTCTTGGACAAAACTTCATCTCAGGGGAGCATTGACATCATCAAGGATCCACAAGTCTTCTCAGTTGCTTTGAGAAAAAAGAAGACAACATATAGTTTTTATTTCTTTCACCCCACTGTACACAGGGTTCTAACTCCCTTCAAAAGTTAAACACTTGGTTGCAAGTCTCCTGATCAAAAGACTTGATTTGGTTTTTGGGCACCTGATCAAAAGCCTAAAGGGTTGCAATATCTCCCTGCAAAATAGATATTGTGGTGACAGGTCACCACATGAAAAACCTGATTGGTGGCAGGGCACCTGATCAAAAACATGAGTGGATTCCTACCAGGGTGGTAGAAGAGTGGATGTACCCAAGTTTAGGGGAACCACTATAAATTTCTCGTGTCGTCTATGATTCTCACTTATTTTTATTGTGTGCTCCTTGGTGAATAGTTTAGTTTTATTTATGCACTAACTGATTATACATATAAGTATTACTATTTTAATTCCGTAATAAAATCTAATAAGTTTTTAAAATACTCTATTCACCCCCCTCTAGAGTTAAATAGATCTAACCCCTCAAGTGCTATCTTTCATACCATCATTCATTGTATTCATAGAGTAATTATTTGGCTTATTTACTGGGACAGTTAGGAAACAAATTAAAGACATTTTCTAGCCATTCAACTCCCCGAATTTCGACAGTCAATCAAGGATAGGATTTAAAATTCAAAGGCTAATTTCTGCAAGGAATATAAAAGACATTTTTCAGAAGATTGCAGTTACAGAATATATAGAAGCTAATTAATTGTGAATACAAAAAATGGAAAGATGAACACAGCTCTCATATATTTCAGTCTTCTTCAGTTTTTCTTCAGGACTTTCAAGAGACAAACAATCTTCATTAGTCTAAATGTTTCGTAAATATCTTCTTTAATCTGAAGGCCTACACCCATAGCAAAGCTCTCATTCTCCTGAACTCTTTTATATTTCAGGGGGTGCTTTGACAAGAACAAGATCCACTAGTCCTCTCAGTGCTTTGAGAAAGAGAAGACAACATCATTTTCTTTTTAACTTTCATGTACAAAGGGTTTTTTACTCCCTTCAAAAGTTATCTTTTGGTTTTCAAGTCTCTTAATCAAAAGACTTGGTTTGGTTTTTGGGCACCTGATCAAAAGCTCAAAGGGTTTCTAGATCTCTCTTGAAATTGATCTTGTGGTGACAGGGCACTTGAGCAAAAACCTGTGGTTGTAGGGCACCTGATCAAAAACCTGTAGTGGATTCCTACCAGGGTGGTAGAAGAGTGGATGTACCCAAGTTTGGGGAAACCACTATAAAATCTTTGTGTCGTATGGGTTGCTTTATTCTTTTATTTGTTGTGTTGTGATTGTCTTTGTTTTTATTTCTCTCTATACATATAGATATCACTTATTTTAATTTCGCTATAAAATCTAATCAAAGTTTTTTAAATACTCTATTCACCCCCCCCCCTCTAGAGTTAAGACAGATCTATCCCTCACTTTCATTTACTACCAAAGATTCTGAGATAGCCCAGATTTGGTTTTCTGCCCTTCAAGATCTCATAGGGAGTCTTCTTGTGGTCTTTGGTGATAGAGGCTCTATTGAGGACATGACATACAGTATTTACTACCTCAGCCCAGAAATATTCTGGGAGAGATGTGTCACTCAACATTGTTCTACCAGCCTCTATGAGAGTCCTATTTTTCCTCTCAAACATCCCATTTTGCTGGGGTGTTCTAAGAGAAGAAATTTTTTGATCAATACCATGCTCTTCATAGAACTTTGTCATGCTATCATACTGGAATTCTGTCCCATGGTCAATTCTATTTTTTACCACAGAACATCCATGCTCATTCTGAATTTGCTTGATAAACCTCAAGAAGACATCAAGGGTTTCATCCTTCTTCTTAAGAAAGAACACCCAAGTAAACTTGGAATAGTCATCAACTACCAAAGGGTGTAGACTTTCCTACCAAGACTGTGAACTGGCATAGGACCAAATAGGTCCAAGTGCAAGAGGTATAAGCACCTCACAGAGTCTTCGGTCCAATACCCCTGATGGAGACTTTTGTCTGCTTACCCTTTTGACAAGCTGAGCAAATTCCCTCCTTAGAGCACATCACATTGGGTCCATTCTTAACAAGCTCTTACTGAAGAGATATCCAATAGTCTTGAAATTCAAATGGGCTAGTCTCTTGTGCCACTTTACATAGTAGGACACTTTCTCATTTGCCACTAAATAGATAGGAGAATCTGTATCTAGAAAAAGAAAGTTCAAGAAATAAACATTTTCACTCCTAGTGCCTGTCAAGATGACCTCTTGCTCACTTGACCTCCTTATTAGGCACTCATCCTTGTGGATGACAATAAAATAGACAAGATAAAAAAGCTTGCTTATGCTTATAAGTTTGTGCTGCAACCCTTCAACAAAAGCCACCTTGGTGATGGTAACTATGCCATTAGTAATCTTACCATATCCTCTTGTTACACATGTATTTGAACCTCCAAAGATGACTTTGGGTCCATCTTTTACTAGAGTAAACTCCTTCAAGTTGCTCATTGTTCCAGTCATGTGCCTAGAACAACCACTATCCAAGTACCATATAGAGGTATGGCACCTTGGACTGTCCTGCAATATATATATTACTTAACCTTAGGACCCCAATATCTATTGGGTCCTAGGTACATGTTAGCATGAAACTAACAATGTCCATCAGTAGAATTTCTGACTGGTGGACTGACCCTAGCTCTTGCCACATTGGGATTGTGCCAGCAGTCAATAGAAAAATGCCCTATCTTACCACAGCACCAACAATCATGTATGTTATATCTTCTTTTCTGTGAAGGCCCTGCAGCTTGATGAGCAGCAACCTTGACAGGAGGAAGATGTACTGCAGCCTTTTTCTGATTTCTTTTAGCCAGAATTTGACTGAAGATAAGTATTATAGCTGGCTGATTTGGTCTGCCCTGAGTGCCAGCAGCAGCTAGCTTTTTTTCAGAAAGCATGCTTCTGATGGCTTAAGATATGCCCAGATCAGCTTGATTCTTATACTTGCCCTTAGTCAGAACATTTGCCATCAGATTCTCAGCCTTCGCTGCAGCAATATTCTTGAGAGTTGGTGCAGAAGCACCAATGGCAAATGGTCAGGATTGGGCCATTTGAAATTTCTTATTGGAAACCATGACTGCACACACCCTTCCAAAACTTTGACCATGGCAATGAACATCTTTGTTCACTCCAGATGAACAACCCCTCTCCCAGTGACCATAAGAGCTTTCTTGGTCATACCTGTTAGAAGGTATCAAAACTTTTCTGAAAAGAATGGGAGGCTTAGAAGCAATAGGCTGAGGGTGAGCTGGAGCTGTGACCTTCGTTTTTGAAGGAACAACTCTTGTGCTTCCCATGAATCCCAACCCCTTCTTGCCCTTTTGAGAGGAGAAGGAGTCTATCAAGGGGAGGACAGTACTTGGCTTAGAATAGCTAGCCACTAATCTTTTCTCCTTCTCAAGCTTATCTTTAAGATTCTTGATAAGACAGTTCTTGTGCTTGATGGAGGCTACCCAAATGTCCAAGAGGGACTTTTGTTGGCTAATTTCCCTAGCTTTCAGGTCCAGCAGATTTGTTGTTACAGTCTGCTGGGCAACTGCAAGCTTAAGAGATGAGATCTCTTTAGTTTTCTTCTTATACAACTTCTTGACCCTCTTGAAGGCATTCAGAAGTTCTCCATACTTGTCAATCAGTTGATTGACATCTCCTTCAGATCCAGAATCTTCTTCACCTTAGGGTGAAGAGACTTTTGATCAAGTACTAGTCTTAAACTTTGATAGATAAGCAAAGTTAGGTGTTAGATGTTCCTTGCTCTGACCAGGCTGATCCTGGTTTCCTTCCTCACCTGTCATTGCCATCAGCCCTCTATAGCTTTGGACATCTTCATCCACCTCTGACTCACTGTCTGACAATGTCATAAGGGCTCTGATTTTTATCTTCCCTAGAGGATTGACTTCTCCTACTTTAATAGTTTCATCTTTAACAACAACAACAAGCTTAATATAGGCTTCCTCTTCTTTAGACTCAGAAGATGATGAGTTTGTCCAACTCTTTTCCTTCTTGGCAATGAAGGACTTTTCCTTCTTTTCCTTTGTGCTGGTGCTACTTCTTCTCCTCAGTCTCCTTCCTCTTCTCTAGGCAGTCAGCTATCCCATGCCCAGGCTTGTTGTAATAGTAGAAAATTACTTTAGAGGAGTTATATTTATTATGTTTAGAACCATACCTGTCAGTCTTGGACTGATACTTTCTGTGATGAGTGGAATTGGTTTCTTCCAATGCTTCTTCTTCAATAACCTCTGGATTTGTCTAGAAAAGGCTGTAAAATCTTCATCAGACATGCTGTTGTCTGATGCCTCTAAGTCAGAGATGTCTGACTCTGCTGGTCTCCTTGGTGGAGAAGGAATCCTTTCCTTGCCTTTCCTTGTGCTTTAATCTTGAAGGCCAAGTACTTTACTTTGGCCAGTGATTTGTTGTAGGTATCCTCCTCCTTCCTGATAGCCAACTACATCTCATAGGAGAGAAGCTTCCCAAATAATATTTGGGGAGGAGTGTCAATAAGCTTGACAATCTCTCTTATGGCACAAATCTTAGTATCCCAGTCTCTAGTGATAAATCTGAGAAACTTTTCATTTATTTCATAATTATTGAAAACCCTTCCAAAGGTCTTCAACTCATTTATGATCCTGAAGAATCTTTCATAACAGGTAGTTATGTTCTCCTTCAGGATTTGCCTGAAAGCACCATACTTTTGGTTGAGCAGAGACTTCCTATTATCTCTTACCTCATCAGTACCCTCCATGTAGACCACAAGGGTGTCCTACATCTCCTTGGAGGTCTGGCAGTGAACCAAGTTAAGGAAGGTTGAGTCATCTATAGCACTGGCAATGATGTTCTGTGCTCTCTTGTCCAGGCCAACTAATATGTCCTCATCTTTGGTCATTTCAGAGAGTGTCTTTGGTGTTTGGATGTTGGCATCCAGAGCAGAGACCTTCATAGGAATAACAGGTCCTCCCTAATAGTTGCAAAAATTCTTGGATCATAGGCTTTAATGAATAGCCTCACCCTCTCCTTCCATATTCCAAATTGCTCCTTTCTGCAGATGGGGAGTTTCATGGAACTCAGCTCTCTCTAGATCTCTCATGAGCCCATGACCACATAGCAACAACTACCTTGGAGGATCACTCAGATTGTTAATTTTTTTTATCAACCTCCCTCTAATACCACTTGAAAGATCTTATTTTCAAGGTAGCTAGCAACCTAGAGGTAGGGGGTGAATAGGTTTGCTTAAGTCTTTTGATATTCTTTTAAATCACTTGTTTATTTCTTTTTGCTTTCAGTTTAGAGTGATCTAGAGCTTGAACTTATCACCTATAATTAAGAAAATAAAAGCAAACACTGAAAAGTACACATGTGTTTTATAGTGGTTCCCCAAAATTATGGGTACATCCACTATCGTCCCACCTTGCTAACTTTCTGTTAGTTAAGGCACTTCTCCAAACCAATGCTCTAAGGAGCTAACACCTCAGATCCCTCAGGATCTCTCAGTCTCCTCCAAGACTTACACCTCAACCATAAAGGCCTACACTCAGTGATACAAGTATCACCTACCTCAAGCACTTAAGCCCTACCACTCAGGCTATGAAGGATTTCCCTCCCTTAGAGCAAGCTTGCTCCTACAACTCAAAGAGATGCACTCTTCCAATATTCAAGAAAAACAACCCTAATACTAAGTTTGTAAAACTCACATAACTCAGAGAGCATCACTCTTGTACAGATCAGGCAACTTTGCCCTACCTCAGACAAAAAGGTCCTACAGCTCTTATCTAGAAGGATCTTACAAAAAGAAATTGTTTAATTTACTTTGACACAGAGAAATTTCTCTGTGTCTACAACTTGAGCAGAAAAATTTCTGCTCCAGCTCTCCTCACAACAGGGAAAGAATTTGCTGGAGGAACTCAAAAGATAACTTTTGAACTTGCTGCTGAAGGCTAAAGATCTGTTGATCTTGAGTCTTCAAGCACCTCACTGAACATGCTAATTGATGAAGGTTCTTCTTTCTTCAGAACTGATTCTGAATCTGCTATGGTAGATGGAGACTTGCACAGCTAACTGAACTTTTCTTGCTGGATAGCTTCAAGCTTTTCACATGCTGCAATGGTGAAAAAGATGAAGATGGTTGCTCTCCTTTTTGAATATTACATGCCCTAAAAGTTGTCTTTGTCTTGGACTTATCTCTTCCTTTTGTAGTTCACTGATCAACGACTCTTAGAGATCGGTGGGCCCTATTGGGTACATTGGAAAATGTGTACCTGATTTGGAGAAGTCTAACTTAGCTTAATGGTATACATCAAGGTGTATTTGATGTTGTTTTAAGTTAATATGTGCAGGATCAGAATGTGCAACATGGCATGTAAATTTCTCTAAATCCATGTGTCGACACCAGAAGAAGATGTGTCGATACTTCAGAAAGATTATGTCGACACCGGGAGGCTGTGACGACACACAGAATTATAGTCGACATCAACTGTGTCGACACCGGGAGGCTGTGTCGACATACAGAGGCAGAATTCGACAACAGCTAAGTCGACACCTGGAGACAGAGTCGACACAAACAATGTTCAGAATCTACATTAATTGTGTCGACACACAGGACTTGTGTCGACACATAGAAGAATCAACAACAAGTTGGTGGCTGAAGTAATTGAGTCGACACACACATTCTCAAGAAGTTGTGTCAAGAAGCTGTGTCGACATTGAGGAAATCATGTCGACATCTCAAAGGACTGTGTCGACACTTAATCAAATTGTGTTCACACATTTTAACAATTGTCTCCACACACTTTGATAGATTGTCTCGACACTTTCTGACAGGAGCAAAGACTCCTTGGCAGTATGAAGACATGACAGCTGTGGGTCTCTACAGGTTAACTGAAGTGATTGACACAGACAAAAGTTCGTTAGGAACCGGACCAGCCGGTTACCAGGAGTGAAGGCTATAAATAGACGAATGGTGTCAGTTGAAAGGAAATATAACAAAGTAATAAAAAAAATGGCAACACGGAGTGAATATAGAGATTACAAAAAGAAGATCTTTGCAGATCTAAGAAGACATTCTGATTGAACTGTCAGAATTTGTCAAAGTAGAATTCATTCAAGAATTCTGAAGTATCTTCAAGGGATTTGGATAGAGAGAGATCCAATCATATGAAGGCAAGAAGAAAGCTGTCTCAGATTTCTAAAGAAAAAGGTTCTGAACTTAACTGTCAAGAAGATTCATATCCAATTCTGAAATCTAAGGTGGAAGCAGCTGATCAGTATATTTCAAAGGAGATCAGCTCAACTAAGTTCAGATTCAAGAAGCTTTGAAGATAGCTAAGGTCTAGTTTATTTCATTCATCAAATTTATCAAGAAGCTGATGAAGAACTATCTTATTCCTCCTCTCTCATCTGGAGCAAGATACAATTATATTTTGTTTTCAAATCTTGTAGGATCTATTAGTAGATCTGAGTTGTAAGCCTAATTTATAAAGGCTGAGTGTAGGAGAGACATTCTCTGAGTTGTAGGTCTTCAAGAAAGACTGAGGTAGGGCTGAATTGCCTGAGCTATAGGAGTGTGGACTCACTCTGAGTTGTAGGAATCCATTTGGATTCTGAGCTGTAGGATTTGAGGATCTGAGTTATAGAAAGGAGTTTGGCTGAATCTAGCATACTGCTAGATAGGAGAAGGGGGAAAGTGGATGTACCCAGACCCTGGGGAACCACTATAAATTCTGGGTGAAATCTGTGATGTTTAACTCTAGATTGTGTGATTGTGTTTGCTAGAGTTGTTGCTGAAAATATTCAAAATAGTTTATAATTTGTGAGTGTCTAGGTAATCTTGAAAGTAAAACTATCAAGTGGTATCAGAGGGAGGTTGCTCAAAGAAAGACTTAACAGTCTGAGTTAGATCAAAAGGCAGGATCAAGAATCAAGAAAATGGGTTCAGGTGAGAATCACAAGGAGTTAGGATCTATGAAGTTACCCATCTACAGAAAAGAAATCTTTGGAATCTAGAAGGAAAGGGTTAGGCTATTTATGGAGGCCTCTGACCCAAGAATTTATATCATAGTTAAAGAAGGTCCATACATTCCAATGAAGTTATCTGTATTTGATGCAAATCAGAAAACTCCTAAGGACTTTTCTGAAATGACAAAGGAAGAAATCATTTTAGCCACTATGGACAAGAGAGCTCAGAACATCATAGTCAGTGCAATAGATGATTCCACCTTCCAAAATCTGATACATTGCATGACCTCCAAAGAGATGTGGGACACCTTGATTGTCTACATGGAGGGATCTGAAGAAGTAAGACAAGACAGAAAATCAATGCTCAACCAAGAATATGAGAGCTTTAGACAAGGAAAGTCTGATAGCATAACTGAATGTTATAAGAAATTCTATTGGATTGTGAATGAACTAATGTCCTATGGAAGAGTCTTCAGTACATATGAGCTGAATGACAAATTTCTCAGATCTTTGACAAAGGATTGGGATACTAAAATATGTTCCATTAGAGAAGTGGCCAAGTTAGCTGACATCTCCCCTCCAACCTTGTTTTAAAAATTGCTATCATATGAAATGCAATTGATGGCTAGGAAGGAGGAAGAAAGAAATACAAAAGGTGAGCATAGATCTATGGCTTTCAAAGTTGAAGCCACTAGAAACAAAGGGAGGATATCTTCATCTCCTCTTAAGAAAGCTACAAAAGACATAACAGAAAATTCAGATAGTCAGAAATCAGGGAGTAGTGATTCATATACTGACTTTGCTGCCTTTACAAGACAGTTTCAAAAGTTCTTGAAAAAGAAGTAGTGGAAGTCCAGACCCTCCACATCACAGCCAGTGGATGATTACTATCAGAAGAGAAAATCCTCAAGAAAGGAAAGGAACAGATCTAAGTCTAGCAAAGCTACAACATCAAAAGTTTTTTGCTATTACTGCAATAAGACTAGACATATGGTTGCTGAGTGTCCAGAGAAGAGAAAGGAGTCAGTAGACAGAAAGAAGACTAAACACAAGGGCAAGAAGGAGAAATCTTTTGTTGCAAAGAAAGATAAGAGTTTTTCAGATCAGTCCTCATCAGAATCAGAATCTGAAGCAGAAGCATACATAGGATTGTATGCAGCTAGTGATGAAGAGGAGTTTATGCAATTGATAAACTCCATCCATGATCAAGAAGACCAAGAATGCATGGGTCTGATGGCTAAGTCAGAAGATAACAAATGCCAGGATCAGCCTGGTCCTAGTAAGGTACAAAATCATTCTAGCACTTCTGATATTAGTACTGGTTCATAGTCAGATTCATCTACATCAAGTGATGTGAATGGGTCTGAATCTGAAGGTGATATTCATCAATTGATGGATAAATATAGGGACTTATTGGAGGCTCTTAAGAAAAGCAAAAACCTGACCAAAACTAATGCTCAGGAAATTGCTGATCTTAAGTTGGTTGTATCAGACTTGAAAAAAGAATTGGATCAATAGTTGAATGTGGTTGCCAAACTGAAAACAATAACTGTGATTCAGATTGGCACAATCACATACAAATATGATCAAATTAAAATTCTGGAGGCCAGACTTCAAGTTGAGAGGAACTTAGTGGCTAGTTACTGCAAGCCAAAATCTGTCTTACCCTTAATAGATGAGTTTGTAGCTCAAAAGGGTAAGGCAGGCTTGGGCTTTAAAGGTAACACTAGAGCTGACCAATTCAAAAGAAAGGGCAAAGCTCCAGTTCAACCACAAAACTCCAAAGTCCTTATGATGTTTAGAAAAGTGCAATTGTCTTCTAACAGATATGATCATGAACACATTCATAATCATAAGAAGATTGAGTTTCTGAATGACAAGGTTGTAAATGCCAATAAGTCAGTCTATGACAATAAACCCCATTTTCCAAGGAAACGTATGGGTATAGCTGCAGCAGCACCAGTACAAGTCAGGAATTTTTCAGACTACAAAACTACTAAGAATGTATCTAGATCTAGATACAACAAATATGATTGCTGGTGTTGTGGCAAAGTAGGCCATTTTGCTTTGGACTGCTGGCATAACACAAGTGTCAGGAAGAACACCAATCTACCAGTTAAAGGAGTTGCTAAAAGACTTGATATGAATGGAGCTAACTGGAACCAAGGACCCAAGACATTCTTGGGCTCTAAGGTAATGTAATTCTGTGTTGCAGGAAAGTCCAAGTGGTCATGCCCCTATATGGTACTTGGACAGTGGTTGTTCTAGACATATGACTGGAACAAAGGGGCTACTGAAGGACTACTCTTCTGTCAAGAATGGGCCTAAAGTTATCTTTGGTGGATCTGAAAGAGGAATCATCAAAGGATTTGGTAACATTTCTTCAAATAAAATTACCATTATTCCAGTGGCTTATGTAAAAGGTTTGAAACATAACCTCATCAACATAAGCCAGCTGAGTGATCTAGGATATGATATTTCATTTATAAAGAATGGATGTCATATCAAGAGGTCAAGTGATCAAGAGGTCATATTGACTGGTTATAGAAAAAGAAATGTGTATTGTCTTAATTTTGGGTGTGAGAACAAGGCTTCTTCTCTCTATCTTATAGCTGATGAGAGAGCATCACATTGTGTCAAATGGTATAAGAGGTTAGCTCATCTTAACTACAAGACAATTGGCCAACTCTTTAGCAAAGAGTTAGTGAGGAATGGTCCTCAAGTTAAGTGTTTGAAGGATGGGATATGTTCAGCTTGTCAAAAGGGCAAGCAGACAAAATCCTCCTTCCATAGCCTTGAATACAAGGATTCAGTTAGGTGCCTATACCTAATGCATATGGATCTATTTAGTCCTATGCCAGTTCATAGTCTAAGTAGGAAGGTCTACACTTTTGTGGTGGTAGATGACTATTCTAGATATACATGGGTATTCTTTCTGAGATAGAAATCAAAAACCCCAAGTGTTTTACATTATTTTATCAAACAAATTCAGAATGAATTAAACAGTAAAGTGGTCAAACTCAGAAGTGATCATGGTACTGAATTTCAATCTGAAAGTATGACAAGACTATGTGAAGAATTTGGGATTTTTCAAGAATTCTCCTCACCAAGAACACCATAGCAAAATGGAATTGCTGAAAGAAAGAATAGAACATTAATAGAAGCTGGTAGAACTCTATTGAGTGACACTTCTCTCCCAGAATATTTCTGGGCTGAGGCAGTAAATACTGCATGTCATGTAATCAATAGGGCTTCTATCACCAAGAACCACAAAAAGACTCCCTATGAGATTGTGAAGGGTAGAAAACCAAATCTATCCTACTTCAGGATCTTTGGCTGCAAGTGCTATGTACTTAACAATGGCAAGTCTTATTTGACCAAGTTTGCTGCCAAATCCCAAGTAGGGATATATGTTGGGTACAACATCAATAGTAAGGCTTATAGAATCTACAACTTAACTACACAAGTTGTAGAAGAGTCTATACATGTTATGTTTGATGAATTAAGATTAATCAACTGTGAGTTTCCTTGTAGTTCATACAGTCCAACAGGTATAAGCAAAAGAATGGACAAGCTTTCCATTGCAGAAGGCTAAACTGCAAATGAACAAGTGGAAAATGATGGTTACAGTCCAGGGGGAGTTCATGACTCTATAGAAGCTGATGAATCCCAAGAAGTGCAGCATAATGAAGGGACTGGAAATGATCAACCTGAAGGAAATCTACCTCCAGCTATAAGACATCTTAAAGACCATCTAGCAAATCAGATAATAGGGGATCCAAGACAAGGAGTGCAGACTAAAAGCATAAATCCAAGCACAGTCTTGCACTCAAGTTTTCTGTCACAATTGGAGCCTAAGAAATTTGAAGAAGCCATCCAAGACCAACACTGGATTAATGCTATGCAAGAGGAGCTTAATCAATTCAGAAGGTGCAAAGTCTGGGAGCTTGTTCCTAAACCAAAAAACCACAACATCATTGGAACAAAGTGGATATTTAGGAACAAATTGGATGAAAGTGGAGTAATTGTAATGAACAAAGCAATACTGGTTGCTAAAGGATATAGGCAGGAAGAGGGAATAGATTTTGATCAGACATTTGCCCCAGTAGAAAGATTGGAGGCAATCAGAATGTTTCTTGTCTATGCTGCATACCAAGGCTTCAAGGTATACCAAATGGATGTGAAGTCAGCATTTCTGAATGGAGATCTAAAAGAAGAATTCTAGGTGGAGCATCCATTAGGTTTTGTAGATTCTCATAAACCTGGTTATGTTTTTAGACTTAAGAAAGCTTTATATGGGTTAAAGCAAGCCCCAAGGGCTTGGTATGAAACCCTGTCTACTTTTCTTATTGAGAACAAATTCTCAAGAGGCAAAATAGACAAGACTCTATTCATAAGGGAGTCTAAAGGCAAGATAATCTAAGTCCAAATCTATGTAGATGACATAATTTTTGGGTCTACAGAGAACAACCATTGCAAGAAGTTTGCCAAACTTATGCAAGGGAAGTTTGAAATGAGTAGTATGGGGGAACTTAAGTTCTTCTTGGGACTCCAAGTGAGACAGACTCATGATGGCTTGTCCATATCCCAGTCTAAGTTCACCAAAGAGTTAATCAAGAAATATGGTATGAAATCATCCTCTATCATGAAAACTCCTATGGGAACAAGTATGCCTATATGCAAAGATAATGCAGGTAAGCCTGTAGATGAGTCTTTGTATAGAGGAATAATTGGTTCTCTATTATACCTCACAGCTAGTAGACCTGATATTATGTATGTTATATGTGTCTGTGTTAGGTACCAGGCAAGCCCTAAAGAATCTCATTACACTATTGTTAAGAGAATTTTGAGATATCTAAAGGGCACACCTAATCGAGTCCTTTGGTACCCTAGGAATGGAGATTTTCAACTAATAGGTTATTCAGATACAGATTTTGCAGGCTGTGGAGAAGATAGAAAAAGTACTACAGATACATGTCAATTTTTGGGAAGAAGGTTGATATCATGGAGTAGTAAGAAACAGACTAGTGTGGCAATATCCACTGCTGAGTCAAAGTATGTTGCAGCTGGAAGTTGTTGTGCACAGCTACTGTGGATTCAACATCAGCAAAGAGATTATGGTATCCTGGTAAGTAAAACACCTTTATTATGTGATTCTAAAAGTGCTATTTCCATTGCAAACAATCCTGTTTCACATAGTAAGACTAAGCACATAGAAATAAAATACCATTTTCTTAGAGAACATGTAGAAAAAGAAGACATCTCATTAGAATTTGTTAAGACAGATTATAAAATTGCAAATGTATTTACTAAGCCTCTGGATGAAACAAAATTCAATAAATTTAAAATTGAATTAGGCATGCTAACTATAGATTA
Source organism: Platanthera zijinensis (assembly GCA_039513925.1). Lineage (NCBI taxonomy): Eukaryota > Viridiplantae > Streptophyta > Magnoliopsida > Asparagales > Orchidaceae > Platanthera > Platanthera zijinensis. The sequence goes on from CM077079.1 coordinate 212,031,597, forward strand.
GTTTACCAAATTTGGCTAAGTAAGTCTGTCGACACAACTAGAGAAGTGTTGTCGACTTATTCAGAATTTGTGTCGACATACCGAATAGGTATCAACACAGAAATTCTGCTCTTTGACAACTTAAGATTTATGTCGACACATCATTAATTGGTGTTGACACATACCAGTCAACATACTTGTCGAGACATTATAAGTATATGTCGACACATTTTGTCTGTGTCGACACAATTTGACTATTTTTGCCCGCCTTTTGATCTTCTTGGCATAGAAGGGTATAAATAGGTCACAAATGTATTCTATTGACATGCTCACCAGGGTTTTGAGACAAAATCCTTGTGTCGACAATATTTCTTCTCTCTTCCCAAGCTTTCTCAACGATTCAATGGCGCCCAAGATAGAAGATTCCATCAATGAAGGCTATGAATTGGTTAGGCATGCATTCAACGATGCTGCTTCAGAGATCAAGATGGTGGTGTCTCTCCTCATAGACAACGGACTCGAATTCCTTGTCTCAGAACCCACCAAAATCTGGAAAAAGGAAGTTCTTGAGTTCTACACCAACGCATCCGTGGATTCAACTGGCCTGAAAATCAAATCAACCATCCATGACAAGAGAGTAAAGGTGACTCGGAAAAGATTAACCAGATTCCTTCACCTTTCAAGGATACATGATGAAGAGGAGGTTCCAGCCTCTCAAACAAGGCAAACACTTCAGTTGTGTGGACTGGATCCCACCTTGAAGATTGGTGCTGCCTTCAATCTAAAGGGAATGAATAATCAGGGCAAATTTCTATCTGAAGTGATCGGAAAGGTGGTGTTGTGCAAGACCGGTGGACATGATAGGATCTCAGCCTACATCTTCAACCTAATGTCGAGGATTGAATTCACATTCCCACCAACTGGTCTGCAGTTGTGTATGACAAAATCAAGGAGGCAATCAAGAAGCCAAACATGGCTAGAATACTGAGCCTGTATCTAGTTGGACTCATTCCAGAAGTGCTGCAACAACTACCTGGCTCAAAGATAAATCACATGAGGAAAATTGATATGCGATTATTCTCCAGGTGGGATAGGGTTCTATCCAAGGATTTGCCTGATGAAGACAGGCAGGAGCCAGTTGAGAAGTCTCCAGCTCATGATCTCACTGAGCATGGTACTGAAACAGTTCAATTTCAAAAAGAATAGACTATAGAACAAGATCAACATCAGGCTAGTACTGTCCAAGTTCCAGGACAAATACCTGCACAAGTTCAGGGGGAGCCTCATACTGTACTAGCAGAAGAAGCAGGAAGGCTTGACTTATCAGAAGATATAGACACTGCCAGACTAGATGATTCTACAGAAAGAATCAATATTTCATCACCTCCTCAAACACCAAAGGAATACATAATGGATGATCTATTTAATGAGGCTGTTGAAACAGCAGATAAAGATAACACCCTAAGGGTTGAGGGGGAGCAAGCTGCTGATGAGGG